>CM053599.1:182096123-182120533 GCA_028646575.1 Pseudocheirus occidentalis | reverse complement strand
AGGGGAGGGGCTTTACAGTGGGATTGCTGTTATGGGGTTGGGGCAGGAGCAAGACAGGGAGAAAATGTGTAATTCAAAAAATGTAATGAAAATGAATAATGTAAACAAGAAAACAAATAAAAACTAAATTAAAAATAAAAAAAAAAGATCCTTGAAAATTAATCTATATTCAAGGTCTCTAAAGGAGTCTTTAGATGTTTCAGACAGAATGTTAACATACATTCCACTTTAGTCTTTTCTAAAAATTAACAATAGACAGTACACAAGTGACATGGCTCTGCATTAACACACGGAAAATTTTAAGCCAGAGGTCAAAAACTCCTGATAAACATGTCGAGCCCAAGACTCCATCATGTACACTGCTACTTCATGGATTCTACTACCTCCTATCTAGGACTACTTACCAACATTCCAAGAACCCTGATTTTATCTGGTACTGCCATCAACAACTCTCCTAGCCATTCTCCCCTTCCACTTAGGGAGCAAGAGACAAGTGACATCTCTCTGAGCTGAGAATGCTTCTGGAGACCCCACTGTGGTCTGGCAACCAAGAAAAAATTACTTTCACGTGATTGGCAGAAAAATACACATTGTTATAGTATTTTCTAGCACAGATGAGAAGAATGACAGTGAACAATGTGACCTTAGGCCATTTGACCTCAGAGATCCCTAGGCAATCCTCCCAGGGAAGTTACAGACAAACTGCTGTTCTCTGGTAGTTTCTGCCAGTTTCCTAAACTGATAACGTGCCCACACCAAAACAAAAATAGAATCTACTGTGAAAGAGTTAGGGATCTAAGTTCAAAAGGAACAGTTACAAGTTAAACATCTGTAAAACATTTTTTAGGGTAATGTTTAAAATAAGCTTCTATTTGAAAGGAGGCCCTATAACATCAAGGATATAAATTTTTAGTAGCATGTTTGCCCGTGGGCTCATTAGGGAGCTCCAAGATGGGAGGAGACACTCAGAGAGAAGTCAGAAGTCAAAAAGTACTCCAGAGAAGTTTACTGCTGATCATCTGCCAGTCAAGACTAGCTCTCAAACTTGTCATTTCTCTCAAAGGAGACTGCGTTCTCATGTGGACAAAGGTCATACTATGCTTTCTTGTCTACTTCTTGAAATGAAGAGCAATGAAAACCATTTAGAATTCACCTGGACTCTAGTTTAAGGCTGGGAATTCCTTGTCTGAATAGAAAACAGGGATAATCAGAAGCTCACATAGTTTGTCTCCATGAATACTCAAACGGATCTCCAAACTCTCCAATGAAACGTATCACAACCTCTGAAATATAAGTTTGGTACACAGAATGGATTCGGTCAATGTGCTGAAGGTCTTCCTCTCTTTCTTAGGACACACAAGGGCACTCACTTATGGTTCATTTACTCCCATCAACCCATCATTACTTCCTCTCCCCATGTGATCCGTCCATCTTTTCTTCTATCCTACGTTAATGTGAAGGTATCTTTTATTACTTTTCTCTTCAAATTTCCACAATGGTATAATGCTGTAGTCTGCCCACACATGCTATGCACTTCCCCACTGTCTTCTGCATAATATTCGTTTTTAATTCTTCTGAGAATGTGGCATTTTATGTTCTTCTGCCATATAACACCATAGATAGAATGTTAATATTAAGATAACTGACCTTTGCTTTCCATGGGAATCTTGGGGTCAAGAAGAGTAGAGCAGATAGAGCAATGGGCCAGGATTCAGGAAGAAATGAGTTCAAATTTGACCTCAGACACTTATTAGCATGCCCTAGGCAAGGGTCAAAGAACTGGTAACCTTTATCTTAGTTTCTTCATCTGCATTATTATCCCATCTTCTGGGGATAAAAGTAGTATTAACCTTCTAAGGATTGTTGTGGGGATAAAATGATATAATATTTGTGACTCATTTTACAAACATTAAGGTCTTATGTAAACGCCATTATTGTTATTATTATTACCACTTCTTGTTGAACTCTGGACCCAACCCACTGTCCACTTGTACAGTGCCCCAGGACCCTGATTCTATCCAGTATTTCCCAGCTATACATACTCATTTCCAAATTCTGCCAAATCCAAATGCATGTTATAATTTGGCCAATAGGTATTCTTCATCCCTTCGGTTTTTTCTTTCTATGGATAGGCAAGTCAAACTACTGAGTGACTAGAAATTTCTTCTAGGAGGTCCTATAACATTTTGGGTCTTAATGCCATCAGCATGATATCACCTGGAAAACCTGACCATCTACAAATAATCCATATTCAACTTGAACTCCACATTGCATCTCCTCCATTAAAGTGGTAAATACCTTTCTCAGGCATCCACGTTGCTGTTTCATGTCTCACATGATACTTATGACCAGATCACTGGATATGGTTACTTCTATTATACTTTTTCAGGGACTGTTAAATGCTTTTAATGTATAGATTGTTGACAACACCGCACGTGCTGTTTCAATACTTTGTTGGGGGGTGGGAGGTGGGAAGGCCTGTAATGTTTGGTGCTTTTTGATAATCAATTATTGATAATCACAATGGGCTCTTATTTCTCTTAGTCAACTATGAAATGGTAAAGATATTGTCCATTGTTGAACATTTATTGTAAAAACTTGTCCTTTCCCTAGTGATATCCTCACTGAAGACACACTTAATTCACATATAGGTGGTTTACTCATACTTTTTATAAACGGGAAAGTGATAGTGATCATTCATATTCTCCTGACTGCTTTTTTGGAGGCACTAAGTAATAAAGCCCAAAATTTTTCCTATATATATCTTTGCAACCTTTCCCTTCTTCAGATACCTTGTATAGCAATCCTTTAACACTGTTAAAATTTTATCACCTTTAGCATAGATCTAGTTTTCTTTAGTAGAATAATTTCTAACTCCCTCATAAATACGTCTGGGACTGTGACATTAGGGTCAAAATGTTGCATTTCCATTGTCCTTAATGGAGAAAACAGTATAATAATTTTTTATAAATCTTTTCTATTTTTTTCCCGTTTGTTATCTTCTTTACATTTCTGTCCTTAAAATTCCTTGCGATGTCTTTGTTTAGCTCAACATCTTGTCAAATTTTCTTTAAACTGATTTTACCCTCCACTGCTTCTCTCTTCTTTATGAGATGATATTGCTCATAATCATCCATCATCTTTCTCATTAAAGTTTTACAAACAAGTATATATATTCTAACTCAGAGCTGTCTTTGACAATCATCTCTATCCACTTGGCAAGTCAATTGATGCTTGCCAACTAAGGTGTTTCCTGGGCTCTGTTCATCTCCTTAATGTTGTAATTAATTTACACTGGTTAAATTTGTAGATAAAATTAATTAAAATGAGTATCAATGCAATTTATGTTGTCTAGTTTTCATTTTTAATTGTAAATTACTTTTAAAAATAACAGGATTGATCACCTTAAATTGTATGCCTCATCTTTTTCTCATTATGCTTTTTCACTCTGATCTTACCTGTGACAAGTTGGTCTGACTCTACAGTCAGCTCACTTATAGATAACTCCCGTATCAATAACAAGTCTTTTTGTATATGGTAAAATGTATTTCATTTATTCAATAATTTTGCCCTCGCTGTGCCCAACTGATGCTCCTCTTAAAGAAAATGTTCATGATAAAAAGGTCAGATGGTTTTGTGTAATCTCTAAGTGTCTGGCCTCTCTCACTCTTTCTTCCTGAACCATGCCTTCCCATATATTTCTCCCCATCTTAACCTTTTCCCATATATGCATGGAAGTCCCCAAGTATCAGCATGTACGATGATTTAATTTGAGAAATCTTATCCAATTCTTTGTAGAATTTCTCTACCTCTGCAACTTCAACGATTGATACTTGTGCATAAGCTGCAATCACTTTTCAGGGTAGTCCTTCTGTACATAGTTATCATGAGTACTACAATATGTGATGATCAGATATCCCATAAAATGGTTCTCACTGCCTTTTCCAAAGAGGGCCCTTCCAGTCTTCTTTCACCTTATTCCATTCTCCATGTACTCTAGAATCCAGTGACACTGCCCTCTTGGTACTTCTTCAAACAACACACTTCAGTTCCAATCTCCAGGAATTTTCACTGGGTGTCTGGGTGTCTCCCATAACTGGAATGCTTTCCTTCTTCATCTCTACCTCCTGACCTGTCTGGTTTTCTTAGAAGTTCCAGCTAAAATTCCACCTTCTACAAAATGTCTCTCTTGATCATTCTTAATGCTAGTGCCTTCCCTCTGAGATTATTTCCAATATATCCTGTATGTATTTTCTTTGTATAAACTCATTTGTAGATTGTCTTTCCCACTAGACTATGAGTTAGTTCCTTGGCTTCTGCAGATTTGCTATGAATGCCCAGTAGTTAAGCACAGTGCCTGACCTCTTAATGCTTATTGACCTGACTTGACCCATCCTTCTATTTTACTACAATTTCCTTCTTTCTTCTTTATTTGTAGGTAAGACCATCAAGATTACTAATATTCAGCTGCTTCTCCAGCAATATATTCATTTGTTGGTCACTAAACAGGAATCTCACTTAAAAAAAAAATCTCACATCTTGAGTTCAATTAAAGATTATAAACAATCTAAAAATTGTGTGTTGGCACCCTGTCATCCTTCCCATCTTTCTGCCACTGTCACTGTAGTACTATGTAGGACTGGGGACTACTCTGACTACTTTATATTTTTCTTTGTTTCATGGGTTGCCATGGGTAAACAATTCATCATTAAGGGGCTGATTGGTGATGCTCCATACTGAGGTTGGGTCTCAGAAAACAGACTCTGTTGACTAGATAATACCGGAAAACATGGTAATGTGGTCAAGAATACAAAAAATACAAACTTTGGCATAGCTCCTAGAAACCCAGGGACAACTACACAGTATTCTGTGCCATTAGAGCAGGACTTCGTAGCGGGTCATATGAAAGAATAGGAATGTATGATGTTGTTTTGTGATAGTTTTAGAGCCAGTATACTGAACCCAAAACATTAAAAAAAAAAAAGACAAAAATGAGGAGAGAGTATATCATCATACCAAATACATGAAAACATAACCATTCGTGAGCAAGAAAAAACAAAAAATACTGTCTTCTCCATTTCAAGCACAGATTTTTACCAAATAACTGATTCATCAATGTGCACAAGAATAGTATGTTTTGAGTAGTGATGGTCTAAGCACATTATAACAGATACTGTGAAGAAGTTCCATCCAATAAAATATTTACTAAATACATGATTTTTTTTTAGTAAACTGGAAAGAGCAGAGAAAAGATACAAATTCCAATGCATGAACCACAAAAACTTTATCAAACCAACAAAGCATACTCATGAAAACATATTAACATAGGAATTAAATAATTATAGTGCAAAAGAGATAATGCATGGCAATGGTCAAATAACAGGTACAGATTACACTATTGGTACAAAGGAAAGGGTTTCCTTTTGGCAACATCCCCAAGTTTGCCAGAACTAGATTAAAATGTAATGGGAAAATGCTTAACAAACTAAATAAAAATACAACAGAATCTCAATAGTGTTAATGTGGTTTTCTAAGTCAATATGCAGCCTATGGGGATCTGTAGGCTGGTGGTCCCTGTTTCTATTTGAGTTTGGCACCACTACATAAGATTTTCAATATGGGGAGGTGAGCAAGACTAAGAAATTGAGGTTGACGTCCACCAAAGAAGTAGGGAAGTTTGGGAGAAAAGCAAGTTGGAGATGATGGATAATGAGCTTCATTTCCCAGTATCTCAAATACTGAGCTGAAGTTACCTTTAGGATATCCAGCTTAAAATATACAATAGGCAGTTTTTTATGTGGGACAGGAGCTCAGGTTAGAGGCTGGGTTTGGATACAGAATTCTGGGAATAATTAGAAATGATAATTAGAGTCATAGGAGCTGATGAGATCACCAAAAGAACGTAATAATAGAAGAAAACCAAGGACATAGTCTTAGAATACATGCATAGTTAGGGACTATGATAAGGATAATAAATCAACACAAGTGACTGAGAAGTAGTCAGATAAATTAGAACCAAGAGAAAGTAGTACCATGAAAACTCAACAATGAGAGAGAATCCAGTAGGACAGGGTGGTTAATAGCATAAACTGCTACAGAGATAGAAAAAAGAGATTTGGCAATTAGATCCTTTGAAAGTTTGAAAAGAATAGTTTCAATTGAATAATTAGATCAAAAGCCAGAATGCAAAGGGTTTGGGAGACGAGAACTATAGGAAATCTATGTAAGACAGGGTTTGTTTTTTTTTAATAAGAAGTTTGCCTATGAAAAAGATGAGACATAGGATGATCATTTGAGTAATGTCAGAGTCTAATTATGGTTATTTCAGACTCATGCAGACTTAAGTATGTTGGTAGGTATCGGTGAAGGAACCAGTAGATGGGGAGAGCAGAGTTAGAAAACTACAACACTGAATCTGGATGACTAATATTAATGGTAGTGCTTTCAATATAGCGAGTTTAAGAGGAAGGGAAGATACAATGAAGTTCAGTTTGGAAATGTTTGGTTTGAGATGGCAATGAGTCACCTCACCTAGCTGGAGACCTAAGACTGATGCTGTGGGAACGGACTAGGGCTAAATAATTAAATCTTAAGTATCATTTGAACAGAGATGATAACTGAACCCTAGGAAACTGATGGGATCACTAAGACAGTATAGAAAGAGAAGCAGTTTTAGAATCTGGCCTCAGGGAATGCCCACAGTTAAGGAACAGAACATGAACAATGCTTCAACCAAGGAGGCTGAGGAATGAGTGCCTAGACAGGTTAAGAGGCAAACCAGGCAAAGGATATGAACGAGCAGTTTTCAGATGAAGAAATTAAAGTTATCTATTGTCATATGAAAAAAAAAATGCTCTAAATCACTACTGATTAGAAAAATACAAATCAAAACAACTCTGAGGTACCACATCAAACCCATCAGATTGGCTAATGTGACAAAACAGGAAAAATGATAAATGCCGGAGAAGATGTGGAAAAAATGGAATATTAATGCATTGTTGGTAGAGTTGTAAACAAATCCATATATTCTGGACAGCAATTTGGAACTGGCCAAAGGGCTATAAAACTGCATACCCTTTGAGCTAGCAATACCATTTCTAGGTCTGTACCTCAAAGTGATCATACAAATGGGAAAAAGATCCAAATGTACAAAAATATTTATAGCAGCTCTTTTTGTGGTGGCCAAGAATTGGGGATGCCCATCAGTTGGAGAATGGCTGAACAAGTTGTGATCTATGAATGTAATGGAATACAATTGCACTATAAGAAATGATGAACAAACAGACCAGAAAAAACTAGAAAAGACTTATATGAACTGATGCTGAGTAAAGTGAGCAGAACCAGGAGAACACTGTACACAATAAACAACCACGCTGTGCAATGACTAACTCTCATAGACTTATTTCTTCTTAGCAATGCAAGGATCCAAGACAATTCCAAAAGACTCAGAACAGAAAATGCCATTCACATCCAGAAAAAGCACTATGGAGTCTGAATGCAGATCAAAGCATGTTATTTGCTCTCTTTTTTTTTTGTTTCTTCTTTCTTGTGGTTTTTCCCATGGGCTCTAATTCTTCTTTACAACATGACTAATGTGAAAATAGGTTTAATATGAATGTATATGTAGAGCCTATATTAAATTACACACCATCCTGGGGTGCAGAAAGGGGAGAGATGGGGAGAAAATCTGGAACTCAAAATCTTATGGAAGTGAATGGTGAAAACTAAAAATAAATAAATACATTTAAAAAAGGAGGGAGCAAGGGCACCACAAACCAGGAAAAAGAAGTATGACAAAAACCCAGGGAAGAGAATGTATCCAAGGAGAAGAGATGATCACTGTTGTCAAATGCTGCAGAGAAGTAAAGGATGAGGACTGAAAAAAAAAAGGGAAAATGATTTAGTATATAAATATACTGGGACTATCTAAAAAAGCTAGTTAATACATATATAACAGATACATGTAAATTAACCAAAGAGTACAATTCTTTAAAAGTTCTTAAGAATCATCACCAATATAAAAGTATTACTTAACATGAATCACTGCTGGTGACTACAGCTTTTCAAAGCACAAATGAATGAAAACTCCTGGTTTTTTCTTCTCTAAATTCTTTAGGTGACTTAATTATGTCATCCTTGGGAGAATATACTCTTTATGTTTTAAACAGGAGAAATGTATATTAAAGACTCTTATGTATAACATCTAGAGCAGAGTCCAACTGGAAGAGCGTTTCTCTATAAGTGAAGTTTTTCACATGCTTCTGTTTGCAAATGATTTGGAGCTAATATGATCAAGCCCTAGAATATTGCAAAGCTTCCTAAATGAGACCTATAATCATTCAAGAGTTCAAAAAAAGCAAGTATAAAGAATGACTAATGTACCAACTATGATACAGAGTTGGATAGACGGTTCATTGGGTTAGTTCATGCATGCACATATCCTAAGTAGATACTGTAGATGGAAAAATATGGTGAGCACAGAGTTAAATAATGTAGGAAGGTGAGCTGAACTAAATTTGGAATGCTGTACTATGTTTTCCATGACTGAAAGTTTCTATCCCAAATAAAGGACCATTTCTTTTAATTACAAGAAAAGAAAAATTGATAAGACACTCAAAAGCCACAGGATTAAATAAAAAATTTTTGTTTCTTTAACTCTTCTGAATTTTTCTTACATGTGCTTTAAGATGATACTGGATAAACTATTTAGATAAATCATTCTCCAATTGATAAATGATAAAGAGATATGAATAGGCAATTGCCAGAGAAATTCAAGCCATCAACAAATTTTTAAAAATTTCTAAATATTCTAAATAACTAATAATGAGATAGATAAATGCAAATTGAAACTACTCCAAGAGACTACCTCACACCCATCAGACTGGCAAAGATGATAAAAAAGGACATATATTGGATTGGATTTGACCATGTCCCCTGCCTTCCACTTCCTACTCAAGCAACAGGAAGAAGAAAGAAGGAAAGTCAGCACCACCTCCCTCTCCCAATCCAAGCAAAGCAGGCTCCTACTTCCCACAGGGGTCTTACCTCCTATATCTCTAGGATATCAATTTCTGAGATCCAGTCTGAAAGGACCCGGCTGATGGACAGCACTACAGTCAGGTACCTTCTCCCTCAGCAATCAGGTTCTTCTGTCTGCATAAATTATCCAGTTTTAGGGCAACTAACAAAAGTTTGATTTTATTTAAAAAGTTTCTTGATTTTCCAGGTGGAATTTGTCAAGGTTATTACTACATAACCAATTACATCTCCTCAAGTTCTCCATTCCTTAGACTAGTAATATCTAAACTTTTCTGATTGTGAAAAGATTTTTATCACAAACCACTATCACCAAAAATTTTTGAATACACATGTCAAATGTCTGCTTCTTTTTAAAAAAATACAGATTATGTATATTCAATGACCTGAGAGCTGATTTCAAAACCAGAAAGAGCCGGGTTCAAGGCCCACTCTGGCAATACTGGCCATGTGACAAGTCCTGTAACCCCTCAGTAACTGAGGCAACTATTTTAAGACTTTAAGTTTCCAAGATGATTCTAGGATGTACTGGTGGGAATAGTTTCCTCAACTTGAAGTTCCCTATACCAATATAATTATAATTTTTGTACTTAACCTGTTAAGGACACACACACACACACACACACATAATATTGGGCCTGGAGTCAGGAAGAGTTATCTCTTGCTGAGTTCAAATCTGGCCTGAGACACTTACTAGCTGTGTGACCCTGGGCAGGGCACTTAACTATGTTTGTCTCAGTTTTCTCATTTATAAAATGAGCTACAGAAGGAAATGGTAAACCACACCAGGATCTTTGCCAAGAAAACCTCAAATGGAGTCATGAAGAGTTGGACTACTGAAAAATGACAAAAATATATATTATAAAACTTATGCCATAAATAAATACTTAAAAGTAGCTATGTGGAGATTGGACTTGAGAGAGGAGAAATCAGTGAGATCAATTAGGGGGTTACTTCCAACAGCTCAAGAGAGAAGGGATGCTTCAGGTGCCGCAGACCTCAGAACTTGCTCCAGCAACGACAAAAGTCAGACCCATTGCAGCACTTTGCTTACTTTAATGTAATGACTGGGCCCTTCACATTGCTCACAGTATAACAGTCGGTTATCTCTATAGAACTCCTACACAGGGAGAAGTCTGTAAATTAAGTATTGCTGGGAGGGGGACTTGCTTTCTGTCAATAAGGGGTAGATAAAAAAGTGTCTAAGGGAAGTCCTTCACAGGCTTCTTAAACTTTTTCCACTCACAAACCCCTTCAGTGCTATTCTAGAAGACATCAGAGCTCAGGAGAGAAGGGAAGAAGGTCTGCAATAGGACTGTGTCTGTACAAATGGAAAAAAAGAAAACATGTTATGAAGGTAGAAATGACAAGAGTTGGCAACAGATTAAATATGTGGGGTGAGAGTGAGGTTGTGAGCCTTGGTATCTGGAAAGACGGAGTGCGCTCAATAAGAAGAGGAAAGTCAGGAAGAGGGAAGGCTTGCAGGGAGAAAGAATGAGGTGTTCTGGATATGTAGAATTTGGGACTATAGGGCATCCAGTTTGAGATGTCAAAAAAGCATATGTAGATGTAAGACTGGAACTCACGCAAAAGGTCAGGGGTGGATCAACTTAGATCCAATAGAGAAGATAATTTAACCAACAGAAGCCTTAAGATTCATTAAGCCAGATTGCTGTTTTTCAGTCACATCTGACTCTTCATAACCCCATGTAGGACTTTCTTGGCAAAGATACTAGGGCATTTTGCCATTTCCCTCTCCAGTTCATTTTAAAGATGAGGAAATTGAAGCAAACAGGGCTAAGTGACTTGTCCAGGGTCACACAGCTATTAAGTAGCTGTGGCTGGGTTTGAAATCAGGTCTTCTTGACTCCAAGCCTGGAAACTAGCATTGTGTCACCTAGCTAGCCCAAGCAATATAGTATAAAGTAAAAAGAAAACAAACTGGAAAACAGCCACGGTTGGAGGAATGCAATGGATAATGAGCCAAACATCCCTATTTCTTTGAGGTTAGGGTTGGACATACAAATCTAGAAATCATATGAACATAGATCATAATTAAACTCATGAGAGATGATGAAATCACTAAGAAATATGGTATAAACAGAGAGGCAGAGAGGGCCCAAGGCAGACAGAAGGAAACCCACGGTCAGTGATCATTACCTAGATGAAGATCTGGCAAAGGAGGAGAATGAGAAGACAGCAGAAGAACCAGGAGGGAACAGTGTCCAAAAAACAGACAAACCAAAAAGAAAATCTAAAGAGAGCATCCAGAAGAGAAAGATCAACAATGTTGAACACTACAGAGAAGTCACAAAGAATGAAAACTGAGAAAATCAGACTTGGTAATTAAAAGAACATTATAGGTAACTTGTGAGGAAAATGTTTCACTTGAATAACAAAGCGGGAAGCCAAACTGCAGAGGATACAGGAGAGACTGAAGAGAAAGAAAGTAGATGTAGCAAGTGTAGACAGCTTCTATAAGGTTCTTAGGTTATGAAGAAGAGAACTAAAATAGGACAAAAGCTAACAAGGATGGTCAGACCAAGTGCAAAGGCTCAGAAATGGGACATGTAATTATATGAAAGAATAGAGAAAAAGCTGGTTTGGGTAAACCTTAAGAGATTATGGAGGGGCGGCTAGGTGGCGCAGTGAATAGAGCACCGGCCCTGGAGTCAGGAGTACCTGAGTTCAAATCCGGCCTCAGATACTTAACACACACACAAAAAAACACTAGCCGTGTGACCTTGGGCAAGTCACTTAACCCCAATTGCCCTCCAAAAAAAAAAGGCAAAAAAAAAATACAGATTATGGAGGGAAGTAATATGTAAGAAGACTAAAAAAATAAAAAGAGGTAAGGTTATGAGAAGTTTCAAATGCCAGAAGTTTATATTTGAACCTGGAGGTAACAGGGTGCTCCTAGAGCAGAAGTGTCAAACACTGGCCAGAATATTAAAATGTAATTGGGCAATATTAAGAAAATAAGCAAAAATACAATAGAACATAGATAATATCGTGAGGTCTCCTAAGTCAACATGCATCTTACAGGGATCTTTATGCACCATTTAGTGTGTCTGAGTTTGAAAATACTGTACTAGAGTTTACTTAGTAGGTTAGGGAGACAGACCTATTTTTAAGGAAAATTACTTTAGTTACTGTGTAGAAGATGGATTGGAGTAAGAGACCTCTGTCAGGAAAGATCAATTAGAAGGATGTACAATAGTCTATGTGAAAGTAGTAAGGGCCTCAATTAGGGTAATGGCTATGTGAGTGGAGAGAAGACAATTTATATCAGAGATACTTTGGAGAAAGAAATAAGATTTGGCACCTTATTAGGACTTGAATCCTTCCCTCGTTGTCCCCTCCTTTACAGCTCTCATTAATACTGAAGTCTTGCTGATTCTCTTTGCACAGTGCTCTTACTTTCTGAACATCATCACCCTAATTTAGGCTTTCATGAGTTCATGTCTGAAGTATGCCAATGATCTTTTGTCTTCTGGTGACTCCTCATCCCTGATAGGACACTATTTGACTCTTAGAACTGAGCATGTAAATCTGCATCATGGTTCCACTTTTTACATTCTAAGAATAAAAATAAATCCATTTTGCACTTGTATCTATTCTACTGTGGTGACTAACAAATCCAAACTGACTCCAAATTTGAGAGCTAAGAGAAACTTGGTAAAACTTACAAGAATTTATTTCCTTGTTTGGTTCCCATTATACTCAGGAACAAATTCTGTTGAAAAGCAGTGTGTCATTTGGATAAAGAGGAGAAAGGATCTGGATTCCTAAACAGTAGTATCCTTGTACACTTCATCAGAGAGGTTCAAAAAAATTTCACTAGCTAAGTTTCAACCAAAAGTCTAACCAATACTCTCTAAGACAGATCACGGAACCTTAGACTGAAAGTAACCGTCAAGAAGGTTTACTTCCAAGTTCTTCAATTTACAAAAGAGGAAAGTGAGTCCTAGAACAAAAGTGCCTTGATACAATTAGAATTTATATGTCATGAATACAAAAAAAATCAAAGAATGAATCCTAAAGAAAATATCAGAGATTTTTGAGGTGAGATGAATCGTAACATTCCAGAACAGTAAGAATGCTGGTAATACATTGCCTTTTCTTAATGTTTTTAACACAAACAGAAAAACATTCAGCATACCAAAAGACCCAACACCTTCAGGGTTGTTGGATACCCAAGAGATAGTCTTTTAACTTATTTTATATTTTAATATGTTTTATATTATTATATTTACTCTTTTAATTTATTGAATCCTTACCCCTTCCCTTAAAAAAAGTTTCTGGTTACCTCAGTGTGGTGGTTGAACCATGCTAATCAACATAATTCCTTAGTCTTTCTCAATATTTTACTGACTGCATATTTCATGCCATCTCAAAATTCATTTCAATAAAAAAATATGGAAAATACAAAAACACAAAAACTGTGTATTACCTAAGCATACTCATGGTTCATGTTTTGCATTAGTGTTTCCCTAACAACTTTAGTTATTAGAAATAAAAAGAAACTTCAGTTCCCCTAAATAAGTGTATTAATAAATCACTCTTTGTCCTAATACTGTACCACAGAAACAGCTTAAACTTCTTGGTTGAGTCTACCAATTCTTATATTTGAACCTATATTTGAGCTCAAGCAAGTGTTCTTAAAAAAATAATAACAATAAAAGGCACCACCCATAGTAGTTTTAAAACCAAGGCAGATGAGTTTTGTATATATAAATGAGAAGTCATACTTTCTGCAATTCCTTATGGATCTTGATAGTTTCTCATCTAAATGATGCTGTGGGCACCCTCATTATTGTAACATCAAACATATATTTTCCTACCATTTGAAACAAAATAAAATATGTTTATACTTCTCCTAATCAGTATAAGGGCAGGGGGAAAAAACCTAAATGTTTCATTATGATGTGCTGACACATCTCTCAGAGGGAAGAAATAGACTATTATTTGCTTTCACGTTCACAGACATAGTCTACAGGTCAGGAATAAAATCAATGTATTAACAAATGCTCTGCAGCATAACAGTCCAGAATGGGAATTAGAGGAAAACAGCCTAACACAATGCTAAAAAAGAAAGAATATAAAACATTACCTTGGAGGAAAAGACAGGAGTTTTGAGTGTCAGGAACAGTTAAAGTCTCTATGATCAAGTAATTCTCCTCTGAGTCACTACTTTGTTGCTGGTGTGGGAGTGTAGCAAAAGGATTATTGCTAATCCTTTAGCTGTGAATAATGATTTATTGAACAATTCCTACATAAATTCCAGCTGTGACCATAAAAATACACCCACACTGGCCAAGGCGTTTATTTCTCTTCCACTATTCACTTAGATGTAAAACTAAAATGCAAAATGTACAAGCCATTCTATGGCATCAATTTACTAATTGCATAATATACATTTGGAAAAGCCTTTACACCTTAATGCTTTTAACTTATATTCTAACCTTATACTGCACAAGCACCACAAGCTTCCATTTAGGTATTAATTAAGAGAGTTAGCATTTTGCAGGCTACCTTCTGAAACACTTAAGATTCATTCAGAGAAATAGAGATGCAGGATTTAGAATGAGGTTAAGTGCATCTTTTGTTAGTAACGTATGTTGCTCCCTTTGGTCTCATAAACAAGCTGCTCCTTTTTGAATATAGCAGATCTTCAATTTAAATTTATGGAAAGACTAAAAGCAGAAGAGCCTGCACTCAAACAATTTTAATAACCTATTAAGTTGCGACTTCAGATTCATTTTATAACCATGTTCCTTAGGGAGCTGTGCTATCTGGATAAAGATAATTTTTTTTTCTTTTAAAGATAAATAGCATCATTAATCTGCAACATTTCTTTTCTATTATCTTTCGAAATGAGGAGTTATTTTGTTCTGATCTTGAGGTAATTAGCCTTCATTCACTAGCCCGAAAATGTCTGTGTTCTGAAAATTAAAAATGTGTCATTAAGTGGAATTTACCATAATGTCATTTATCTTTATATAGTTCATCAGTGACAGCAATGGGCCTGGGAATCCATCAGCTTTTACCAAGGAAGCATTAAAACAAATTGAAAAACAGAATAATCCCAGGCACTCTTTAACACAGTCAAAGCCATTTGGGTAATTAAATAGTGGTATTTAAAGTTTTAATTTAGATTTTTCCCCTCTGTTCATCAGCAGTCAAATGAGATGTTCATATTCATAACTGTTTGTAATAAAAGGTTTCATAAAGCAAGCAGAATATCAATGCTATTAAAATTAAATAGAACACAGAAAAAGCTTTTAGCTGAAGAAGAGAAAGTTTTTTCTTTTTGCTTTTTTTCCCTGCACCCCATTTTCGAAGATGACATCAGAAATAAACACTTGCTTCAACTGTCCTGATCACAACAGTAGCAACACAAAGACTCTGGTGTTTCTTTTCCTAAATATATATAAAAGAAAAAAAAATTGAACTGTTTCATGTCTTATATGAGCAAAGAATAAAGGTTTATGCTCCAGTTATTTCTGGCATCAAGTTCAATATTATTTCCACTGAGATCCTCCCACAATGAGCATATTTTATAGTATTATCATATAGACTCAGAGAAGTAAAACTCTAGAATAATATAAATGTCATTTAAAAATAAGGATCTTAGTAAGAGGTGGCTATCTCTTGCTAATGTGGTTCATATATATATATATATATATATATATATATATATATATATAAATAATCAAATAATTTAGAAATATGTCTGAACAATGGCATTCTATTAGTTGTAAAGTTAAAATTTTAGTTTAAAAATTAATATATTACTGAAATTACAAAACAAACAACAAAATCCTTTTAAAACATTGAATTCCATTAGAAATCATTCTAAAATTCAACAATGTTACAATATAAAAACTCTTCCTCAAAAAACTGAAACATTTTGCAAGTCCTACACATCCACTATCTTTAGAAGTATATTTTAAAATTAGGAACAAATAGTCAACACCAAGATTAACCTGTTTGGTACCAAGTAATGAATGATGATAATGAACATTTCAGTATAATTTATGTTAAATGACTGAAGAACTAAAGTTCAGAATACTGTCAGTTACATATGCCAATCAATTTCAAATATACTCTCTCCTTTTTGGAGAAACATACATAAAATGAATGATTCTTCATAAAACATCTTTGGTAGAAAGGCATTTGTAGGATAATACTTAAACATAATTCACTGGGTCAAACTCATGCCAAATACTGTTTACTTGTGCTAAAGTTTTAAAGGTGTTTTTATGCAAAATAACTTATCTTTAATTATCATCTAGCTTTTCAGGGCTTTTACCTACTCCAAACTCAATGTGTGAATTCTAAGTGTGAATACAGTACCACTCTAAATTTTTAATTGCATTCTACAAACATGAGCATTCATTCATTCACTCTATTATTATTCATATAAATTTGGAGCCAGAAGGGACTTAAAGTTCATCTAAAGTAAGGCCCAGTTATTGGCTCAAGGTTAAACAACTAGTTCTAGGGGCAAAAATCTAGAATCCAGGTCTCTGAACTTTCAAGTACTGGTTACTTTGTACCTAAAGAGGCACAAAAATGTTAGAATAATATCATCAATAATATCTACCACATTCTGAATAAGACAGTAAATATAAACAGGGCTTTTCTACTATTCTATTCAATAGCAAATATTTCTTAAGTGTCATTAATTTTTTCTATGAAATTTCCACCAGAAATGTTTAATGTAATTTGTCAATCTGGCTAACCTAACTCTTATCAACACTATCTTTTATTTAGTAACATCTTATATCCTAGGTAGCCATATTTTAAACCAAAAAAAACCAAAAAATCTTGATTGCCTTCTTTGAACAAGGAAAGATAATTTGGAATAAAGTATTCCAGAAAGCATATGGAGTTAACAGCCCAGGTCTTTTCATCAGGAGTGCTTGGAAGTTCACTATTCCATTAAAAATCCATTTTGTCCTTGATAGGCATATACTCAGGTTTGCTGGGTTATTTTTGGCTGTAACTCCATGAATTTGTGCCCAAGATGTATATTTCTCTGAGGTATGGCTAGATTCTGTTCCTATTTGCCAAGTGGGAGGCCTTGCTGACTCAAAATAGTGGAACTGTAGGCTTGCCTTTTGATCTAGGTTTCCTTTTATTTCTGGATGTCCTGGTTATTCCTCTGAAGGTTGGGCTAAATGCTAGAAGTGAGATGCTACTCTGAACTTGGAATCTGAATCACCCCAATGCAAACGCTACACATATATTTTTACTACACATATATTTTTCTCACTTTACTCTGGATCTGCAACGGGCTACAAAGTTGCCAGCTGGCACCTGTCTCTGTTGCTCTATTTAGGGTCTGGAGAAGCCTCAGTACAAGTATGGGTCTTTTTTTGTGCTGGTGTGCAGCCTCTCCCTGGGCTCTATGATGCTCCACATGCTGCATGCTCTTGACCCAAACTGGTCCCCAGTGTCTGCAGACCTCTCTCGCTGTCACTCTATAGCAATCTGGGCCTGACAAAATGTAATGGTAAAGGAATTCGATCTTCCCTGTCTCTTGATAGGCTTAAGTGAATCTGAGGACTTTGCCTGATTTGAAAATATACTCTGCCCCCTAACAGGCAGAATGTGGTCACATGGAGTTTGTAGCTAGAGGCTTTTCAGGACCACACACATCTTGTTATCTGTGATTGGGAAGTGGGTCAAGATGGTAGTGACATTCTTTGGTCCTAGAGAAGGTTATATATACCCTGGTGTGAGGTTTGGAGGCTCACTCATAGGAAGACTTGTGTGATTTGGATAGATGAGACTATATAACCGTTCAGCCCCCCAACTTTGAAAATCCAGATGTTGGTGCTTCTTTCTCTAGTAACTAAGTATGGATGCAATGGTCAGACAGATGGAAGCCCTATCTGTTGGTCAGTTTCTCTGTGTGTATTTTTTTGTCTACTTGTAACTTCTGTTTGTATTTTCTGTGAAGTTCAGGGTCCTGACTTTTTCCCCTGAACTAGGTAAATGATATATGTTTGATTAAAATAAGATGGTTAACCCCTTTTGGGGTTGCTTTCCTTTAGAAAAGTATATTGAAGAACTTGTGCTAGCAGCCATCCTGGGTATGCTAGGGGGCTTGCTGCTACACTGATTTTTTTTTCCCCTGTATTTGTCCATCAGAATTCTATATAATGCATTTTATAGATCTGTTTGGAGGAAATGTGGATAGGAGCTCAGCTGCGTTGCTTCCTTCTACTCTGCCTTCTTGGCTTCCCAGGTATTCCTTTATATTTGAGTTCGACACTACTGATATAACCCATATACAATAATAACATTGTACAGTTTGGTTTTTTTTTTTAAGGGTGCTTTCTAAATCTGTTATAGTCCACCTGACAGTTCCAAATGTGTACACTAGTGTGGGGTAAATGTATACAGCTTTAAATGTGTTCTTCCCGTTAATAATTTTAAGATGACACAAATCTCTTAACATTTAGCCACACCCTTTTTCATCTCTTTAGCTTTCATTTTCCTTACCTAGAAGCCAAAAAGAATATATAGATATCACATCCATCCATTGGTTCAATGCAAGTTCTATATTTAAGCCTGAAGTCTTTACTCTCAATTTTTCATTTGATACATATTAGGAATTTTATCTGTGAGATATCAAAAGAAGTTTTGAAAGCACTGATGAAGGAACCGCCAAGTGTATTTTTCAGTGGAACCACATAACATGATATCATCCATGAACATTAATCCAAAACAGCATGTTTTGGTTCCATTTCATATTTAATTTGGAAGTCAAACTTTGTTCCATTTATGAGAGATAACAGTAGATTTAAGGAGAGGAAGAATCTTAAAGAGATTAAACTATCTCCCTGAAAAATGGCAAGGTTTTACATAAATTGTTCTTAACATTACTGTGTTGGTGGCATGTTTTAAAGAGAGAACAGTTCTATAAAGGCATAAAATACTATGGTGCTCTCATTATTTATGGATCTATTTTATATTTGCAGTACATAAGTAAGTCATGTGGGAGATACTGAGTCAAGGACTTTATAATATTGATTAAAGCAGTATAAATTTTCTGATGCTTTGGGGCAGCTTTTCTAATAAATAATAAATAATCAGTTATTCATTATAATTCTGAGACCTTTGAAACACATTCTTTTTACTCCTCAACACTATATAGAAGACACAATCGGCCCCTATTTGGAGGGACCAATGGCATTCAGGTCAGGTCAACAAGCATTTACCAAACACCTACAATTGCAAGGAATCTTGCTAAGCTTTGGGGATACCAAGAAAGCTAAAAGCTAGTCCCTGATCTCAAGGAGATTATAGTCTAGTGGGAGAAGCAGTGGTGTGTGGACAAAGTGGATGCAGATAAGTGAGCAATGACTGACAGAGAAAGCAGAGACCTGCACTTTAGGAAGGTCAGCTTAAGAGTTCAGTGGAGGATGGACTCAAGGGGGTAGAGACTTGAGGCAGGAAGACCAACCAGCAGGCAACAACAATAGTCCAGGCATGAAATGCTGAGGCTATACACAAAGGTTGTAGCAGTGTGAGAGTGAGGGCCATGCATAAGACAGGTTACAATGACAGAATTAAAAGGACTTAGTAAGAGACTGGATATGGAAGGTAAGATAGAGAGAGAGAGATAGAGAGAGAAAGAGAGACAGAGAGACAGAGACAGAGAGACAGAGACAGAGAGAAGAGTTGAGGATGACACATAGATTGTAAGCCTGGGTCACTGAGAGGATGCTGCTATACTCCACAGTAATAGGAAAGTTAGGAAGAGAGAAGAGTTTTGAAGGAAAGATGATGAGTTTAGTTTTGAACAAGTTAAATTTAAGACATCTATGAGACAATGAGCTCAAGATGTCTAATAACAAATAATTGGAAATGTGAGTCTAGAGGTTTGGAGTGAGGTTAGGGCTGGAAAAGTAGGTTTGAAAATCATCTGCATAAAGATGATAATTGAATCCATGGGAGCTGATGAGATCAACCAATGAAATAGTATAAAGGGAGAAGAGGGACCAGGACAGAGCTTTGGGGTACCTGGACAAAGATTCAGTAGAAGAGAAAGAGAAGGAGCTGTAAGACAGATAAACAGTGAACCAGGAAAGAGTAGGGTCACGAAAACTTAAAGAAAAGTATCAACAGAGTCAAAGGAAGGCTGCAGAGAAGTCAGCAAAGGATGAGAACTAAGAAAAGGCCGTAAGATTTGGCAATTAAGTGATCATTATATTAGTAACTTTAGAGAAAACAGTTTCAGTTGAATGAGGCAGGAAATCAAACTATAGAGAATTAATAAGAAAATAAGGCAATAATTGTATATAGATGGCCTTCTCAAGAAACGTAACCACAAAAAGGAAGAAAGATACATGATCATAGCTAGCAGAAATGGAATGATAAATGACAGGTTTTTTGAGGAGGGAAACATAGAGTTTTTGTAGGCAGTAAGAAAACAGCCAGCGTACAGGGAGAGACTGAAGATAAGTGAGTGAAGATCACAGAATGGACAATTTGCTGGAGAAAATGGGATGGAATGAAATCACCTGTTCATGGGTTTTGTTATGGCAAGGGAAAGAGCCACCTCTTCATGGGAGAAGGAGTAAAGGAGATAGTGATAGAAGGAATCTCAGTAAAGTGAGATGAAAAGGAACTCTCAATGAACCCACCTCAATTTCTTCCAGCAAAATATGGGGCAAGATTCTGACCAAGAAAGTGGGAGGAGGAGCCACGGAAGTTTTAAGGGATGAAAAATTTTAGAAAACCTATGGTGAAATAGTGAATCAATTAAGGAAAGGTAAAAAGATTCTCTTACTGCAAGGAGAGTCTCACAGAAATTACATAACTAAACTTGTAGTGGTCCCAGTCAGCAGGGTTCCATGATTTTCCTCTAGCTTCAATCAGCAGCACACAAGTAGGAACAAATACAGCAGATGGCAGGAATAATCCACAGCTAAGGGTGGGTAGGACAAGATCAACAGTGGGGAAAAGAGACAAGAGATCTGAGAGACAAGAACTGTATAGAGTTGGACTGGAGTCAAGATAGAGAAGAAAGCAGAGTATATATAACCAATAGACAGGCGGCAGCTTGGGAAAGAAAGCAGGGCATAGGGAAGGGGGAACAGATTGGTCTGAGGGGTATGAGAGCAAAGGAGTAGATGGTGGCTCACAGAGCATGAGGTGTGAACATTGACAGGGTTCAAAATTGCTGGTAAAGATAAGATGCTGCAGTGTGTTAATCATTGAGGAATGGGGTCATTCATTATACTGGTACACAAGGTCCTTCACATTTGAATCAAGTTATTATTTTCACTGTGTTCAACTTTTAGTAACCATGCAGAAGAAATTGTCCACATTCTCTTCTTCTGGGGATTCTCTCTCACTAAGGCTTCTTTTACTTATCATGTCTGTGGTAAAATAATTGATACTGAATTGTTTCTTTTGTTCTTTGCCCCCTTTATCTCCCTGTATCCTTAACCTTTTGACTTTTGCTTTCAGTTGCTGATCAAGGGAATTCAGAATATCTGATACAGCTTGTTGTCCAGATTCCTTTCTACATAATTTTTTTTCTTTCTTGGACAATATGTAGTTCGAGTTTTCTGCTACATGTACCATCTAGATATTTGTATAATCTTTCCATTCCCTTCTGCCGAGCATCAATCCTCTCAAGTAATCTCTGTCATGGTGGTGTTTGGCATCTGTTCTTAGGGGTATTTACTAGATAGCTCACTTTTCCTTCTGCAGGTCTTACCATGCAATGGCTACTACAAATTTTACAACATGCTATTTCCAAAATGCTTTTATACTTTCTACCAAATACTGAGGAATAATGTATTCATTCATAGAGGAGCTATCATGCCATCAAACTCAGAAAGCTTTTTGGAATTCCTAAGTATGCCTGTCTCCTTTTCAAAATCCTTTTTTTTTTAATGGTTCTATTTTGTCATCCATTACATTACTAGATATAATTTCTGGTGTTGGAATTAAGAAAAGATTTTCAATGTCCTCATTCTTCAAATTTTCCTCTTCAGATTTGAACAGATCCTCCATTTTGTCCCTTATTTCATATAGTCTAAGTTTGGAGATGATGTTTTCTATGACTGTCCTGCACTGATTAGTAATATACTGCTGTGAAACTTGGAGCTGAGAATTCCATTGTCAAAAAGCATATGAAACTCCAGAATTATAGCTAGTGACAAAGTTTCCAATTTTGTTATTATCTAATACCAGAGAATAATGAAATAACTAATGCCTTCAGTTTCATCCACATTCGGTTTGCCTGTTTCAGAGGTCAACAACATTTTCTTCTTTTTTTCAATAATTATAATTTGTTTATGTTAACATTCATTTTTAAAAATTCTGAGTTTCCAATTCTCACCCTTCCTCCAACCCCTTCCTGAGCTATTGAGAAATAAAGTGACATATCAACAGTACATGTAAAGTTATGCAAAACACATTTCCATATTAGTCACATTACAAAACAACAACAACAAAACCCTTGGAAAAATCAAGTAAATGAGAAAAGTATGCTTCAATCTGCACTGAGAGTTCATCAATCCTCTCTATGGACATAGAGAGCATTCTTCATGAGTCCATTGGAATTATCTTGGATCACTGTACTGATTAAAGTAGCTAAGTTTTTCACAGTTGATCATCATTATAATATTGCAGTTACTGTATACAAAGATCTCCTGGTCCTGCTCACTTCACTTCGCAACAGTTCATATAAATATTCCCAAGTTTCTCTGAAACCATATCCTTAATTATTCTTATAGCACAATAATATTTCATCGCATTCATATACCACAATTTGTTCAGCCATTCCCCAACTGATGAGCATTTCCTCAATTTCCAATTCTTTGTCTCCACACATTAAAAAAAAAAGCTGCTATAAACATTTTTGTACAAATGGATCTTTTTTCCTTTTTCTTTGATTTCTCTGGGATGGAGATCTAGTAGTGGTATTTTTGGGTCAAAGGGTATGCACAGCTTTATAACCCTCTGGTTATCTTTCCAAATTATTCTCCAGAACGGCTAGATCCATTCACAACTCTATCAATGATGCATTACTGTAACTTTTTCCCCCACATCCCCTCCAGCATTTATCATTAGTCAGCACCATTTGCATCGAGTATTTCCTAAATGTGGGGCACTAGCATTTCTGATTTGCATCTAAGTCAGTGCACCCTGCCTTCTTGTGCTACTAGAACAAGAGGACAGAACACCTAACTCTCCTGTACTGTGTCAATCTGATCATCACAACCCCTTTTATCTCCTATTATATGTTTCTTAAACTATTAAACCTTTACTAACCACAATTTCACAATCTCAGTCATCTTTCACCCTCTACTGGCTCTTACCAACTACACCCAAGGCACTGCCAAATCTTGATTCCTTCTCTACAAAATCTTTAGCATTTATTCCCTTTACCCTACATATACGGCTACCAAGCCATGTCAGGCCCTCATCATCTTTCATTTGAAATACTGTAACAACATCCAACCCTCTAAGATCCACTATTCACACAAACACCAAACTTATTTACCAAAAACACAGATCTGCCATATAACCTACTCGAATCCTTTCTCTTGCTTCTGGTGCTGGAAGAATGATAACTTTAAAAGAAATAGAGTATTTAGGGAAAGAAGAATGGTTGAGGAAAAAAATAATGAATTATCTGTTGGATATAGATCTAGACAGCAAAGGCCATCTACACAAGTCTTGCATTGTACAGATAAGGAATTTAAGATTCAGGGATGTGGTGACTTGCCCAAGGTCATAAAGATAATAAATACAAGAAATATGTTTAAAACTATGTCCTCTGGTGTCAGAGGCAGCAAATATTCTTTTCACTGTAACTACCACAGTGGCATGCTGAGTTTGAGATGCTTATGACACATCTGGTTGGAGATGTCCAAGAGGCAGTATAACTGATGATGGAGGACCATAAATGCAACCTTTTTTATATGATTATATTAAATTACTACTTGGGGTTAAGTAGTCTCTTAACAGCTAGGGATTAGAATATACATGCATGAAAACTCAACCCTACAACAGAGAATCCATGAGAAATTAGAACCAGCCATTAGAATCAACCAGAGATAAACAAGGAGGGCTGGGAGACAGAAAGAGACAGCACACAGTGTGGAATAAGATAGAGGAAAAAGTGAGGGTGGAGCCAAGATGGCAGTGTAGAAGCACAAACTTGGCAGGGGCTCCAACTTCAAACAATTCCAATACCTGTAAAAAAAAAAAAAGACTCTAAACAAATCTTAAAGCTACAGAACTCACAAAGTGACAGAGAAACAAATCTCCCACTGAAGACAGCCAGCAGGCCAAAAGGTCTATCGCAGTGTGCTGGGAGCTCAGCACAGTCCTGC
>CM053599.1:182073813-182096023 GCA_028646575.1 Pseudocheirus occidentalis | reverse complement strand
CCCCCCCCCCCCCCCCCCCCCCCCCCCCCCCGGAAAAGCACAGTTCAGCTGCTGCCCCCAGGACAAGAAGCTGCAGAAGTATGGAGGCATAGGTGGCTGCCTCAGGAGTTCCTTGAGTTCCTTGCCTGAAGACTGAAGGGGAACAAAAGTACCATTCAGAGGGGAATTGCTTTTGCTTTAATCTGCTTGGATCTGGATCACGGTCTTGGGTGGTGGTCCTTGGGTGTGTGACCAGTGAGCCAGAGCTTGTGGGGGCTGTAGATATCATGCCTTTCTAATAGCTCCAGAGCTGTAAAAACCCCAGCAATTTTGGACAAAGCTCTCTTAATTCTGGAAACAGAGTTCTACCATGGCAAAGTGCTCAAAAGTGAAGTAATTGGCTGGCATTAAGAGCAAGCACAGGAAGCACAAACAGACCATAGAATCCTTTTGAGGGGACAAAAAAGGACCAAGGCATGGGGAAGGAGAAAGACAGTAAAGTCAGAATTCCTGCATCAAAGGCCTCCAAGAAAAATATAAATGGGTTACAAGCCATGGAAGAGCTCAAGAAGGATTTTGAAAATCAAGTAAGAGAAGTGGAAGAAAAACTGGGAAGAGAAATGAGAATGATGCAGGAAAATCAAGTGAGTCAACAACCTGCAAAAGGAGACCCAAAAATACACTAAAGAAAAATAACACCTTAAAAAATAGACTACTTCAAATGGCAAAAAAGGCCCAAAAAGCCAATGAGGAGAAGAATGCCTTAAAAAGTCAAATTTGCCAAATGGAAAAAGAATTTCAAAAATTCACTGAAGTAGGGACAGCTAGTTGGCGCAGTGAATAGAGCACCAGCAGTGGAGTCAGGAGGACCAGAGTTCAAATCCAGCCTCAGACACTTAACACTTACTAGCCATGTGACCTTGGGCAAGTCACTCAACCCCAAATGCCCTTCAAAAAAAAATTCACTGAAGAGAATAACGCCTTCAAAATTAGATTGGAGAAATTGGAAGCTAATGACTTTATGAGAAATCAAGAGACTATAAAACAGATCCAAACAAATGAAAAAATAGAAAGCAATATGAAATATCTAACTGGATAAACCAATGACCTTGAAAATAGATCCAGGAGAGATAATTTTAAAAAATTTTGGACTACCTGAAAGCCATGATAAAAAAAAAAAAACCCAGACACTATCTTTCAAAAAATTATCAAGTAAAACTGCCCTGATATTCTAGAACCAGAGGGCAAAATAGAAATGGAAAGAATTCACCAATTGCCTCTTGAGAAAGATCCTAAAAAAAAAAAACTCCTAGGAATATTATAGGCAAATTCCAGAGTTCCCAGGTCAAGGAGAAAATATTATAAGCAGCCAAGAAGAAACAATTTGAATACTGTGGAAACACAATCAAGATAACACAAGACCTAGTAGCTTCTACACTGATGGACCGAAGAGGTTGGAATATGATAATCCAGAGGTCAAAGGAGCTAGGATTAAAACCAAGAATCACTTATCTAGCAAAACTGAGTATAATACTTCAGAGGAAAATAGGATCATTCAATGAATAAAGGATTTTCAAGCATTCTTGGTGAAAAAAACCAGAGCTGAACAGAAAATCAAATACAAATCAAATACATTTCAAATACAAGAAGCAAAAGAAGCATAAGAAGGTTAAACAGGAAAAAGAAACCATAAGGAACTTATTGAAGTTGAACTATTCACATTGTTACATGGAAAAATGATAATTGTAACACACAAGACTTTTCTCAGTATGAGGATAGTTGAAGGGAATATATATGTATATATGTATACATACATGTATATGTATATGTATATGAGGATGCATGTGTGTATAAATATATGTGAGTATTGGCATATGTATGTTCATGTATACATAGAGGGCACAGGATGAGTTGAATATGAAGGGATGATATCTAAAAAAAGAGGTAAGAGAAGAATTTATTGGGAGAAGGAGAAAGGAAGAGATAGATTAGGGTAAATTATCTCATATTAAAGAAGCAAGAGAAAACTGTTACAATGGAGGGGAAGAACAGGAAGATTGAAATGGAATGTGACAACCTTACTCTCATTGAATTTAACTTAAAGAGGGAATAACATACACACTCAACTGGGTATTTTACCCTACAGGAAAATAGGGGGTAGGGGATAAGAGGAAGGACGACAGATGGGAGGGCAGATTAAGGGAAAGGGTAGTTAAAAGCAAACATTTTTGAAAAGGGATAGGGCCAAAGGAGAAAATAGAGTAAGTGGGGGGGGGGGGGGGTGGGACAGGATGGAGGGAAATATAGTTAGTTTTTCACAATATAACAATTATGGAAATTATTTGGGTAACTACACATGTACTATCTATATTGAATTGCTTATCTTCCCCGTGGGGATGGGTGAGGAGGAAAGAGGGGGAAAAAAATCTGGAACTCAAAGTTTTAAAAACAAATGTTAAAAAAAAATTGTCTTTTATATGCAACTGCGACATAAGATATACAGGCACTGGGGTATAGAAATCCATCTTGCCCTACTAGAAAGTTAAGGGGGGAATGGGGTAGAATGTAAGAGAGAGCAAATTTCATACTGAGAAAAGTCTTGTGTGTTACAATTATCATTTTTCCATGTAACAAGAAGGGGTATTCAGTAGGCTCACTAACTTGGGGTGGGGATAGGAGAAAGACAGGGAGAAGATTTGTAACTCAAAATTTTGTGGAAATGCATGCTGAAAACTAAAAATAAATTAATTATTTTTTAAAAAGAGGAAAAAGTAAACCTGAGATAAAGAAAGGAAGAGGGAAGGAAAAGAGATTAGCATATGGAGGGAGTGAGATGGAGAAGGAAAGAAAAACAGAAAGAAGAAAAAAGAACAAGAGAACAAGAAAGGAAACAAAGAAAGAGGAGACTTGCAGAGACAAAAACAAAAAGAAAAAAACAAAGAAAAGAAAAAGGAATAGGAAATGAAGAAAGAAAATTCAGAGGAAGAATGAATTTGTTACAACAGAAGAGTTGGCCATCATCAATCATCCAGTGGAAGGGCTGGCCATCCTCACCAAGTGCCATCCAACTTTCATTCACAAGACAGGCAAGCCAGCCTACATGAAGCACTTGAAAGAGAGAGGAGGCAGCAAGTACCAGACAAGTCAAATCACTACCACCATCCTGACTACCATATCCTATCAGACCTTGATAGAAATAGCACAGGACCTTGAACCCAAGAGCCTTTGGAAAAGCACTGTTTCCAGCCCAGTGTCTGTAGCCATCATCCTAGGAAGCAATCTCTGTGGAAATGCAGTCTGGCAATTACTTCTACAGGTGTTACAAACATCTTTTGAAGGCACCAAAAAAGAAAGTTCTTGTCACAAACTCCTTAGTATTGTCAAATGGTTCAACAGCAGAAACTGATAAGGTTTTTATCAGTGGAGATGATATTCAAGAAGATGCTCTTTATTATGATTTGCTGATATACTCATCTTAAGGACCCTGGGACCTTTCTATTTTAATTGCAGCTGAAACCTTCCACTGGTGGTGTTACCCCATTATAATGTATTGCTTTTTCCATTAGTATCCCCAGAACTTTGCACATAATAAACACTTAATGCATTCTTTATTAATTAACTAATCACTGATAAGCATGCACGCAGTGAGAAGAGATCTTATTATACAGAGAAGCCTTATTCCCAACCTCGTCTTTATGTACTATCAGTTCCCTCAAAGCTTTTTGTTCCAATGTCTTCACTCCAATGATGCCTCTTTCAAACAGCCTCTCTATGCTGTATAGGCCCACCAGGTACAGTACTGGGTGCCAGGGATACAAATAAAAAAGTTAAGACAGTGCTGATCCTCCAAGAAGGGGCAGCTAGATGGTACAGTAGAGAAAGTGTTGGGCCTGGAATCAGGAAAATACATCTTCCTGAGTTTAAATCCAGCCTCTGACATTTCCTTGCTGTGTGACTCTCGACAAGTCACTTAGCCACAGTTTTTCTCACCCTAAAATAAGGAGGAAATGGCAAACCACTTCAATATCTCTAAAGGGTCACAAAGAGTCAGACAAAACTGAAAAATGACTGGAAATGATATCCTCAAGGAGCTAGACAAAAATGTCTGAATAAAAATCAAACCCAACATTTATAAGGATAAAAGTTAATAGTCTGTTTTCTCTGTTAAAAGAAAAAATATAACAGAATGGATCAAGGAATAATAATTAATATGTACTTCCTGCAAGCAAGAAAATAAAATAAAGCAAGTCAAAAAAACACACAAGTAGCAGAGTACCAGACAATTCAAAGAAAAAAGAAATCAAAAGATGTTTTCAGTAGTATGGTCCTTTATACTTTAGATGTCACCATCACCCATAATTAAGCTACCTCTACAATCCCAAAACATGAAATTCACCTCTCCCAGATCATGGTCTGTCAGTCTGTCTGTCTCTAAGTTCCCTGTTTCACTGTGAGAGCTGTCCTGACTTCAAACTTCAGTTCCTCTCTCTCCCTGTTTTCCAGGGAGGTTGTTAATGTCAAATTATCACGTAATTACTTATCTGTTTATAGGGTATTCCCCCTAAGTAGATTATAAGCTCCTTGAATTCAGGGGCAATTTCTGTATTTTTGTATGCCAGTTCATAGAATAGGAATAGAATAGTCCCTGCATGTAAAAGGCATTTAATAAATATTTCTTCAGTCTAAGACAGATAGATTATATAATACAAGAATACAAATAGTTCACTTTTAAGAATGTATATACACCAAACAAAAGGTTATATTCATAAATAAGATAATGTAGCAATATCTCATTTATGATGAAATATTGCTACATTTTTGTAGCAATTTTATAGATATTGCTACATTTTTTGTAGCGATTTTCTAATATAAGGACAAAAATACCATAAGAAGTGTCTCTTCTTTTGCATGACCAATTCTTCTAGGTGCACTACGTCTTGCACTACATCTCAGCCTCTCTCCTCTTTCCCAGGGGACTGTCCCCACTATTAATCCTCTTCATTCTTTCTGCTCTTCAATTCTTCCTTCCATCCATCTACTGGTTCTGTACTTACTACCTACAGTCTTCCACATCCTTAAAAAAGTCTTCACTAAATACCATAATCTCTACCATTTATCAGCCTCATCTTTTCTCAAAAACCTACAAAAACTGTCCACTTTCTAAACTCTTGCTCTCTTCTCAATCCTTTGCAACTTGGCTCCCAAATTACATCAAAACTCAAATGAAGCCTCTCAAGAGTTAGCGAAGATCTTTTAATTGCCAAATCTAATGGTCTTTTCTTTATTTTCATACTTCTTGACTTCCTTGCATCATTGGCAACTGCTAACAACTCTGTCCTCTTGATGCTTTCTCTCCTTTCAAGGTTTCCCTAAAATAGCTTTCTCTTGATTCCCCTACTTCTCTGACCACTCCTCAGTCTCCTTTGCTAGATCATCATCCATGTATATTTACTAACTCCTGGTGTAGCCCAAGGCTCTGTCCTAGGCCTTCCTTTTTCTCAGACAACTTCTTTTTCTCAGACACGACTGAAACTGAACAACAAGCATTTCAGACTCAAGTCCAAAGTATAACTCATTATTTTTCACTATTTCGGTGCAGGGCACTCCCATCCTTTCAGTCACTTAAGTTCCCAATCTCAGTATCATCCTTGATTTGTTACTCTCACTCATCTCACCTATTCAATCAGTTGTCAAATCCTGTCACATTTATGTCAACAGTATCTCTCACATATTTCCCCTCTTCTCTATTCAAACAACCAGCATCCTCATTCAGATTCTTATAACCTTTTTAATGTACTAATGAAAGAGCCTCCTACCTGGTCCCCTTGCTTCAGTCTCTCCCCATTCCAATCTATCTTCCCCACAGTTGCAAAAGTGATTATCCTAAATAGAAGGTCTGACCAGGCAATCTTCCAGTCACCCTCTTTATCTTTCTAAAATGTGTTTACATATTTATAGCCTCATTACTGCAACTGCAAAACACTAGAAACACCTAAATGCCTCTAAAACAGAAGGTGAGCTGATTAAGTAATAGTATATGGAATACTATAATATAATCAAGATTTATAGGCATTAGAAATATAAAGAAATCTGAAAAGATTTATGAAGTAATGAAAAAATTTTAAAAAACAAAGCTAAGAAAACAGCATACACTAATTATAACCACATAAAGAGAAAAGTATGAAAGAACAGAGGGACAGAAAACTGATTGGGTCTCCAGAAGAAGCAACAACTGGCAAGTTGTTAACAGAAATTTTGAATGCTGAAATTAATTTATTTAAATAACATAAAGCAAGTTTAAATGATTTGTTGATATTTACATTTAAATTTTTAATTAATTTTTAAAAATATATATATTCCCTATTCTTAAGAAGGTTACAATTTAGTAATGATAATCCTAAATTATCAAGGAAAGGTCAAATAACTATCTATATGTCCCATATTACATATGACAGGAAAAGGTATATTTTAAGACTTTAAAAAAAGTTAAGATTTTAAAAATTGATGTTTCAAGGGGTATAAAGTATATATTTGGAAAATTTTTAAATGTGGAAACATCACCCCCATCATGGAATTTTAAAATGCCCCATTACTGTATAGATCACCGCACTATGGTTTGGGAGCTTGGACTAGATGGCCTCTAAGGTACTGTATTATTAAATTCTGAGTCTCCTTTGGCCAATACTAAAAGTCAGAAAACAAAAGTACACTGCTATCCTTTTTTTTTTTAATAAGAAAATACCATTAACCCAAGAAAATGAGTATTCTGAATTGCTTTCCTAATCTGGGTATTAGATTTGTATTAAACTAGTCATCCATATTTTCTTGCCATATGATCAATGTCATATTTTTATAAGATAGCTGGCATGGTTTAAGAGTCTTTTTCTCTCTAAAGCTAATGAACAGGGATCCAACTCATAGCTTGATTTCATTAACACTATACTACAGTCAAATGAGCCAACTTTATTTTCATAGAGAATATTTATGTCATCTTACTTTTTCCTGTAATAAACTGTTCAAACTACTGATTGCATAAACTAGTTAATGTTTCCTATAGAAAATTGGATACACTGATAAAAACAACAAATTTTTATCCAGCATGCACAAGTTGGGGGAATAACAAGTAAAGTGGGTCATGACTGCTTAAATAGCATTTTCATGGGTCGATGCAATGCAAATAACCTAGGCTCTGTATGGAGCTTTTTTCTACTAAAGAACACTAGACTAACAAAAGTAGCAGCTCAGAAGCATTGCCATTAACCTGTCCTTTCCTATCCTTTTCAGGGCAATTTACTAGTGACTCTGCAATGACATCTGCAAAATCTTTAGGAGCCCTATGATGCATGTCATTGAATCCCGCTGATTTGAACACATCCAGTTTTCTAAAATAATGCTCAACCACTTGCTTTCCTAGTCTGTTCTTCCCACCCTCCCATTCAGATTACCTGAACATAAACGATCTGTGCTCATCCTTGCTCTCACTTGTTAGTTACATTTTCATTAAAAAGAAAAATAAAATAGTACTTGAAGCTTTTTTATTCTATTCATTCAACAAATATTGATTGAATGCCTACTACAGGCAAGGAGGTATGAGAAATACAAAGAAAAACCAGGCATTTAATATATCTATTATATATTGCTTTGTATTCCAAGTAAAAATGTTTTATTTTCTTTGGCCATCTTGATCACCTATATAACAGACACATGGCATTCTATACTTCATAAATTAAAGCAGTGTTGGGTTTGAGAAAAGAACACTGAAATAGTAACAGTTTGTGTTCTAGTCCTGAGTTTATCACTTACCAGTCATATGCTCTCAGGCAAGTGACTAAACCACTATGACAGTTTCTTCTAATGTTTTCATATAATATTTATAATATAATAAAATACTAAAATATCTCTTGACTGCTGGGATGAAATTTTTTTTAATTAGGCAAACTTCGCATTTCCCATCTATTTCTTCTTTGATCTTTATTTCCCCAAAGGAATTTATTTATTATTTGTTAAAAAAAACAAATAACCTTCAATTCTGTCTCCAGTTTCCATTTTCCTTAAATTTTCTTTTGAGGTAGCACTCAACCCCGCTATCTAGTTTGTTAGCAGTAAAACTACACAGAATCAAAATTGGTACATACTTCCAACTACTTTCCTCATTGTTAGAAGTAGAACTCAACAAGGATTCATTCCTAGGGGAGAAAAATTGTTTTGGCTCAATAAACTGATACTTGAAAACTCTAAATTTGGAATATATGAATGAATATATGAATACCATCCCATAATTAGGGATTGGAATGGAAACAGGGCGAGTTAATGGAATAACAAAAAAACAAACACGATAAAACAACTTGAAGCTAGGTCTTTCTTACTGTAGAAAATAAAGGTGAAGGGGAGAATTAATCATTGTAGAAGTACAGAGATGGAGGAAAGTATGGAAGAAGCTCCAAATAGAGGAATTCAAAGTTTGGAGAGAAAGGAATAAAAGATTGTAGAGTATTTGCTATTGGTTTTAAAGATATTAGAAATGTAGACAAACAGTTAAGAAAAAGCAAACACAGAAGTAGAAACGGAAAAGAAGATAGAAAATAAAGATGAGAAGCAGAAATGGGGGCAAAGTACTTGGGGAGAAAGGAATGAAAGTACATTTTTCTTCGTTTTGAACTGGGATTGGGGGAGAGAAAGGGAAAAACAGAGATGGAAGCAGAGAAAGACAACAGAATCATCTAAGAACAGTGGCCTAAGAGAAAACGGGCACTGCTTTCATTCTGAGCTTTGTTCTTTCTTTCCAATAGTTCTATTGAGTAGGAGAGGACTGATCAAGGTGAAAGTGGCAAGGCAAGGAAGAGAATTAATTATATGCAGGGAACAGAGCCCAGACCTGAATATAAAAAGAAAAATAAATGAGGGCAGAAACAAGAAGCAAATAAAAACAATTACATGGGGCTAAAGGCGACAGGTTGTAAGGATGAACAGTCAGCACAAACAGCAAAGTGATGGTAAAATCACCTCATGAGGTAAGAAAGACATATGTGGCCAAGACAGTTTTTAAAATGCCAGGCATTCCAAGTATGAATCAACACTGAATGTACGAATCAGCAATGAATGGCAGTGGGAAATATTATTCATGAAAAACTGACATCTCTTGAGTTTTCTTCTATCTACCATATCCAAGTCATTCCCATATTATCTTGCCTTTTCCCTTTTAACATGTTGTAGGCTCATCCTTTCATCACCCAGGCACTGCGAAAGGACATTTTGGCTCTTTTCTGCATCCCCTAGCCTCCCTTCCTTACAATTCACACAATGTTGCCAAACAATACTATAAAGTAATGAATTTAAGCCAGATGTACTCCTAAGTTCCCTGTTATGGTCCCTTCGATAATTACTAGAATAAATACAAACTCCTGTCTCCAAACTCCAAAGCATTCTATAACCTGGTCAAATCCTACCAGAAACTATCTTAATTTCTACTATATTTCTACATGCATCAAGAAAATTACTGCATTATTCCTCATTTTCTACATTTTCCCCATAGCTTAAATCAACACTGTCCTACCTGTCTTCTGCCTTTGAGCTTTCAAAATGTTCTGAAGATCCCAAACATTAAGAAACAACTCAAAACCTATTTCTACCCAAAAGCCTTTTGAAAAAAAAGGAGCCATTAGATCCAAGCGCCAGATATGACAGTCAATATGATTACACAGTATATTTTGCATATGATTAAAGTATATATATTTATGCAATTTGATTCTATCTTTGATGTCTCCCAATTAGATTATAAGGAGACAAAACTTGCTTTGTTTTTTTAAAAAAAGATCTCCCTATTACCTAGTTCTACAATATTATCACATACTCCATCAATGTATGAAATTCATGGGTGATAATAGCAACATTTCTGAATGTCCATTAACTAACTAGGACACCGAATGGAATCTCCCTCCCAATTTCAATAAATCTCATTCCCACCCTAAAGAAATACTTTGTCATTAACCTACCCCTCAAAAAACAAATCTCTCAGCAATTCTCAAATATAACAATAATGACACAACAGTCACTGCTACCTTGGCTTTGTAAAACAGAGAAATTCTTGACAGAGAGTAAGTTGGTTGGGTCACAAGAGAGTGAGTCATTCAGTTAACCATCAATTATGAAAGGCCTAGTGTCAGGCACTAGTTATTGTGCAAGATGCTTTAATTTAAAAAGAACTAACCTGTTTAGATGTTTGGGGTTGTATCATAAGACATAATTTTATACATTATGAACTTAATGAACTTATTTCCCTAAATTTAAAATGGTGGCGGGAGGGTGCGATTTTTGTTTTGTAAAAATGGTCCTCATAAGTTTACACATTTTCCAACCTTTCCTCCCCACCAAAAAAAATCACTGATCACCAAGTAGTGTGCTGAAGTGCTTTAAATAACTACACTTGCAGTAATGTGAACTCTGTTCTTGATACACTTTACTATAACTTCCTATGTCTTTGACATATTCAAGAAGTGAAAGTCATGCATAGCATGTTTATATTATTCCCTCCTTAGAGAAGGCTCACAGACAATGTCAGGTCTGGGGAGATAAGAGCTGTTTCCAGGACATGAATTCTCATGAGGATTAAGCAGCCACCATCTGGGGCTTCAGAGTTTATCTGCAGCAGCTGCCTTCTAAGTATCACACTAGAAAGAAAAAAAAAAACCAACCACGTCTAATTCTAAAGTGTTTAACAAGTTGCTGTACCTTAGCTCTGATTGTTTTGTGTGTGGTTTTTCTGTGGAGACAACAGTAAACCATAGTGACCTCCTGTCAACAGACTAGTCAACATAGTATAAATATCTCAATGATAAAGCGTCTACCTGAGTATTTAACTTTTATTAAGAATTAATTTCTAAACAAACTGGAAATTTTGGGTACACATCCATGAACTTAGTATTTAAATTTATAGTATATTTTCATTTCAAAAGTATGTATATCTGAATCACATGAACAAAACCTTTAAATTTTCCCTCAGGAAAAAACTAACAATTTAAGTTTCTTAGTTTACTTATTTTGTAATGTGTGAATAATCTCTGGTTGGATAGGTCTCTTACTCCATCAAAGGAAGCACATAAAAAACTTAATCAAATAACAAGATTTCTAACAAGTATTTCTGTAGAAGATTACAAAGGGATAAAAGGAAGGAGAAGTGTGGTAAGAGGAAAAAAGAATCAGCAAATTTTAAAAAGCACAAATTTAATATTATGCTTAACACTGTGCTTAAAATACTGATTCAATAAAATTTATTTTTACCATTAGGTCTCAGGGTATTTAAAATCAAAGGTTATACCCAAAGTTAGACACAATGACCAAAGAACTAGAGACAAAAGAAAAAAATGTATAAGAAAAATCAAGCATAACTACTTTTTATTATGGATGAGTTTCATTTGTTTCACAAAACTGGAAATCTTGGGATAACCACTGAAAACATGTTGATCTCTGTCCCAAATCTACCAAATATCCCTTCTGCTTTCACATGCTAAGATAACATATGCTATTCACATCTGTTCTCTATAATATACTCTAGTAAAGAATTCATTCAACTATCACTTATTCCCACCTTGCAAATTAAGCAGATATTCATAATCACAGAATGTCAGAGTTGGGAAGGGAACTCAGCACCCATTCACTCCAACTCATAGATGAAAAAGAACAGGACAGCCACTACCACATCCCTGACAAGTGGTCATCCAGCTTCTTTTGGAAAACTTCCAAAGTGGGGGAGTTCACCACCTCTTCAAGTAGTCCATTCTAATAATTAGGAAGATACTTGGAAGACAATGTCATTTCTATCTCATTCCCTTCTTCATCGAGCAAAGGTCTCCCCCCTTCTTTTTCTATCAAAATAGTTTTTACAAAAAAAAAACAAAAAACAAATTCCTTCTTGCTATCCCTCACCAGCTTCACTTCACTGTGTCCTCTGGCATTCCTAACACTTTGTTTACAGGACTAAGTCACACTAGTATTCATCCTCTGCTATCTGACCTTGCTTCCATCTTTTATATTCCCATGGCTAATGTGATTTACTTTTTTTTTCCCCTGGGGTGGTGTGGTGGGGGTGGGGCATGTGTGACTGCAGGGCAATTGTGATTAAGTGACTTGCCCAAGGTCCCAAGGTTAGTAAGTGTCAAATGTCTGAGGTCATATTTGAACTCAGGTCCTCCTGACTCCAGGGCCAGGGCTTTATTCTCTGCACCACTTAGCTACCTCAATGGCTGACATCATTTACAATTCTGATTAGTCCTGGACAGCCAGGACAGGCAAGCTAGAAGAATGGCTACAAGTAAAATCCTATGACAAAGAATACCACTGTAAATAAGGATTCTATATAACCAAACTATTCTTAGACCAAGAAGGCCAGTGGAAATAATGAGATCATCCAGTCCAGTGGGAAAAAAATAAGTGAAGATCTAATAGCACTATTTATTTTATCCCAGGGACTCTGAAAAGGAGCCACTGGAATTTATTGAATTAAGTAGGGGAATGACATGGTCAGATTTGCTATATATAGAACAGTAAAATGGTTTTGGTGTTGAGACTGTTGAGAGACTTTAGACACAATTTAGCACAATCTATTGCACACTAACAGAATGATTTTAGAGAAGAATTCACAGCTTTTGTCTCTGATTTAGTTTCTTTATCTATGAAATAGTTTAATAACTGTAATAAGTAAGCTAAAAAATCAGTGTTGTATCCATGAAAATGTTTAATTGTACTATCTCATAGAAATGTAGTTTCTTTGCTGTGATTGGAACAAAGAACTGCAAGATCTGAGTTTTCAAATCTCATTTAAATCTATAGGGATACAGTAAGAGTTGTATCCATGTCGAGTCAAGCCAACAAGCACTTATTAAGCACTACCATAGGCCAGGCCCTGTGCTAAGGCCTAAGGAGACAAAGAAAGCCCCTGCCTTTGAGGAGCTCACAGTCTCACTGGGAGAAAGAGGGAAACCACTGAAGCTCATCTCAGAGGGAAGGCACAGGGTATTAAGCAGTACAAGGAAAGGCCTCCAGCTGAAGATAGATTAGTCAGGAGATCACAGCATCTTGTCTGAGGAAGAGCAAGGAAGTCAGTGTCCCTGGACCCTAGAGTACAATCAGCTGCTGGTAATATCTTCTGAGGAGCCCAAAAGAACTTTGAACACCCTATCTGTTTAGTTCTTTCCATATGACAATCTACGATTCTTTTTTCCCCAGGGTTTGCTCAAAGCTACTATGATCACAGCTGCCTTTATGTACTTGTGTTCCAGAACCATCAATAATGTCATAATATCAGCAAAGCTCACAGAACAATGCTTGTTAATGTGTTATTAATGTCTATTAATTTGTATGGAATTTATCTGTGGAAAATTAAAGTAGAATCAATTCTGGCTCGGGGATCAATTTTCACCTCTAGTGCTTATTATTTGTATGGTAGTGGGCAAGTCATGGCCCTGTCATTCCATTTTCCCATTTGTCAAATGGAGGATGGGGCAAGGGAAGGGTTAAGTAGATAGTCTCTGAGGTCCCTTACAGTTCTAGATGATACTACAAAGGAAGAAGACTACCCAACCCACAAGAGGTGCAAAATATCACTCAATTTGAAAACACGTGAGATTTAACATTACAACTAAAAGAGGGTCATCCCTTCCCCCAACACACAAATACTATACTAAAGCACTGTGCTAAGGACTGAGGACATAAACAATGGCAAAAGCAGGCTCTGCCTTTGAGGAGCTCACAGTCCAATCTCGAGAAACAAGCAAACCACTGAAGGTCATCACAGAGGCAAGGCATAAGCATTAAGTAGTGCCAAGAAAGGTGCCTAACCCGAGCCTGGAATGTGACACAAAAAGACACAAGACTTTTTGTGCCAGACTTGAGCAATATTTATTGGGGATAACAGAAAAACCAAGAGATGGGAAATTATTAGCCATAGTGGGTACTGGATAGCAGAGGAAAAAAAAAAATCACCTCATACCTAGATTACTGCAAAAGCCTCATAAATGGTCTCATTGTCTAAAGTCTCTCAACAGTCTCAACACCAAAATGTCCTATACAGCAAATCTGACCGTGTCATTCCCCTACTTAATTCAATAAATTCCAGTGGCTCCTCTTCAGAGTCCCTAGGATAAAATAATACTATACTGTTTAGCTTTTAAAACTCCTCACAATCTGATCCTGAACCATCTTTCCAGATTTATTATACAGCAGTCCACCCCCTCTTCCTCTCAGTCTGCATTCTACCCCAACTGGCCTTCTCTCTGTTTCTCATATGTGACTGGTTTGACATGCTAGCCTAATACCAGTTCTGGTTATATGTTGAGATGAAACAATTTGTAGATGAACAGTTAACAAAAGGTTTCCTTAGCATTAACATAGCACATGGTTTCAATAGATACGACACCCTTTGTCTCTATTATATGCAGGTATACAGAATATTTAAGTTCAGCACAGCAGGATATGGTAAACCTTAACATGGTTTTCAGGTATTCAGCAAGTTTGAATGAAAAGGGTCAACCACTTGAGGGAAGGGGACCTTTTCTGCTATTGGGTGACCAGGAATCTATGTCAACTAGGCCAGAGACAACTAAGAAGCTGTACCAAAGGAGTCACAACCTGAACCCTGCTCCACTCCCAGGCCAATCAAGTCACAGCTTTGTCAATTTTTAAAGAAAATCTAGTCTAACCCATGGTGGGGTCAGAGGACAGGAGAAGGTGACTCTTATAGATACTGGATCCATAATGATACTCCAATTCCTCTCAGTGCCCAACCCCCAGCTGTTCTCTCCTTCCTCTCCCTCCCCCCTTTGCCGGTCCCATGCCATGAACACATTTCTTCCTCACTTCTACTTCAAAGAATTCCTCTCTTCCTTCAAGACAGCTAAAGTACCACTTCATGAAGCTTTTTTTTGATTCCTTTAATTGTTTGTCCCCGCCCCTTTGAATACCTTATACAAAATGCACCAAAATCTTAGTTTTAAATTGCATTAAGACTTTTGGGACACCATATATTGAACTTCTTTGTATTTATTCTCTATATATACTCATATGTGTACTTGTCTCTCCAGTTAAACTGCAAACTCCTTTCAATTAGGGATTGTTTCAATCACAGTATTTGTCTACCCAGTGCCTAACATATAACATATAGGGGGCCTTTAATAAATACCTGATGATTATATGAATCAGATAAAATAGCACAGGGAATAAGTTCAATCAAGTCAGAGAAGAGATAGCACATTATGGAGGAAACAACTAGATTTGGTACAAGAGAAATAAAAATAGCATCACATCTAGAGGAAGTAGGTTTGAATCCCAGCTCTGATACTCAAACCTGTGTGACCCTGAGCAAATCATTTACACTGTCTCTGCCTCAGTTTTTTAAGCTTTTAAATGAGGTGATTTTCAATGGGATGATCTCTAAAGTTTTAGAATTACAAACCTATGACTCATAAAATCACACAATGTTAGAGCTGGAATTGCTGAAAGCATTGATGATTTAAATCCAAGTAAGGGACTTACTTATACTCTGTCATCTTTCAAGACAAAAATCTATCTGAGACCTCAATGATAGGCAAAAGTGTTTATATGGGAAAGAGTAATGACAACAGGGTGGAAAGAGTGGGAGAGGGAGGAGAGGTGGACAGCAGGGACAAAGATAACAGGCAGGAATAAGCATTATATATGTAACAAAATAAAGAAAATGGCCTACCAGAAGTAGAAGAAATAAAAAGAAATGGAGTTAAAATGAAACCTAGCAAGTATAAAAAAAAATTTTCATAATCTAACAGCAAAAATTCAATACAATGTTCTTGTGCTGATTGCAGTGTCAAACAACATACATAGTGGCACTAAGTTTTGACCAAAAATAGCCATTTTAATGTTCTATTAAGCTCATTAAAACAGTTCTTGGTGGAGGTAGCTGCCTGCAAGATAATTGAGTATTTTTTCTGTGCTTTATCCAAAGATGTCAATTTCCAAGCCTCTTCTTTTCCCTCAAATCTGAGTTCTTTACAAAAAGATATTATCATCCCTGGATTGCCAGTGGTCCTTTTAAGTCAACTACTGACAACTCAGTAAGGAAGGAGACACTTCAGTTTTCACACCTCCTTTCCTCACTATCATTTCCCTAAGGAAAAAGCTGTTTTCAAAACTGAACATAAAGATATCATTCGATTGCATTACTTATAGAAGATTCCTGACTGAGATTCTTCCTAAAACCAGATGTTAATCACCTGATTTATCTGCCTGTTTTGACACTGGCAGCCAATATTATTCTTGTGGAGGATGTCATTTAGGTTTGCCTCAGCTGTCAATAATTAGTACATGAACTGAAAATATGAAATATAATTTAATATAGCTAGGGAATGTTGATGGCACATTAACACCAAAACAAGCGCTGTGACAGCACTATGTGTCTTCCATGCTGGACACATAATTTATAGCACAAAAAATTAGCAAGCAAAATTCAGTCCACACAAAATTGGAGGGTGCAGGGATGGAGAGTACTTGGAAAGAGAAACAAACACAACACTGGTTGTCTCAAACAATAGGTTCATTAATTCAACTTAGGTGCTTACTATGATAACATTCCATTATCTTAAGTATAATGCCCCAACCTGTAGTTCTCACAAGTTATTGCAAGGAGTCAGCAAATCCAGACGTGTACCCAGAACTACCATTTTAATCTTTATTTAGTACTAGCAAATAGGCAACAGGATATACAGGTTTTTCAAAAGTATATAGATAAGTGGCACAGGTGACCATGGAGTCAGGAGGACCTGAGTTCAAATCCAGCCTCAGACACTTAACACTAGCTATGTGACCTTGGGCAAATCACTTAACCCCAGTTGCCTTGCCTTCCTCCCTCCAAAAAGCAAAACAACAACAACAAAACAAAAAAACCCTCCAAATGTATATAGAATGCAAAATAATTGTTAAAAGAATCCATGGTATCTTTCTGTTGTATAGTACAGAATACAATTAATATGTAAGAATCTATTACATTTGTTTATGTTAAAAGAGTCCTCATATCAGAAAAGTTGGGGAACTAGTTTATGAAACAAAAAATACAGAAGTCAGTGTGCCTGTACTCAATCCTGAAAAAGGTATAATGAATAAGCTGAAAAAATAGAAAATAATTAATACTAACCGATAAGCCTAATGGTACAAAATTCAACTCAATAAACATTTATCAGCTAATTACTATATGCACAGAACTGTGCTAGACCTTAGGATAAAAAGTTTATATAATAAATCAAACATTTACTAAACACTTGTGTGTGGGCACCATGTTTGTGTATTTGTATTTCAGAATACAAATGCAAAAATGATACATTCCTTTCAAGGAATCTATTTCTATTAGAGGGAATAAAAATGTTCAAAAAATAAGTGAATATGGAATGTATGTATGTATGTATGTATGTTTAGATACATGGTAATAGGAGACATTAAAACTTGCAAGAATCAAGAAAGGCCTCTTGACAGAGATGGCACATGAGCTGAGCCTTAAAAGAAGCTGTGGCAAGTCCAAGAGGCAGAGGCAGGATTCTTCCAAAAACGGGAGACAGCCTATGTACAATAGCACAACTAGAAAACAGAATGTCATTTAAAGGGAAGAGTAAACAGGCCAGGTTCAGTGATTCAGAGTACATACGGGGCACAATATGGTATCACCCTGGAAAGATAGGCCAGAGTCAAATTGTGAGTACATTAAATGCTCAAAATTTTAACTCAGAGGCAATGAGAAGCCATGGACTTTTCTTAAGAAAGGAGTGACATGATGGGACCAATGCTTTCAGAATATCAATTGGCTAGCTGTGTGGAATATAATAGAAAGAGAAGAGAATGGTTTCAGAAAGACCAAAATAGATGATTGCAATTACCTAGGCAAGAAATGATGAGGGCCTGCACTGAGGCCGCGGTGGTATGAGTAGTGAAGAAAGAGAAGAAAGCAGCAGGGTCCTGGGATACTAAACTGATGATGTTAAGTGATCGATGTGGAGGGGGTGAGGGAAAGTGGGGAGCTGTCACGATGAAGAGTAGAAGATGACTCCTGGACGCTCAGTGCAGGAAACCAGAACTGTGGTTCTCTTGACAGAAACAGGGAACTTAAGAAGACAGGCAGTGCTGACCCTCATGGTCCAGTAACAAAACTTAATAAAATCTGCCCACCACCTACAACACAGCTTTTATCAGAAAATTTATTCCAGGTTGCAACTTGGAGCATATTTCCTTTTGCTCCTAAAGCAAAAATTGTTCATTCAGTTTTCAGTGACATCCAACATTATGCAATCTCATTGGAGGTTGTCTTGGCAAAGATGCTGGCACGGTTTGCCATTTCCTTCACAGCCCAACAGATGAGGAAACTGAAGCAAACAGGGTTAAGTGATTTGCCCATGGTCACACAACTAGTGTCTGAGACTGGATCTAAACTCATGAGAATAAATCTTCCAGGCCCGGCACTCTATCTACTCTGCCACCCAGCTACCCCAAATATCACTGCGGCATCAGAGTTACAGAAGCTTTGACGGAGGGTAATTTTAAGGATCAAAGCACTATGATCGGTGCAAGCTTCTGAAGATCTGTTGGCGGTCATAAATATATAGAGAATTTATAAGTTAGATGCCAGTAAGTTGAGACTCTCTTCTCGTGTGTGTCTGTGTGTGTGTGTGTGTCTGTCTGTCTGTCTATATTTATGTATGTATGTATGTATGTCTGTCTAGGACAGCGGTTCTCAACCTGTGGGTTATGTTCAATTTAAATACATCTTGCGTATCAGATATTTACATTATGATTCATAACAGTAGCAAAATTACAGTTATGAAGTACCAACAAAAATAATTTTATGGTTGGGGGGGTCACCACAACATAAGGAGCTGTATTAAAGGGTCATGATGGCATTAGTAAGGTTGAGAACCACTGGTCTAGGGTTAACTGCAAATTGAGGTTCAACTCACCCACTAATTAAAGTTGGGGGAGAGGCAAGGAAAAGAGAAGCTGCACTTTTTCAGGGGAACAGGAAGGAGGTGAGAAAAAACACTGGCATAAAAGAAGCAGCAGACTGTCTCCCTAAGAAGGTACCAAAGAGCCTGCAATACTATGAATTTGTGTTGTTCCTCCCTAAGAGTTCAATGGAAGTTCACAGGTGGTCAGCTGTTTATGAAACCCCTATAACCCTTACTGATTTACAACTACAAAAGACAGAGTCTCTCCTGACATATTCTAAGTGTTGGGTGATTTAAGTTATCTTAAAACAAATTAATTTGTTAAGGGAATTTAATATTTGCTTGTTCAATAACTACATTAATTTTAACAAGAACCTGTATTTTATGTAACTTTTCCTGTGAACAAGAAAAAAAATGATCCTTTTTTTCCTATGAAAATTGTTCAGAATCCACGATCACGTATCAATACTTGAAGGCTAATTTTCAAAGTCCTATACTTGTAATGTTTCTCCTTATCTTTTAGCTATTGAAAGCAAGAGAAAATATATAAGAAACTAATTTGTCTTAACATCTTAGGTTAAAGAACTAAGAGTTGTGAAACTCACCTATTCGCTAAAATTTTGGAAGCTGATTCTAAAATTACCCACAATTTTCATACATCTATTCAATCCTTGTATCCTATTATTACTAATAAGGAGACTCACAATATAAGTATATTTTCTTTTTTATTGATATTTTTGTTGACCTATGATCCTATGGAGGTGACTCTATCACCCTGATGTCCTATTTCCTCCCCTATACAGTAAGCGATCTCTTTTAACAAAGAATCCATGAGTAAGAAATAAAGGAAAATCAATTCAGCAAAACTCACCAGCCTGATGGTATATGGGATGTTCCATACCCACAGGCCCTCTACCTCCATAAAAGAAGAAGGCATATTTTCAGTTTAGTTTTCTGTTCTTTTGATTTAAATTATTTTAGTCACTTAATACTGTCTTCTTAGTTCTGCTTATTTCGTGAACCCTGTGTTCATCTAAGTCTTCCCATACTTCTCTGAATTATTCATCTTCATTGTTATTTACACTGCAGGAGTATTACATTGTACTCATTTAACAAAAACTGTTTTACCATTCTCCAATCAATGGACATCTATCCTGTTTCTAATTTTTTGTTATACAAGGACCATAATATTTTTAAAAGGTAACATACTCTCTAAGACCAAACAAAAATATTTGCTACTTTATTGCTTTTCTCATAAATATCAATTTTTTATTCTCTGTTTTGTCATCCTCTTCCACAAAATCCTACAGTTTCCTCATCATGGCATAGAGGTAAGTCTGGGTTCTCAATGGCTATGCCCGGTGGGTGAAAACACCTAGGTTCGACCATGCTAGAAAGGCTTGCAATATGGTCCAGGCAACAAAGTCTGGTTGTTTTTTAGCATCAGCCCGGCTAAGTTATTGTTCTCACTGTTGTTCAGTCATTCAGTCCTATCTGATTCTCCATGAGCCTGTGGACCATACTGTCCAAGGGGTTTTCTTGCCAAAGATACTGGAGTGGCTTGCTATTTCTTTCTGGAGTGAATTAAGGCAAACAGAGGTTAAATGACCTGCCCAGGGTCACATAACCAGATATGAACTCAGGTTCATGACTCCCAGGTCCTGTGTTCTCTCCACTGAGCCATCTACCTGCCTAGCCCAGCTAAGTATGGAGAGACTAATCATTAGTAAGTTGACTAGCTGGTGATGGAATTTTTGGCTATAGGAACTCGTGAAACAAAGAAAAATAGAAAATTTCTGTCCCTGACCAAAAGATGTAGAGAAAATAAGATCTTGTTTTGCTTAGTATTTTTTGATAATATAAAAGTATTCGTTTGACTTGGTAGAATAAAATTCTGTCTACCTTATAAAGGCTCTTTTCCAAATAAACTGTCTCCCATCTATACATCAAAATCATTCAAGCTTCCTTAAATGGAAATAGCTCTATTCAATGTTTCTTTATTCACAAATACCAGGCAAGGCATAAAACAGAAATGAAGTACATGCTTGCACAGGAATTCATCACTACATGGACAAGACATTTTCTATGGATGGTAAGGTACTCTAAGAGACTTCTATTTGCAAAAGACATTGGGGAGGGGGGGGCAGAGTCAAGATGACGGTGTAGAAGCAGCAAGGTTTTGCAGCTCCCACGTAGCCACCTCAAATACCCATAAAATATGACTCTGAACAAATTTTATGGCTCCAAAAATATAGAAAACACATCTCTCACTGAAGGCAGCTTGGCAGGTGGGGCTCATCACAGCACGCTGGGAGCCAAAACCAGCCCAGCCTGAAACCAAGGACTGGCCCCAGGGCGGTTGGGAGGAACTGCAGCTGGAGCCTTCAGGAGAGTGGATATGAGGCAGTTTCCAGATTTATCAAGCCAGAAGAAATAAGGACTAAGTGAAAGGTCAGTGGAATTCAGCTAAATTTGGGGGACAAAAGCAGTATAGCTGAACTGCCCCCAGGGCAAGGAGGCAATGGAAGCAGTAGCCACCTCTACCCAGTTACTTCAGAGCTCCCAGCCTGCAGACCACAAGAGGGGCCAAATGATTGTTCAGAGGATAAGTGCTCTTGCATTGAGTGACCTAGATCTGGATTGTGGTATTGGGTGGTGGTCCTGGGGTGTGTTTTCAGTGAGCCAAAGCTGGTGGGGGTGGCAACAGCTCCCTAATAGCTCCAGCAGCTGTGAAAACCCCAGCAATTTGGGACAGAGCTTTCCTGTATAGAAGCAGAGTTCCACAGAACCAAAAACACAAATAATTTGCTGGCATCATGAGTAGGAACAGGAAGCAAAGTAAGAACAGTAACCAAACTCCAGAATCCTTTTCTGGGGACAAAAAGGATCAAAGCATGGAATGGGAGGAAGACAACACAGTCAGAACTCCCACACCAAATGCTTCCAAGAAACATGAAGATTGTCTACAAGCCATAGATCAGCTTAAAAAGGACTTTGAAAACCAAGTGGAGGAAAAACTGGGAAGAGAAAAAAGAATGATGCAAGAAAATCATGAAAAGAGTCAACAACCTGACTGAAGAGAATAACACCTTAAAAAACAGATTTACTTAAATGGCAAAAGAGGCCCAAAAAGCAAATGAGGAGAAGAATGCCTTAAAAAGTCAAATTTGCCAGATGGAAAAACAACCTCAAAAGCATTCTGAAGACAGTAAGTCCTTCAGAATTAGAGTGGAGCAAATGGAAGCATATGACTTTATGAGAAATCAAGATACTATTAAACA
>CM053599.1:182010602-182073313 GCA_028646575.1 Pseudocheirus occidentalis | reverse complement strand
AGAGAGAGAGAGAGAGAGAGAGAGAGAGAGAGAGAGAGAGAGAGAGAGAGAGAGAGATTTTTTCCCAGCATCTGTAAGCTGACTAAGAACTGAGTTAGAGGTTCCTTGAGACCAGAATCTGGTGAAGGCTGAAGTTGCTGCCTCCTGGAAGGCTGAGATTCCTTCTGCGTCCTAGGGCCAGTCGAACTGCTGGAGGACTGAAGAAGTATGACCAGGATAAGCCTTTGTTTGTGGCCTACTTGATTCTTGAGTTCCTGGCAACAGAAATTGTGAAGGCAAAATTGAGATGTGCTGGACCCTGTGAACTCAGTGTGTAACAAGAACTGCCCTGAGGACTGGACAAGGAGCTGTCTGCCTTTGAATCCAGGTGACTGTTTGGTAGATTCATGTAGGAACTGGGACCATGGAAGGGGATCCAGGGAATCTAAGAGATCACCCTGAGTCAAGATGAAGAAAAGGCCTCCCATTCTGGAGAGCAATCTGGAACTATGCCAAAAGGGCTATAAATAATTCCATACCCTTTGACCCGGTAATACCACCTCTGTGGTTGTATCCCAAAGAGATCATACAAGTGGGAGGAAGATCCATATGTACAAAAATATTTATTGCAGCTCTTTGTGGTGGCAAAAAACTGGAAATTAAGGGGATGCCCATCAATTGGGGAATGACTAAACAAATTGAGGTATATGAATATAATGGAATACTATTGTGCTATTAAAATGGGGAGGAGACAGTCTTCATATTCACCTGGAGAGGCTTACACAAACTGATGCTAAGTGAGAAGAGCAGAACCAGGAAAAATTTGTACGTAATCACAGACACATTGTATGTGTGACAACCAACTTGGATAAACTGGACTCTTCTCAGCAACACACAGGTATAAGTCAACTCTACAAGTCTCAGGATGGAAAGAGATATCTACATTCTGAGAAAGATCTAGAAAGAACAGAGTTGAAATGGAGACTGAAGCAATCTACATACTATCATTCTTTTCTATGTCTGGTTTTGTTTCTTCTTTCCCATTGTTCAATCCATTGGTTACAACCTTTCTATACAACCAGACTAATGTCCAATGTGAAAGTATTTGCAGATTCTATACTTTATTGCATGCTGCCACCGGGGGGAGGGGAGGGGAGAAAATTTGAAACTCAATGGATTGTGGAACTGAATCTTGTAAACTAAAAGTAAATAAACAAGTCAATTTAAAAAAAAGAAAAGAAAAGGCCTCTCCTTGGATACTGAACTAGTGATGAAACTGAAGTTTACTAGACACTGAGGGGTGGAGGGTTTGTGTAACTTTCTAATGAGTGCATTTAGTAATTAACATACTTAGTGTTTAGATTTAAGATAAGTGACTGATTAATCTATGATTGCTCCATGAGTGGAAGATTGATTATTGTATTGTAAACTGATTGAATGATTAAGTAAGGAGGGTTTCCCCTGTAGGGAAACCAGATGATTATTCTTTTGTTCTTTGTTCCAAATACTATGGCTGAAAAAAGTTTTCAGTGAAAACTTTTCTTTTCAGCGAAAAAAAAAAAAGTTTTGGTGAAAACTATGTGGCCATTCTAATATTAAGCTGTTGTGAACACTACATTGTGATTTCCTGTGATAAGATGTGATGTGAATATTATACTGTACCTTGATTTTCTGAGAAAGTTTGCCTTGATTTGTAATAGAATAAATGGAGTGTTCACTACACTGTGTAACCAGAACCTTAAAAGCTGTTCACAGTAGCATTTTTTCGGGAAGCTGCTTGTGTGTGGCATTACAGATTGTCTTGAGGAAATTGCAAAGATCCTGAAGCAACTCCAAGATCCTCACAGAAACAAATGGGCCAATATTTTTGTGTCACTATATGGTATTGAGACACGGAATGCAACATTCACTAAAGAATTAAAAATTAATATCACATAGAGGGGCAATGGGGAAGCATGTGGTGGGTAAGAACAAGCTCTAACTGATTAGAAACTTTGAAGAAAGGGAGCAAAAATCATTATCAAAGAAATATATGATATTAAGCGAAAATGGGTTGGTCATGTAGAGAAAGCAAGGTTTAATAGGAAACAATGTATTAGACCAGTGCTCTCAAAATTTCAAGAAAAAGGCCTTTAGCACATTGGGTAGACTTTTCTGGTGGGAAATGGTTAAGAGCTGTACAAGATGAACATGTATGGATGGCTATAAATCTTCACTGTTGAAGAGAACTTCAAAATTAATGATGTTACAAATCCATTTGGTCATCCGAGTATTATTTTCTATCACTCAGTGCAAAATTATTCACAGCAATTAGAAAAACTATGCCCTAAATACTACACACATAGCAATGTTTTTTTTAATGTGATGAGGAATACATGCTAATGTAATTGTAGTAACAAATTCTATTATTCACTTAACAAAAAGTATGCACTTATTCTGTGTAAAACACTGTACTATATAATAACCATATAAATAAAAAGAATCAATAATCTATTTACTGATTCAAGATTAGAGTCCCCATAAAGCAAGAGCAGAGTCCCCATAAAGCAAGAGCTATCCAGGGCTACATAGCAGTTTGAAATAACAATGCTGATAAATAGACCCCATGATGAAATATGGCTCCACTCTCTCTCTCTCTCTCCCATCTCCCAGCAAAGCATTTTAGTTGATATGCTAGCCAGACTAAAGGTAGAAGCTCAAAAGTTTCCTTCGAAGAAAATAATTTTTTTTTTAAAAAACTAACCTAAAAGTGCAATTTTTACAATATCCTGCATACACATTAAATGTTCAATAAATAATACGTAATTATAACAAGGGCTCTTAACCTGGGGTCTGTGAACATATATTTAAATATTTTAATAACTCTTATTTCAATATAATCAATTTCTTTGGTAATTCTACCTATTTTATTTCATATATTTAAAAACGTCATTCTGAACAGGTGTCCACAGGCTTCACCAGACAGCTAAAGAACTCTATAACAAAAGAAAGTTAAGAATTCCTGCTTTAACAAAATTTAACAAAATCCTATGACATTAAATTTTTTTTCATATACGGTAGGTCCTAGGAGCATAAAGCTATATTTGAGTATAAGAAAATCATACTTTGGACATAAACGAAAAAATTTCTAAGTATGCATAATAGAAGTGAAAATTATACTGCTGGGATGGCCAATGCCTTTTCTAATGAAAATTTTCTCTTTTATAACAATTTTCCTCTTTTAAAGAGAATAGTAGTTACAAGAGATATTTTACTATTAGAATTTCTGGCTTATACAATCCAAAGAAGTTCAACTCTACTTACATCCATGGTAGGATAACATTTTCTAGAAAGTGTAAAAGCTACAACTCACCCTATTTCCATTGTGACAATTATCAAATACCTTTCTTCATCAGATTGTGTATACTGCTGACAGAGTAAATTTTTATCAATATAATTACACAGATTTTGATTTATGGATTAAATGTAAAGTTAAAAATTTTAAGGTAGAAATTATTTTAAGTCTACCCTCATTTAAAAAATTTACAGACTACCTGTCATTCAAAAGCACATGTTTATTAATGCTATTAAACTTTTATTTTTTTTAAGATTTCCATTTAAATCTGACACTAAAATAGTCACTAAGTTCTACTACAATTCAGCAACTAAGCAAAAGCTAAGTCTTGCTTCCCATGACTAAATGGATTAATTCTTTAGCCCAAACACAATTACTGTTCTCCACACTGTTCCATTGAACATCTAAATAAGCATCCAAAGCTTATTTTGTACAAAGAAAAGATTCAAACCAAAGAATAATCCCAATGTATACAGTTTACATTTTGTGAAGTTTTTTTTTTTTTTAAAGAAAAAAATCCATAAGCAGTGATCAGGAAAGAAATGGGACATCTTAGGCAGGTGTATGGGATGACATCTAATGGATATCTTTGTTCGAACAACACAGCTGTAAGATGTCTTTTTTTCATACTTAACTTATTTTTCTGACTTCGGCCCTAAGCCTTGAATCCAGCTGATTCCATAGCCAACAGACACATGAGTGTTAAAAAGAGCTGACTACTGAAAAACAAGCTATTATATTGGGGGTGGAGGGTTGAGAAGAGAAGAGAGTGGTTTCATCTTAGAAAGTGTTAACTGTTTTTTTAATTAATGTTAAAATCTAACCTTCAAAACAAACACTAACAACTTCTGTAGCAATGTCTCAAAAACTTCATTATGTATCAATTAGAAATATCTAAGGGCAGCTAGACAGCTCAGTGGACAGAGTACTGGGCCTGAAGTCAGGAAGACCCGAGTTCAAATCCAGCCTCAGACCTTTACCAGCTGTGTGACCCTGGGCAAGTCACTTAAGTCTGCTACCAGAGAAGGAAATGGCAAAGCACTCCATTATCTTTGCCAAGAAAATCCCATGGTCAGTATAGTCCACAGGGTCACGAAGGTCAGACATGACTGAACAACTAAATGATAACAAGAACTGTCTCAATCTCCTATGGCATACTATTGGGGGTGGGGAGGGGAAAAGAGGGGAGCAAAGGAAAAAACAGTGATGGTGTTGCTGAGGGGAATGGTATTTATGACTATATATGTATGTTGGGAAGGAGGAACTAAAACTAAATCTTTTTTTTTTTTTTTGCTTTTTGGAGGGCAGTTGGGGTTAAGTGACTTGCCCAAGGTCACACGGCTAGTTTTTTGTGTTAAGTGTCTGAGGCTGGATTTGAATTCAGGTACTCCTGATTCCAGGCCCGGTGCTCTATTCACTGCGCCACCTAGCCGCCCCCTAAAACTAAATCTTGCAAAATTACACTTGACTTAAAGAGAGTCAGGTGAAAATAACAGGTATATTGGTCAGGAAAATACATATGGCCTCAGATGGTAAAAATAATACACTAATGCACTAAAAACAATAAGTTTAAAATTTAAAACAAGAAGGAAAATCATCTCCTAGGAATTCACACCCCGTAGGATGAGACTGCAGACCCCTCTCTCCTTCTCCATACTCTCTCTTCTCTGGGATTTCATGTTATCGATCGCTGTATCGGTCACTCCAGTTTGTGATCTAGGAGGTGCCCCTCACAATCAGTGCCAAGTCTCACTGATTCTACTGCCAAAACATTTTCTACATTTGTCCTCTTCTACCTACTCACATGACTACCAACCTTGAGTAATTGGTCTCCTTGAATCATTCTCTCCCCTTCTCCAAACTACACTCCCCTCTTCCTGGGGAGTGTAGATAAGACAGAGCTACCCTGTCAAAGTGACATTACTAAATCAAGAGATCTGATTGGTCAAAGAGTTCCAGCAGTTCCCTACTGCCTCTGGATAAAATACAAATTACTATATTTTGCACTTGAAGGCCTTCACCATCAAGTTCTAGTTCATCTCTCTAGACTTATACACATTACTCCTTTTCATGACTGCAGTGGTCCAGTCACCAAAGTGGCTTTCTTTTCCAAGTACTGAACAAAAACATATGCCTTTGTAAGAGCTGTCTCTGTGCTTAGAACACATTCTCTCACCTCCCCCTCAGACTCACTAGTGTCCTCAGAAGCTCAGCTCAAACACCACTTTCTCCATGAAGTTCCTCCTGCTCCTCCCTCTAGTTGGGCGTTTCCCTCCCAAAAGTAATGTACATGAATGTGTGCATAAATGCACACTTATGATGCAATATGTAATATATTGTTTTTCATTTATTACAATAGTTTTGTTTTAGTTTTTACATAGCATAATGCCTGGCACTTAGTAGGTGCTTAATGAAAGATTAATGACTGACTTAACTTGTTACTGGTACCTAGCAATATATTTAATTCAAAAGAGTCAACAAATATCTACCTTCATTAAGCAAGGCACCATACCAGTTTCTGGGGAAACAAAAATGTTTTTTATTTGTAAGAAACCAAAAGGTCTATGAAAAGAAAGGAGTCTAGAAAGACTGGCCTTGTATTATGATGTGACACTAGAATTCCATTAATCTCACTATAGAAGCTCCACTTTGTTCTCTCAAAGAACTTGTACGGAGCTCTATGCTAAGCACTTTGGAGGGCCTGGATAAGGAAGAGGATAGATTTTGTTTCTCTACTCAAGTGGGCCCTCTGAGGTTAAGTGCCTTCCCCAGTGCACAAGGGAGGTAAGGTGTGTGTCTGAGGTAGAATCTGAACCCATGACTTCTTCAATGTAAAGTCAGTATCTACCCACTAGGCCAAGAAGACATAAATCTTAATTTAGATTCAATAGCTAACTTTGGAATCACAACTTTTCAGAGTTGGAAGGGATCCCAGCAGCCATTAATTCCCTCCCATTTATACAGAGAAAAAGAATCTCAGGGGGAGGGAGTCTAGCTTAGATCAGGATTATCAAACTAACAGAAACAGGGACTCCTCAACTATCCATAAAGATTCCTACTTCATAATGACTTGGAAAACCACAAATTAACATTATGTTCTATTGTATTTTTATACATTTTGTTTATTTCCCAATTAAATTTTAATCTGGTTCCCCTCTTCCTGGGGAGTGTAGATAAGACAGAGCTACCCTTGAAACTAGGAAAATCCTAGTCTGAGTTCAGTTTTCTGACACACTCTGTGACGCCAAGAACAAGTCACTGCCTCTCAATGTTCCAGATCTCACTAAGACCAGAAGTCACAAAAGCTCTAATGGACATTAGCAAGGGGAGTTTCCTCACCAGGGTGTTCCCTATACCATTTAAATCACAGGTACAATCCTATGATTATAGATGTACTGCCTGGAATCTCTAAGATAATATGGAAAACAGGAGAGGGATAAAAAGAAGCTGGAAATAGGCAAATTGTGTCCAAGTTTTCAAAAGGGCAGATAGATATTTTAAACTAGAGAATATGCTAGCTGGTGCTATGGATAGTGTGCTGGGCCTAGAGTCTGGAAGGCTCGTATTCATGAGTTCAAATCTGGCCTCAGATACTTAACTAGCTGGGTGGCCCTGGGCAAGTCACTTAACCCTGGTTTTCCTCATTTCCTCATTTGTAAAATGAGCTGGAGAAGGAAATGGCAAACCACTTGCCAAGAAAAGCCCAAATGGGGTCATGAAGAGCCATTCACAACTGAACAATGACAAAAGAACACTAGGAATGATGTCAAATTTAATTCTGAAACAGATTAACAGTGATGTGGTTGGGGTGACAGTCTTAGATAAAGCAAACTGCTATCTACTTTATAAATGATGTTTAAGTACACTGAGAAGATAAAAAATACAATTCTAAAAACTAAAACCTTGAAGAAATTCCAGCCTTATATTAAACTTGTAAGCTTCTTTTATCATATTTCAAAGAACTTGGTCTTTCAATCACCTTGTTGATTTTGCTTACTTTTTTCTCTAGTTTTCCAGGAAGTGTTTAAATTTGTAAAAACAGACTAAAATATTGTATGTTTTTAAGCAGAAGAATGCACTAACGACTTAGCAATACTAATACAATCTTAAAATGAAGATTGTAAATCTCAGTTACTGCCAACTGTCCTTGATGTATTTGTAACATTCTCAAGATTAAACAGTATAATGTCATAAATCCTATTACAGTATATAATCTCTAAATTATATTCAAGAGGATAAAATACACAGCATATTAACGAATTTTATATTTTCATAATATCCTTTATACTGAATATTTGAATTTAGTTACTTTGGATAAAAGTTTATGAAAATCCATTTCTCATAGCTATTAAGTACAATGTACTCTGTTCATCCTTAGGATCAGTTACTTTAGAAATGCTACCAGCCTTACCATTGCATCACCTTTCTCCCTTCAGTTTCAAGATTTATTCACTGGTATCCCCACTTATGTATAACAAAGAAAATAAAAGTATCAGGACAATTTAAAATATACATGAGCAGGTATAGAATAAACTTACATTCAGCACGTTGAAATAAAAATCAAACTAAGTAACTGACACAACCACTAGTAAATATTTATGGAAATAATAATAATAGCTAACATTTATATAGCACCTACCACGTGCCAGACACTGCTAAGCACTTTAAAGATATTTATTTCATTTGATCCTTACAACAACCTTGGGAGGTAAATGCTTTTATTATTATCCCCATTTTACAGATGAGGAAACTGAGGCAAAGAGGGCTTAAGTGACTTGCCCAGTCACATAGCTCTTCTGTGTCAGAGGTTACATTTGAACTCAGGTCTTCCCAACTTTAGACCCAGTTTTCAATCCACTGCATCATGTATCTGCCAAAACCTTTTACAGTAAAAAGACCCAGCCTTTACTAAATAGAGAAGGAAAGGAATGGATGAATACAACGGACATAATCTCCCAAGTATTACTTTCATAATGAAAATGCAACAGATTGCTTAAAGAAATCAGTCAAGGTTGAAGGTTTTAGAAAGATCTGGGGCCCTTTTCCTCGAGAAGGTAGAAATAAATATAAATGTCACAATACTTTAAAGTTGGAAAGGTCCTTAGAAATTATAAAAGATAATCTAAGGACAACAGATAGAGATGTCAAGAACCCTGAAATTATCTAACCCGGCACTCCTCCCTTTTTTTTTTAAACAGGTGAAGAAACTGAGGCCCAGAGAAGTTAAATGACTTGTCAAAGCCACACAGGTAGTGTGAGGCAAAAGTAAGAAACGAACCCCAAATGTTTTATTTTACAAATGAGGATCATGATTCCCAGGAAAGGAATGTGGTATAGCCCAAGGCCACACAGCAAGCAAAGAGAAGTGCTGGGACCTAAGCCCCTGCAGGTCCTTAGACACCAAGTTCAGGGATCTGTCTCTACTATCCCAGGTCAAATTACAATTTAGGTAGCTACTCTATTAGCCAGATAATTTGACATTAGTATGGATGAAATACTAGAGAATACCTGCAAATAAAAGTATATTTTCCAGGTTAAATTTCCAAATGATGACAAGAGACCGCACTGCCTGGGCATGCTAAACAATGTAGATGTGCAAGAGACAGTCATGGACAAAGGGAGGCAAAACACAGTTGTCACCCTCAGAGCTAATATCTGGCATGAAAACACAAAAAGTGTATTAAACAGTCCATTTTTCTTTTAACACACATATATTCATGAATCTGCACAAAGGTGAACCAATAATGTCTAATAAAGTTTGTTTATTAAAGCATGGTCTGGTTTTTGACCTAGTGTAGTTTTCTAAAGATGGAATATGTTGAAAAACTCTTACATTTTAGTAATTAACTATTATACACTCTAATCAAACTGAACTAATCATCATCCTCTGAACTGTTGCTCTTTCAGCTCACACTCTCTGCTGAACCCCAAACATCTTCCTTCTACCACTACTCATCCATTTCCACCTGCTGAAAACCTATTTGACTCCATCTCCTCTGTAATGATTTTCCCAACTAGTAATTATCTCTCTCTTTATATGAATTTATGGCACACTGCTTTGCTTTCTTATTAAATAACTATATTGCTTCATATTATAATTATCTATGTATAGTACTATAAGCTCCTTGAGGAATGACTAGACCTCAATGATCTTTTCCTCTTCTCCCCTTGCCATGTACAGGGCTCTACCATCTCAAAAATACACTTATTCTCTCCATTACAGGACTGCCTGCAGCCACATCCTGTATGATTCTCAACAAGTTCTCAAAAAACCTTTTGAAGAAGACTTCCCTAATCCATTGGAGACCTTCCTTTAGGTTCCCTAAGATTCTATGGGTGTCAGTGAGGGTCACTGGGACATAACAACACACTTGTTGTTGATACACATCTAGCCTTTCTTTTCCAATCACACATTTTCTAAACATTATGTAATCTCCTGCAGCCTACTTTTAACCAGCACAGATCTATCTCCATTGCACTCTGAGACACCCACAATTTTAATTCTTCGGATATTATGGTTTTCTATGACTCACACAGCTAAATGGCATTACCGAATTATTATTTCTTTTGTTGAACTGTTGATTATCAGTGGAGGAAGCACCTGTTGAGGAAATTCCTTCTCAGCACAAAACAGCAACTGCTCTTTAGTAGTCTATATATAGTCTTTAAAGCTTTACCTGGGGCAGTAAGAATAAGTGCCTTGTCCTGAGTCTCATCACCAGTAACTTCTGAAGTGGGACTTGAGACTGGATCACTCTAAGTTCTGGTTATACACTATACTTCATTTCCTATTACTGAAAAGATAATGGACTTAAAGAGACAGGTTTTGTGTTGAGTAGCGTGGGATCACTGAAAACACAGATTCTCAATACAATCCAGCCCACTATTTTCCTCCTATTCAATTCTGGCTCATCTGTCGTGCTTGTCCAAGTTACATATGTATTTATATATTCAATGAGCTGTCCATCTAATTCTATGTCCAACTGCATTTTCCTCACTGGCCATGTTCTTGACTTTCCCTCTAGGTCAGTGGACCACCAGGGATTATGCCTCAGGAAGCCTAATCTACTCAACTTTAGGACTCCCAGGGGCCCACCTTATCTTGGGCAGTGCAAACTCACATGGCCTCACAAGGTCGGACTCAGCCATGCTTTATACTCCTCCCTGGCCACTTTTTTGCCATTTGCCCTGCCACTATATGCTCACCCCTCTGAACTCCTTTTCTGTTTCTATCTCTGGGAATCTCAATCAAATAAGTACCACCACTGATACTGGAAAAGGCACGTTAATCATGGTTCCTTCCACTCACCATAACTTTGCCTTCCCAAACAAAAATACCTCTCCCTTGGCCAAAACTCTCACATATACATACATATGTGTGTGCATGTATGCATACAGGTATATGCGTGTATATGTGCGTGGAGAGGGTCTCCCTGTAAGCTCCTTTATGAATAAACAATTCTCATGGTACATCACAGACAACCACATGAAAGAACGCTCAAAATGCCTAATGAGAGAAATGCCAATCAAAATTGTCATGAGGTGGCAGACCTAGCAAACGGGCAACAATAACAAAAGTGCTGAAAGATAAGCCCACTAATGCACTGTTGGTGGACCTGTGAATTAGGGCAACTCTTCTGGAAAGCAATTAGGGACCATACAAATCAAGTGGCTAAAGTTCATACTTTTTGACCCAGAGATTTCACTGCCAGGTAGAATCTCTGAAAAAAGGAAAATGAGGGGCAGGGAAAGGAGGGAGGGGAGGGGAGGGGAGGGGACGAAGGACTCAAATGCACCAAAATATTTATAGCAGCACATCTTATGGTAGTAAAGAACTAAAAGCAAAGTATATCACCATAGAATAGACAACAGCTAAATAAAGTGTGGCAGGAAAATGTACTGGAATATTACTGCACTATTAGAAATTGTGAATACTGAAAAACAAGGAAAAACTGATGTATACTGGTGCAAAGTAAAGTAAGCAGAGTCAGAAAAAACAAAATACACAATGACTACAACAATGAAAATGGAAAGCACAATGACCACAAAACAACTGAAGATGAATGTTGGGAAATTATAAAAGAACAAACAATCTCAAACAAAATCTTCAAGGAGATACCATGCCCCATTCCTTTGTAGAAGTAGAAGGTAGAGATAGGTATTGGAACATTATATATAAAATGTCAGATTTTTTCCAGTGTTTTAATCAGTTTTGCTAGACATTTCTTTTTCTTAAAAAAAAGTGTTTATAAAGTATGTGTATCTGTGAGATGAATACTACAAGATATGAGACGGATACAGAGTATCATGGAAACAACAAATGTGAACCTGAACAGACTTTGAGAGAGAGTGGAGGACACAAGGGCCTGGGCTGCATGGGGTGTATGGGGTCACTGAGCTGAACGTGACTCAACAGCAAGAACAGCTTGTGAAACAAGGGGGGAATCTGAATGATATAAAAATAAAACAAACAAAGAAACAATAAATATCTTTTTGTTTTTTAATGTAAGCCCTGAGGACCAGGACCATCTTGCTTTTTTGTTTCTATAATCAGTGACTGGCAGTGAAAAGGAAAGAAACAAGCATTTATTATGTCCCAGGCACTGTGTTAAGTACTTTACAATATTCTATCATTTGACCTTCACAATTACCCTATTCTTACCCCCATTTTACAGTTAAGGAAATCGAGGCAGACAAAGGTTAAATGACTTACCCAGGGTCACACAGTTATCACGTGTCTAAAGCCACATCTAAACTCTAGTCTTCCTGATTCTAGGCCCAGAGCACTAACCATTACGTACCTAGTCTTAAAATCTTTGTAAATTCCCCTTTTTCTTCTTTCTTTCTTTCTTTTATTTCTTTCATTTATTCCACAGTCTGGGAAACTAGGAGTCTTCATTCATTTGATTTTAATCTTTAATTTCATAGAAGAGGCTCTGTAATATTTTAGGGCTTTATTACAATCAGTAAAATGTCATCCATAAACAGGAGTGCGTAATGGATATAATAAATATTTGCTGAGTTAATGAAAATTACCTTATGTTTTTGTAATGTTTTATGGTTTTGAGTATTCTCATGTATGCTATCTCATTTGGGCCTTACAATAAACCTGTAAAGAAAGTATTATTTTCCTTATAAAACAGAAGAGGAAGTTGACCTAGAGAAGTTAAATTATTTGCTAAAAATCACACTTCTGCATTTCTATTCCCAGATAATGTAAAGTTTTATAAAAGTTTATGTGAAGATGAGTCTTTTTAAAGCTTGCATAACAGACAAATTCACAAGTTTTCATGTGGCCAGAAGTTTATTTAATGCAGATACTGTCTTTTTAGTATAGCATTTGTATACAGTAACTATATTTGAATACTTGTACAAATTTAATAGGTATATAAGCCTATTTTTATTAATCTTTGTAGTGAAACTCATATCCTTCGTTTTTCAATCTAAAAGCATTTGTTTAATTTTTCTGCTTGGGTTCTGGTTTTTAATGGGTCTATGTATGACAAAGCAGTTCTATATAATTTTGTGTTTGATCTATGTCACATGACAAGAGCACTGTTTTTGGAATCATGAGAACTATACTTGAAGCAGCTTTGACCTGAGCAAGACACTTCAATCCTACGGCTGTCACTTTCCTTATCTATAAAATAAAAGAGTTGGACTGAATGATCCCTAAGATGCTTTCAAATTCTAAATTCTATGATCCTATGGCTAACACAGAAATTCAATTACAGCCAACTATAAATGCACCAAGACCACTCTAGTTTTCTTACGAAAAACTTTTACCAGAAATTAGATTTTCTTACACTTTTACAAACAATTCTTACAAATTTTACTAAACTTATCTTACTTTCAAATACAGAAGGCATAAAAGCAGAAGACAAAGAGGCAAAGCAGTATTTAGGACACCAAAAGCCATTTGGCTTTCTGCTCCTCTTTGAAGTCAGCGATCCAAAGACTCCACGCTAACAAGGACATGGACGTCTATGAAACATTCCCCTCTATTGTATCCTCTTCCAAGGATCTGTTGTTTCACACAGAGGGCAATGTGATATTCTCTATCAACACATTAAATGCCACTAAACTGAACTAAATATTGATGTTATTTTGTCCTCACTATCACCCCAGTAAGACAAACAAACAAAAATCATGGTTAAAGGGAGACAAAATTCAGAGTGTAATCAGGGCAAAGATGCACTGCCTGAGACATAAGGTCGGGGCCACTGCTGCCCTCAGCCCTGCCAGAAAAAGAGAACATGACTTCTTAGCACTAAAGCCATGGCATAAGAGAATCCTTGGTGCTTCTTTCCTTAAAAACCAAACAGCAATTTAGTAACAGAATTTTGATAAACTGCTAATATGGAATCAATACATTAACTACCAATCTGGAAAAGCAGAAAAGTAAAAGGAATATAACAAAATACAAAAACTTTTCACCTCCAACACCTTTTAAAAGTATTAAAAATATATCATGGTGTCAAATTTTTAAATAGGTAGTATGTAACAAAGAAAATCCCCCCAATAGATTTATGCCTAATTTTTAAGTCATTTTTTTTTCAATATTATAGATCACTTTCTCCCCACTTTTTCTTGTCCAAGACCAAACTAAGCAAAGAATTGGAAATACAGTGGGTACTCACTGACTGAAAAATGGCTAAACAAAATGTGGTACATCAATACAATGAATAATACTGAGCCACAAGAAACAACAAGGAGGAACTCAAAAGAGCATGAAAAGGCTTATATAAATCCACCCTGAGAAAATAATAATAAGTATAATCAGGAAAAGCAACAACATATACAATTACACTAACAATGTAAACAGAATGAACAACAACAAAATAAACAACATTCTTTTAATTACAATGACCAAAGCTGGGTCTCAGAAAAGAGTTGAGAAAATGCACCTACCTACCTCTCCCTTTGCAGAGGTAGGGGTTTATGGGCATGGAAGTTTAAATGTACTATATCATAGTTGAAGTGTTGGTTGGTTTTGCTTAATTTTTTTTCCTTAAAACTTATTTTTTATAAATTTGTTAGAAAGGACAGCTAGCTAGCTGAGCAGAGAAGCAGGGGAGGATATAATCAGAAACTATTGTGAGGCAAAACCAAAAAGCACCAATATGAATATTTTTTTAAATTAGAAGAATTTAAGAATGCCTCAAAGGAACAAAGTGTATCATTTGATGTGCTGCATTATTTTATCTATAAAGCAAAGAAAATATTAATAGGATGAACATTTTTATTTAAAATTAAAAGTATACTAAATGTTTGTGTCAATTAATGCATCTGGGCCTCCTAGCATTAAAAATAATAAAGATAACATATACATATAATAACTCTAATTATGAAAAACATAAAGACCAATAATGCTGACCCTTCTATTCGAAATATATATCTGCTGATAGAATTTTAAAGCAAGCTGAATCAACTTATTAGGTGGACAGTGATTACTTCATAGGTATAAAACTATTAAAATAATAATATAATTTCTAATAACAGCAGCTTCTTCTGCAGGTATAAAAATAACTCACTCTTAACTTAGGAATCATAGGGAGGGTACTGAAAAAGCAAGAAAGCACATCATTTTTTAAACGGCTTCAAGAGTACAAATGACATTTTTTAATACATGTGCATATACATATAATTAGACAAGAAAGCATCTGTTTATAACTCACAATCATACACTGCTTTAAAATAAAGCACTTTCCTCACAATAACACTGGTGAGGCAATTATTATATTTATCTTTAAAACAAAGAGATTAGGCTCAACCAGAGTCACATCACAAGTAAGTAACTAGAAGGACTGAGGCTTCACCCCACATTCTCCAGTCTTCTGACAGAGATCATCTTTTTTGTTACATGCAGAAGTCTCCAAAATTCTATTAATAACAATGAGCAGCAAAAGGTGACTAAATCAAAAGCATAACTAAGAATGTATTTGCTTGTTTTTTAAATAATCTAGCCAAATAACCTTTTTTAATTCAGGAGGCACTGTGGCACAGTGGGAAAAGATCTGGGATGGAAAGACCACTGATGATCGATCTCTGTGCCTTGGGACAAATCACCTCACTTCTCTGGACCAGTCTCCAGCAAATGGGGAGGGCTGGGCCAGATGATCTCCAAGATCTCTTCTGGCTCTGAGTCATTTTGTTTTCCAAAAAAAATTCCACATATTTCACCTTTATAACTAAAATAATTAAAAAATGAAAAGTATATATCTGTGTTTTTTAAGATAAGTATTTTAGTTGAAGAAAAACATAATTGACAGATATAGAGAGAAAATTTTGTTGTTTTAGGTAAGCAGCCTATTTTAAAGTTATATAATTTGGGTCAACAGGATCATAGGTCTAGATTTGAAAAGGCCATCAAAAGTACTTTGGTCCAACTCTCTCACTTTATAAGAAAGGAAAGGCAGAAAGTTTAAGTGACTCGCCCAAGGTCACAAAAGCAGGCAGTACAGCAGAGCCAGGATCCAAACACACATAATCCAAATTTTGGATTAGACCACTGTCTTTATGAAACAACATGACAAATGTTCATGGTTAGCCAAATCAAAGTGAGATTGTTTACCTCCTTAGTATATGTTCCAATTAGCTTTGGGAAATACATAAAATTATTACTCTGATCAGTTTCCAAATTTGTGGAACACACATGTGCATTATGCTGCAAAGAGTAACAGATGTGTATTCAAGCTGTATGTGATCTTGGGAAAGTCAGCTGACCAATATGAGTCTTAGTTACATCATCTGTAAGATAAGATGGTTTAAAATTTTATTTTAAAATAAAGTATACTAGGAGAAACTGCTGTTTTTAATTGCCTTTTTCATTATTTGTGTAATTAAATCAAAATCTAACCATTATATCTTAGGTCTAAATGACCTAAGAAGTACCTTCCACCACTAAATCTATGAGCTACAATCAGCTCTGTTCAATATGACCTTTAAAATACGGAACCAGTAGTTTACTTCTCTGAGTGAGGTATATGTGTATTTCCAATAATCAGGAATACATTTTTATAAAAGATGACCGATTAAGTTGAGTTGTTCTGACTAATCATTTAAATCATTTATTTAAATCAAATCTATTCTTATTTAAATTACATGTGACCATGTTAAGGATAGTTGTAGAATTCTCATTTAAATGTTGCTATCATGAAAACAACTTATAATTCAACATATCAGATTATAATACATTAAGATAGCACATTGTAAAGTAAATCAATCTTTGTTTTGTGACACAGAGTATCAAATATGTTTAAAGCAATGAAAAATATTATACTAGCAGTTGGGGATAATTTTAAAAATTACTGTTTCTTGCCTTTGTATTCTACCAAATACTAAATGATATATATACACACACACACACACACATATAATATACATTCATTAGGACTGGCATCAATTTTTTAACATTTCAAAACCTATTATTTTGATTTTTGATAGTGAAAACTGCCAAAGAAAACAAAAATAACTTTACCCTGTTTACAAGAGCACATTCTTGAAAGATCTCTTTCTAAAAATGACTCAATCTCTTATTTGGATAGTTTATTTTAAAATAAAGTTTTTATACTAGAAGAAACTGCTGTTTTTAATTGCCCTTTTCATTATTCGGTTAATTAAATCAAAATCCAACCATTATATCTGCAGGGAGTCAAAATGACTTTTTTTGGACAATTTTCCCAAAAAAGCAATCAATCACATTTTAGTTTTGTAGGTTTTTTTCCCCCTTGTTCTTATAGTCAAAAGATGTCTTCACTTGATGAAAGATTCCAGCAAGTCAGTTCTACTCATATTGTCAGTCTCTAGTTCACTACACTTGACTTAATTTATACCCACAGACTTTAAATTCTGAGAATTAAAATAAATATCAAATAGAGAAAAAAATTCACAAGAATATGCCTTTCTGTGGGGCACTCATCACTCAGAGGTAAAATTCCTCTCATATGCATCATGAAGGAAGATCCTTTTTCCATGTTGTTGGCAAAACTGTCAATCATCTTGATGAGCAGCAAATAAATGAATGCCCAATGATGGGATTCTGTATTATCCTTAAAAAAGAAATCCATCAACTAAACATCAACAGGTAAATGTTTATACCCGACAGCCATCAATTTCAACTATCCATGCAAAGAGACAGGTGAGCTGGACTGGTAAACCTCGAAATTAGAGCAGTATTAATCGTCTGCTCCCAGCCAATATAAACAGATGTTATTTTCAAACAGGCAAAATCATCTCTTCTACTGAAATTTATTTGCAGTAGATAATGTTCTGTTACATTTTTAATCAAGCAGATGAAGTTACATTTAAATTGAAAATCTGCTGCACTCAACTAATCAGGCAAGTAAAATTCCTAGATGATTGAATGGCATTACACAGCACACTATTACGGCAGGTAAATTGGGAAATTTACCTGTCACACCACACAGTTTATTGTTCAGCCACTGCATCTGCAACTTGGAAGCAAAGAGCTAAGACAAAAAAGGAAAGGCATGTTAAACAAATTTATAAATCCATCATATTTTATGAAAACATTATTAAAGCTGCCAGAAAAAAAAAACATAGTCTCTTTTTTATGAAGGAGTCAATAAAGATTTACATGGGTTATGCTTATCTGCTTCATGCAGCATAAATAGCATGCTTGGCTATTTTGAAGATCAAGATACAACCCCAGAGAGGGTGAAAAAGGAAAAAAGTCACCATTTATATCATAACAAAACACAGAGGAAAAATGTTTCAAAAGGGTCCTAGATTGTAATGATCAGATGCCACAAAATTCATTAAATTTTAGTAAGAAAGAATAGATACAAAAAGTAACTACATATAGACCCACAAAGAAAAATGGCATGGTTCTTGGTGTACCATTATAATCATTACATGCACCATAGAAAAGAAATGTACATAATTCACATAGTCTTTTTAAATTATTTACTGCTTTTAACACAAACTGTTTTGGGGAGGACTGTAGAATGACTAAGGATTAGGATGCTTATTCCACTGGTTTCTTTCAATCAAATCCAAAACGACATTGTAATACTTAAGAAGATATACTTCATGTAAACTATCTGTATACTAAAATAATTTTGTTGCACCACTGGAGGAGATTATATTAATGAGATCATGGATTCATTATGATGTTACAATTTTATCATATGATGCTAAAGATTTACAGCTAACAGGACCTTTTGGAGATCATATAGTTGAGGCTCTTTTTTTTTTTTAATAGATGAGATAACTGAGGCGCAAAAGAAATTAAGTGACTCAAGATCACACAGCTAGTCCATGGCAAAGTTGAGATTTTAACCTGGTTCTCTGACTCCAAATGCAGCACTCACTGCATTTCACCATACTTATATACTGTATAATTCTAGAATTATAAAATAATATATGTTATAAAAACTGTAAAAAAGAAAAATTACATTACATTGAACCTGAGTTGTTGCTTTATCTTGTATTGGAAATTACATTACACTGGTTATTTCATTTTATTTTTACAACAACCCTCTGGGGTAAAGTAAGGTAAAGCACTGTGAAAATCCACCAACAAAATTTATTAAAGGGAGGAAGGGTGATTGCAGGGTTGGAATAAGGAGTAGTAGTGGATGGATCATATGATATTATTTACAAAATAGAGACAAGAAAGAACTCTAAGCCAGTTTTATAAAAGTGGGGACAAATATTTACTAGCCTACATTTTAGAACCTGATCATCTAGCCAAGTTAGTTGATCCACCTGAGGAATAAAATATTTTATCTCATTAATGTGATGTTCATGATATCATAATATCATGATATAGAGCACAGAAATAGCAATCAAATGATATGGGCTCTAGACCCCACTCTTCTTCACTGCGCCATCTTGGGTAATCATTTAACATCTCTGGCCTCTGGTTTTCTTATCTATAAAATGAGGAGATTGGACAAGATGATCTCTAAGCTCCCTGCCAGCTCTAAATATGTCTATTTCTGTAATAATTGCCATAAAATTATGGTTCAAAATGACTGCATCAAAACAGAAAATATAACCATTTAAAAAAGAAAGACCAAATGGGAAGTAATAAAAGAAATGTACAAATAAAAAGTGTCATCCACAGCCCAGTTCTACCACTTGGCCTCTGACCAAGTTATTAAAATTTTTAAAGTCTCTTTTCTTATCAGTTAAATATGGATAATATCTATAATACTGAGTAATAAGTGGTCATGAAGAACAACTGAGAAAATGTATATAAATACTTTGTAAATTTAATTTGCTCTGTATATATACTAAAATTAAAGTTATTTTTCTTAAAATAAAAAATAAATAAATAAAAGGTGTAAGTTATGTTTAGATTACTCAGCTCAGACTTTTCAGTGGGCAAAGAAGTTATTAAAAAGATACAACTGGAACAAAACACTAAGATCATATTATTCTGTTCTTGGATTCCTCCCGATAAATGATCCCAATATTTGTATAACTTCACTCTTAAGACTCTAGATGGAAAAGACCAGCCTTATTCACCATACCATACAAGAGTTATCCTGTACTTCTATTATATATGAACAACAGAACTTGAACACCATCATAAAAGATATCTACTACACACAGCTCCATTTTACATAAAAGAAAACCAAGAAAGGACAAGTGATATGCTTTTACACCCATAATCGTTTGTTAATGATTGCCTTAAATCCAATGCATTTCCTTCACTATCTAGAAAAAAAAAAAAAAACTGACTCCAGGGTAAGGTGAAAAAGAATGAGACTTAAAAGATCCATGATGGTTCACTTAAATGTACCAACAAAATTCTAGTCCTTGTACTTAAGGGGAAGAAGGGGTTGGAGGTGGGGAGGGTAGAGAAAAGGGCAAAGAAAAAAATAAGTTTTCCCCCAAATCTCATATTTAAAATATTTGATTCTTCAATCAAAAATGATCACAGCAATTACAAGAAAGAGGTAGGTTTTTTTTTCTTTCCAGACATGATTTCACTTTACTCTAATGTAGCTACATAAAAACCAAAAAGTATATCACAATACATTCTGAAGACCATGCGTCATATTACATCGGACCACATTCTAGTCTTTTCCTAGCAACTTACCCTTGTTAACCACATGCATGTGTACCCTCCTACCCTTTCTCCCTACTTCCCACCTCTTACTTAAATCAATACTACCACTGCTTTTGAAAACGGTTATGACAATTCCCTCCTCCCCCACCTCATGGCTCCATTTACCATTCAGATGATTTCTCAAACAAAAATACCCTTTCCTTACTATCTTATATGCCCCCACAATAATTTAAGCACCTAGAAGGCAAGGAATACGTGGCTACTCCTTCACCATCTAACACTCCTTCCAAGTCTCCCCACCACCATCCCAAGGGTGATCAGTAGTCAGGAAATAGCAGAGTGTTGGCTAGGCTTACTTCTCCAGTGAGATAAAAAGAGCTGCTGATGGGCTCTCCATGGGAGAAAGGGTGGAGAGCAAAAAACAAACAAAAAACAAAAAAACAAAAAAAAAAACCTGTTACCTGGGGAAGTCAGGTTTCCAAGTAGGAAACTGGGTGAATAGAAGGTTAAGGATAAAAAGGAGTTTGTGACAGATCAGGGATTCCACAGGGCTAGTAAGCTGGATGGAGAGGAAGGGGAACAGAACTGAAGTGTAGAGAAGGTGAGTGGCGAGAGGAAGCAAAGAGGAATTTTCGTCATGAGCTAGAAAAGATGTGGAAAACCTAGATGAACCGGGAAGTAAGAATTTCTGATATATATTACTGGGAAAATAAGTCCGAATTTTGTTGAACCTCTGTTCAGAAGTATGTCTATCAGTGACAAGATAACTAACTGATTTTTAAAGTTTTTCAGAGCACTATGTAACATCAATGCATTCTAATTTTTTACATCAGTTATTTATGTACAGGTTTTATCCTGTGTGTTGGGTTGTAAACTCCTTAAAGGCAAAGGCCCTTCCAGTTCCAAAATTCTGTACAATACCTTATATAAGCATTAAAAAATAAAGGAATAAAGGGACCATGCCTTAGTTAGCATTACATGGAGAACAATTAGAAAACTTTCCAGCAAGACCAGGGATAAAGCAAGGATGTCTACTGTCATTTCTATTATTTGATATAATTCTAGAAATGTCAGCTGTGTAAATAAGTGAGGAAAATACATACAAGCAAAAAATAAATAAAATTATCAAATTTTGCACATAAAATGATGGTTTAAAAAGCTCCAAGAGATTCAACTAAAAAATAATTAAAACAGTAATTTCATTCAAGTAGAAGGATGTAAGATAAATCCACACAAATCATCCTATCTTTCAATGTATTACCAACAAAAGAAAATGGAAGAAATTTTTAAAACAACGTTCAAAAATAATTTCAGAAATATATGAAATATCTAGAAGTACACCTACACACACACATACACACACAACTTCCATGAACACAATTACAAAACACTGCAAAAATGTAGATTTAAATAATTGCATAGATATTAACTATTCATTTGGTCAGTTGGTACTACCAAAATTAGTTGGTTAATCCAATGCCATACTAAAAAGCCAAATAGTTAATTAACAAAAACTAGAAAAAATAAAGTTAAAAAATTAATTTGGAGCAGCAAAAGGTGAACAGCCTCAGGGGAAATAATGAAGGAGAAAAAAAAGGAGACTCAAGTGGTCCTAAATTTCAAATGATATAACAAAGCAATAATCATCAAAACTATTTAGTAATGGTTAAAAGTTGATCAATAGAACAGTTTTAGTTCACAAAATTCAGAAGTAATCAAACATAGTACAAATATGTACAATAAACCCAGGATGACAATTTTTGAACTAAAGACTCAAGTTCAACAAAAAACACTGGGAAATACTGAAAGCAATCTGGCTTAAGTTGTGTTTACAATAACAGCTCGCATCATACATTATAACCTCCAAAGCCATACGTGATCTATATAAAAAAAGTCATATAAAAACAAATTAGAGAAGTTACCTTTTACAATTATGGATTGAATAAGAATTCTTAATTAAGCAAGTGATAAAAAGAGGATTACAGGTGACAAAATGGACAATTTCCAGCTGTTTTCCATAATGATGAGAAGAGAGGCAAAAAGACAGACACAATGAACACACAAATTGCTACATTGTAAAAAACAATTTGGAGTCATGCAAATATATAAGAACAAATTAGAGGCAATACAGCATAAGGGATACAGAGGTGGTCTCAAAACCAGGAACACTCAGGTCAGAGTCCTACTTGGGACACATAGTGGCTGTGGCTATCAGCAAGCTTCCTCACCAACAAATTTCTTATACTAATGAAATAACATATCTTGTCTCTATCCCTACATGAGAACAAAAGCCATTCTCCACAAGATAGGTGAAAGGATATAAACAGGAAATTTTTGAAAGAAATTTAAGCTATTAACATCTATGTTAAAAAATGATCTAATTCAATAAAAATTAAAGAAATGAATTTTTGCGTTTTCTATTCTTTTATTTCATACTCATATTTATACTGGCAAAATGCACAAAAAAGGAAACATTATTGCTGGAGTAGATATGGGAAGACAGGTACAGTCATGCATGGTTGGTACAGCTGTGAATTTGTACAACCATTACATAAAGCAATTTGGAACTAAACCCCTAAAAGCCACTAAATTGTAATAACCTTTGACCCAATAATACCACTACTAGATATATAAACAAATTTTAAAAGCATTTATTAAATACTATGTACAAAGCACTGATCTTATATATATATATCTGTGCATGTGCACACACACACACACACACACACACACCTGTTAAACACTGCTTCTTAAACTGTGGATCACGAACCCATGTGGAATCACAAAAAATTTGGCAAGAGTGAAAGGTTTCTGAACACACAATGATCAAAAGTTAATTAAAAATCAAACATGTAATAAATCTGAGGTGTTTCTGGCAGCACTTGCATTGGACTTCACTGTAGCTTCAGTTCTAAACAAAAAAAGCATGTGCACTTTGCACCTTATGTGCCCTCAAGCCATACAATACCAATGAATGCTGCGGAAATGTGAAAAGGGTTCTCCAGTGGAAAAAGTTTAAGAAACTCTGCCCTAAAGAAATCAAATAATGAGAGAAAAATTCCCTATAGATATAAATAAATATATATTCTCTATAAATATAAATAATTCTTTTTGTAGTGGAAAAGAACTGAAAACTAAGAGTAGGCCCATAAATTAGATAATGACTGAATAAATGATTGTATGTGAATTTAATAAAATATTATTTGTACCATAAGAAATATCAAAAAAGACAAATTTGGAGAAACATGGGAAAACTTATTACATGCCGACATTTCTTCTGGCTAAAAGAGGCAGACAAGTAATATCTGAATAAGAAACTAGATAAAAGTTAACCATTTAAGTAGCACAATAAAAAGAGAGTCAAAGCAGCAGGAGCTGCGCTATCAGAGAGGGAGAGGCTGTGCAGCTGCAGACACCCAATGAGAGAGCAAAATCCTGCTACTGTATGAAGATCTATCTAGCTTTATTGCTCTAGAAGACCATCTACAACCTGAGAAAGGGGAAGCCTCTCAGAGGTCTCCATCTTGCTCTCTTGGTTTGAGAGAGAAAAAGTGTGTAGATGGGGTTAGAATGCATCTGGTTTAATGTGAGAAAAGGCCTGGTTTTATCTTGATTGCTTATTGGATAAAATGGAACCTTCTATGCGAAAAACCTCAAAGGCTGGAGAAAGGCTGCATGATCCTACAGCTATCAAGAGCTTAAGAGGTAGAAAACTACTCGCATTTGCAGAGCAAATTTGAGTTTTCTAACTTGAGAGAACTGCGTGTCACTAAGAGTGTAATACTTTCTTAACTCCCAAAGTTAATTTACATATTCAATATGATACCAATCAAGCTACTAAAAGGATTCTTACAAAACCAGATTAAAAAATATTCACTGAGAATACAAGTTCTAGAATTTCCAGGTAAATAATAGGGAAAAAAAAATCAAATGAAGAGGGAACAGCACCTCTGGACCTCAAATTATAGTACACAGCATAATCATCATAATTGCTTGGTACTATTTAAAAAATAGAAACGTAAATTAATGGAATGGAGTAGGCAAGGAAGAATCAAAAATAAGTGAACTAGTAACCCAGGGTCCAATAAATCCCAGAACCATAAATTACCTAGAAAAGAATTACCTATTTGATAAGAACTATGAAAAAAACTGAAAAACAGTCTAGCAGAAATTAGGCTTAGATAAATATCTTAAACCATATTCTACAATAAATTCAAATTGAATTTATGACCTGAATATTAAAGATTCTACCATAAAAAAAATTAAAAGAACAGATCATCTACCTTTCATAGCTATGAAAAGATGATAAATTCTTAACCAAACATGGAATAGAGTCAATTATAAAATAATTTTGTTTATGTAAAACTGAAAAGCTTTTGCACAAATAAAATTAATACATCTAAAATAAGTGAAATGGGCAACTTGAAAAAAATCTTTTTATCAAATATTTCTGGTAAGAGTCTGATATGCAAGATATATAAACAACAGAAATATGTAAGGCCAAAAGTTATTTACCAACAGCTAGGGGTTAAAAGGATATGAACAAGCAGTTCACAAAAGAAGACTTGCATGCTATTAACCAGATGAAAGAATGCTCCAAATAACTAATAAGAGAAATATAAATCAAAATAACCCTAAATTTTTACCTCATACCCAACAAACTGACAAATATGACAAAGAATGGGAATAGTCAACATCAGAAGGAATGTAAAAAGTCAGGCACACTGGACCCACGAATTGCTACAACCATTGTGGAAAACAATCTGGAATTATGCAAATCAGATGGCTAAAACCTCCAGAGTTCATACTAGTTAGGATTTATATGATGCTTTAGGGTTCATAAAGCACTTCACATATGTTCTCTCACTCAATCCTCCCAACCACCCTGTGAGGTAGACAAGGAAGGCTGTGGCTTGGAGAGGTAAGTGACCAGCCTACTAACTACCAGCAGAAATATTCTCTTCTGACATCAGGACTACACCACAGATCCCCGAGGGAGAGAGAGAACATCTGAGCAGCAGAAGGAAGGTCAAGATGGTGGCTGCCTCCCCCAGGCTGAGGCAAGTGAGCCAGAGCAGGGAGAGAGGAAGCACGGATACCACGTCATCCATCCCACATCTGGGCTGCAAGGCCCATGTAGCTGGATCTGAAGCCAAAACCAAGCTACGCTTGTGCGAAGTGATGCAGAGTAAAGTGAGAAGAACAAGGAGTACAACTTATACAATAATCACAACACTAAAGAAAAACAACTTTGAAAAAGTTAAGAGCTGTAACTGGAGGGGCAGGGGCGGCTAGGTGGCACAGTGAATAGAGCACTGGTCCTGAAGTCAGAAAGACCTGAGTTCAAATGTGGCCTCAGACACTTAACACTAGCCGTGTGACCTTGGGCAAGTTGCTTAACCCCAACTGCCCTCCAAAAAAAAGCAAAAAATAATAATAATAACTGGAGGGGCAGCTAGGTGACACAATGGATAGAGCATTGTCCCTGGAGTCCAAAGGACTTGAGTTTAAATCTCATCATGGACACGTGACACTTACTAGCTGTGTGACCCTGAGCAAGTCACTAAACTGCAATTCTCATTCTCATTCTCTCTCTCCCTCCCTGTCTCTGTCTCTCTCACACATACTCACACACACACACACACACACACACACACACACACACACACAAAGACCAACCACAACTTAAGAGTCTTGATGAAGCATGCTTCCCTCACTTAACAGGTAATAGAACAGAGGTATAGACTGAGATTCACTTTCAAATATAGCTAATTTTTAAATCTTTTTTGCTTGACATGCTTACTTACAAAGTAGTAACTTTTGTTGGGAGAAGAGGAGGAAAGCTAGGAAAACTAGCAAGAAGGCTGACGATAGTGATGCCAAAAAAGAATATCAATGAAGCAATTTTTTAATGCACAGAAAGAACAAAAGGAAGTTGAGAAAGAAATACAGCTTTTGGAATTTAGGAGTTTAATTTAGCATCTACTTTGCAAAAACAGAAAATAAGCTGTGCACAATGAGACTTAAGGGTTTCTACAGAATATTATGTTGCTGATCTTGTTCACATTCGTTTATAGTTTTCACATTAAGACTAAAAATTATTTTTTAAAAATTCCAACTAAACAGATTTCAATGTATGAAATTTATTAGAATAACTGATCATTTAGATTTTAATTCAACAACAAAATTTCATATATATACTACTAGGTTACTTACAGGGAACAAGAAAGATAACAGCTGTCTTACTGCAACTACTGCCTCCCTCAGCAAGTCTGACGAGCAATACTAAACTGACAATGAACTAAGAAAGCCTCCTTAAGGTACCCAGAAAATACTCCTATGATTAAATGGTGCATCCTGGCAGGAATTAATCCACAATGAAACCTGTACCTTGTCTCAATACTCTCAACATCTTTTTCAAGACAAAAACATTTATATTATAATAGAAATCAATGGGAAATGAGAGTCAATGGCTTCATTGTACTCTATATTGTACTATATTGTTCAAAAGGCTCTAATGGATTGTATATAACTGTTGTCAAAACACTCTCCCTTTCATGAGCAAAGCCTCTGATAACAGTCAAAAGACTGGAACCCACCACAAAAATCACTGAAGATATGTAGGTTGGTATCTGGTTATTTTTCTATATAATAAGGAATCAGGCTGTCAGTAAGATGTTTTCAGGACTTTGACGAGCAATACACATCAAGTCCTACATGGGTTATTGCCTGTAGTATGATCTTAGCAAAGCATTCCTGATGTAATGAAATAAAATCTATTTTTTGTATCAGACAGTACATTCTAATATATATTATCGCTTGAGTATTTAAAAACAAACAAACAAAATTTCACTTAGTTCAGAGGTTCCTTATCTTTTGGGGGGGAGGGGTCATTAATCCTTCTGATAGTCTGATAAAACATAAGCACCCCTTCTTAGATCAGCATGTGATAGCTACATTCATAGCGGAAGGAAATGCTAAAATTTAGAGTTTACTGAAAATAAAGTAATTTTTTTCTAATTTCACTGACTCCCTGAAATCTCTGTGGACCCCAGATTTTAAAGATCCCCTTAATAAAAATAAAATAACAGACCCATGGTCAAAAACACTACATGGCACAATCTTGGTCTTCTGATCAGAGTCCAAAGCTTTATGAACTTTTTTATGGCCTGCTTTGCTAAAAGATAACACATATAGTACGCGAGTGGTCCATTTGTATTAGGCCTCTCCAAGTTTCCGGAATGCAAAACTGTTCTCAATTGTAAGGTATGGATGTGAGGGTGAGATATTGATTCCTCATCCATCAAACTGCTGCATACTCAGAGACTGCATGTCTGCTCCAGTTAAACAGAGACATATCTGTCATGAGGGTAGTCTGATGGCCCATATCCTGTAACTGCTGACTCCATTACAGGTGCTTCATTATGAGAAAAGAATATGACAACTTTATGGTTATTACTGTTGAATGAATGAAAAAGATTTTTTTTTCTTAGCCCCTAGTTTAATAATGAGACATTTTTTTGATCCTAAGAATTACAAAAATCAAACAACTCTTGGCTTTCTGTTACAGGTGATTTCTAGTTTTTGAGGTGGTATAGCTATTCTGCATTTAATGTTCAATTTGCTGCTGAGAGTAGAGACAAACACTAAAATGTTACCTTCTGATTTTTCTCAATTATTTTGAAGACAGTTACACTTTAGATTAAGGAAACAACATCAGTGTGATACTTATTACTGAGGAATCTAAAACATGCAGCTGTGATGTAATGAGAACATTAGGTTTACATCTAGAAGAAGACTCTAAGTTTGGTCATCTTGGACAAGTCACCACACCTGGGTCTGTTTCCTCCTCTATAAACTAGGGATAATAATTCACCCAGTTCCTATTTCACAAAGCTGCTGTGAGAGGTTAAATGACTTAATGTATATGAAGCATTTTGTAAGCTGTTAAGTTGCTTTGTAATTTCCTGCTATTACTGTAACACAAAATGAATGTGAGAGCTGTGTCATCCTATCTGTCATTTTTTTTATTATTGCCTGTTGAAGAATGATTCTATGACAGTTTATGAAGGATAAAAGGCGAGATTGTTAAAAAAGTATGATCATCTTATTTTAAAATGCCAACAAATCATATTAACTCTTTGCTAAATAAAACTAAGCTTGCTTTTTGTTCCATGGGCATACTAATAGTATTATAACATGCCATTATCACTTTGAGTAAAATCCTTCTAGACAAGGAAAAGCAGCCAGTTCTAAGATTTAAGAGAATTAGGTTACTTTGCCTAGTGACATAATAAACATCCAAGGTATTAAATCATTGGCTCTAGCTGTGCCCACATGTTTTAGGCCACAGCCAGAATCAAGTTGACTTGCATGCTCCTCATATTTCTTTAGTAATGTTTTTCTTTTTCTAGCTGGTTCTTACAATAGGTTTCTAAAATTTATCTCCAATAAGCAATATATTTAATAAAATCTTATGGGTCAGGACAAACAGGAAATCCAACTACAAATGCCTGATGCCATTAAGTATGAAAACATTTAAAATTTTTTTTAAAGTGTGGTTGCTTAACAGATGACTATATGACTTGCTATTCTATAGAGAAAATTATTTCAAACTTGAATAAATTTTTACCAAGATGAGACCTGGAGTGGCATGTGGTTTGCTCTCCCACCCCCACCCCCTTATTTTTACAAGTGATTTAAATGAGGCCTAGAGAGGTTAAGTGACTTGACCAAGGTCATACACGTAGGAATTAACATGGAAAAAATTTTGACAAAGATGGTGGAGGGAGAAACTGGAATAATTTTCTTTAAATTCTGAAGTTCAAAACCAGTAATTTTAAGCCTTTTTTAAAGAAGAATGGGATAAACAACTGGATGAGATGCTTATATAATTACTGTGACTTTATTAGGATGGAAGCCCTATATTGCTAGCTGCTATAGGCTGATAATACCTCATGATCTGATCATTTGGTGAGACTCCAAAGGAATGCTTCTTAACTCTGCATTTCCAAGACACTGTGGTTGGCAAAGGGTTGTCTCTGCAAAACCAGGCCCGTCTACCTCTGGAACTGCCCCTTTGTCATTTTGAAGCTAATGGTGTATGAGGAAAAAAAGTACTGGCTTTGGAATCAAGGCCTGGGTTTAGCTTTCATTTCTATCACTGCTGCTGTGATCTACCTTAGGTTAGACACTTCTCCTCTTGGACTTTAGTTTATTCATCTATAAAATGAGACTGTTGGATTAGATGGTCTCTAAATTTTCTAACTCTCAAGTCCTATGATTATACTTTGTCCACATACTCCTGATGAAAAGGACAAGTACAGGTGGAAAAGCAAAGGACACGGGCAGACACTGGTATCCTGGGTAAGTTTGTAAAAGAGGTATAGGGTTTAGGAGACAGAAGAGCATAACTGGAAGAACAAAATAACTGATAAGATGAATGAGAGAAAAGCAAAAAGAGCATCCTTACTAAGGGTTTATGTCTGCAGCATAGCTTCAAAGTTTAAGGTCTTTCCTTCCTAGCAGCTGGAACTTATAAAGATAGTGTTTACAAAATTCAGGATACGAATAAATAATATTTTGCCTTCTACCTAATGATTGTGAAATATTACACATCAAGAACCACTTTGTAACTCCTTTAAGTTATAGCAGCCATTACTTTTGGCTTATAAGAAGTTGCACCTTCTAAAAAATGAGAAAGTATATATGGGTATAGCAGAAAGCTAAGAGTGGTTTAATTTTTGTAATTATTCTTAGGATCAAAGAAAATGTCTCATTATTAAACTATGTACTCAGGAAAATATCAACCATGGATTCCCTCCGGCAGTCTAGTGAAGCCCACAAACCCCTATGCTTTTAAATGCTTAAAATAAAATATATAGAATTACAAAGGAATTGTTATACTAAAATATGGTTACCAAAATATTTTTCAAACAAGTTCCTGGACCCCAGTTTAAAAATCCCTGGTTCTAAGGCTACAGAATTTATCTAAACAGCTATTGGGATTTAAAAAAAAAAGGAAAGATTACACTAAACAATGAAAACTAGGTGTCATACAATTGTTTTAATTTGAGAACATACATTTGAGCATTTTAATTAAGTTTCTGTCCTAGGACTCTAATTGGTGTATCAAAAATAAACAAGCAAGAATGAAGCTTCTGGGAGGTATTTAAATCTTGCATACTATTGTCAGTGAATCATAATACCATCTTCAATTTAAGATAATGTTCCCATTAAAAGAGATGCACTAAATGCATTTACATCTTTAAGGGTCAAAAATGCAATCCTCAATAAGATCCTTGATTATAACTAAGGAAAATCTCAAGTAAATGACTAGGTCTAGATCACATGAGGTGTGGGGGTGAAAGAGAGGACTGAGATTACAAAACAAATAAAAACCAACATTTAAAATAGAATATTTTTATTATGTTTTTAAGAAAGCAAAAGATATGTAAATGTCCCACACTTCCAGTTTTTAAAACTGAAACTGAAAACATAAAACTATTCAATAAATTATTTTAAAATTTCAGTTCTACTTCATGACCAAGGAAAAGGAAAAAAATAGTAAGGCTGAGAAAGGCAGTCACAGCACAAGATGGTGAAAGTTAAAGTTTAAAAGTCCAAGAGAGAGGCAAAGACAGAGACACAGTAAAACAGATGGAAAATAAAGAGGGAAAAACAAAGACAGGGAAATACACACATGGAAACACACAGGAAGACTTTCAGGAAGTAATCCCCATCTCATGAAATTTTATTATTAGACTATTAAAACCATACAACCTCAGGCATAAATGGGCATACTCGTTCTCTGAATTTGCCTCCAAGGCCAGAGCTGCCACTCACCTTAGCAAGTGGTCTGCAAGGGTAGTAATCCGAAATGACAGGAATGGTCACCATACAATGCAGCAAAACAAACAACTGTAACACTTAAGTCTCAGCTTCCACAAATTTAATAACACTGACAAATTAAAAGAGTAAAAATATTAAAACCACATCTAGAAAAAATTATAACACAAAGTAACAATAGCATATTGGGGGAAGAAGGAAGGCGGAAGCTAAGTACAGAGACAGAGATAATTTATTATTATATGGGAGACAGGGAACAGGATAAAAAAATAACAGAAACTGGAAATATTGCTGTTAAATAACAAGTGCTGGTTTTGGCCTATGGGCTTCAAAGGCAAGCTGTTGGAGTTTTTAAAGGCAAATGAAATAAAGTAATTAATTAATGTTAAATTATTGTCTTACCACATCTATTAAACGTTATCAATAAAAACTTGAAAAAACAGAAATAAATCTCCAATCATAGAAAGCCAAATAGCAGCAATGCTTAAGAAATTTTTCCATTTGATATTGTACACACTCTTTGTCCTAGTTTCCCCACCACTAGGCCTATATCCCAAAGAAATCAAAGAAGAAAAGAACTTATATATGTACAAAAATATTCATAGCAGCTCTTTTGGTGGTGTTCCCTATTCCCTCTTCCACATTTCACCACCACCTCTGGAAGTGGTGTCAGTGTGTCACTAATAAAACATTCTGTAATGACTTTTGACTTTGTCTGTCTTAGAATCCAAATGAATTGGGTAATATGCCAAGTGTAGGCCAATGGTACCTCCCTTCAGCTGAAGAGCTGCTGACTAATGATCTTCAAGGACAAGACCTCCCTCCCTCATCATACAGAGGGTTGAGGATATAAGTCTTGTGTCTCAGGCAAAGGAAAATCCTTTTCTGTACCTTAGGTCCAAAAGTCACTGACCAAAGCTGAGACTGGGACCCTTGAAAGGGTCTCACTGAAGAGGGCTAGGCTAAGGACCTAAACCCCTGTGCTTCAATGGCAGACAATTTCTTGGTCACAGTGTCCTTTCAATCCATAAGCCTGTGCCCCAGGGGAAGGAAGCTGTTCCTCCATTTGTAATCACAGTGAAGCCTGTACCTCTAGCAATACAACTAGGACAACAATTCATACAATGCCGTTCTAGAGAAAAACAACTTCCAAGGACTTTAGAATCCTGATCAACACAACAGTAACTAACGAGAATAACTAAGAAAATAACTAAGAAAAACTAAGAGAATAAAGATGAACTATGTCTCTCACCACCAATCAGAGAGGGAATGAGTTTAAAATGTAGTAAGAGATGTACATTTTCAGAAACAGTCAATGTAGAAAGCTTTTACTAAACTATGCATCTCTTTATTGAAGGCTTTTTAAAAAATTTACTCAATGCAGAATGGTAGAGGTGGGAAGAAGATAAACTAATAAAAGAAAAATTCAAAAATGCAGAGAAAAAATTTTAATAAAATTATTTTTAAAAAAGAAACTTCGGTTTTATTAATGATGTCTAAAAATTCGTAGGTTTTAAATCACAAAATTAGTTAACAGTCATTCTAATTAAAAATAATTAGATAAAATACATGCTGTAAAAATATTATGTAATCAATATAAATGGATTTTGTTGCTCAATGAGTTATAAAAACTATGTCCTTGTCCTGTACACTAGCATAATTTTATATATCTTCCACAAACTTCATGATTTGGAATACAAAATGTTTCATAAAAAGTTAATATGATCATCTAATTTCCACAAGAAATCATGATCAAACTTTACTACTGCAAGAGAGCAAATCTGCACATTGCTGAAAAATTCTCCACATTTTACTAAAATCTGAATAGGTCCCCTATAGGTTTTGTGAAATATAAAAATCTTTCATGAAGTCCTATTCTGATTGTTCATCAAACAGCACTGAACAGGTGGTGGTGGTCCTAGGTTCTCAAAAATTATGCCAGTGGAATGTAAGTAAGCTCTGGTAGTTTTCACCACGCTAGAAAGCCTTCAGATGTAGACCTAGTTAATAGTTCAAATATATTTTCTAAGGAATAAGCTAGCTGCAAAAAAGGCAACCCGACAAGTAGGCTAACTAGTCAGAGATGGATTTTTTTTGATCCATGGCAACACATGAAACAAAGAAAAATATGGTTCTTGCTCCTAGGAGGTCCCTTTTTGCTTCTACAATTACAATACCAGACTGGCAAGAAAAAAAGTGATGGTGCTAAGAATCATATGGTTTTTAGATCATCAATAAACTTTAATTTGAATATTGGTACCCTAAGTTGAGATTTCTTGTCCAATGACCATTGAGTGGATATATTGCTAGAGAAGCTGAATCATATCTTAACCTTCTTGATTTAAAAAAAAAGAGAGAATAAAGTTGCTGTTAAATAGGATTGTTCACAGATACTCCTTGGAGAGGCAAGAAAAAGTGATTTGGAGGAGCATGTTTTAATTTTCTACACAGCAGCAACAATAAAAATTTGTACTGCATCATATATTGTAGTAATATTAATGATAAGTACTTTGCACTATGAAAAGTAACTGCAGCTTATAAACCAACATCAGTAGCTGTGAATGAAGTGACAAAGAAATTCTAAGAAGATTTTAATAAAACACTACAAATTAAATCGATGTATTTTGGTCCTCGATAACTTCAACAGAAAGGCAGGAAAAGGTAAAGATGGTGAGAAATACACAGAGAACTATGGTTCAGGAAGAAGGAAGAAGAAAGGTTAAAGACCAGTAGATTACAAAGAATTATACCTTTAATATCATCACAGAGTGTTTCAAAGAAAAAAAAAAGAATTGATGGACTCTAAACATGGTAAGTACCAAATAACACTATAAAAAATGAAACACAATATTTTAACGGACAAAAAAGGACTTGTTATTGATGGGGGACTTTTCCCTGAGGCAGGCTCTCTGTGTAAGTCAGATCATCCATTCATTAGAGCCAAAATCAGAACTAGTTTTTAAAAAAGAAGAATGAGGAAAAAATATGGCATACAGTTGAAATAACATAACTTTGGCCTACTGAAATGAATCTTTTACAATAATAAACGGAAATAAAAAACATAACATTGGCCTACTGAAATAAATATTTTACGATAAAAACAAATGAAAAACCTAAATTACATCACCACCAACCATAATAATTGCATTCAGAAAATTAGCCAATGTAAATGTTGTTTGCCATAACATTAGATCATAAGATTGTGTATTTAGAGATGGAAGGGACCTACCTTAGAGGCTACTGAGTCCAACTCCTTCATTTTGCAGATGAGGAATCTGATGCACATCAAGGTTAAGTGATGTGCCCAGGACAACACAGCTAACAAGTGTCTGGGACAAGATTCAAAACTTAGGACTTCCTGACTCCTACTCCTGTACTCTTATCTACTATACCTACCTAGAAAGTTCTTTAGTCTGCAAACATCTGATTTGCTTGTCAAATTCATTAAGATGAATCCCAAAGCAACACTTGTATAGAATGTACTCAAGTCTAAAAAGAAAGACAACAAAATGACAAAAGGTATAATCTTATAAGACAAGGAAAGGAAGCAGAGGGTAAAATATGCTTAAACAAAGTTTGACAACATATGCAACTAAACAGTCATCCCAAGGACAGTCAAGGTTGAAAATAGGAGGACTATGAATAGGAGAAAAATGGAAAAAAAATAGCAAAAACAATTTTTATCAAACTTTTCTTTATCAAGGACAGAAGAACTAACACACTTCAACCCTAACATCACAATTCTGGGTAAGATGATAGAAAAGATAGAAACAACACCAAAGAGAGCAAAAATAGGAAAAGCAAATTGGACCAGTGCTGGAGAAGCCACAATCTGATTGCACTGAGAGACCAATAAATAAAATACAAGAAGGTGGCATGGGAAAGATATGGAAAAAATTCTAGACCATATTAGATTCCTCCCCCATCCCAAAAAAACTGACAAAGATCAGTAATTGCAAGCTTATGCCCTATTCCCTCACATACACAAAAATCTTTATGAGAGTCATCTAATCAAAAGCATCTTCTATAAGGATATTAGTAGGGAACAAGTTTTTACAAATGACATTCAACAGTGAACCATATCTTTATCATTTCACAATTAACTAAAAGATGTATAGACTCTAAGGTCCCATTACGTTTATTTGATAGTTATGAAAGAATTTGATTGGGTATAACAAAATGTCAGCTTATGGTTTCTTCTACAAGTTGTCTCTCTTCCACACATCAATATCATTCAAGATTCCTGAGAAGATTTAATAACAGAAATAATTCTGTTCAATGACTCTCTGATAAAACATCAGGCAAGGATAATACAGGTTAAAAGGCCCTTTAGATGTTTGTTTGTAGATAGTCATTCTGCTAACTGCATCAGGCACAAGGGAACTGCAAAGTCTCCTGGAAGAGGAGTTTAGGTTGACCATCCATGCAGGAAAGACCAAGTAGATGAAGAATGGTCTGCTAATTAGATAAATACCCTATAGTATGTATACTATGATCTTAACAGTATGCATACTTAAGACAGGCAAGACGGATGAACTCAAAAATGAAAAGGAGGGAAGTTAGCTGGATTAGGGTGAGGAAATTGTAAAGCTTCTCATGAAGGCAAAGTCTCAAAGAACAGGAGTAAAATGTATCATTAAAGAACTACGTGACTGAAAAAGAAGATAGGTCATGTAGTCAGAAAAGATTGTACTCCACTGATATCATGACGATTTCTTCCAGCACAGAGTAGATTGCCCATGGTAAACTTTTGGGAAGATGTGGACAAGAGTCATAAAAGATGAGCGGACCTAGATAGGTTGCTTTCTCTATCTCTAGAGGAACTCCTGAACTATTTAAGTATCCAAATACTAAAAAAATCATTTTAATTAATCTAATCTTTTAGAACAACCTTCTATGGGGGTGGCTAGGTGGTGCAGTGAATAGGGCACTGGCCCTGGAGTCAAGAGGAACTGAGTTCAGATCTGGCCTCAGACACTTAACACTTACTAGCCATGTGACCTTGGGCAAGTCACTTAATCCCAACTGCCCTGCCATCCCCCTCAAAAAAAAAAAAAAGGAAAAACCTTCTATGTTCTAGATGCTGTGATTAACCTCTAATGTGCTATTCAATGAATGACAAGTAATTCTAGCTAATTCTGGTACATGAGAAATAGTGACATTTCTAAAAGCAAGGCTGTAACATCAGTGATAGCAATCAGTGCTGCTGCTGGGAGGCAGAAAGGGAAGAGAGAAAAAGTGATCATGGTCTATCTACACTTCCCTTCACACATGCTTGGAATGTGGGGACAAGAGCACCAAGCAGTAAGAAAACAGAGAGGACCAGGTAAAAAGAAAGAGAAGGGAGCTGGTCACTGTAGAAGGAGTAGCTGCGTGTGTAGAGCACAGCACACACATCAGACATGGGCTATGTACTTGTTCTACTGCACTATTTTTTTTCTTTTTTGATCTTTGTTACGAAGGAAGGCTGACTGGGTAGGTGAAGAGGAAAGAAAACCTTCAGGAAAAAAATGATCTAAAAAATGCCATTAATAAAAAAATCTATGATCCAATTTATTACTACCTATTTTTTACAATTGCAAACAAGAAAAATGATCTAAAGAAAAGGAAGGTGATAAGCAAAGGAAGGAAGGAAAAGGAAAGAAGGGATGAAGAGGAAAGAGGAAAAAAATGTCCTTTATCATAAGCCTTCTGTAGCTATTTTTAAAATCATTATAGCACTATTATACAAGTGTTTCAATTATCACTCAAATCCTAAAAAATTATTTTTGAGAAATTTAAAAATTGTTTTCTATATGTGTTCCTTAAGAACATAAACAAAACATAATAAAAACTTCATGTAATACATCTTTTAAGACTATATATAAAATATAGTTCCTAATGCAGTGCTCTTTTTGCCATGGAAAAGTACAGATTCAAGCATGGATTGAGGTGGACATCTAAATTCCAACTTAGTTTTAAAGTAAGCATGACTCAGTGAAAAAATACAAAAAAATAGCTGAGTAAGAACGGAAAGAAAATATACGTCAACTCCACTGAAGGAATTCTGCTAATCTAAGAAATAGTCTCACCTGAATATTTACTAATTTTTGTGAAGACATCTAAAAGTTAAGGACAGTGAGTTAAGGAGCGAATTTAATTAGAAGTGGTATGCAGACAGTCTAAGAAAAAGTCTTAGATAAGGAGCAAGAAAAATATAGGATTAAAAAAGCATTATGGACATGATTAAGGCAGAGACAGAATAACTAGACAGAAAGTGAAACAAGGACTGGCCTTTAGCTCATCCTGAAGCTGCCTCAGTAGTTCATACCAAGTCTGAAAAGCACTCAAAAAAATTGAATGAGTTCATGGACTAAGAAGAAAGCTTAAATCTATTTTAAAAGATGTTATGGAAGGGGGTGGCTAGGTAGCGCAGTGAACAGACCACCAGCCCTGGAGTCAGGAGAACCTAAGTTCAAATCCAGCCTCGGACACAACACAAAAACTAGCCGTGTGACCTTGGGCAAGTCACTTAACCCCAACTGTACTCCCCACCAAAAAAAGGCAAAAAAAAAAAAGATGTTATGGAGTAAATTCCTATTTTTACCTCAGACTCTTAATGTCTCAAAAATCCAACAGGGCCCTGTTCAATACTTTAGGACAACCACTGAGCTTGGCCTAAAATCAAGTCATATACATCCACACACAAAGAAGATGCTAAAATTCACTCAAAATTCCATTAAAACTATACTAAAATAACAACTTACAAAGAGGGCCAAAAAAGAACATTCGGGAAATCAGCCCCTTTTTATTCAATCAGGTTAAACCATTTTAGTTACTTAATATTTGTCTTTAAAAAGAAAGAGTCCCTTCTCTTTAATATGTATGCAAAGTGCTTAAATTTTAAAGAGATAGATGTACGAGTCAATCACTCCCAAACATCAATTGTTACTGTTAGGAACTTTTTTTTTAAAGGCAAAAATAAAAAAATATCTATCGCTCCCATATCAATCCAAGGTCTCAGGGCAGCCTTTCAAATTTGTTTTAACTTCATGTGTAGTGATATAAAGGAACAAATTAAGAACCTGCAATCTGGCACAGGACTCACAGTAAGCATATCATAAGGAGAACCAAACCCGGAGTTCACATCCTTGACCCAACACCAGTTCTTTGGTTATCTGCCTCCTACTCCACAGGCACAAAAAGGCTTATGACTTCTTCGTTGTCAAAGGACAAATAGGTTTTTTATTTTGTTTTTAAGAGGGGTGAGGCAGGGTGGAAGCCAGGTAGGTGGGGCAGCGGATAGAGCACTGGGTCTGGAGTCTAGGGAACCTAAGTTCAAATCCAGCCTCAGATACATACTAGCTGTGTAATGCTGGGCAAGTCACTTGATACTGTTTGCCTTAGTTTCTCATCTGTAAAATGAGCTAGAGAAGGAAATGACAAACCACTCCAGTATCTTTGCTAAGAAAGCCCCAAATGGGGTCACAAAGAGTTGAACAGGACTGAAACAATTCAACAACAAAGGGGTTTGCAGCACCTTGAATGCTACTTTCCAAGTAGAAAATCTGGAAGACTCAATTGGCTGGGACAAACATCAGGAAAAATCAGTCTTACATAGTCCAAATTCAAGGAATCCCAACTAAAAAAAGTATGCTGTGGACATTTTATGGGTTATGGAAGAGGCATAGGAGGATGAGAATAGACTGTAGGTGTTTTTTTACATTTGCTTTGGAGTCTAGAAAAACTAGAAGTAGAAGAAATTTGAAAACAAATCATGTTGTAATGCCAGATGGAGTTCATTTGAAATAGGAGAAAACACAAACATGTGGAGATATAACCAACTGATGGGGAGGGGAGGGGGGAACTCTGCAATAGTTTATTGCTTATTCCTTGTGCTTTCAAAGAGGAGAAACAATCTAGTAAATGCTAAGCATTATTCATTATAATTTTGGTTAAAATTGAGTTAAAATGTTGAAGAATTTGGAAGGATGTAGAGAAATCATCAAAAATTCACATAAAAACAAATCCCTCAAGATTCTTATTTGTACATAGTACACAGCTCCCTGAATGTTATTCTTGTTTTTGATGCAAAAATATGCTTTTTAATTTCTATCTAGGGACATGACTATTTCTGGCACACATTTATTATTTGCCCTCTTTTGTGATATAAACTGATTGACCTGCAGAATACATCAAGTGCAATTACTGTCACTAAGGAAAAGAACAATGGGTTAAAACAATATTCTTTCTGCAGGACTCAAATTACAATTTAAATGAAATTTCATATTTAATACATCAAACAGTTTAAGATAAATGCAGAAGAGAGTAGTGTACTTCAGAAAAAGAACAGTTTGCATTGATTTTATGATCCTTCAAAATATTTAGCATCTGGCTTACCTTTCTTATATGAGTATAGAAATTTATTATTTTAGAAACTAATGGAAAAGGAAAAGCCCCTGCTGTACAGGTGTTCCCCCAAAGCTGTTTGTCTATGTCCATTCCCTTCCTTTTTACAATCCCCCTCCTCCAACCTGATTAAAAACGTGAAAAGAGCCCAGCAGAGAATCCCAGGCCCACATACTGGGCGTGACTGGAGTCCCAGTGATCCTCCTTTCCTCAGGAGCATTCATTTCTAAAACCTTAATGACACTCTGTCACATTCTAATGAAAAGAGGAGGAAAAACTGCCATTAAAGGCTGTGTTCATTATAATCAGTGACTTCTTAAAAATGTTTGCAGTCAAGCAGTGATGTATCTTTGGGACTCCTTTCAGTCTTTGAAAGTGCCTTTTTGTGGCTCCATAATGTTTTAGAGAATTTGTGTCTAAGAAATGATCAGAAATGCTTGCAAAGCTAGGATGATTAAAAAAAAAAGTGGAAATGTCCCATTTTTGTGTTTCACCTTTGCCATTTAAAGGATATCAAGGCAATTGTTAAAGTATCATCAAAACAAAGGCAAGATGATAATGTACACATATTATATACAAAACATTGTAAGAAAAAATAAACACACATAAAAGATTCTGAGCAATTCTCTTTTATATAATTTTAAAAAAAAAACTTATCTTATCAAAGGTTAGCATTTCCCTAGATAGTTACAACAGTTCCTGCGCTGGTGCGGTTTATTCCTTAGGAACCCAAGGTAGATTTCCTCACCATGCTAGAATTAGGTTCATAATCTAATTCTTATCTCCTGCAGTGGTCAAGGTATATGATGTGGGATGGGGGTGGAAAGAACTGGGCTGTTCAGATGGAGGGAGGGAAAAAGAGAATGCAGATGATGAAAAAAATGTCGATTATCTTTTTCTTCAGTGCTGGAGTTTTTTTTGTTTGTTTTTTAACTATCACATTCAGTTTTACTCAGCAGCACAAAATCCAAATTCCTTTAGTTGGACCATGTAAATGGAAATGTCTATTCTACAGGATTTCAGCTGGTCTCATATAATAGAACATCGCATCACTACATGGTCTCCAAGCTTTTAATAGTATTCCATATATGTCTAACTTCAAGTAAATAAAAATGTCAATCACCGTACATTTCCACTAAATCACTGGAGTTCTAAGAATATACTTAGGAATTTTCGTCTATATTTAATAAATCTGAAATATGGCACTAACAGAAATGTATATTGCTCAGAATGACTAACACCTTAAATTTATAGAATATCTATCTATCTTCAAGAAGTTCCAAAAGTTTTAGCCAATAATCCATTTAACACAGTGGTTTACCCACAGTAAACTTTTGATGTCAGGCTAGATATTTCTTCTACTACCCTGTATGTTTCAAGGCCATGACAGCCTGCTATCAATTTATATATGCTCAGGTGTAAATTAGTTTTATTAGTTTAAGGCAAAACATAGCTACTGAGCTAAATCAAAGCCACTATATCTCAATATCCTTCTCTTTCCCTCCAACAAAAATGACATGATGGTCTAAAACTAAATATGAGTGCTTTGGTATCACATACCCATTGAAGACTATCCACTCACTGTTGTCCTTCAGTTACATAAAAAATCCAAAATTTGCAAGATTAAAAAAAAAATTAATCATTAACCTATGTCTTCCTATAAGTGAGATTAGGACAGGTCTACTTTTTAGTCTCCCCTTACTCCAATATAAGGAAACAATCACACAGTAGTGACAGATGCAAAATTCAAACTTTACAAGCCCAGTTCACTGTCCATTAGACTATTCAATGTTTATAAAATGGGGTCATTATCTAACTGCTTCCTAAGTAAATTCAAATCACTGAGTATGAATATATCAATTTGTAAATATGAAAATTTTTTAAATTAATTACTAAACATAATTAGACTCAAATTGAGAATGGTCTTTGTAAGGATGTGTATGTGGTCAACAGGAGATATAAAGTTATAATGCATGATAGAATCAATGAAACAACAAAAGAAGAAACTACGTCTGTGGATAAGAATCTGCATTACTTTTATTTCTATACAAAGTATGTCATCAAACATTTATGAAAATAAATGAAACTACTATCTTTAATATAATAAAGTAACTTCATATTTTCAAACTTATGGGTTTAGTGTCCATTAAATATTCATAATTATAATGCCTACTTATATTTCAAGCTAATATTTACTTGGATTTTTCTATCAAATACAGATGCAGGATAAATTTTAACCACAGATAACAATGAAACACCTTGTCCTAGCCTCCTATACCAGAAACGGGTACGAGAAATTCTGACATTATATTAAAGAATTATAAAATGATAGAAAGAACTTATAGATCAATAGCAAACTTTGAAAAGCAACAGACTAAATCATAAATACATATGGATTTTAGAACAAGACCAATTCATTTCAACCCTCTAAACACTGTCCCACCATTTGTATTCCTTCTATAATAACAAGTCTTTGTAGGATGGGCAATCCATGTACCTAAAAGGATAAAAATTTCAATATAAAATTCACTTAACAGACTCAAACACAGGTGATATTATTTTTATTTCTAGTATTTTCTACACTATTTCTCTTTTTCAAATTGTAGAGGGCTTGGAAAGAAAGAATAAGTTTTGTTTTGGATTTTATAATTTTGCTGGAGAAATAATAACTGAAAAATATTAAGTTCAAATAGGAAACTATCCTATCTATATTCAGATCTTCTTAGCAACCTATTAATAAACATTTTATAAAATGCTTTATTTTTGCATTGCATACTCAACCTTAGTATCCAAAAATTCTCAATAGAGCTCTTTTATATAATATAAGACTATTTATCAACAATATACTTAAATGTCTATTTTCTCTTCCACCTCACCTGGATTAGAAATAAATTACCCTAGCAGAATAATTTTATAGAACACTGAAAATACCCCTTAACACAAAATAATGTGATCTTACTCAATATGAGCTAACATGTGTAAAGTGCTTGCAAACCTTAAAGTGCTATACAAATGTCTTGCATTAGTATTATTCTACTGGGTTGGTTCTCTTACAAAAGTATGAGTTAGAGACTTAAGAAGTTTCTGAGTCATTCCATTATTTATGGCATACTCTCACACAGGATTTGTTTGGCTTTTACAATGAATGTAATAATAAAAGGTGCTAAGAAGTACAGAAGTATTAAAGAAGTGATTTTAATATAGAAATACATCTGTAGTAAGTGTAAGAATATAAGTAAACCTTTACCAAAAATAAAAAAGGTCAAGCTGCCAGTTATGGCCTTGCTTATTCAACAGAGCTCTTCAAATTGAACTACTGATAAACTTCCCTATTAGGTCAATGAATAGTATTCACTCACTTTCATGAAAAATCCATTTACTACTAAGTAACATAAATTCTCAACTCCTCTTATATTCAGTTCTTTTGTCTGAGAAGCTTCCTCTAAAAGGGACCTTACATATAGTAAGCAATAAGAATGGAAGGAGGGGGGAGAGACAGAAGTAGAATCAAGTCCTACACAAAGAAGACCCTAAAAAGAGACAAGAATTTTAATTAAAAGATGAAGTCCAGATAAGGAGATCAATACATCTAAGATTATACTTTAGTTTCTAAACATCTTGATGGACATTAGATTCCTCCATCTCCAGAAAGCTTTTCTGTGGTTTGGTGAACAAAACACAGCAACTGGAAGTTACTGTTGATTTTCTTCCCTGGTAGTGAAGATTATGGCAGCCATTTTAATACCACTAAATTTAATTTTTCAAAAGGGATTGCTATATTATTTAAAAAGGAGAAAATATGATTCTTCAAAAGTATAGCTCTACATAAAACTTTTCATTTGGGGTTCCTAAATCCTTTTCAAGTCACAAACATTTAATGAAGAAAGAAAAAAAAAAACCTTAAATAACAGGTTATAAAAAATACACTTTGACATTTGTCTCTTGAAAAGCTAAATACAAACACTAAGAAAGCCAAGTGTCAGCTTCCTTTCACTATTCCTAAAGCAAATACTTGGATCATAAAGTCTTGAAAGCTTATGTTTACCTCCACAGTAAAGCAATCCAGGTTGAGAAAACCTCTGACATTAAAGAAAACATAAATATTATACCTCCCTCCTCTAGTAAGTATGGCAGGTCAAAGCAATAGTATAAAATAAGGAATTATACTAAAAAAGACAAATTATTACTAAGAGCCTAAAACAGTATCCATATTTATGTACTATCATTTGTAGCCATGTCACTCAGCACTAGGACTGATTCCTTCCAAACATTCAAATTATATGCACACATGTGAAAATATGTATGTACCCTTGTGTACAAAAAGCATACATACATAACAGTTATTCATCAATCAACCTAGGTATTTGTATTTTTCCTAATTTAATAAGGTTATCGTTTGTGATGTCTATTGAAATCTGCTGTGTCCAAAACTTCAGTTATTTGGTACTAAAATTTTACACATATGTAAAATCAGATATGCATATATATGTAAAATCATAAAAGCTGAAACTAAAGAAATATATTTTTAAAGTCATTGATCTAAATCATTCTCTCAAAATAACAAACCATTAAAGCTACACTTAGGCAACTTTGAATTATTTCTTATTTGCAATATACAAGAAAGTTATTTTTAGTATTCATTTTGATTTTGAATATTACAATTTTTACTACAATTTCTCCCTTTTTGTGCTAAATAGCACATTATTCTATGTTCAGAAAGTTTTCACTCTCCTTTTTTTTACATTCCTAAACAATCATTCCATAGAGGAAACCAGACAAAATTTAAGAACCAAGTAATAATACTATAAACTCAAATCATTTATGAATAAAACCAAAATAACTTTAATGTTAGAGACAGTCAAGATATGGGGCTTTTAGACCTAAAGAAAAAGATCCAACAGAAGGGAAAGAGAAACTTCAAACAATGTAGAGAAATACATTTACTGTGCCAGTTTTCAGTATAGTGACATTTTTGTATCAAGTTCTATACATCTGAAAACTTCACTCTATGAGGATTCCTAATACAATTTTAGCTGTAAGAAGACACAGGAATCCATAGGGTAAAGACACTGTTGTAAAACTTTCTATTCACAATCCTTTTACTTCTAATTAAACAATGAAAAAAATATTACAAGGCTAAGGCTGACAAAAAATCATAATGAACCTCTCAGATGAGAAACTAATTGCTACTAAGTACACAATGGCTTACATTTAATCCTGTTAATAACCACACAAAAAAAGAAATAAAAGACTCACTTTTCAGTCATCTCTCTGGACCACTGGGCTAAAATAACAGCATGACTAAATCTGACATTGACCCCGTGGCCCTGCTAGGAGTTAAAAGAATTCCTTTGAGTCTTCTGAGGCCTATTTTAAACTACTCCAGAAGGGGAGGGAGAGCCCTGCGCACTTGTTAACCTTCTTTACAGTAACAGGTCAAATTAGAAATTTTCTAAGTGCTACGTGTATTTACACTTTAATATATATGGACCTTATACTTGTGATACATTCCATATAACAAAAAATTATTTTGTAACTAGTTAGCTGATAGAAAGTTTGCAGAGGATTGAAATGCAATCAGAATAATAAGTTTCATAGCACAGTGACACAAATCAGTAAAGTACAAAATAAGAGCTCTAAACTAATGACAAAGAAAGCTGACCAGTATGTGGGGGGAAAAAATGATTGCCTTAAACTTAGTGAGTGGGGATATTGAGAGAGGTGTAGTGTGAGAAGGCCAGGAATCTACTAACATTTTCATCATATGGCAAAAGAGAGTTTAGGCAGAGCCATCAAACCCAGCAACACAACACAGCAGGACTTTCTTTTTCCAGTTATTTTGTTCGCTTCCATGTATAATATGAAAACACTTCAAAGTAACACACAGATAAGTCAAAAAGCATTATAAGTCATAGCTAATACAAATCCTTTGTTTTCTTTTCTTTCTATACCTTTTAAAATATAATTTACCTTGCCAAAAAGAAAAAATTTCCAACAAAGAACATAATACCAGTAAATCATGCCAATATCACTAACTAGCTACTTAATATACTGATGGGCATACAGCAAATGTATCTCACCTAATTTCTAGTATTAAACTTTTAATTAAAGACATCCTTTAAAATAATTAAAAAACAAGAAACTCATTCCTACTTTTAGAAGTCTAATTACTGAAAATCTAAATAACATCACTAATATATTTAATACCCTTCTCTCAACTTGTGGCAGTTAAAGTAAGCAGCAGGCTCCAATTAATCTTAATGTACTTCTAAGGAAAAAAAATGAGGTCCACATCATTTACATACTGAGCACAATGCTACATATTTCAGAATAGTATGAATTAAAATTTCTATTATACAACGGAAACATTTATCTATGAAATGGCCAAGTTCAACTCAACTGTTCCATTTATGAAACTGTCTCTACAATAAAAGTACCTCATTAAATCAGTTTCTCACATTCTCTTTCAAGTTCTACAACCTTCATGACCCCTAACTAAACTTCCTAAAGTTTTCCTCTGTGATAACTTTAGCTTACTATGTTACATGTTGCCATGTAAAAACTCAAGCCAAAAAAGCAAAGGAATACAAGATTGTTCCTACACTGTACAAACAACTTAATTAGACAGCAGCAGCAATTAAATGCCCTCAAGACATAAGCATGTCTTTTTTTTTTATTTGGAAAGGTTCTTAAATTCACTAATGGATATAAAAACATTATAACTGATATCACACAAACTTTCTGAAACCTATCATTTCACTAATTTGTTAGAAAATCAGTTGCATTCTCTGTAAAACATTATAGAAATTCCTTCCCTTTTTTCTCATTTTTCACCTCATTGTTCCCCTCCTGACAATTTTCTCACAAACACAGTTTAGTTACTTTTCAAAGTCAGGCTAGCAAATTATATTAGAACATTAAAATATGCTCAAACTATTCATATCACAGAGTTGTAAGGAACTCAGCAATCATCCAATTGTAACGCACATTCATTCCAGGGCCGCACCATTGTACTAAAGGTAAAGGACCCTGAAGTCAACTAAACAGTTTCCAACCTACATAGGATCTTATCAAACCTTACATATTATCTAGCAAGCATGCTTGGGGAGGGGAAGAGGGAGACAAAGTATTACCATTATACTTGGCTGTTCATCATTGTATTTTGATCTCTACATTTTAAAAGAAGCTTTTGTGAACTACCTTTCCCTCTCCAAAAATAAGAAAAATAAAAATAAAGAAGGGTGAGGGGTGGAAATCCTACTGCAGTTGGACATAAAGTCTAAAAGGTATATCTGACAATATTGACTTTTAAAAAAAATGGCTGAGGGTGGTCTAAGAAGTATGTTTGTTTTTTAGTCCTAGGGTCTATGTGAAATTAAAATATGGTGCTACAGTCCTTTCCTACCAAAAGAAGAACACAAAGAGAGTTTTCTAAGCATGTTTGCTTAATGAAATGTCCCAAGAATTCCTCATGAGATGGACTAAATACCTTCATTATTGTATCTCTTTACATATCAGACAACTAGAAATATACTTTAAGCATTACTTGTGACTACTTAATTCTATGATGAAGAAACAAAACTCACAAATTCACAAATTCAAAACTTTCAAAAATTGAAGTGTTTTTTAAAAAAAAGCAAATTATAATTTAAAAATTATTCTGAAGTATCATTTCTTACCCAATGTACCAAATCTCAAATCATTTTTAGAATAAAGTTGTAATAAAAAAGAACTATTATTTTCATCTACAATGCCAATTTTTCATTAATATTTTTAAATGCTTGGAAATTCCTTTCTGGATTTTAGAAATAACTGCTTTCCAATAAAGCATTTGATATCATCAAGCTATTATGTGGAGTTCACTGGCAAAAAAATACAGCTGCAGTGAGTAAACATTTGGTAAAACATATATATATATATATATATATATATATATATATATTTTTTTTTTTTTAAATTATCTAAACTTCATACAGTCTCAAGGGCCAAACTGGAACTGGAAAAATAGTATTCACTGGAATGTAATTTAGTATAAGAACTCTTGCTTCAGAAGAAGTATGGAGTACTATGTCTAGAGTTAACTTTGGAAGATCTAGATTCAAGTCCAACCTCTGGGACAAAACAACCAGATGACCCTGGGCAAGTCAGGTCTCTTTGAAGGTTCAATTTCACAGAAGGTACTGACCTGCCTTAACAGTAGTAGCTGCTCATTAGACACTCCCTACACTAAATAAAAGTCCTAAGTTTGTTTTTTCACCTCAAAAAAAAAAAAAGACGAAATAATTTTTGTTCCTCTTTTAAAAGATATGGTCATAGAGTTATTAAAAAGCATTTTCTTAACATAAAAGAACGAATTTCTTTTAAAAATTAAGTATGTAGATGTTTGGTACCACTCTCGCAAGACATATAAATCAATATATTTCAGTTATAATTTGTATAAGTTATCAACACATAATAATGTTAAAGTTTGTTCATGCCACAGATTAAAAGGATTCATAATGCAAAATTCTCTAAACTGGAAAAGTAAAAACTCCATTGACAAGAATCAGCAAACATTGAGAAGCGATTGGAACTTCCATCCCCAAAAAGCAAATGGGTATTTACATGTCTTTATATATGTAATGCTAATTATATTTTTTTAAAAGTATAACACATTTTCTGTCTGTGTTCATATATTTAAAGCAAAAGTTCTTAAACTTGAAATTTACAATAATGTGTATGTGTATGTAAACTATGATTTGCTAGTTAGGAACTCTGGAATTTAGTTTAAGTAAAGTAGAGAACATTTTGATTCTGACACCAAAATCATTATTGACAGTTCTTGTGACTTTACATTTCCCACACATAGCTAACAAATCGCTTTTTGCTTCACAATACTTCAAAATCTAAACTGTTATTGCTACTTATTAAATGAAACCAAGTGCAAAATTAGTCTTTCTTTACTAGCCTCCTATAGATCTAAATATTGGAAAAGATCAAATACATGACGTAAAAGAGAAAGAGCAAACTAAAGAAAACCAATAGAAGAAAAATTCTTCTTTCCTTTTATCAATCAAAAAAATGGCAAAGAAGAAAAAAGTGGAAAAGTTACCCAGAATATATGACCATGTAAGCATGGGCACTCTTGCAGAAAACCTAGTCTGCAACCCAAAGCCATGGGAAATTTAAATTAGAGCAAAGGTCCACAATAGGCAGGGAAATGTGTACAGATAAAAAGGGACTTTGGAGGCTGCAGGTATACTCACAGCCCAGAAGATTTTGAAAAGAACTTTACTGGTTTTATTAATTTTTAAAGAATCAAGAGATTCAAGAGGACCCACGTTACTTTATTTACATGCCTTTATATATGTAACGCTAATTATATACTTTTTTAAAGCATAATACATTTTTTGTCTGTGTTCATATATTTAAAGCAAAAATTGTTAAACTTGAAATTTACAATAATGTTAGAACTATGATTTGCTAGTTAGGAAGTCTGGAATTTAGTTTAAGTAAAGTAGAGGACATTTCAATTCTAACAACAAAATCATTACTGACAGGAGTTCTTGTGACTTTACATTTCCCACGAATAGCTAACAAATTTCTTTTTGCTTCACACTATTAACTTTTTTTCTTCCTTAATTAAAATATGTATTTACATGTACTGTGAGGGGAAAAAAAAGGAATTCCCAATGTTTAATACAGCTCTAGGTAGGGATGTGGGGGTGTGTATGGGAGGGTGAGGGTGTGTGTGTGTGTGTGTGTGTGTGTGTGTGTGTGTGTGTGTGTGTGTGTGTGTGCGTGTGCACACGCACGTGCATGCACAATATAAAAGCTCACAAACAAGTATTCTTGAAAAAAAGGAAAAAAATTAAGACTATTATTTATTTCAACTTTGATGGAAAGCTTAGGAACAAAGTCAGAGGATCCTAAAGCACTAGTAGCAATTGATATATGATATTATGCTCTTCTACTTAAAAAAAAAAATTACACAAAAAATTGAAGTCTGCATTTTTTTCTTTTGGATTCATGGTAAAATCATGTCCTATCTTTACTAAAATTAACTTCTGAAACCAAGAAAAATAATTTCCCCAAGTATGAAAATGTTACACAAAGCCAAAAGTGCCCGGTGATGGTACCAAACAGAAACTTAGTTATTCCCCTACACTCAGGTGATGGTACACCTGTACTAGATGCATTAAAATTTAAAATTGTAATGTAAAATGTAATGTAAAAGCTTCTTTTTGAAAGGATAATATATATAAAGTCTTACATTTCCATATAAAATTTCAGTCAGTTTTACATTTTTGAAGTAGCAATATTCAAATGCAAATTAAAATGTAATCATAATACGTAAATCCAAATAAGTTTTTACATTATATTTACTTTCCTATACTATTGAAATCAGCGTCAGTTGAAAACAAAAAACAAAAAAAACCTGATGTGGCTGGGATGAGGAAGATAATGAATAGAGGGGTAAAGGTGGGGGTAGGGAGAAGCAAATCCTGGCAAGTGGGAGTCTATTTAAATTCAGGTCAGAATTAAATTTCATTGGTAATCAAAAAACTCTAAAAGGGATAATTTGCTATTACTCTTAAATTAAAACATGAATTTTAAGTCTTGTTTTATATTTTAACAGATCATTTTCCTTCAAGCTAAGAAAATCTTTTATTAGTTTTTTTCTAATTAGTTTTTATCAGTCTTGTTTTCTACAAATTAATTAACCAACTTACTAAAATTTTCATGTCCTACAAAAGTAGGCCACAAATACTTAAAAGTGACTGGGCAAGCTTTTACTCCATCCCTTCTCTAGAATATTTTTTCTATATTCAGACAAATTGCAACAATTAAATGAATCTTGCCACTAACGTAATAAATTCTGAGAGTTTTACGGGTAATATTAATCTCATTTTTATCTTACCTTTAAAATTTACAGACTATTTCTTTTTCCTTGAGATAATTAAAAGAAAAAGGAAAACCAGTTTAATGTTTAGGTAAATGATAACCCAAGGGGAAAAATGTTGTGTTGTCTCTTCTTTCAATTACATAACCTTTTTTTGTCTTTCCATCAAAGATACGCCTACAAAAGGAAAAGATGATACAATAACTGTTCTGCTTTCTATTGTGGTTTAACTGCCCTAGGTATGGTAAAAATTGATAGATTAGGTATTGAGATTTTCTATGAAGTATATAACTGTCCAGGAAAATACATATAAAATAACATTTTTCTAACATTTCCTATTTATATCTATATTATAACTAATCTTTTTGGTTTAAACTACAGTTCTATAAAGGATGAACATTGTATATCATCACATAATCAAATGAGGCAAATATGTTATTTTTTAATCATCTTAGACATACTTGTAAATAGTTTGGGGAAAGGAAGAAGGGGGAAGGTGTCCTTGCACAAGTTGGTGTCCAATAAATAAACTTACAAATAATTTTCTTAGTGAAGAAAAATAAACTACCCTTAAATTCAGAGTTACTAAGGTTTCTTACCTTTTTTTTTTTTTTAACCTTTTAGAGACAACTCCAGTATCATAGAAAAAGTAATGACTTCAGAGTCAGTCAATAAGTTTTGATGATTAAAAGGGGTGGGTGGAGGAGATAAGCATTTCTATGGCTCCTACTATGTGCCAGACACAGTGCCAAGTGCTTTTACAAATATTATTTCATTTGATTAAAACAAACTAATGCTAACACTAAGAATTGCTTTTTAAAAATTAAACCCAAATATAGCATAAATTTAGCCACAAGATTTGCTTCTATTTCTACAATAATTTTTTACTGTTTCTGAGAGGGGAACTAGAACAAAGGCAGAAAAAAATATGGGTAGGATTAATATCTTTTAAAAATAATTTTACATGATAATATATTTTAGATCAAAATTACTTTTCAACTTAACTGTGACATTTATTGCCTAAAATTTTTAAATATTTGGCTTCCAAGACACACATGTACAGGTGACCAATTAGAAAATTATATTTAAATTGTCTTTCCCTATCCTCTATATTAGTAGGCTGCATGATACAATGCAGTAAGTATAAGGATGACAATGTAGTCATTTAATCTTAGGTTCTTTTCAGTACAAAATACAGCATTCTCAATATATAGGCTGTTCCAAAGTAAAGCCTGTACCTTTAAATTGAGAACTCCTTGAAAGGAAAATATATGTATAAAATGAAAAAGTCATCAATTAACCAAACAATATGTGATAGGCACTATTTCAAACTGTAACAAATAACACTAATTATAGGCCACACTTAGATTTTATACAAATCAGGCAGAACTATTAGACAAATACATTAAATCTCTGGATCAGGCAAATAAAGAACTTTTTAAAATAATCACCACATTTTGCCCAAAAAAAAAAAAAAAGGTCTAGTTTGTAAAAGAAATTTCAAGTTTTATTATTTAATGACTTTTAATGGCCAGTTGCATATAGAATTTGGCATATAGAATCATAAAAATTTTAGACCCTTAGAAATATGAATAGTGTATATACACCTAATAAAGAAATACTGGAAATTAGTCAAATACAATTCTTGGAACGTATTTCATGCATAAGGACCGTTAGTACCAGTACAAAGAAATGGATACTACATTTTAAATTAAACCAGAAAACATAAATTTACTTTGGGAGAATAAATATTGAAATAAGATGCTGATCAACAGTGAAAACACAAAAACTTAGCTGAAATGTCTCATATAACAACATTCCAAATTGCTGTTAAAATCCTAACAGACTGCTCTGACATTTCCCAAGTTTCTAATGAGGTTTTCAGTCAGCTGCACAATAACCATAAAAGGCTTTTAAACTTCATTCCATTCACTAGCAAAGTTAAGATCGAACATTTTTATTTCTTCTTTGCCTATGACAACTTGACCATAAATACTGAACAGTAACAACACAAGTCATTATGTTAAGTAGAAATTAAATAAAAAGATGGCCTCACAATGGTCAATCATAAGATGACATGTGTAGTTTAAAAACAGCCTAGGGAATTCAGCACGGGCTCCCAAAAGCTTAGCACATCAGACAGAGCTACTTCACATAGCATTCGGGCACTAAGCAGAAGTCCTCTAGTTTTAAGTTACTCTGTCAACAACAACATAAAAGTAAAAATGAAGCTATGCATTATATAGCAAAGAGCACTCTATTCTTCACCTGTTGGTTTTTATATTCATCCAGAACCCTTCACTCAAAGCAAAACTGTGGCAGAACCCCTACAAACATATTTTGTGACTTTTTTTTAATGCTTACTAATAGCACGACCATTGATTTTAATCACATTTTATGATCAGTTCTATTCCCAACCTGAGTTACAACTTTTTAATAAGAAGGTGGTCTACTTTCTACAATTTCTCATAACTAATAACAATATTAGATATAATAGCTTGCTTTTAAAAATGCTCCAAAACAATTTTAATTTTCCCTTAACTCGGATAAATATTTGCAGTAATTGATTCAGTTCATCATTATTTTTACTTAAAAAACTGAAGAGCTTTTGTTTCTAAATTAATAGCTTTGTTTATAAACACCTCTGTAATTTTGCTAGAACCAACCATAGCACTATTCTTTTTTTAAATTTAGTAATAAAACCTTTGTATTTGTGATGCTACACATGAGGATCACTAAAAATGAAACAAAGATAGTTTTTACTACATTTACATTTCATCTCTATTGGGAATTTTAGATTAGAACTACTTATAGAGAGATTTGTTTCACCTTGAGAGGACTTTGGCTTTCTTTCCGTTCAAACTTCCTGATTCTAATCAATTATCCATACAGGTATCACTATAAAAAGGATTCTGTAACTTTTAAAAGTAAGACTACTAACAGAAAACAGAAGAAAAACAAAGGCGATATTATACATAGACAATTTTAAGCATTTTGATGGGACAATCAACTGGACATGTTCAATGATTAAGTCTAAATCAACAGGAAGCCAACTCTACAGTCTTAGTATCACTCTTTTTTTTTTTTTTTTTTTTTTTGCTTTTTGGAGGGCAGTTGGGGTTAAGTGACTTGCCCAAGGTCACACGGGCTAGTTTTTTGTGTTAAGGGTCTGAGGTCGGATTTGAACTCAGGTACTCCTGATTCCAGGGCCGGTGCTCTATTCACTGCGCCACCTAGCCACCCCCTTAGTATCACTCTTAACCAATCTTCACTGGCTGTTTATATCATCCAAAAACATGTTGTAAATTATAGAGAGCAAAACAAAAAGGTTTGCTTGTGCAGTTATATAGAATCGCAACAGTTTAATACTACTGAATACAGTTTGAGCAATATGATGCTTTAAGAACTCAAATTATCTACATAAGGGTGACACGGGTGTCTACTGGGTTATCTGGCTAACATGACCAGAGAGAAAACTCATTTTTAAGGTCTAAGAAACTCTTAAATCCAAAATTAAATGTACTTATGTTTTTACACTCTACGACAATAAGACATTTCCAAGGCTATATAAAAAGGCCTTAGGGAAAGAACAAAAAATTCTGTCTTACGAACTGCTCCACAGTGAACAGTCTCATGGAAAAAATACTTTATGATGCTATTTACAATCTTCGACGAACCTGTAGAAAGTGGTCCAAAATGGAACAGAAATAATTTGTGAAACTGCATAAACTAGCCAGTTTTTCTTTAAACAAAGGTGAGAAACAGAATTATAAAATAGGCACTAAGTATTTGAAAAGAATGGAGTTCAAAAAATCTACCAGAAAAATACATGCTGCACTCAGTTCTTTGTTGATGTTAGCTATATCTCCATGAACTCTTACTCTAAATTTTAGCCCATGACTCTGAAGTAACTGAATAGAAAAAAGATTTAAGGCAGCATATTTTTAAGCTAAAATATTTAATTATCCTCTGAGAAAGAAGGCAGCTCTTAAATTGGTGCTTCACATCAGTCTCAAAGATTATGCTCTCCATATAGATATTAAGTAACAAAAAGGAAAGAATAAAGTTTTTGTAACATGGCTCCATATTTTAAGTGTCATGAATTCATAATTATTAAACCTATAGTTAAATGATCACAAAACTTTTCCTAGAAAAGTCAAATACAAACATGTTTTGGAAAACAAGTTCCTCTACTTCTTAAATTTGGGGAAATAATCAACATGTGACCTTATTGGCTAAAGTTCTACAGTTATCTCTGGATTTCACTTATTCATATATTTCTGCTCCACAGTGAACCATTAAGAGTAAACTAATAATTAAGTTGGTGCAAATTAAGTAAATATGATGGATAAATTGTTTTTTGGGGGGGAGGTTTAAATAAGAAATATTCTGAACTATGTGCAGTAAACAAGATAAAAATATATTTTAAGAAAACATTCTTAGTTTGGCAAGATGGCAAAAGATCACAGAGATGTCCAGCTCTCCCAGACAAACCAAGTAAATATCTGAAAACAATGCCAAAAAAAGAAAAAACAAAGTGATAAAACCAAAAGAATCAAAAGTAAGCTCTTCCACCCCATACAAAACTATACAAAAAGTCAACCAGAAGTGGAGATGGACAGAAGGTTCTAACCAGGGAAGTCAGTATAGGCCAAGAAAAATGTTAATGGCAGGAAAACCAGAGCAGCATCAGGTAAATCAGAAAAAGCAGAGAAAAGTCTTGCCAGGGAAGTGACAAACCTGAGGACAACCAATCACCACTCTGAGGAGGGACTTTAAAATCTATACCAGGTTCCAGTAATAAGGACTTGAAATTAGATCTTTACCCTATTCTTTCAGAACAGAAGCAGAGATAAAACCAGCTCCCCAAAGTGCACTGTGCAAAGAGACAGACCCTGGTAATGCATCCCTCAGAGCACTGTAAAGCTACAGCAGGAAGCAGGTCAATTCACTACTTAGGCACAAGCACCAAAGATAAATACAGGAAGCCTAAGACAACATAATCTTCAATACCCAAGTGGGGATGGTCAGGACCACAGCAGAACAGAGGCTGAACAAACTCTCAATTGGAGATCATTTAAGGAAAAGAACACAAGAATCCTACCAAGGGCAGAACCTGCAGTAGACCCCTAGGAGAAGCCAGGGGTTGAGGCTAAGGACAGAGCCTAAAAATGGCCACCCCATCTGATTCCATGGTGGCAGTAGTCTCCAAATTAGAGACAGGACAGCAACAAAGATGGTACACCGATCCCATCTAAAAGTTCCAGAGGGGAAGATAAAATCCAAAACTAAAAAGACAGAAAATATGAATAAATAGAAGAAAATATAAAAAACAAAAAAGAAACATTAAAGATTAAGCCAAAGAGGGAAACCCAGAAAAAGTAATCAATCACACGTTAACTACAAGTAGAGCCTTAGGAAAAAATGGCTTGGCCAACAGGACTACAGGAGTGACTGGAAGAATGAAGGAGATTTTTTAAAAATTAGAAATGGAATTAAGAATTCAGGAGAAAAAGAAATTAAAATAGAATAAATAGCTTAGAACAAATGGTGGAAAAACTTACCCAAGAATACTCCTTGAAAAACAGAATAAAGTAATAAGAAATCTATAGCTCTATGAAATGATAAGGAATAATATAAGAAAATTTTTTAAATGAAAACAGAAGAAAATGTAAGATATTTACTATCAAAAACAACTGGCTCAGAAAACAGGTCAAGGAAAAAAAATTTAAGAATCACTGAATTCCATAAAAATCATGCCAAAACAAAACAAAAACCCCCCAAAACAAAAGCCTGGATGCCAATGGATTTCAAGAAGTCAAAAAAAGAGAACTGCCCATATCTCTCAGAACTCTGAAAGACTTAAAAACTCTTAACCAATTAAATAAATACTCAGGACTTTAGAGGTCTGATAATGAAGTATGCTTGCCACCTTTAGTCAGGAGTGAAGGCACAGAACAAGATATACAGTTCAAATACAACCAATGTGATCATATGATTTGTTTGATTATGTTTATTTGTTACATGGAAAGCTTCTGATTTGGGGAGGAAAGATTTTTCAGGGATTAGGGAATGAACGATAAAAAAAAGGACGTTTTAAAAACCAGTTGAAAACAAAAGGAAATTGAGAAGAATACAAAGACAAGCAAGTCAAGGCAGTGTTAGAACAACTGTATTAAGTTTAATAAATGTTTTTAAATATATTTAAAGCTGTCCATACTAGATATTCATGTTTTTGCATACAATCCTACTGCATTTCTTCTTTGTGCATAGAAATTTTCATAACTGTTCATGTTTGTCAAGTTCACAGTAAAAAAAGAAACATTTATAAAGATGATTTTAAAACCTGATAATCCCATTCTGCTCTGAATTTAGTCAGCAGTCATTTTTTATGTGTTTAGCTTAGTTTAGCTTAGATTCTTCCCACAAACAATGTGACAGCACCTTATGTTGTCAGATATCAATAAGTTGTTAGGTAGGCTGAGCTAAGATGGTAGAGAAAAGGCAGGGATTCACTTAAGCTCTCCAAATTCCCCACCAAACAACTTTAAAATAACACCTCAAATCTAATTCTGGAGCAACAGAACCACAAAAAGGTCAGAGTGAAACATTTTTCCAGTCCAAGAAAACTTAGGAGGTCAGTAGGAAAGGTCTGTCTCAGCAGCAGCGATCAGACCTGTAGCTTGGCTCACACCCAGCACAGGTAATGTCAGGGTGCTAGCAGCAGGCTGTCGAGGCAGTTCATCAGTGGCATCATGAGCTTTGGGCTGAACAACAGATCAGAAGGAGATTACAAAGGACACTTTGCTGGCATTGGGTGCATCACTCTGTCCACTGCCCATAAGCAGTTTTAGGTCACAGACCCAGAGCTTAGAGGAACGTTAGTTCCAGAGGAGAGAAATAACTGTGGTAACTCACAGATCTAGCACACACCAGAAAAGGACTGACCATACCTTTCCTAGATCATACTACCCTGGAAGAACCAAAACCCTACAGACTCCCCCCAAGAACTAGCTCTGAAAACAGCAACAAGAAATGCCTGAAGCTTGGGACAGTGCCCCCTCCAGCCTAGAAGAAAAGTATAACTGTAACATAAAAATCATACATCAAGAAATAGGCTCAAAAATGAGCAAACAAAACAAGAAAAACTTGATCATAAAAGATACTATGGTGACAAGGAAAATCAAGACACAAACCCAGAAGAAGACAACTACATCAAGACAGCACCATGCAAAAATTCAAAGAAAGGTAAAACTAGTCACAGGCTCCAAAAGAATTCCTAGAGGAGTTCAAATAGGAATTTTAAAATAAGAAAGATAAAGGAAAAATTGGGAAATGAGAGTAATGCAAGAAAATCATGAAAAGAGATTCAACAGCTTGGTAAAGGAAGCACAGAAAAAAATACTGAAGGAAGTAATACCTAAAAGAACAAAACTGGCCAAAAGTTGAAGAGGCATAACAATCCACTAAAGAGAAGGACTCCTTAAAAAGCAGAATTGGCCAAATGGAAAAAGACATCACTGAATAAAATAATTCAGTGGATTATTAGAATTGGACAAGTAGAAGCTAATGACTCCATGAGGCATCAGGAAACAATAAAACAAAGTCAAAAGAACAGGAAAAAAAATTGAAGAAAATATGAACTACGACACTGAAAAAAACATCTCACCTGAAAAACTGATGAAGGAGAGATAACTTAAGCATTACTGGACTACCTGAAAGTCAGGATCAAAAAAGGAGCCTTGAAATCATATTTCAAGAAATTTTCAAAGAAAACTGCCCTGATATCCTAGAACCAGAGGGCAAAATAGAAATTGAATAATCCACCAATTACCCCCTAAAACAGATGCCAAAATGAAAACTCCCAGAAATAATATAGCCCAACCCCAGAGCTCTCAGGTCAAGGAAAAAATAATGCAAGTAGCCAGAAAGAAACAAATATTATTGAGCCATAGTCAATATAACACAAAATTTAGCACCTTCTATATTAAAGGATCAGAAGCTTTAGAATATGATATTCCAGAGGGCAAAGGAGGTAGAGTTACAACAAAAAAATAGCCTACTCAGCAAAATTGAATATAATCCTTCTGAGGGAAAAAAAATGGATATTTGATGAAATGTAGGACTTTTTGAAGCATTTCTGATGAAAAGACCAGAGCTGAATAAAAAATCTGATTTTCAAATACAAGACTTAAGTATAACTAGAAAAGAGAAATCATAAGGGATTAAATAAGGTTTAACTGCTTTCATGAGAAAAGGATGCAAACAACTCCTAAGAATTTTATCATTATTAGGATAGTTAGAAGAAGCAAACATAGATGAAGGCACAAATGTGAGTTGACCATAAAGGGATGATAAAAAGAAATATAGTAGAGTAAGTTATCTCACATAAAAGATATGAGAAAGCAAGAACTTTTAGAATGAAGGGGAAGAAAGAGGGGATAGCAGGTATGTTTCAACCTTACTCTAATCGGAATTGGCTCAAAGAAGGATAACATAGATGCTCAGTTGGATATAGAAATCTATCTTGTCCTACAGGGAAGTAGGAGGTGAGAGAGATAAGAACATAGTAGAGGGAAGGGGTAAGAGAGAAGAGTGGGTTGGTTGGGGAAGGCAGTGGCCTGAAGCAAAACATTTCTAGAAAAGAACAGGATAAAAAGAGAGAGAGAAAAGAATAGGAAGAAACTAGGCTAGAGGGAAATACACAGTTTATAATCATAACTATAAATACAAATGGGAGGAACTCACCCACCAAACAGAAGTGGAGAGCAAACTGGATTAAAATAAAGAATCCAACAATATGTTGTTTACATGAAACACACTCAAAACAGAGAAACTTACACAGAGTAAAATCACAAGGCTAGAGCAGAATCTATTATGCTTCAGCTGAAATAATTTTTTGAAAAAGCAACAAAATCTACTTAGAAGGGATAAGCAGGAAAACTACATTTTATGAAAAGGTACCCTAGATTGATGCTAAGTGAGAAGAGCAGAGCCAGGAAAAATGTGTACAGTCACAGATATATCACATGTGTGACGGTCAACCTTGATAAACTGGACTCTTCTCAGCAACGCAGTTAAAAGACAACTCCACAAGTCTCAGAACAGAAGTAGATGTCTACATTCAGAGAAAAATCTAGAAAGACCAGAGTTTAAATGGAGACTGAAGCAATACATGTTATCATTCTTTTCTATGTTTGGTTTTGTTTCTTTTCTTCCCACTGTTCACTCCATTGGTTACAATGCTTCTATACAACCAGACTATTGTACAATGTGAAAGAATTTGCAGATCCTATACATGACTGTATGCCACCATGGGGGTGGGGGTGGGGGTGGGGGTAGAAGGAAGGAAGAGGAGAAAATCTGAAACTCAAGTGATTCTGGAACTGAATCTTTTAAACTAAAAGTAAACACAGAAGTCAATAAAAAAATTTTTTAAAAAGGTACCCTAGATAATTAAGTAATATCAGTATTGAACATATGTACATCAAATGGTATAGCATTAAAATTCTTAAAGGAAAAGCTAAACGAGTTTCAGAAGAAAAGAGTAAAACTATACTAGTGGGGAACCTCAACTTTACGTTCTCTGAACTAGAAAAAGAAAGAAGTTAGAGATGAATAGAATTTTTTTAAAACTAGATATGATAAACTTCTAGAGAAAACTGAATGGTAATAGAAAGTAATATAGCACCTACGCAAAAAAATGACCATATATTAGGGAATAAAAATCTCTGAAATAAAAAATTACATTCAATAAAGGGTCATGGAAACATAGATTAAAAATTAACTGGAAACAAAATACCTCAAGGGAAGTAATATCATGCTAATATTCTGTATGTTCAATGCCTAGCACAATGAACTACACATAGTATGCGCTTACTAAATATTCGTAAATGCTGCTAATGAATTAGGGAACACTTTTTAAAAAAATGTCCACATGAAATATTCACTGAACTACTTCTTTGTACAAGTAACTATACTAAACCCTACATGGGGTTTTCAGAATATGGATGAGATATGATTCTCAAAAAGTTTTAAATTTTCTCTCAGATATGACTGATTTAAAAAAAATTTTAATAGGATTTCCTATTGGTATGGAAGGATAAAAATGGTTATTATTACAAAAGACAATGTCCAAAATGACACAATAAAAACTGTTGTGGATTTTTAAAAAGCTTTTTTAAAGTTAATGAAATCATGTAAATTCTAATTCCATTCATGGTTAATTTATAAAGGGATAATGATTATTTGAAACAGAAAATATCAAATATTAATCAGTTCTAAATACATTTCTTATTAACTGTAAAGAAACAGGATTATTATGCTATAAGAAATAAAAAGCAGGCTGGTTTCAGAAAAACCCAGAAAAACTCATATGAGCTGATGCAAACAAGTGAACAGAACCAAGAGAACATCCTACATAGTAATCACAATGATTAGCTGTGAATGGCTTAGTTATTCTCAGCAATACAGTAATTCAAGACAATTCTGAAGGGCTTATAATGAAAAATGCTATCTGCTTCTAGAGAAAAACTAAGGCAGTGTGAATGGAGATTGGAGAATAATTTTTTACTTTATTTTTCTTGTTCTTTTTTTCATTTTCTTTTGCAACATGGCTAATATGAAAATATTTTGCATGACTGCACATGTGTAATCTATATCAAAACGCCTGCCTTCTCAATGAGAGGGGAAGGCAAGAATCTGGAACTCAAAATCTTAAAAATTTAATCCTTATAATTATTTTACATGTAATTGGAAAAAAAATTTAAAAATAAAAGAACAAGCTGTTAGGTGTTAATATTTCAGGAAAATTGAATCAACATAGACACACAGATTTAAAACAGAAAGCAACCTTACAGTTTACTGGTGACTAGTGATCAGGGATACCTCTTGATTGGTATGCCATAGAATCAAACTTATCTCAGTTGCCTTGGAATGTGGTAATGTATGGCAGCATTAAACTTGGGTTGTCTGTTCAATCCCTACTCTCTCTGGATCTGTTTAACCGAGAGAGCCCTAATAGTAATATAAGTATGTAATATGCAATTAGTGATATATTAAGTAATATTTAGGTCTTGTTATAACTAACATTCTTCACTAATGATCAGGAAACAGATATTCACACAAGTACACAGAAATCAATACAAGCCTCATTTTGTAACCCAAATAACTATACAGAGGCAAAACGGAAACAGTGTTGGAAGATTTATTTCCAATTTCTGCATCTCACATATACTTACTGTATGACCCTGGATAAATTACTAAACTTTTCAATATCCCAGCTATTGTTGAAGGCTATAAAGTACAGAGCAAATGCTTATTTACATGGGTAGCAAGAATTTCATCATCAGAAATTCCCCATACCAATGAAATAATACAAACAAGAAAATATTAAACAAAAAGTCATATTAGAAAAATGTCAACAAATACAACTACAGAAAAAAAACACAACAAAATTATGAGAAAAGAATAAGACTGAAAACATCATTTAGGACTCTAGACCAAGCACCTTTTAAAACAGAGTATGTGACTTAATTGTAAGCATGCTCCCAGTATACTTAGTCTGTTGTCAAGACACCTAGCTGGCTCTAGTACCCTTATTTCTTTCAAATGTACCACCATTCTTCCAGCCTCCCAGATTTTTAACTTTGGCATCTTCCTTTATTCATTCTCCCTCATCAATCCAATCAGCTGACAAATCGTGCTAGTTCTACCTGGACATCTCTCTCATTCAACCTGTCAACTTCATTGTCACTATCACCCATCACCCTACCTATAAATGTCCATTTCCTACCATCATCTTCAGAGAGGTTAACTAATACAGAAAACTATTCTGTGACATCACAATTCCTATTTAAAACTGTCCTACTTAATCCTGTGATGTCATAATTCTTCACTCTAAATTATAATAGCAAGTTAACTACTCCTTTCTACTACTTCTTCCATGAGCCTGGAGCTTTTCACTCACACCACCACCTGAACCCTATCTTTTATTTCCTCATATCCAAACGATAAAAGGTCTAATTTGTTTCTCTGCTTCCAATACTAAAATGCCTGATCATTCCCTTGCTCAAAAAACTAAATGGTTCCTCAGCACCTATAATGTTAATGAAATCAGAAGATCTTCCATGCCCCTTTCTATTGGCACCTACTGAAGGCACTTGGCACCTCAAAGGCTTAGCTCCTTACTTCCAGTTAACTCCTTAGGAGTAATCACAGCTGGAGTTGAGAGGAGA
>CM053599.1:181986686-182010102 GCA_028646575.1 Pseudocheirus occidentalis | reverse complement strand
GTGACCATTATAATGACTCTGGCTTTCTGGTTTTGGGACTTGTCCTTCTGGTTTTGGGACTCAGTGTTATGGTTTCTGAATAAAGACCTTGGTTCTGCCTTCCATGTGGAGAGTTTGCTATATTTTGTGATCCAAAACTACACCAACATATTCATAACCATCATGGGTGTTGTGAATATCTCATTATTGATACAGCACCTACACAAATCTAGTTTGTCAGTCACTCAATACCCTCTATACTCTGACCCCAACTAAGTCTCCAATCTTTTCCAGTGGTGAATGCTTACTCTTCCTCTCCTCTATTCACATCGGTCTACACACTGTCCCAGACTAAAGTCCAAGCTCTGCTACTTACTATATCACCTTGGGCAACTCACCATCTCCAAGCTGCAAATTTCTACATCTGTAAGATAAGAATAATGATTGCATTTTTTCCCTCACAAACTACTATGAGGACCAAATAAGAATATAAATAAGGCAGTTTTAAAACTATAAAGCGGAGGCAGCTAGGTGGCATAGTGACTAGAGCACTGGCCCTGGAGTCAGGAGGACCTGGGTTCAAATGTGAACCTAGACACTTGATGCTTGTCTAGCCGTGTGACCTTGGGCAAATTACTTAACCCCAACTGCCCTCCCTTCCCCCCTCCAAAAAGCAAAAAAAAAAAAAAAAATTTATTATAAAGTGCTCTAAAAATGTCAGTCATTATAAGAGTATTAATAGTCTTGGACTTTTTTGTTTTATAAAGAAATGTGGTTGATATTAGTTTAATAAAAAACAAATCAAATAAGCTAGAAAATTCAGAAATATTTAAAGTTACTTCAGCAGCTAAGGAATACAAGAAAATATGTTAATAGTTAATAATAGTTAAAATACAAACAAGAACTAAACTTCAAACATCCAACACCAATGTCAGTGTCACACTAATAAACACTGAACTGACTTGAACTTTGTAATAATCAAGATAGGCAAAATATGTCTCTCTAAATTAATTGAGACACAAAGTTTTCCTTTCTTTGGGCTTAATTTAAATCTATGAATCAAACACAAATTGGTATCAATGTATACTTCTGCTCAAGTTTGCCATAAAATATTATTTATTTGCTGGTATATACACATGCTGTACCAATTTTTAAAAACTACTTGTCACTTATTATTGATCCTGGAACATGACATAATATAGACCTGCGCATCTGGAATACCTTCCCCTAGCTCCTGGCTCATTTTATTCTTCCTTGTTTTTCAAAGTTCAGCTCAAATTACAACTGACATCAGCCCACAGTGAGCTTTCAAACTCATTTGAACTTCCATAGTATATACACTGATACATCATTTATTTACTACTTAGCATATACTAGATGACATTGCTAATTATTTCACATTATATAGACTGTTTCCCAACTATAATCTCCTTGAAGTCTGGGAATATTTTTTATACTTCTGTACCTCATAGTCCCTTACACATAGCAGAGACTCAAAAAAAGTTTTTTTAATGTGAAATACAAATATGTCCCTCAGTGTTCCAGATTTTTTCTATTCATCAGCCTTACTATATGCTTTAATAACAGTTTGCTTAATGTTCCAATTCTTTGGAACTGGAATTCCAGAATGTCAGGAAAGTTTTCAAATGCTAAATGTAACATTCTAACGATGTAAATACTGGGTTCTTAAGACTCAAGGAACCCAAATTCATTACACTAGTATCTACCCTAGCCGTAAAGCTCTTCACAGTTTTCTCCTTTATTACCTGACTACAAGTACTCTACCCAGTTCATCCATCAAGTATAGGGTTCATACTGGATAGAACATGAATCTGCCTAAACAATGGAACAGGAAAACTAAGAAGCTATAATGGTCTCACTGTTCTGAAACTCTGAAATTCTGTAAAACTAGCATCAGAGGAACCTTGGGTAAGAGACATCTTCATGTGAAATAACAATGAAAGATAAAAAGGTAAGGAATAGAATTTAACAATGGAAATGTGTAAGATTCTACCTTTTGTGAGAGTCACAAGACCCAATACACTGGCCTCAACAATCACCAATGCATCTCTGTAGAGGCAATGGTGCTTCCCAGTTCTGAGAGATGATGGCTAAAATGGGTAAAATGCTACTAACCTTCATCGACAGAGGTTTCACAGCCCACAAGGTTGAGGACAATGTTGTCATCTTTGTCATCAACTTCGCATTCCAGTAACATCCAGCTCTCCACATCACTTTCTCCACTTTCAGAGATAGTAATCTCCTTCTCTTCATTTGAGCTATCCTCTATAACCATAACTTCCTGAATCACATCAGATCTCTCTCCATGTTTAGACTTCTTAATACCTCTCTTACATTTCTTTCTAGACAGTTCTTCAGAATGCTGATCACACTGACTTTCCAGTATCTGGTTTCCTCTGTTCTTTCTTTTACCTCTGCAGACACTATCTTCATCAGACAAAGAGATGACCTCTGAACCATCTGATATCTGGATGACATCAGTATCTGAAAGAACTATTAAGTTCTTCTGGTTTGTCTTTTTAACATTCAATGACTCAGGATCTTCAGAGCTCTTTTCTTCATTGTCTTCCTCCCTAGTGACATCACCAAGGTCCTGTGCATAGTGTACTTGGCCATAGAGCTGAAACTCCACTTCACTATCAACACTCAGTTCACTGGATGATTCATCTCGGTAAAGGTCATCTTCATACGCTTCTATATTCTCATAACCACCGAACATCATGGAAAAGCAGCAATCTTAATGCTATAAAAGACAGTATCATACAAAGGATGTGAGTGTTCAGGAAACTGGTGTCAAATCTGAGTAATACAGAGCCATGTTATTATAAAAGCGAAATCAGAAAAATTTGGGAATTTTCAATTCAAAAACTGGGAATTAATCTTTTTGATGGCTTTTCACTTAACTATAAAGTAATTTTTAAATATCAGAGGAGATATTATGGATACATTAAATATAAACATTTCTGATACCCTATACCTAATATTCTCAATAATAAATAGGTAACAAAGAGTCATAAAAATAACTGAATTTTACATAGGAAAAAATTCACTGACAACACTGGGAGCTTGACATTGGAAGCACAGTTTAATGAGAAGTTCAGAGTCATAAAATTCTAAGTGGAAGGGGTATAAAAAATATCTAGTCTAGTACCATCATTTAAATTAAAAAACTAAGGCCTCAAGAGTGACTTACTCACGGTCATACAAGTAATATAAAAGCAGAGCATGGATCTGGACCCAAATTTCCTATCTCCAAACCTAGTGCTCTCTTTTGCATTAAACCATCTCACATTACCTCTTTTGAGTGGTCATCAAGAAGGAAAGGTATCTTTCAAAGCAATTCAAACTGAACCAATGAGATCGCCACTTTATTCATTAGAAAGACTGGATCATTGTTAACACCACTGGTTACAACTCTTCTATAGAGACTAATGCCCAATGTGAAAATATTTGCAGATCCTATACTTGATTGCATGCCGCTATGGGTGGGGGTAGGGGAGAAAATTTGAAACTCAAGGGAGTCTGGAACTGAATCTTGTAAACTAAAAGTAAATAAACAAATCAATTAAAATTTAAAAAATTTTTAAAAAGAAAGACTGGATCTAGGGGTACAATGAATAGAGCACCAATCCTAGAATCAGGAGGACCTGAATAAAAATCCAATCACAAATACTTAACACTTACTAACTGTGTGACCTTGCAGAAGTCACTTAACCCCAATTGCCCTGCCTTCGCCCCTCAAAAAAAAAGAGTGGATCACTCATCTTGGAGGAAGGGGCCTCAGAGGCCAAATAGTTCAATCTCATTTTACATTTTGGGAAATTGAGACCCAGGGAAATCAAGTGACTTGCCCAAGGTCCATCTGTAACAGAATCTGACCCCAAGTCTGTCTTTAGAACCTGTGTTCTTTCCATACTGCCTCTTAAAGAACATAGTGAATAATGAAAAGCAAATACAAAAGCAAAGACAATCCCTGTCCTCAAGGAGTTTACATTCCAATAGGCAGAAAATACACATTTGGAGAACTATTCCACAAATGCAAGAGGTTGGGGAAGAAGCACATGCATAAAAAGTAACATTAGAGTAGATTTCCAGAAAGTAGGGAATGAATGAAGCCTGATTAGGTCCTGCCTGAAATATTGGGCCAGCTCCCCTCCTTCTGCAATCAATCCAATATCTCCCAACACTGTCTTTGTCTCCTCCCCACTACTCTTGCCCTTATATAAGAGGAGGGGGGAGGAGGGAAATGAGTCCTTTAAACAATCCTACCTTCCAAGTTCTTCCATCTACTCAATTCCCATGAACTATTCCTCCATTCTACCTCAGCTACATGTTGAGATGCTCATACTGCCATTTCCCACAAGTATTCCAATTCCATGTCATGAACTCCAAAATTCCTTTATCTTATCACAAACTTTCATTAATTCATCTTTCCCTACACTTATAATCCTTAATGTTGTTCTTTGTCCCCACCAGGAATTGTAATGCCTCTACCCCTCAAAGCTTTACCAAGCCATTACTGCTGCACTTGCTACATTCTCAGTTCCCAATCTCAATCTTTTACTAAACCACTTCAATTCTATCATCTACTTTTAAATCCCTTGCCAGTTATCCTATCACTGATCACACTTCCTTACAAACCACAACTCCAGATTAATCTCCTCTTGCACTTAGATTCATACGCTGCTAAAGAAAAATGAAATCACAAAGCCATAATGATTGGGTTCACCATAAATTTATGTTATCCAATCTCAACTGTAAGATAATTCTCCCAATCTGCTCTCTATTCAATTCTTTCTCACACTCAACACAAAGGCTATTCCAAACCCCAAGACTCTTCAATCTTCCTACAGCATCCTTTGTCTCCAGTTTCTCAGTTGATCCCTGTCTCATACTTCAACAAAAAAAGCTGAGGCTATTTGACAAGAGAGCCTTCTCACCTCAACTCAGTTCCTTTTTCATATTGCTCTCCACTATCTCCACTCCACCAGTCTCTGATGAAGTGACGGCCCTTCTCCTCACAAAGACAAACTTTTCCACAAGCACCCCTGATCCCATCTCTTACTGTCTTCTCCAGCATACGACCCCTAGCATCAGACACCCTTCTCTAGCCTTCATCTCTCCCACTCTAACAGTTCTTTCCATCCACATGCCCATGTCTCAACCATCCTCAAAAAATTTGATCCTACCATCTCCACCATCCTCCTATATTTCTCCTTTCCTTTGTGGCTAAACTCCTTGAAAGGCTATTATATTCAGTGCCTCTCTTCTAAAACTGTCTGAAATGTGATTTCTAAACTCATAATTCAACGTCAGCTACTCTCTCCAAGCTTATCAATTACTTCCTAATTGCTAAACCTTGTAGATTTCTCTTGATCTTCATCCATCTTGATCTCTTCACAGGAGCTGACACTACCTGACTACCTTCTCCTCCTGCACACTCTCTCCTCTGGGTTTTTGTGACACTGTTCCAATGGCCTCTTTGCCATCCTCATTCTCCTTGACCTCTCTACAGCCTCCGACACTACTGAGCAACCTCTCCTCCTTGATACTCTATTCTCTCTGGATTTTTAGGACACCACTCTCTCCTGGTTCTCCTCCGTCAAACTGCTCCTTCTCAGTCTCCTCTGCTGAATCTTCATCCAGATCATACCCTCCAGCCTAAATGTCCCACAGGGGACCTCTCCTCTTCTCATGATACTTCACTTGGTGATCTCATCAGCTTCCATGGATTTAATTATGGTCTCCATGTTGATGATTCTCAAATCAACCTGTCCTGCTGTAATGGGAATGGGAATTTGAAGATCTTCCCTGCCCCTTAATAGGCAGAATGTAATCACATGGAGACTGTAAGGAAAGAAGTTTGCTTAATGGGGGGAATCAGGAAGGGGTAGAGCAGGAATGGAGGGAGAAGAGGACACAGGCAAGCAGATAGGTAGTATTTTGAGTGTTTGTGGAAAGACCCAAGCAAGGAGAAGGCCTTGCTATGGTGCTGCCCTCTGTAGTGTTTTTGTGTATAGATTTTTTTGTTGCTATGATGGATTCAGTTTTCTGGTGTTGGGATTTGGCTTTCTGGCATCTGAATAAATATTTTGCTTCTGTCTTCTATATGGAGAATCTGTTATATTTTGCAATTCAGAACTATGCTGGCATATTCATAATGGCTGTTGGTGCTGTCAATATTGCCTTGGCAATACATCTGACCCCCCTCTCTGCTAACCTCCAGTCTTGAATTTCCAAATGCCTTTCAAACATCTCAAACTGGATCTCCAGTAGACATCTTCAACTAAAACGTTCAAAACTGAATTCATTATCTTTCTCCCCAAAGTCTCCCCACTTCCCACCTTCTCTGTTACTGTGGAGTGCAACACCATTCTCCCAGTCCTTCAGGTTTGCAGTCTAGGTGTCATCCATGCCTATTTATTATCCCTCAACACTTCCTCCCCCAATATACAATCTGTTGCCAAGGTCTGTCACCTTTGCATCTTCTCTCCTCTATGCCGCCTTCTCTCCTCTGACACTACCACCATCCTGGTGAAGGTCTTGATTATTGCAACAGCCTGCTTGTGCTGTTTGCTTGCCTCAAGTCTCCCCCAACTCCAATCTATCTTCTATTCAGCCACAAATGTGATTTTTCTTAAGCACAGGTCCCTACTATGTCACTCAATAAAATTACTCACCTAAACAATAGGTTCAAAAAGAAAATCTTATATTTGTTATTCAAAACCTTTCATAACCTAACACCCTCCTGTGTTTTCAGTTTTCTTACACTTTACTCTCTGCCATGCCACTTACTCTTCGATCCAGTAACACTGGTCTTTTGACTATTCTACAAACAAGACAGTCCATCTCTTGCCTCCAAGTATTTTCATTTCTCCAGCATGCCACCTATGCCTTGAATGCTCTCTCTTCTCATCTCTACCTACTGACTTCCCTAGATTTCCTTAAGCCCCAACTAAAATTCCATCTTCTACAGGAAGGCTTTCCTAACTCTTCTTAATTATAGTGCATTCCTTCATGTAATTATTTCTTATTTTATCTGGTATATAGCTTATTTGTATATTATCTCCCCCATTAGAATATGAGCTCCTAGAGAACAGAGACTGTCTTTTGCCTTTCTGTATCCCCAGTGCTTAGTACATAGTAGGTACTTAACACATGTTTACAGACTAAGTACTCTTCTAAGTCTGACTGCTCCTTTTCATTCTCCTCTGCTAGATCATCATCCATGTATCATGCTCCCTAAGTGGCCGTGTACTCCAAGATTTTTATCAGGCTTTTCTTCTTTTCCAACACTGCTTCTCAATACCATCATCAACTCACATGGGCTCCATTATTATCACTACAGAGATGATTTCCAGATCTATAGATCCAGTCTAATTCTTCAAAGCTCCAATCTTATAATACCGACAACCTTTTGGACATCTCAAACTAGATATACCACAGGCATCTAAATCTCAACATATCCCAAATAGAATTTGTTATCTTTTACCCCAAACCCTCCCCTCTTCCAAACTTCCCTAGTATCACTTAGGTCATAACTGTCCTCTTAGTCACCTACAGTAATGGTAAGGGATTTTGAAGATCTTCCCTGCCTCTTAATGGGCCTCATTTGGTGTACAACAAGAGAAGCTTGCTTAGGGGAGGCTTGTTTTTCAGGAAGGCACACCTTTTGTTCCTTTGTCATTAGGCAGTGGGTCATGAAGGTTGTAATGTTTTCTGACCCTAGAGAAGGCTATATATACCTCTGAGGTAAGGTTTTGCTTTAGGGTTCACTTATGAGAAGAGTTATGTGATTTGGCCAGATGAGACTCTGGGCAGTCATTGAGACGCCTGGCTCTGAAAACCCAGACATTGGTGTTTCTCTCTCTCTGGTATATATGTACTGTATGTATGTAAAGGTCAGACAGCAAGAAGCCTGGTCAGTTAGTCTATTGAATTGTATTATTTTGTCCGCTTGTGATTTCTGTTTGTATTTTCTGAAGTTCAGGGTGCTGACTTTTTCCCCTGAACTAAGTGAACGATATCTACGTTTGATTAAAGTAAGATTATTAACCCCTTTTGAGTTGTTTTGTGCTAGCAGCCATCCTGGGCATGTGGGGGTGCTTGCTGTTACACCTTGGCTGCCAACTCTGATGTCATGCGTGATCACGCACTCTCACTCACACCACACATGCAATCAGCTGCCAAATACTGTCATGTCTACCTTGACAATATCTATCCTATACCTGCTCTCCCCTCACATAGTGCCCTAGTTCAGGCCCTCATCCCTCATTTCTGAGACCCCTGCAACATCCTTCCAATTGGTCTCCATTCCTCATATCTCATTCTACTCCAATCCATCCTCCAAAGAGTTGCCAAACTTGTTTTTCTAACATGCAGGTCTGACCTCTACTTAATCAACTCCAGCAGTACCCTATCAACTCTGGGACCAAATATAAAGTCTTACTAGCACATAAAGCTCTTTAACAACTAGGTCCCTTCCTATTTTTCCAGCCTCTTTACACTGTTCTGCTCTGTGTATTCTACAGGAAGACCAGACTCCTTGATGATCCTTCTGATTTGATGTCTTTGAACTGCCAGTCCCCCAGGCCTAGACCTAATTCTCCCTCCTCACATGGTTGGAACAGTCTTTCAGAATATATCAAAGAAAGCTATGGTCTTAAAAAAAAGAAAAATAGTAGGGTCCAGACCAGTGGTTCTCAACCTTCCTAATGCTGGGACCCTGTAAATACTTGTATGTAGGCATATCTGCATGTGGATGTACCCGCCTGGAGACGGGTAGAGGAGTGGTATTTCAGTTCCTAAGACCATCAGAAATATGTTTTCCGATGGTCTTAGGTGACCCTGTAAAAGGGTCATTCAACCCCCAAAGGGGTCACGACCCACAGGCAGAGAATCACTGGTCTAGACAGAAAAATCTAATAGTGCCCACAGGAAGGAATAACAGTTATAAAATTTGTTTTTCTATGTACTTTTATTCAAAAGTTTAATTACCTGCTTAAGGACATCCAATGAAGATACTGAAAAGTCTGGATTTCTTGCTATGACTCTCAAATGAGAAATACTAGTTAGTTTACTAAAGATCTGGAATTAAAGCAGACCTCAAATACGTAGCTTTGAAAACAAATTTAAAAAAAAAAAAGGAAAACAGAAATGAAAAGAATTCACTAACTACATCTTCCTGCTCTGGACATTTACAGTCTTCAGTCCTGAGAAATATAGCTACCTGTAATAAATAACTACTATACAAAATATGGAGACATTAGGAAAAGTATCCCTTTGGTTCTCTAAAAGTTAAAACCCCAGGCAAAAATCATATATGTATGAAATGCTAATTCAAGAGATGCCGTGGGGGGGGGGGGGGACATACTATTTTAGAGCTAGAAGGAACTTGGAAGATCATGTAGTCCAATTATCTCATTTTCTAGACAAAGAAAAGAGGGCAGAGAAAGACACAGGTCACACATGAGTAAGGACAGAGCAGTGCCAGAACCTAGGTTTTCTGACCCCAAGTCCCTACGTGGTACAATGTTGATAAAGCACTGGACCTCAAGTTGGTTAACACCCAAGTTCCTAAAATTGAGGACATTCACCATGAGCTCCTGTTTCTCCTCTCTTCCATATCTCCTATCATTCCAATATCTTCTGACCTTATCTCCTCTTTCATCCCTAATCTGACATGAAGTGGTCCTAGTCCTTAGGCTACCTCTACCAGCACAAGTGATCCCATTCCATTCCATCTCCTCCAATCTTTCTCCCTGTTTATTGGTTCATTTCTTACTGCCTACAAACATACCTATGTCTTCCTCATCCTAAAAAAAAAAACCTCACTTGATCATTCTATCCTCACTGTTATCCTGTATCTCTTCTGTCTATTGCAGTTAAACTCAGGCAGTCCAGAATAGGTGCTTCCACTTTCTCTCCTTTCACTCTTCTTAACCCCTTAAAATCTGGCTCTCAACAGTATCATTCTGCTGAACTGTGCTCTCCAAAGTTACCAAGGATCTCTTAGCAGCTAAATCCAATGGTCTTTCTCAATCTTTCTTCTTGATCTCTTTGCTGCCTTTGACACTTGTTTATCACGCCTTGATATTCTCTTTTCTCTAGGTTTTCAAGACACCATTATCTCCTGGTTCTCCTTGTACCTATCTGACTATTTCTTAGACTCTAGCTAGATCCTCATCCAGATCATGCCCTTTAATCACAAGCATTCCCATTCTGGTACTTCTCTTTTTACTCTCTACCACTTCACTTGGTGATTTCATCAGTTCCCACTCTCTTAAAAGACTTAATTTCTATTCTGAAAATTCTCAAATCTACCTATGCTGCTCCAACTCTTGTGTTAACCTCCAATCTCGCATCTCCATCTGCTTTTCAGACATTTTGAAATGGATGTCCAGTAGATATCTTCAACTAGACATGTCCAAAACAGAGCTCACTATCTTTTCCCTTAAACTCTCCCCACCTTCTACTTTCCCTATTACTGTAGGGAATTACCATTATCAGAATATCGTCCCAGTCCCTCAAAAGTTGCAACCTAGGAATTGTTCTAGACTCCTCACTATATCTCACCCCCCCATATCCAAGCTGTTGCCATCCAATCTGTTGATTTCTTCTTTGCAGCATCTCCCTATATGCCCCCTTCTCTACTTTGAGACTAATACCATTCTAGTACAGATCTTCATCATCTCATTTCTTGATTATTGCCAACAGCCTGCTTGTGGGATCTGCCTGACTCAAGTCTCTCCTCACTCCAATCCATTCGCCATTCAGTCACCAAAGTGATTTTCTTAAGCACGGGTCTTAGCATGTCACTCAATAAAGTCACTCACTTCAATCAATTCCATTGGTTCCCTACTGCCTCCAGGAGCAGAAATCTTAAAAATCGTCTGTTTGACCCTTAATAACCTGATTCTCTGTGGCAGCTAGGTGGCTCAGCAAATAGAACGCTAGGGACCTGAGTTCAAATCTGACCTCAGATACTTAACATTTATTAGCCATGTGATCTTGGGCAAGTCACTTTGCCCCAATTCCCCTGCTTTCCCCCCTCCAGAAAAAAAAAGAAAAAATAACCTAATTCTCTCTTATCTTTTCAGTCTTTTTACACTTTACTTTCTGCCAAATACTCTTTGATCCAGTAACACTGGTTTCCAGGGTGTTCTACAAATAAGATAGTCCATTCTTGACTCTGGGCAATTTCTCTAACCATCCCTCATGCCCTGAATACTGTCTCTCTTAACCTCTACCTACTGATCTCCCTGACTTTAAGTCCTAACTAAAATTCCATCTTTTACATCTTTTTGTCCCAACCCCTATTAATACTAGTACATTTCTTCTGTTAATTATTCACTATTTATAGTTATTTGTATGTTGTCTTCCCTATTAAATTGCAAGCTCCTTAAGACTTACATGAGCTAATGCTGAGTGAAGTGAGCAGAACTAGAACACAGTACAAATAGTAACATTGTACAATGATCAACTATAACGGGCTTAGCTCTTCTCAGCAATACAATGATCCAAGACAATTCCAAAAGACTCATGATGGAAAATGCTATGCACATCCAGAGAAATAACCATAGTCTGAATGCAGATCAAAGCATATGATTTTCATTTTGCTTTTTGTTTTACCTTTTTCATGGTTTTTCCCTTTTGTTCTGATTCTTCTTTCACAACATGACTAACATGATTGTACACGATAACCTATAAGATTGCTTGCTTGCAGTCTTGGGGAGAGGGGATCGAAGAATGGAAGGGAGAAAAATCTGGAATTCAAAATATTATAAAAATGAATGTTGAAAACTATCTTTAGTTGTAGCTAGAAAAAAATAAAATATTATTAAATGAAAAAAAGGTTTAAAAAAAAAAAAGATTGTAAGCTCCTTGAGGGCAGGAACTGTCTCTTGCCTCTCTTTGTTTCCCCAGTGCTTAGCTCAGTGACTGGCATGAGTGCTTAATAAATACTGACTGATTGATTGAGTTTAAGTCTGGCTTTAGACATTTAATAATTGTATGATCTGGGCAAATAACTTAAAAAAAAATCTCTGACTCAGTTTCCCAAACTGTAAAATGTGGATAATAATAGCATCTACTTTCCAAGGTTATTGAGATGATCAAATCACATTATATTTGTAAAGTACTTAGCACAGTGCATAGCACATAGTAGGGAGTTAAAAAATGTTTGTTCCTTTCTCCTTTCCACCATGCTGCACAAAATCTATTCAGTTGCAAATGAGATATAAGATGAATTATCCATTTCTGCCACTTAATCAATACAACCAAAATCTAAATATTGTTAGGGAAAGAAATGATCTACTTAATCTCCAAATATCATGATTTTATATTCTAATGTTTTTTCCCCAAAGAAACAGACTTAGACTTTGCTCACTGTAAAGGTTAGAGTGTACTGGTAATACTTTCATAATAGGTCCCTCATTTCCCTATGCTATTATAACTTGACTGTGACTATGAATAATTTTCATAACTTTTATCAGTTCATACTCAAATGCTAGCCTCTGCAGAATGTGTATACCTTAAGATGCTACAAATATGAAAGTAAACCCTTTTCAATCTTCTTTAATAGGAAATTTAATCTTTTTAAAAATCAAAAAGAATTATACTTTATCTAAAAGTTCACATGGGATCCATAAGACCATGTAACAAAGAAAAAATTAAATACCTAAATTACAAACTTAAAATTTTGAATTCCTCTTGGAATACTCCTAAAAGGGAAAGGATTAAGAATATAGCCATAGGCACACCCATGTATTTATGCCAAAAGTGAACTATAGACACATAGTAAGATCTGCTAAACCTCCTATCTGAGACTGTTACTGAAACACTGGAAAATAAATTTAGCATTCGGGCCCCTGTGGCCTTTGATTAAGAGGATTTTGTACCTTCCATACTTGAAAGCTGTGCTCACTAGAACTTGCAATCTGTTTAGTTTATGTATGCCTGCTCAGAGATTTGCCTGAGGCGTTTTTTAGTTTGAGTTACAACTCTAATTAAATTCAAATGTATTTAATTTGCTTTAAGAAAAACTTTCATGAAAGTATATAAAATGTTTATCATTTGCTCCAGACTCTTCTTGATAAATGTGAAGAATTCCCAATACTTTCCCAAGTAATCAAATGAGTTCTTTTGTAGTGGGATGTGGAAGGCATAAAACAAGCCTTTCATATGCTATTTGTCAAGCTATAAAATTAGGCTTATTTAAACACCAAAAATGGACTCATGGGTATCTCATTTTCCTAAAGATGAACAGTATGAGGGGATGTGATGGAATAGTAATTCTTAATAAGGAGGAAAAATCTATAGCCAAACTAAATAGTTTTTAAAGTCTCACTTTATGTACATTCCATTTTAGAGTCCTCAGATTCTCAGGTACTAGGACTCCATGACAAAAAATTATCAAAGGATTCTAAATAACTAGTCTTGGTAGTACAAGTATTTTGAAAGCAAAGAGGCCTTAACTGCCTAAGGAAACTGAGAATACTGCTCCACAGCAAACACTCTGGTCCCAATAAAAACGGGGAACAAGTCCTACAAAGCAACAAATGTCTAGGACAGTGTAACAGAAAAGACCCTATCCAATTAAAAGTAGGAGTAGATATTCAGGACCTGCAATTTGAACTATTAAAAAAACTAACAACCTAACTTACATAGGCTTACATAGGTTTCCATTAATAATCTCTAAGGTCATTTTCAGCTCTGCCTGTTTCCCATTACAAGTCCAAGAAGCAAGCTACCCTCACAGAACTACTGTTCTATTTTCCCATGCAAACAAATTTCACACAGCTGTCCATCCATGTGTACCCTTATTTATTATACAGACCTTTCAGGTCCAAACAAATCCAACTATATGTCAAAGGGTCTAAAGTTAAACTGCTTGCAAACTTATTTTTTAAAAAGGTGACTATGGAAAAATCCTGTGGCTGCTTTTCACCCTAAAATTTCTGATATACACTGAACAGTATACTGTCAGCATAACAGCAAATTCTAAAACACACTAAAAAAATTTCTCTAACATTATAATACTATCTAGACTAAAAATAATTCCAGACAGGGGTGGAAAATCCAAACAAATATTAAAACAATGACCACAAAAAGAAGATGAAAAATCAAGGGCTTGAGGATGAACAAATTGGGCTAAGCTAGTTCAATATCCCAAATGCCTTTGAAAAGCGTGAATCTTCCAAAGGCATACTCCTTTTTAGAAATGTATCCACCACATACTTCCTTTCAGCTCTTCAGGGATACTAGGCAATCCCTCTTACAACTCGAATTTTCTAAATCCTTCACTCACCATGACCTCCCCCAATCCCCCCCCCACCACAAACCACATTGATTAGTGTGTCATTCTGTTCTTGGACCCTCTTTCATTCCTCAAATATCAAATACTGTCAAGAGCAATACTAAAGTGTTCTCAGCGCATCAAGTAGTTTTACATGGGAAAGATAAAGCTTTTTGTGAGGATGGAAAAAGGGGTTACCAAAGGAAGATTCAAGATCTCTACAAATCTGGGTGTTGTTTTTTTTTTTTTTTTAATTCCAGTGGTGGAGAAATACCCATCCCCCGGAAATTTTCCAGCCACCATCGCTATAGCACGAGATGGTTAATTGTACTTGATGTCTAGAATCTTTCACCCTTAAGTCTGTTTCAACTCAAGGAATGCAACTGGTGTCTGGGAAAAGCCTCAGCCTGGCAAGGGATCCCAGTGCAAAGGGCGTGACCATTGTCCCTAAAACCAGGCCAATGGCCGCCCCGAACTAGCTACGGGCTGGGGTCACCGCAGGAGCCCCCTCCTCCGGTTGCCCTGCCCGAGAGAGGCCTAACGGGAAGCCCCACGCCGGGGCTCGGGACCCGGCCCCCCTCAACACACACCACCCCGGAGGTAGGGGTGGAGTGGGGGAGGTACCAGAGCCCACGCCCACGCCCCGCCCCGCACCCCCGGAGCTCCGGCAGAGAAACGGTCCCCGCGAGGAGGATGCGTGGTGGCCGCGGCCGCCGTGGGCCAGGCGCGGGCCGGGCCGTGGGGGAGGGGACGGCCGGGGAGCCGAGCGGTGACTGACGGATGGCCGGGGACAGCGGAGGGGCGGGAGGGTGAAGACGGAGCACGTGCACATCCCCGAGCCAGGACCCCTTCAGAGGCGGACCGGGTCCGTCACATACTCACTGCCGCAGCTGCGACCAGGAAGCACCAACCAGGAACCGAATCGCTTAGAGGAACGGGGAGGGCGGGGACAAGCTCACGGGGGAGGAACCTCGTGCACGTATTACGCCTCTGGAGACGTACTTCCGGGGAAAATCACTTTCCGCGCGTGCGTATTTATGTGTGTTTTTTTCCCCATTTCTTTTCCTCTCCAAACTCGCTTCTCCCCTACACTTATTGCCAAGGTCTCGGATCTCTTTGAACCCTTTTCCTTTTCGCTTCTCTTGACCCGCCCCACTCCCACTAGAGTTTCTTCGCCGCAGAGCCTGGGGGTTTCAGGAGCTGTCACGTGAGACCATCTACGAGAGCCCTTGAGCCGGACTAGCAGGCAGCCGTCATTGTTGCGCGTGACAGTGGGGACTCGAGCTCTTGGGGTGATTGAGGTTGCGAGAAGCGGGAGGAAATGGAGAGGGACCGAGGCTCCCGCCTCCAACTACAATTCCCAGGATGCCCCGAGGACAAGCCTTGGGTGCTCCCCTCCCCCTCCCTCGGGGTGCCTGAAGGCTCCCTAATCCAGAGTGGCCCCAGATCTTAGCCAAGGAGGGGGAGAGGAAAGGAGGAGGTGGCCGGGATCACCCAGAAATCAGAATCATCAGCTTTTCACATCATCCCATCTTCGGCCAAGGGGGCACTTGGAGGAATTCTCAGACTCACCTGGGGAGAGGGGTGTCTGTGACTTTTGAGACCCCTTAATTAGCAACGGACAATGCTTTTGGCGGTTTGGGCCGGTTTTGAAGTTCCTATACTCAAGTAGAAGAGGGATCCTTACATAACATTCCTTAATATTGAAACTTAAAGTTTAATAATAATAATCCTTAAAATAATTTTTTAAAAAAGGATTTGTTCTTGAAGTTTGGATTCCAAGGGCTGCACTTGAGGACCTAGAGGGCCACCGGTTCCCCACCCCTGAAATAAACCATAATTATTAAACCTTAAAGTGCTAAATTGCGATTTGAATTCGTGTCCAACTCACTTCATTTACTTGCCAGGAACCAGATGCGATTTCGAGTTATTAAATTCAATCAATTAATAAACATTAAGCACCTACAGTGTGTCAGGTGCTGTGCTAAATAAGCACTGGGGAAACCAGTAGAGGTAAAAGATCGTTGTTGTGCTCAAAGAGCTTAAAAGCTAATGGGGAGGTAACATGCAAACAAATATATACCAAGCAAGCCACATAAAACATAAATAAGACATAATTAAGAGACGGCATGCATTGGAATTAAGAGGGATAAAGAAGTGAAAAAAAGGATTGTAGTTGGGATTTAAAGGAAGCAACCAGGAAAGCTCTTCTTTATGAGTTCAACACCAGCCTCAGACACTTACTAGCCGTGTAACCCTGGGCAAATCACTTAATCCTGTATGCCTCCATTTTCTCATCTGTAAAATGAGCTGGTAAAGGAAAAAGGCAAACTCCAGTATCTTAAACCCCAAAACTGGGTCATTAAGAATGGGGTACAACTGAATGACAGAAAGGGAGGTCAGTAAGCAGAGTAGAGAAAAAATTCTAGAGATCACTTAAGTATTCTACTGTCAGAAATATATAGGATGACTATATTCAATTCAACAAGCACTCAAGTGTATTCCTAGCACCTGTGCTAGGAGCCAGCATTATAAACAAACCCAGTGCCTACTCAACAAGGAGCTGGTAGTCTATGGGAAAACTGTAAGCAAGTAAGAATTTTTCAAGGGTGTAGGGCAGGAGTAAGGAACCTGTGACCTTAAGACCAAATGTGACTTCTTAGGTCCTTAAGTGCAACTTTTTAACTGAATCCAAATTTTGCCAAACAAATCCTCTTATTTTATTAATATATTTTTGTTGATCTTTTATATATTTTTTTTAAATGAACATATTTAAAATATCAAAGAATAAGTTTCAGTGAAATAATCCTCTCAGAATGACAAGCACAATTAGAACATTAGTTAAAAAGGGGTAAATCAGTGGCTACTATGCTCATTATTTAGTTCCAACTAAATAATGTCCTGTCCAACCAGGGCCACTATCACATGAGGCTGCTTAGTGAGACTTTATGGGGGTCAGTCCATTATCAGCTTTTGACAACAGTGGCACTGTGTTTCTGTTTGAAGTAGAATTTGTGACTAGTTGCACAACTGGACAGTATTTTTAAATTCCACTTGCTTAACAACCTTTCATGTCAAAGAAGACCAAGAGAACGCTAAAGGAAAAAAAAAACATTTTTTAAAAAAATGAGGATTGGGAATTGCAATATTATCTTCTTTCTGCTTAAAGATAAGGTGATTTGCTTGCTTTGTTGTTGATACAATATCAACAGTAAAGAAGTTGGGTGCTCATCAGCATTATAACACTCATAAGGACAACAAAGATTTTAAATTAGAGGGAGAGGCTCAAAAGGTTGTATTGCAGAAATTAAAAGATGAAAAGCAAAGGCAATGATAATTCTTTCAAGCAACGGTAAGACCTGGAAATAATGCCACTGAAGCAACTTGTAAAGTACCTTATATATCACTGGGGGTTCAGGAGCCAAGAGGGAAACCATTCAATGATGTAGAAATTGTAGAAGAATATATTATTGAAGTTGTAGCATGCTTAGACCCTCATAACAAACATTTCAAAGTACAAACAACTGCCTCTTTCAAGGACAACCATAACTCATCAGTAACATGAATTAGCCTTCAGCTTAACTGAACAACTTTATGCAACACTTCAAAAGGAAAATATATATTATTCAATTATGTTGATGAATCAACTGATACTACTGACTCGATGCAGGTTTTATATTTCACTCTAGTCATAGGAGAAGATTTTCTTTGCTACAAAGAGCTATTCTCTTTGGGCACTCTTGCAAACAGAACACATGGAATAAATATCTTCAACAAATTTCAAGAAAAATGTGAAGTTGGACTAAATTTGGTAAATTTAGTGAGTTTATGTACAGACAGTGAACCTTCCATGACAAGAAAACACAAAGGGTTTATTGCATAGATAAACAGCATTAACAGATCTAGATGCTCTCTTTTCATTGTATCAGCAAAATCTTTGCTAAAGCTGCTCTTTTAAGTGACATGTTGTAACAATTTATAAGTATTGTTACCTATACTTGTGCAAATGCAACACAGTATCATTGGTTTTATAACTTGCTAAAGTTGAACAATGAAGTATTCAGTGTGAATTTGCTGTTATTCTAAAGTGCACTGGGTATTGAAGTGTAAAGCTAAGCACTAGCAGTTTTCCAGAGGACTGCTAACTGTGAACAACTTCAAGGTTCTGATTACATAGTATAGTGAACTCTGTATTTATTTAGTGACAAACTAAGACAAAACATTGACAGAAACCAAAGTACAGCATTTAAGATGTTTTATCATAACAAGTTATCACTAAAGTGGCCACATAGAAAAAGATACCAGTCAGTAAAAACTTAACTCAGTCATCTTTAAGGAGGCTTGCCTCCTTAATGGACACAAAGTACAAAGGTCAAAGTTCTCCACCAGGTCACATTGTCTTAATCTCAGTCAAAAAGTCTTCTTTCTTCTTAATTGGATATTAGTTTCCAGTCATCCTTAATTCAATCATCCTGAAGAGATACAGGACACAGAGTATAAAGTCCTCCCTCCCCTAAGCCATAATAAATCATGGTCTTCTCAGTTTGCATTATAAATACCTAAGGAGAGGTCTTTTCATCTTGACTCAAGGCTGGCTCTTACTGTCACTTAAGTTCAAAGGCAGGCAGCTCGAAGTTCCTTGTCCAGCTCCTCATCCAGTTCCTGTCTCATATTGAAGCTCACAGTGTCCAGTCCACCTCAAGTCCATCACAGTTTCTGTTCCTGGTAAGACAAAGCTTAAAAGAGACACAATAATATTCACGCACATTGCCAGCACCATCATCAATTCACTTTCTGCCTGTGAAATCAACCGACCCACAAACAAGGTCTGAGACACCAGCACAAATCATCAGTATAGTTCCAGTCTCTGAAAACATCGTTAAGACCCTCCTCCAGGACTTTGGTAAACATACAACAAGAAAATCCTCTTTCAGGGCTTCTGAACAGCAGTAAGATCCCATGGCTTCTGTAACAATAGCAACATTCTCTATCAGCAGACAAATCTGAGAAAGTAACATCAAAACAGAGAGACAAAGTACCAGCACCAGAGCTATGCTTCCTCCCAGTTTCCCTCTCTCTCCACCCGGACTTCTCCATATATGTGGTCATTAAGCTCCTCCCTGTTCCACCCCTTCCTGTAAAATCAGCAACAAGGCTTCACGAGCTCTGTTTCTTAAAAAAAGACTTAATAAAATCATAGGGAAGAAACTTGAACTGCTGAAACTAGGTATTAACTACTTTTTTGCTTGCCATTACATGCAGGGATAGGTGTTAGCCAAAATTTTATCTCTTCAAAAACATAGTTAAATTTTATGAAAAGCAGAATCAGCAATGTGAATTATTCAAATAAGATTCCTATAGGAATGCTGCATTTCTGTGAGATATGTCAAATCAATACTACTTGAATATTTCTTTGCAATGTAAAACTAAGTCTCTATGTGATATGTGGCACACAAAAAAGCAAGCATTTTGAAAAAAGCTATCTTTTTTTCCAAAACATTTCTTCAAAAGGAAATTTCAGATGAACATTTTCCCCAGTTAGTAAAATTTATTGATGAGCAGTATTTTACACACACACACACACACACACACACACACAAATGTGAAAATCATTTGAAGAATACACAGCTGTTACAAACCTATTAATTGGAGAATACAATGAAAAGTTCACTAACTTTGAGAATCACAACATCACACTCAAATTAGCATTTCAGTTTCACCTAGTTGATATCACCTAGGCATCTAAAGAACTCCAGATGGAACTGATTGAGCTCAAGTGGATGACATTTAAAGTCATTATTTGACGATAAGAAAGATCCAATTGAAATATGGAAAAATACAGTAGAATAACCATGCTTTCAGCAACATGCCTGAAAAAAATGCATTCTTGCTTTTCAACCACTTATTGCTTTTAATCTACATTCTCCTACCTAACCCAAATCAAGAGGCCCTTAAGGTCACAAGTGACTGATACCCATCTAGATGTTCAGTTGAAACTGCAGATGTCCATGCTGCAACCAAATGTTCAAATGCTTTCCAACAAAAGCTGACGCAGCAAAGTCATAAAAGGTTACTTAACTTTAAAATTAACAAATAATTTTCATCTTTTGAAATTATTATGTAGTAGATTCTTTTTACAAAATGAGGTACAGTAGGGGTGACTAGGTGACTAGTGACTAGGTGGAGTAGTTAATAGAGCACTGGCCCTTGAGTGAGGAGGACCTGGCCTCAGACACTTAACACAAAACTTGCCAAGTGACCTTGGGCAAGTCACAACCCCAATTGCCCTACCTTCCCCTCTCCAAAAAAAAAAATGAGGTACATTTTAAAGTATATCTAGTTGAAGTTTCTTGAATGTGACTTTATTCGATTCCAGCTGGCATAAGATATGCTGGCATAGGCACTGAGTATCCAAAAACAAAAGCCAAACTGTCCTTGCCCTCCAGGACCTCATGTTCCAACTGGGGGAAAGCACCTACATCAGCATATACAAAACATTGATATATGTAAAATAGTTACATGTATATAGAAAATTCAAAATAAATACAAAGTAACTTCTGGGGGAAGGCACTAGTGATAGAATCAGAATAAGGATAGGCTTCCCATAGGAGGTAATAAGAGCTGAGCTCTGGAAAAAAACTAGGGATTCTAAGAGGTACAAATGAAGAGAGAATCATTTAAGGAAGAGTAAAAGGATTGCATTGCTTCAGTGGACTTGGGTTTTTGTTTGTTTTGTTTTAATAAATATAGCAAGTGTTTCTATAATCTGGTTCCATTTTCCTGACTCCACTTCCTTTGATTTCTCAGCACAGACTTTTGCCTTTTGTCAGGCCAACCTCCACATGAGGCCAAACATAATGCTCATTCTTCCTTCTAATTTCTGTATCTGCTGTCTGCCCCTACCTTCTTCTGGATTCCTCCCATTCTGCTGGCATTTCACTTTTTAATTTATCAAAAACTTTATTACCCAATCCCCAGTTAAAATTTCATCTTTCTTGAAGCAAATTTGACTTTGAGCTGAATTTGTCTAAAAACACTATTATTTCATTGTTTCTTTGTCTAAATTCTCACATCTCTAAAACTGAGGGAATTGGACTAATCTGTACTTCTAGTTCTAGCATTCTATAACTTTGTGACTCCAAACCATATTCAAAGGATCATAGACTTAAAGTTAAAAGGGATTTTAGGTATGAGGTAGTATAACTCCCTCATTTTATAAATAAGGAAACTTGGGTCCCAAAGAGTCACATGACTTGTCCAAGGTCACACAGACACTTGTATAAGACCTTGAATTCAAATCTAGGTCCTCTGAATCTAGATCCATTATTTCCACTGCACTTCTTATATCAAATCCATTACTCTTTCCATGATACAATGTTGATATATCTTTATCTCTGAACTACTCATATTATTCCCTTTTCTAATTTGTTTCATGTGTACAAGACTTGTCTTCTCAATAAGATTATAAGCTCTTGGAAGTCAGGAACTGTAAAATGGACCTCATCCTATTTTGGAATCCATTAAAATACCCAGACATATATGCACACATTAGGCACTCAGTAAATAATTATTGATTTACCTGGAAATTTTTGTAATCAATACTTTTCAGGAATTTAAGCATTTGGCACCCCTCTTGCTGTTTGACCTGGAGTGCTTTTGCTGTAACAGTATTTGAATGCAGTATAAAAAAAGTATCGAATATATGTTTATAGCATCACTTTTTACGCAAAGAACTGGGAACAAAGTAGTAGATGTCCTCCTATTGGGGAATGGCTAGACAAATTGTGGTACATTAATACAATGAAATATTACTGTACTATAAAAACAATGAATATGATGAAGACAGAAGCATAGTGCGTGGGTAGGTGGGAAGTCTTAAATGAACTAATGTAAAGTAAGCAGAACCAAGAAATCAATCACCACAATTATTACAACTGTGTAAATATAAAGAACAACCACAAAAAAATCAAAAATGAAGGTTGAAAAATTACAAATAGACATGGCCCCATAGGACAGCTATGAGAAAACACTTTTCCTTGCAAAGGTATAGAGTTCATGGGTGTGGAACATTGCATACATGGTCAGATTAAAAAAAAAGGAAAGAAAACATACTGATTTTTTCCTCTTCTATTTTAAAACAGAATTTAAAAAAATTTTTTAAAAATTTTGTTTTATGGGATGGCTATAAAGGAGGAAGAGGAGTAAGACAGTGGGAAAACATGCAAAAACAGAATATGAACAAAAACAATTTTAAGGAAAACAAGGGAGGCAGTGTGGTGTAGTGGATAGGAAGCCAACTTTGTAGTCAGGAAGATTTTGGTTCATGTCCCACCTCTGCCAAATGCTGCCTATGTGACCCTAGACAAGTAATCTACCACTCAGTGCTCTAGATACTTCTCTAAGACCAAAAGTTTTAGAAGTAGTTTCCTCACTAGAGTCCCCGGTACCAATGAAATCATTGGTCCTATCCTTATCTCTAAAACCTAGCATAATGCCTTAATAGGTTTTGCTTTATTAAATTTATTGAATCTTCAAACATAATAACTTGAAGGTACTTTACTGATCACCTAGCACAATCCTGTCATTTTACAGATGAGGAAAGACACCAAAATGTAAGTGATTTACCCAAAATTGTACAGCTTGATGGAGGGAAAGATGTATTATAACACAGACTTTTTGTCTAGTACTATTTTCATTTAATTAAACAAAATTGTTGGTTAAGAAGAAAATAAAAATTTAACTGAGGAAATTATCCAGTTATCCTCTCCCAAATGGCACTGAGATGGTGGACCTTGCTCAATGACTTCTTAAGGTTTTTAAGGGGATGGTTGGGAACCAGTCAACAAAACTAATGGAGAAGACAGAAAAGATTTGTTAGGATTTGTTAGTACAATGTCAAAAAAGTCAGAGGTCAAAGCATCTAAATTCAATAATTTTACTTCTAGTTTCCAAAGGAGAAAGTTGTGTGATAGAATGTTAGTGGTTTTTTATTCAGGTGAGGGTTATCTTTTTGAGTCAGGATGTATAGGGCTTACCTATACCCACCTCAACAGGCCTCGGGCGTCCCCGGCTCCCGGTCCACTCCGGGAGAAACAGCTGCACAGAGAAACTCAGGACACA
>CM053599.1:181966563-181980553 GCA_028646575.1 Pseudocheirus occidentalis | reverse complement strand
CATGTCTTCTCAACAGTGGACAGGGCTCACACCTTCCATACTTAGCCCTAAGTTACTAAGTGCTAAGTATCTGCTAAACTTGATTGCTATTACAATCTGGCAAGCAAATGTCAAAATTGAAATTTGTTCATTTAAGACTGATTTGCAACTTAGTCAAGTGACCAAGGTGTTAGAGCTGAATAACTAGAGTGAAGGATTGTGTTAAGGCTAAGGCAGGTGCCGTAATGATACTAATACTAAGAGCATTTATATAACTTTTTAAAGTTCACAAAGCATTTTACATATGTTATGTTATTTGACCCTCACAACTCTGTTAGGTAGGTGCTATTGCTACCCTCATTTGAGAGATAAGGAAACTGAGGCTGAAAGAGGTTAAATGACTTGCTTTTATCTGAAAAAATGCTCAGAACTCACTTCTTCTGTCTCTAGGTGCAGCACTCCATATATTGTGCTTGTTGGCTAACTCATATTGGTAGCAACACCTCCCTGCAGTAGTAGCCTAGGAAGAAGTAATAGACAATAGAGTCTTCATAGAAAGGAGGATGAACAAGTTAGGCCTTCATCAGGATGTGGTTAGGACTTAGGAATCAGGAAAGGAAAAGGACAGAAGAACCAGCCCAATATAAGAAAAATAAATAAATAGGATTGCTCCTGGAAAAAATAAATTGCTGCTCATTGAAAATGACTTTCCTTCATTTTATCTTATTATTATTAAGATACTTCCTACACTAGACATCTCTCAATAAAAATTCAAACAAACCCTTCCATCAAAGTACATTCCCTTGTGAGGGTTAAATAAAATTGCCTGGTAATACATTGGACTGTCTACTTTCATAGTTACTAAATGTTCATGGAAAGGATCTATACTTTAATTTGGATCATATGGTAATGTCATTGTCCATTTTATTTGAGCAGAATTTTGTTGCTTCTGCCTGTTGACTTTGTTTGCATTGTTATCTTCCTTTGTTTATACTGATTTTTTTCTCTGATTAACATCATGCTCATTTTCCCAAGTTTCTCTGAATTCTTTCTGTAAGTCATTCCTTATGATTTATTAATTGCCATCATATTAATGTACCATAGTTTGCTCAGCCATTCCACAATTATTTCAATATACTTTGCTTCCATATTTTGCTAAAACAAAAAAAATTTTCCAACGAATGTATTTGTGCATATAACTCTTTCTGTACTATCAATAAGGTTCTTGGGATATAATCTTCATAGGGGGATCTCATAGCCACAGAGTATGAATCAGTTAGTAACTTTTCTTGCATAATTCCAAATTGTGTTCCAGGATGACTGAATCAAATTATAGCTTCACTTGTGAAAATTGTTGAATGAATGATTAATTGAATAAACTATACTTCAATGTATCTGTTTCTCATTGACTGTGTACTCCCTTAACTATTGTAGTTCGTAACTATTCCATATCTCATGACTCTTGGTCATTTCTTCCTAGAAATTTTCCATAAAGTTTCTATGTAGTGTGCTGAAAGGACATAGGGACCCATTTTCATCTCATTCTAATTGAAGGTTGGGACTTTGGAGGGGGGAGAAAGATAGGAATGGAACAGATGACTCCAAAAAAGGGTTTCTCTTTAGAATGGCATTTGGTTCTCTAGTGCATGGCTTAAACATCAGAATAAGGCTCTTAGCTATAGGCATCCCATCTCCAGATGAATTGTATGCAGTGCTTTAGGTGTCATAGGCAGTTAATAAATTTGTCTGTTGAATGACTGATTCCAGGAATGAAGCAATTTAATTCAAAATCTATTTGAATTTATTAAATGTCTACTATTTTCAAAACCTTGTACTAGGCATTCAGGATACAAAAACTATAGGAAAGCAATCCTTACCCTCCAGGAACTTACTGAACAAATAATATATATAACATTTATAACATGTACACATATGACAATAAGAATCTGTTGTTGGACCCAGACTAGGACTGGGGCAATTGCCTTCTTCTTCTACACTACAGGAGCTTTCTAAACTTCGGACCCATGCATACACAGACTGTTCTGGAAGAGCCTGGCGTCTAAGGACAGGGGCCACGCTCTTTTGTCTCATTATCTCTGGCTCTGCTTCTACCTCTAACCTGTACCCCTAAGGAGAATCATTTAACGCTGAGGTTTTACTCATGTCTAGGGTTTCCCCAAAAAAGGAGTGAGTAGAAAGGTTCTGCATAAACAAGGTAGAACAACTATTTACACACGCACGCACACACACACACACACACACACCTGCACACAAGAATTGCTAAGCTTGAAAGATTCAGAAAGCACACATTTATATAAGAAAAAATTTATATAAACACTAGTAACCAACACCTATTTATTCTATGTTCCAAAAGGTTGTGACTGAAAATATGACTAATGTGGAAATATGTCTAATTATGATCATATATGTATAGCCTATATCCGATTGAGTGCTGTCTTGGGGAGGGGCAAGTGGAGGGAGCAGGGGGAATTTAGAGCTAAAAATCTTATAAAAGTGAATGTTGCAAACTAAAAATTAATTAATTTAAAGAAAGACAAAAGGGGGAAAATGTTGTGACTTAAACCTCAGAACATAAAGCAATTTGTGGGATTACTGAAATGGCATTTCATCTCAGCTTTGCACTGTCCAAAACATTCTGGGGTGGTATAATTGCAAAGACAATGACATGAAAATTATCAGACAAGTGCACTTACCCCTCAAAAATCACCTCAGGAATAATGAAAACAAGTGCAGATGAAAGAGGGATTCAATAAACCCAAGAAAAATGCAAACTGAAAAAAATAGATTTGAGCAAACAGAACTTAGAAGTTAAATGTTATATATTAGAATAAATTCAAATAACAGAAAAATAAAAGAACATAAGGCATCTATTATAAAAATTGAACTAGAAATAGGATAAGGAGAGATAATTTAAGAATCATTCAATTCTCTGAAAATCACAATTAAACAACAACAACAACAACAACAACAAAAACCTAGACACAATATTCAAGAAATTAGAAGAGAAAACTGTGCAAACTGGAGAGGGAAATGAAAACAGGAAGAACTCACATATCCTAACTATACATAAAAATATCTCACTTTTTAAAAACATTGTTCCACTCTACTGCTTTTCATAAAACAATCTACACAAATAGTTTTTATCTAATATTTGTTCTAATAAAAATTAAAAATTTGTTACAACTTTGAGAATACACACAGCTTAAACCTGCAATAAAACATTACATACAAATATTTGTTGACTGATAAAGATTTATGTTTATATTCATAACAAAATAATAACCATGATAACATAACTAATATAATATATGGCCTTATTTTTTGTCACAATGTTCTTTAAAACATTGCCAGTTTAAAATAAAATTCAAAACAAAATCAGTGTCCCTGATAATATTAGTACTTGTAATTCTTTTACTGCAACTATTTAAGACAGAAATTTTTGTCTTTATAACAGGTACAGCAAAAAAGGCTATTTCACGCACAAAAAATGTTAAGAGTAGTAATAAAATTTGTATTGCTTTGTTAGATAAATCAGACAACTTGTTATTCACTCATAGCCAAAACATAAGATTTTCAAGTTTATATGCTTGTTTCAACATCATGTCTATTAAATATTCTTTTTCAGATGGAGTAAAATCAAATGAATCATATTTGTATGTGCCAAATAGATTCTTATTCCATTTATATAGAGAAATACCTGGGTCTTTAAAATAAAAATAGAATTGCTTTTATAGACTAGTCAAGTAATTATTATATGAATCTTTACTTCTATTTCATTGGCAGAAAGTTATATATTTAAGTTGAGAAACATAAAAATATTATTTTGTAAATGTAATATTCATAATGAAAGGCAACCATAGTATGGTGGATAGAGAGCTGGTCTTGGAGCCAAGAATCCCTGGATTTAAGTTACATATTCATTATGTTTTGGCTGTACTACTATGGGAAAGTCACTTTACCTCTCAGTGCATTAGGCAACTCTGTAAGGCTCTGTGTTGCAGAGAGGCTGCCATTGTGCACTACTAAAGGGATTTTCCTCATCTATGAGTTCCCTCTATGAAATTTACAATCCTGTCTCTATCTCTATTATACATAACACTAATTTTTTCATAATTAAAAATTAGAATTAGAGGGCAAATTCAAAGTGGGTAGGAACCAGGGTCAGTTCTTTATTATTTAAAAATGAACTCTTCAAATATTTAAGAAGGCATTGAAATACTGAGTATAATCCTATGGATTTGAACAGAATTGGGGATTTTCAAGCATTCCTGATAAAAAGACCAGAGTTGAGTTTAAATTTTTAAAATGTAAATTACACGAGTCAAGAGAAACCTAAAAAAATAAATGAGCAGCAGGAAAGAACTAAACAAGCATGATATGTATACATTCCCAGAGAAGAAGAAGAGAAATGTGCTTCTTCAAAATAATGTCTTGAAGGGATGTAGAGGGAGTTTGAAAAAGACAAACACAAAATCTAGATGGGGCTTTGTTCTGTTTTGTGGATTTTAAGAAAGGGAAGAAAAGAGATTTAGTGCCCAAGACACACACACACATCCACATACATACATATGTGTGTATATGTATGTGTATACACACATAGACACACAGAGAGATATTATAAATATATCTAGAGATAGAATTGATATGAATCAATCAAACTGACATAAACAAGTACCATTCTACAGTATATAAATATCCAGAAAATACAAAAAGTTCTTGAAAGTTGAAAGGCTGGTTATCAATGATCACATGAAAAAAAAATGCTCCAAATCATTAATAAAAGAAATGCAAGTTAAAACGACTTTGTAATGCCACTTTACCTTCATAAGATAGGCAAAGATGATCAAAAATGAAAATGATGTGAGTTGGAGGAGCTATAAAATGTTAGGCTCTCTAATGCACTGTTGGTGGAGCTGTGAAGTGATCTAGCCATTCTAGGAAGCAACTTAGATCTGGATCACAGAAGTCCCTAATCTGTACTGACTTCCAAGAGGGGCTTAGTCCCACAAGAATGCAGTTTTCTCTATCTGGTGCCAACCTATGAAGATGCTTAATATGTTTGCTTCTGAAAACATGGAATTGAGGCTCTCTCCCTTCCACTTCTGAGTGTGTGCAAGTATTGTATGACTGTTTCCTGCTGGTTTACTGCATGATGATGGGAAACCTTTTAACTGGCTGCTGAGCTGGAAGTGAGTGTGCATACAGAAGGCACCAACAGGCCAAATATTTCTATTTTCTTCCTTTCTGGCCGCAAGGTGCAAAGGTGACTTTCAGAAATCTGGTGGAAAAAGTGATGAGCCTGAGATTAATGGTACCTTTGTTCTCACTGGACCAGTCCATAAATTCTTGGTCTCCTAGACAAACCTGTGTCTGGAATGTGGCTGCATCCTGTTTGGTTCTTTCCTATAGATAAGATTCTGCAATGGTAGCTTCTCCCACATAATCAGTGAAGAGATAGCCTGTCCTCATTACTACAAACAAGAGCAAACAACTGATTTGTGGAGTTGGAAGGGAGCAGATGTCACCAAAAATCCTGCTGAGGTGCCAGTCTTTCTCTCCATCCGAAAGCCCCTATGCCACATATAAACACAATGCTAGTCCAGGCTTCTAGGCTGTTAACTGACGATTATACTGCAGAGATGATTGTGCTAATAGGAGGGAGAGCAAGAGAGCCAGGTCAGCCTTATTTGTGGCAGAGCTATACAAGTCTGTGGAGTTTTTTACCTGGGTGACCTTCTCTATGTATCTATGGTTGTATTCCCATGGACTGAATGTTTCCTTGTGGAGAATCTCACATAATAGGCTGCACTGAAGGTCTTAAGGTTCAACACGCATTGAAAGGTTGCAAAATGATGATCTGGTATCATAAGGTCCATGGCAGTTGAGACCTTAGTGATACCTTCCTTACTCACTTGGACATGCTGATGTCAGAGGTCATCGCAACTTGTAGTCAGAGCTTTGGGAACGCTGATAATTTCAAATATGGTGAGCAATAAGCAGGGACAAACAGTATCCAGAAAAAATATTTTTGATTGCAGAATTCATGAATTATTAATGAATTAACTTTTCTTGCTATGATCTCATGCTTTTTTGCCTTGCTTTGACAGTTCCCTTTTCCTTTTTTTTTTTTTTAAAGGAATCTTTCCCTTAAGGAATTCCCATTCCCAGTGATAGCTCATCAAAAGAACATATGAATAGCTGACACTATGTAATGCTTTGACATTTGGCATTCCCCTGGCATTATCCTACCTCCAATGCAGAATAAATTGTCAGAGCATGAAATTGGTATTTTTACATATTCTTAATGTACAGATGTCAGTCTGAAAACCCTTCACTAGTATTATGATTTCACTGTTTGTTTTATTCTTCTTATACACACAGACCTGTTTTTGTAGGGGTTTTGTTTTGACTTTGGGGAGTTACAGGGAAGTTACAAAACTTCAATCATTTCAGTTAGTTGTTCTGTCTAAAAGATAAAAGTAAATTCTAAACCACTGTGTAGACTCTAAGATAGAATTATAAACCGAAGAAGCATTCCTCAATTTTGGCAACTGTGTTCTGGCAGAATAACAAAAAGCAAGCTCCATTTACAGAGTGAAAGTATAGTTAGCAACACATTTTATGGTGCTATATTTATTGGCATGTTCCAAATAAAATCTGCTTATAATTTACACATTTATTAGTCTTTGCTAATTACAATAAAAGGATGTCCTACTCCTATGGGAAGCTTAGCATTTCTAAAAAATAGCATCAATGTTATTTGGAAGTTGTGTCCACTTAAAATTTGATACTGTACAGATAATTATATACTAGAAGGATGCTTTTTTTTTCTTTTTTAAAATTTTTCTTTTTTTATTTTCTTGTATATATCATTCCTTTCCACAAGATTTTGAGTTACAAAATTTCTCCCCGTCTTTCCCCTACCCTCAACCCCAAATAGAAGGATGCTTTAAATATTTAGCAAACATAAACATCTGTTTTCACAGATTCTTTCTTTTCTTCCCTTCTTTTTCTCTACGTGAAATCACAAGATATTATAGAACAAATAACATGAGCTGAATATATACCATATAAAGGTAGTGGATTGTCTCAATATAGTGGTCCTCAAAATACACATCTTGGCATAACCTTGTCTTGATTTCCTTTATTCTTAAAAGCGGCTTTGCCTTTTTTTCCTATTGCCTTCAAGGCTTGTGTGATTTTTTTTTTCTTTAAAAAATGAAATTGACAATCATTGACATAAACATATATAAAGAAGTGAAAAGAAGATAATATATGTAATTGTGGACTTCTCTTAATGCAATTGGGGGGGAGGGGGAGACAATCAAGGTGACATGATTTTCCTAGGGCATGTAGCTAGTAAATGTCCGAAGCTGAGATCTGAACTCAGGTCCTCCTGACTCCAAGACCCATGCTCTAACCACTATAGAAATTGCACTGCAATTTTTAAAAGTATACATTAAATTTAAAAGTTGGTAACCCAATTGCCATCTGTGTCCCTTTCTGAATTTCTCTTTATTTTCTTCTGTGTAATTTAAAATCTTTTGCTCTTTTCTTTCTTTTTAAAATGTTGGCATCTTTGTCTCAACACTCCCCACCCCAAACTGAAGCCCCCACTCACATGGCTGTTATACTAGTTAAGTCCCTCAGCCTCTAGACTACTTGAAAAGTTTTTCTATTTAGTTTCTACAACTGAAGCTTCTCCCCCTCACACCTTCCAATTCATTCTCTATACAGTTGGCTATGTGATTTTCCTCAAAGATCTTGTCATATGGCACACTCCCTTCCAGTAAACTGCAGTATGACCTGTAGGATCCCATATAAACTCCTCTGTTCTACATTTAAATCTTTTCACAACCTGGTCCAGAAATTCTAGTGTTTTTAGACATTATTCTTCTCATCATGCAATCCAACACAGAATATCTCCTCTCTTCTCCATGTCTTTGTACTAGCTAGCCTCCATGACTGAAATGCATTTCTTCCCTAACCCTTCGTATACACACACACATATATGTGTGTGTATGTATATATGTATATATACACATATATACTGCCATTTTGTATGTATTAGTTATATATTTACACAGATCCATATGTAAGACGTAGCTGGTGGCACAGCACATAGGGTGCTGGAGGTGGAGTCAGGAAGACCTGAGTTCAAATCCATCCTCAGACACTTACTAGCTGTGTGACCCCGGGTAAGTCACTTAGTTTCCTTTTGCATCAGTTTCCTCATATGTAAAATGGAGATAATAATTGCACCTACCTCCCAGGGTTATTAAGAGGATCAAATGACATAATATTTGTAAAAAGTTAGCACAGTGTCTGACACGTAGGCACTACAGAAATGCTTTATATCCCTTGTCTCCTCCTTGTTTCTCTTCTTAGAATGTAAGCATCTTGAGAGTGAGGATTTTTTTTGTTTGTTTTCATATTCCCAGTGCTTAGCATGGTTTGTCACATAATAAGTGTTTAACAAATTCTTATTGATTGATTCTTACAGTAAGATAATATTCAAAAACATTCATATACCATAATTTTTTCATCCATTCCCCAGTTGATAGGTACCTATTTTATAGTAAGTTGTGTTCTCCAGCACAAAGCACTGTCACAAAAAGATTCATACTTGTGTGATTTAATAGTGTATTTATGATTCTAAATCAATGGTATTAAATTATTTTGGTCCACAGATTATTTTAAGAGGTGAGAAAAGCCATTCATTAGTAGATTCAATAAAATAACTGAGGACTGACCAATGAGGCCTTTATGAGCACCTGCAGAGTGCTCAGCTGATTCAGTCCCCATGTGGATTTTGGAGCAGTCACAGATACAGACTGGTCTGTGTCTACTTTGTGGAGCTAGAACTGGGGGCATTAAAAAGTCACTACTTAAAACAGAACTTGTTCCTTCTCTTGGTCTGACTTCTTCCTACCTGGTGGTGTTCTGGTGAGAGAAAATGCTACAAGGAGACAGGCCTCAGGTCCTTCTCCTCTGAAAACAATACTAGGCTCACCAAATGAGCCTCAGGTCTTAGTCTCATTATTTGTTCTTTTGTTTTAGATCAGTGGTTCTCAACCCTCCTAATTCCCCGACCCTTTGTTGTGGTGACCCCCAACTGTAAAATTATTTTTGTTGCTATTTCATGACTGTAATTTTGCTACTGTTATGAATCCTGATGTAAATATCTGATATGCAGGATGTATTTAAATTGAACATAACCCATAGGTTGAGAACCGCTGTTTAGATGAAGAAGGTTGGAGATAACTAGAACCTTCTGTCTGTTGAAAGGTCAGGAAAGTAAGCCACCTGAGGCTGAGGAGTAGAATCCATCCTGGGTTCTGAAGTCAGCCAGTTCAGCACTAATGCTCCCTCCCCCCCCTCAAAGGACGACCACTGAGACCCAGCCTAGCTGAAAAACAGACTTTTCCAGTAGCAATGCTGCATTTGATGTGAATTTAGTGAGACAAATGTTATATACAAATGGTTGCAAGTTTAAGTCTACTGTCTCCAGAGATCAAGATTTGATAGTATGGGAGAAAAGGTTTTGTATTTCTGTTATATTTTCAAAATAAATATCTCATTGCAAAAGCTTATTGATATTAATTTGGTGAATGAAAATGGGGCACTAACAGTGGGAGAATCACAACAGAAGAGTGGCTAAAGCATTAGAGGAAAAAAATACCCTCAGTCCCTTAGGTATTTCTCTATAGACTTAAGGAGAAAAACGTAGCCAGCCTTCCTGTAGAAGAGTAAGACTAGAATAGGCTATTTTAAAAAATTACTTATTATTTATTTATTTTACCATTCATTTAAAAAAAATTGAGTTCTAAATTCTCTCCCTCCCTTACACTCCTCCACTGCTCATTGAGAAGGCAAACAATCTGATATCAATTATACATGTGAAATCACGCAAAACATATTATTAGCCACGTTGCAAAAAACAGAGCAAGAAAAATAAGGAAAGTGAAGGAATTATGCTTTAATCTGCACTCAGACTTCATCAGTTCTCTCTCTGGAGGTAGATAGCATTCTTCATCATGAGTCCTTTGGAATTATCTTGGATCATTGCACTGATCAGAGTAAAGTCTTTCACAGTTGATCATTGCATCAGTTCATATGAGTCTTTCCAGGTTTTTCTGTAACTACCCCCTCATCATTTCTTATAGGACAATAGTATTGCGTTACAGTCTTATACTACAACTTGTTCAGTCAGTCCCCAATTTGTGGGCATCCTTTTAATTTCTAGCTCTTTGATTACATGCGTGTGCACACACACACACAAGCTGTTATGAATATTTTTGTACATAGAGGTTCTTTTTCTTTTATCTTTTTTGGATAGAGACCCAGTAGTATTTTGGGATCAAAAGGTGTGCATAGTTTTATTAGCCCTTCGGGCATAGAGAACAGGCATTTCTTTAAAATTTCATTGTGTTTTCTTTTTTCCAATTATATGTAAAGACTATTTTAATATTCATTTATACAAAATTTTGAGTCCAATATTTTTCTCCCTCTCCCCCTTTCCTCTTCCTAAAACAGTAAGCAATTTGATATAGATTATATATGTGCAATCATGTAAAACACATTTCCATATTAATCATGTTGTGAAAAGAGAAACAGACCAAAAGGAAAAAAAAGCACACAAAAAAAGAAAGAAAGTGAAAATAGCATGCTCTGACATGCATTCAAAGTCCATCAGTTCTTTCTCTGAATGTGGGTAGCATTTTCCTTCCTGAGTCCTTTGGAATTGTCTTGGTCATTATATTGCTGAGAGGAGCTAAGTCATTCATAGTGGATCATCTTACAATGTTGCTGTTATCATGCACAGCTTTTTCCTGGTTCCACTCATTTCACTTTGCACGAGTTCATATAGTTCTTTCCAGGTTTTTTCTGAGATCTTCCTGTTCATCATTTCTTATAGTACAACAGTATTCCATCATATTCAGATACCACAGCTTGTTCAGGCACTCCCCAATTGATGGACATCTCCTCAGTTTCCAATTTTTTGCTACCACAAAGAAGGTTGCTATAAAACATGTTTGTACATGTAGGTCCTTTCCCTTATTATGATCTATTTGGGATATAGACCTAGTGGGGAATATTACTAGATCAAAGGGTATGCACAGTTTGAATACCATTTGGGCATAGGTGAATAGGCATTCTTTTTTTTAAACAGTATTTTATTTTTTTCCAATTATATGCCAAAACAATTTTTAACATTCATTTTTGCAAGATTTTGAGTTCCAAATTTTTCTCTCTCTCTTCCCTTTTCCATTAAAGGCAGGTAATTGATATAGGTTATACATATGCAGTCATATAAAACATATTTCCAAACCAGTCAGTTCTGAAAGAAGAAATAGATAAAAAGAAAAAACAAAAAAAAAGGAAAGTGAAAAAGATATGCTTCAACCTGCATTCAGAGTCCATCAGTTCTTTATCTGGATGTACATAGCATTTTCCTTTGGGAGTCCTTTGCACTTGTTTTAGATCATTGTGCTATTGAGAAGAGCTGAATGATTCAGAGTTGATAATCACACAATGTTATTGATACTGTGTACAATGTTTTCCTGGTTTTGCTTATTTCACTTTGCATAAGTTTGTACAAGTCTTTCCAGGTTTTTCTGAAATTTGCCTGTTCGTTATTTTTTAATGCATAATAGTATTCCATTACATTGGTATACTACGACTTGCTCAGCCATTCCCCAATTCATGGACATCCCCTCAGTTTTCAATATTTTGCTACCACAAAGAGGACTGCTATAAAAGTTTTTGCACCTGTAGGTCCTTTTCCCTTTTTTATGATCTCTTTGGGATGCAGACCTAGTGGTGGTTTTGCTGAATCATAGAGCACACACAATTTAGTTCCCCTTTGGGCATAGTTCTAAACTGCTCTCCAGAATAGTTAGATCAGTTCACAACTGCACCAACAGTGCTTTAGTGAACCAATTTCCCCATATCCTCTCCAACATTGATCTTTCACTTTTTTGTCATATTAGGCAATCTGTTAGGTGTGAAGTGGTACCTCAGAGTTGTTTTAATTTGCATTTCTCTAATCAAAAGTCGTTTAGAGCACTTCTTCATATGCCTATAGATAGCTTTGATTTTTTCATTTGAAAACTACATATTCATATCCTTTGACTATTTATCACTTGTGGAATGGCTTATATTCTTATAAATTTGACTCAGTTCTGTATATATTTGAGAAATTAGGACTTTATCAGAGATGCTTGCTGTGAAAATTGTTTCCCAGATTTCTGCTTTCCTTCTAACCTTGGTTGTATTGGTTTTGTTTGTACAAAAGCTTTTTAATATAATCAGAATTATCTCTTTTATATTTCATAATGCTCTCTATGTCTTGTTTAGTCATTAATTCTTCCCTTCCCCACAGTTCTACCAGGTAGACTATTCCTTGTTCTTTTAATTTGCTTATGATGTCACCCTTTATGGTGTCTAAATCATGCACCTATTTTGACCTTTTCTTGGTATATGATGTGAGACTGCTTTCTAGTTTTCCCAGAAGTTTTTTTTGTCAAATAGTGAGTTCTTATCCCAAAAGCTGGGGTCTTTGGATTTATCAAACCAGGTTAGAATTGTCATTGACTACTGTATCTGAATTCTTAACATGGATTTCAGAAATATTTTTAATTTGATAACTCCATTTTAAGTAATTGGCTTCCTTCATAATTATATTATTTTATTTCTTTCATTTATAAATTTTATTTAGAGAAATTCATAGGGAGGTAAGCAGCCAAGATGGTGAAGTAAAAGGAGGCAGTAGGGATAAACTATCCCTTACAAATACTCATAAAGATCCAAAAAATATACCCAACTGAGTCCTAGTGGAGAAATTGAAGAAAAATATTCATGAGTTATTTTTTCTAACCCAGATCAGCAGAGTCAGAAAGGTCTGCAGACACTGGGGATAGAGACTAGTGAGGAACATACAAGATAGAGCCTTCTAGTGGGGGACTAAACAAAGTTTTGTCATCAGCTATGCATCAGGACAAGGAGAGGGTTCAAATCCTGCACAAAAGGGCCTGACTTTTGTGTAGAGAGCTGGAACCAGAACCAATTGGTAGTTCTGCCCCTTACTCTCTACTTATGGTTCACAAATTGAGTGTGACTGAGAAGACTTGTGCCTAAGTGTCTTGGTCCAGAATAGGGAACAGTTACAAACCTTGGGTTGGTTGCTGATTGAGCACCAAGTACAGAAGCAAGCAAAAACTGCAAGACTCTTGTCCCAGCAGGATGTTGAAGTCTTGGTTCTAGCCCTCAACCCATTTTGAAGCCTGCAATGGAAAAACCAGAACAAAGAAGGGCCTGTAGTTCTATCATTTTGAATGTATAGACCTTTTCAACTGATTGACAGTGGTTGAATTTAGCAACAGTCTATAGGAGCTACAACCAAGGGCAAGCTTGTAGTTGTATTGTTGAAACTTAAAGCCAGGTCAGGAACTTACAGTGTTCAGACCAGATGGGGAAGTGCTCAAACTTCACCCTGGATCACACTTCTTTGGACACACTGAAAAATTTCACGGTTCAGCTTAAACTGACCCAAAGATCCTGAAATAACATAACATTCAATTCTCTAAGAAAGAAGCAATAGGATGGCCCAGTCATTTCTTCCAGAAGTGTTCAGAGCCTGGCCCTAATATAAAGTCTAGCATCAAAAAGTAAGCCTTGAGGAATAAGGAAATAAAAATAGAATATCATCATAAAGTACTATTATGGACTTTAGAATATGCTAAAGACACAAACCTAGAAGAAGAAAATGACTTTAAAACATCCACAAGCAAAGCCTCAAAGAAAAACACAGCTTGGACACAAATTCAGCTAGAATTGCTGGAAAAGATGAAACAAAAGTTAAAGAGTTAAAAAAAATGTTTTTTTAAAATATTTTTTTTATTAACTTGTTTGTCTACTTTTAGGTTACAAGATTCTGTTCCATAGTCACTTCAGTTATAGATTTTTCTCCCCTTCCTCCCCATCCCCC
>CM053599.1:181946867-181966063 GCA_028646575.1 Pseudocheirus occidentalis | reverse complement strand
GACTTTTTAAGGCATTCTTCTCCTCATTGACTTTTTGGGTCTCTTTTGCCATTTGAGTTAGTCTATTTTTTAAGGTGTTATTTTCTTCAGTCAGGTTTTTTACTCTCCTTTCATGATTTTCTTGCATCGTTCTCATTTCTATTTCCAATTTGTCCTCCACTTCTCTTTCTTGATTTTTGAAATCCTTCTTGAGCTCCTCTCTAGCCTGTAACCACTTCATATTTTTCTTGGAAGCTTTTTGTACAGGAGTTCTGACTATATTGTCTTCCTCCCATTGCATGCTTTGATCCTTTTTGTTCCCAAAAAAGGAATCTAAGGTTTGCTTGCTGTGCTTGCTTTGCTTCCTTTGCTTGTTCATGTTGCTACTCAATTACTTGACTTTTGAGCGCTTTGCCATAATAGAACTCTGCTTCCAAAGAGGAACGCTTTGTCCCAAATTGCTGGGGTTTTCACAGCTGCCAGAGCTATTAGTTGGCTGCCCTCTCTATACAGCCCTTACAAACTCTGGCTCACTGATCACACACCCTATGACCTCCACCCAAGACAGCAATCCAGATCCAAGCAGGTTAAAGCAAGAGCAATTATGCTCTATGATCACTTGGTACCCCTACAATCTGCAAGCCAGGAGCTCTGGAACAGCTATACATAGGCGGCTGCATGGCCGCAGCGCCTCCACTGTTTCTCATCTTCTCACCCCAGGGGCAGTGGCCATACCATGCTCTCAGTCCCGTTCTCCCCGCAAAGTCCATACTGACCTTTTACTTTGTATTTGGCATTTATGAGTTGATAATTCTGGAAACCACCACAGCTGCTGGTGATCCACTCTTTCAAGTCTGCTCCAGCTGCTGCTGGTCAGGGCCACCTTGAGGCTAAAACTGTGGACTCAGACAGGACTGGGCTCAGCTCCCAGCATGCTGTGATGGAACCTTCCTGTAGGCCTACTGGGCTGCCTTCAGCTGGAGATTTGTTTCTCTCTGTCACTTTGTGGGTTCTGTAGCTCTAAAATTTGTTTAGACTCATATTTTATAGGTATTTGAGGTGGTTATGGGGACATTATGAAATGCAAAATGAGTCATTTTGATTGCATTAAATTGAAAAGCTTTTACATAAACAAAGCCAATGAAACTAAGATTAGGAGGGAAGCAGAAAACTGGGAAAGAATTTTTTGCAACCAGTGTCTCTGATAAAAGTCTCATTTTTTATATATGGAGAGAATTGAGTCAAGAATACAAGTTGTACAAGAGTACAAGTCATTTCTCATTTGATAAATGGTCAAAGGATATGAACAGGCAGTTTTCAGAGGAAGAAATGAAAGCTATCTATAGTCATATGAAAAAAAGCTCTAAATCACTATTGATTAGAGAGATGAAAATCAAAATAACTCTGAGGTACCACATCACACCTTTCAAATTGGCTAACATGACAAAACATGAAAATTATAAATGTTAGAGAAGATGTGGAAAGTTGGAGCACTAATTCACTGTTGATGTAGTTGTAAGCTGCTCCAACCATTCTGGAGAGCAGTTTCGAACTATACCCAAAGGACTTATAAAGATGTGCTGGGCACTTTGATCAAGCAATACCAGGTCTAGGACTGTAAAGAGATCATATAAATGGGAAAAGGACCAACATGTACAAAAATATTTATAGCAGCTCTTTTTGTGGTGACCAAGAACTGGAAATTGAGGGGATACCCATCAATTGGGTAATGGCTGAGCAAGTTGTGGTATTTGAACATAATGGAATACTATTGTGCTAAAAGAAATGATGAACAGGTAGACTTCAGAAAAATCTGGAAAGGCCTATATGAACTGATGCTGAATGAAGTAAGCAGAACGAGGAGAACATTATACATGGTAACAACCATGATGTGCAATGACTGACTTTGATAAACTTGGCCCTTCTCAGCAATGCAAAGACCTAAAACAGTTCCAAAGAACTCATAATGAAAAATGCCATTGATATCTGGAGAAAGAACTATGGAGTCTGAATGCAGAGGGAAGCAGACTATTTTCTTTTTTGTTTGTTTTTTTTTTCTTTCTCATGGTTCCACCTTTTGTTCTAATTCTTCTATACAATATGACTAATGTGAACATATGTTTAATAGGAATGTATATGTAAGACCTATATCAGATTGCATGTCATCCTGGGGAGGGAGGTATAGGGTTAATTGAATTTGAAGATCTTCCCTGTCCATTAATAGGCCTATATGACCATATGCGTTCCCGTTTTCTCTTTGGAACATGGGCCATGTTCCCAGGTTTAGAGGTATACTCCCCAAAAATTTCTGTTTCATTTTTTATGTAGATCTAAAATATATCCAAACTGTGATGGGGAAAGCTGGGATGTAGAAGGGATAACTGAATTCTCTTTTCTGCTTACTTTCCTCTGCATGAGTTCATATAAGTATTCCCAAGTTTCTCTGTCTTCATGTTTGTCATTTCTTGTGGTGCAAAAATATTTCATTTCATTCCTAGTGTTTCTGTGCTCTGGGGATCTTTGCTCTGACTCACAGTAATGAGTTATCTCCCCTGTCAAGGTTAATGAGGTATCTTTCTAATGCCATTACCTCAAGTCAACAGTCTGATGTGTTTCCTTCAATAACAATTGCCAATTATTTTTTCAATGTCATCTAACTAGTACAATTTAATCTCTTCAGTATCAGTATCATTGATTACAACCCCAGTATCCTTTAACAAAAATCAATTAACTTTTACAACAGAGATATTTACTGAAAAGATATAGCAAGAACATAAGTACAAACACATTTCCTATAGGGACCACTTTCTCCCCAAGTCATCTCTGACCCTGAGGAGAGTGGATTCTACCTTAAAGTGGTAACTACAAAGCTTTTGTCTACCCTCCCCACCCCTCCAATTTACTTTTGAATTTAACCTAGCTGAAGGATGGGTTGAATTCTCTTGGCTCTCTCCTATCCAATGCAAACCTGAGTCAAGAAGATCTCTCAGGACGTTGCTTCTCACCAGGTCTGGCTGCCCACAAATTCTGGCATGGATTCCTATCACCTGACCTGTGGTTCTCTGATTTTCAATTCTCACAAGGTCATGCTCCTTCACCCAAGAGGAGGAAAGAACAAATTCAATAGAGACAAAAGCAACAGCAAGACCATGTGATCATGGCTTTATACTGACCTGGGTAGGCAAATAGTTGGCAGCAGGAGGCTGCTACTGACTGCCACTGCTATTACCTCTCTCCCCATGAGGAGGATTGCAGCAGTCCTTGCCGTGATCACTACCAGGAAAGAAAGAGACTTGAGTTACCCCTCTGGGAGTCTTTTGTATACCTGATCAGTTCCAGTTCAGCAGCCAACCAAAAGGCATACAGCATGCAGTAAGTGGACCAGAAATGGTCACAGAATACTAGTCTATGCACTGAAGTGCAGCCAAAGCTCTCCCTTACACATGTCTGAAAGTAGGCTCACCAGACATCCATGTGGTCCCAAGGCTTGGCTTTCATTGGTCAGTTCCCTATTGCACATCCGTAAGCTAAAACTTGTCCAATCATTTCCCAAAAGATGGACACCCAGTTTCTTTTCATTTCTTTATGAAAAGTGAAGCCATAAATGTTAACTCTTTCTCTGCCTTTGAACAGAGAAAGAAATCTAAGTAAACTTTCAGATGAATAATGAATATAACAATGTTCACTTTTCTCTTTATGTAGAAATATACAAGTGAAAGCAGAGAATCCAGAATTAGAAGGAAGTTGAGAAAACTTACAGTCTAATTTCCTCAGTTCATGAATCTTGTCTGTAAAAGAAAAAGTTATTGTCCAGTGTCTGAACACTTTCACTGACAAGGAACCCACCAAAGTTCTAATTGTTAAAAAGGTCTTCCTTATTTTGAGCCAAAATTGGCTTCCCTATACCTTTTTTCTGTTGACCTGGAGCCACCCCAAACAAGTCGAACCATAAGGTTCCATACAGCAGCCCTTTTCACATTTAAAGATAGGCATCATATCATCTCTCACTCTCTAAATCTCCTGTTTCCCTCTGTTTCATTTCTATTTCCTTCAACTGATTTATTGATCAAATGACATTTATTACTTACTTACTCACTTACTACTTGCTAAACTGGGAATAAAGGGTAAAAAATGAAACATTTCCTGCCCTCAAGGAGCTTACATAACTCCAGGGGAGACAAATAAGCATATGGAAAATAAGTAAATAAATGAAAGCATAAATGGAACAGATTTTCATGAGACAGGGTGGCAAGTTACCTCATCGTCCTTTCCCTGGATATGCTCCATTTTGACAGCATACCTCCTAATATACAGTGCCTAGAACTGAGCACAATATTCTGATATGGTTGAACAATTCAGAATACAGCAGTGCTGTCCCCTTGCTCTGGACACTAAACTTCTATTAATGCAGACTAATATTGAATTAGATTTTTTTTGTCTCATCAGTTCTATTTTCTCAAGCTTTAATCACTTCCTTAGGTCTCTCCTGGTTTTGCCCTTATCTTTCTCCACATGCTTCTAAAATGTGAAGCTCCCAACTGGACAAAGGGCTTGAACAAAGGCTTCACCAGTGCCAATTATAAGGGAGGAATTAATTCCTAATTCTTACATATTATGCTGTTTATACACCAACATATTATATTAGTTTTCTTAACAAAAGCACAACGTATACAGATTCAACATGTAGTTCAGAAGCCTCTAGTTCCATTGCTGAATCTTTCCATTATGTCAATTGTTCCCCAAAATAAATACGGCACATTTTTCCCCTTCTCTCCAAATGTACTTTCTGGCACTTTCTCTTGATAAAGTGACAAGAAAATCAGTTTTAAACACTGGGGGAATGGTACAGGATGAGATGTGTGTTGATTGGCTCAATGAGTGACAGGGATTTGCTTGTGGGTTAAATGGATCTCTGGTTTGCCATCTTTTTTCTTCTTCTTCTTCCATTTCCTTGCCTTCCTTTCACTGGCCCCAGAGAAGTTTCCGTACTCAAAAGAAAATCATAGAGGCAACATTTGTCTTATATGCTGAAGAATGAATAAAAGCATTTCAGTGCTGTGCAAAATGATCCTCAAAAGCCAAAGCAGTAGACCAGTACCCAGAACTCTTTGGAGAAAAGAAATTATATGTCATTATGTGTCTTTGGAGAAAAGACATTATGTGAAATCTCTAACAAGATTTCACCCTCTATCAAAACTGAAACAATCTTGAAAGAACAAAATGGTCTGTGTAAAGGGGAACCGAATCAGAATAAAAACAAAATGGTTTATTGAGCACTTTTTTTTTACTGGATCAATGATTTCATGGGTGTAGGGAGTTCCCTGGTCTGTAACCTGGCTGCCTTGTTCACCTGCCATTGACAGGTGAAGTCACTTTTCTGAGGCACACCTGCTATAAGTCAGAAGTGGGTCTTGACCACAAATCTTTCAGATTCTGCTATTCCACCATGCCATACTACCTATTTTATTTAGGACCTAGAAGAAGGTCATTCATATTAATGCCTTTATAATGTTTGCACACAGTTTTTTACTAGTCCTAATAGTGCTTTTTAAAATATCAAGTGAGATTATATGCATAAAGTATTTTTAAAGTCTAAATAAACATGTTATTGTTATTATTATTAAGTACTTAAACATGCGCCTGTTTTCATTATAGTAGTATATAGACAAATGCTAATCAGGAACAAATGAGTTTGAAAAATAATGAATATGAAGAATTCAGAGGGATCTCCCTGCCAAGACAGGCTAACTTTGGGATATGGAGGTCAGCATAACAAGCCAGGTGCCCAGGGTAAGGCAAAGCAGAACTTACCATACCTCCCAAAGTACATCATAGACTAAATTCTGGCCCTGACGCAAAGCCTTAATTTAGAAACCAAAGCTAAAGAGGTGAGCAAACCAAAAAAGACACCAAATGACATAAAAATACTGTAGATATAGAGATGCTCAAAAAAATCCATTCTAAAAGGAAAAAATAACTACATAACAACTACATGCAGAGACCCAAAGGAAAAAATACAGGATTTTTCCACAAAGATTACATAAATACCTAGAAGAAATGAAGCAAGAGGTAAAAAAATAAAATACGAGGGGCAGCTAGGTGGCGCAGTGAATAGAGCACCGGCCCTGGAGTCAGGAGGACCTGAATTCAAATCCAGCCTCAGACACTTAACACTTACTAGCTGTGTGACCTCGGGTAGGTCACTTAACCCCAATTGCCCTGCAAAAAAAACCCAAAAATACAAAAACAAAAAAATACAAGCTATAGAAGAATCAGAAATATAATAGTTTAGAAGAGAATTTGATAAACCTTACCCAAATAATGGACTCCCTAAAAACTATTACAAGACCAAACCAAAATCAATGATTCCATGAGACAACAAAAAATATTAGAACAAAACTAAAATGCTAAAAAAAAAAGTTTAAGAATGTGCAATATATCTGATATAAAAAAAATTACCTGGAGACCAAAAGCCAGCAGAGTATTTCAATAAATCATAAATTAAAACTGTCAAAATCTAGTAGGGTAAAGTAATGAACTATCATTTACTTCCTAAAAGAAACCCCTAAATGAAAATTCCCAGGAATAGTTGTAAAATTCCCCAAATCCCGAATTTCTAATGTCAAATAAAAAGTAATGCAATATCTGGAACCAGAGTCAATATCACATGAGTGCTAGTAGTTTCTACTATAAATGAGAGGAGATTTTTGGCTACAATATTCCAAAAGGCAAAAGATACAGGCATACGAGGAAGAACAATTTAATTTGAAAGGCTACATATAATCCTACTGGGAGGGGAAATAGAACTTTAATAGAGAATTTTCCAGTGTTTCTGATGAAAATGCCAGAGCTGAATAGAAACTTTGCTATACAAATGCAAGTCTAGAAGACCCTAGAAAGGTAAATTCATATGAGCAATTGGAAGGGACTGTCTGGCAACGTAGGATTAATGGGCTAATGGAGAAGAACATTTCTCCCTTTAGAAGAGTGGTTCTCAATCTTCCTAATGCCACAACCCTTTAATACAATTCCTCATGTTGTGGTGACCCCTAACCGTAAAATTATTTTCCTTGCTACTTCATAACTGTAATTATGCTGCTGTTATGAATTGTAACATAAATATATGATATGCAGGATGTATTTTCATTGTTACAAATTGAACATAACCCACAGGTTGAGAACTGCTGCCTTAGAACATTACTGTCTTCAGTGGATATTGGGGGAATTAATAAAGAAAAACAGAGGACCTAGGAAGTAGATTGGTTCTGTTCTGAGCGTTTTAAGATGAGTGGAAAAAGAGAAGATTAAAGGAAGAGGGGGATTGAACTCTTTGTATCAGAGAAACCTCACTCTTATCTGTTCCAGACACCTGAACATACAAACATACATACACACACACATTTAAATATAGATGGGGTAGAAATATATCAAAATCAAGGATAGGGGCGTAGATTTAAGAGTTGGGATCATATCACAGAGGAAATAGTTGCAAGCAAAACAAACTTCTGTAGCACCAATATGATATTCATAGTGCTGACAACTGTGAACATGCCAGCATAGTGCTCAATCACAAAATATAACAGACTCTCCATATAGAAGACAGAAGCAAAATATTTATTCAGACACCAGAAGACTAAATTCCAAAACCAGAAAGCCTAATCCATCATAGTAGCAAAGAAATTAATACACCATAACAGCACCATCCTTTAGCCTTCCATCAAACCAACACTCACAAGCCCATCTGTCTGCCTGGGTGTGTCCTTTCCTCCCTCCATCTCTAGCTGCTCTGACTCCCAGCTTCCTATGGGCTCTGCTACAACCTTCAGCAAACTCCTCCCACCACGATTCCATGTGATTACATTCAACATATTAGTGGGTAGGAAAGAGTTAGGGAAGGTCTTCAAATTCCCCTAGGCTTATTAAGGGACAGGGAAGATCTTCAAATTCCCATTACCATTACAACTTCCTAACCTTGAAGGAGAGATTAAAAGAAAAAAGAAAAAAACATATAACCAGGAACTAAGGGGCATAGGGGGAGAGATCCATCTTTTGGGAAAGAGTTATAGATTATGGTATAAGATTATGATATATGAACATTCTAGATTATTATTACACCTGTGAAAATGAAATGAATAATGAGTTTACAAATCATCTTGATTTGCTTGCAAATTACCTTATTATCCAGAAAAGGCCAAAATAACCTGGTAATCAGAACCAGCCAATCAGGAGGCAGAATGAATGTTGCTCAAGTTTGACATACTAGTGATCCTTTTGTGGTGTCACTGGATAAACCTGGAACACCTTTGCTGTGCCAGCAACTACAGGGTTTACTCAAACTGGTTCATAACAGCCCCAAATGGGCACAGCTTGCACAAGCATTATGGTTCCCCCCCCAGGACCTCCCCTGTCCTACCTTCCTTTATTGTAAAACCATAGAAACTACTTCTTAAAGCCCAGTCTTTGAAGCAGCCCAGACTAGTGCAACTGCTCTCCAATACATGTGCTATACTCACTCAGTACATGCTTTGGGGTTTTGCCCTTAAACTATGCCTCCACCCCCTCTGTTCAGGTGGATGTTGTACCTCAATTAATCATTCTGACTCAATTAGTCACACCATAAGAAATCACTGAAGAGATGTTTTCTTAGAATTCTGGGTCATATGAACTAATGCAGAGTGAAGTTAGCAGAGGAACAATTTATACAAGGCCAATGACATTGTAAAGAAAAACACCTTTGAAAACAAGAACTCTGCCCAATGCAATGATGAACATGCCTCCAGAAAGCCTATGATGAAGTATGTTGCCCACCTCTTGACAGAGAGATGATGGACCCAAGGTGTAGAAAGAGGCATGTGTTTCTGGTCATGGACAAACTGTGGCCATTGTGATGACTTATTTTGTTTGACTGTTCTGATTTGTTGCAAGGTTTCTTTTTTTATATTTCATTTTTAACTGGGGTAGGGATTGGGAAGAGAGACAGTATTAGCAACAGGGATGAGAATGATGAATCTCAAATTATCATTCCTCACTCTGCTTTCCAGGTCAGTTGTTTTTGCTGAAAAAACCTTATGTCAGTTACATGGATCAAAACCTTTTGAAGGCAATTCCTCTAACTGCAGTCAAAAACCTATCATCCTCCATGCAGTCAGCAGACCAGAGGTGGCCATCACCAGTCATCCTAATTTATGTCTTGCCAATGGACTCTGATGATCAGAGGAAAGAGTAAGATTGATGATTTTGCACAGCTCTTCCTCACTCAATTCCAATTCACTTACATTGGTCTTCTTTGAGAATGAAGGACAAACAACAATTTGTGAGGAGGAGTAAGACGCTTCCCCTCTGGGGACCCAACCAGCCAGTTCCAGTTGGGCAACGATGCTATTTCCTCCTCTTCCTCCTCATTCTCTTCCTGTTCCTCTTCTACCTCTGTCCACATGGGGAGTACTGCCTTTATATGTGGGTGCTCTATCCAAAGGAATATAAATTTTGATAATTTATATAATATATAATTCTCAAGGTATCTTGGGAATTGGACACTAGATTTTTTTTCTTCCCTGCTTATTTATCCTATCATTGTTTTGTTCTGCTTTGTTTTTAAAAAAAACTGGGATAATTTTTTTGTCTCATAAAGTTTTTATTTATGATTACTTGAAATACAGCTCTAAAAAACTAGGCTTTGGGGATTCAAATAGAGCTACTTTATTATGCCTTTAAATACCTCACTCAGATCCAATTCACTCGCAACTCAAGACATCACCTTCCTGGTGTCATTGGAACTCTTTGAGAATGAAGGACCAACAACAACAATAAAAATAACAGGCCAGAACCAGTTACAGAATATCTAGACATGCTTCAAAATCTCTCCAAGGAGTTTCTGTTACATATAATTACTACTCTCCTAGAAGCAGCCTCCTCAGTCACTTCCACATAGAGAATTACCTCAACTAGACCTACTGATGAAGTTTGTGAAGACTCACAATGACTTTTGTCCAGTTCTCCCATTACATTTATATCTCTAGCATTTAGTATGGAGCCTGGCACATAGGAAGGACTTAACAGATAGCTTTATTTATTCATTCATTCACTCATTTATTTATCTATCTATTTATTCATTCATTCATTTGTTTATTTATTTATTCACTTATTCATTCACTTACCTATTTGTTTGTTTGTTTGTTTTTTAAGTATTACAGTAGATAGAATACAAGATTTAGAGTCATGAAAACCTAAGTTCAAATATGACGTCAGACACTTAAAAGGTATGTGACCCCAGGTAAGTCACTTTACCTTTATTACGCTTAAGTTCCTTATAAATAAAATATGGGGGTTGGACTCCGTATCTTGCAAGGGCCTTTTTTCTACATATATCATCCTATGATCCATCATTCATGACTCAAACTGAGGTTGCTGAGGTTTAGGGGTGCCGGGACCCCAAAATAGCAATACATAGGTCTGGCCCAAATGAATTCAACCCAAGCATTTATTCAATGAAAGACAAGATCTATTAGAACATAGATTGGGTGGGCATGATTCTAAAAATCCACCATATTGCCAGATTCTTAAGAAATCTAAGCACTATCATGGAGGCAAAATGGATCTTTTATACAGAAAATGGTGGCATCCAGGAAGGGATCTAGATGGAACTAAGGGCGTGGCAGTCTAGGGTGGGGCAAGGTGTACACAATGAAAGGCAGTTAATTAAGTGGGAAGGGCTGATAGTCCTAGGTGCATGCCAGGGACCTGAGCCAAGTGGGAAATCCCAGGGTTTTTCCTTTTTGGGGTTCATATCCTAAAGACATGGTCTTTTTCTTTTGGAGGGTTAAGATTCCATCCCCCATCAAGGTGAATCATATTTCATTCAAGGAAAGTGAACTGAATCCAGAGGTAGAACCTTTCCTATCTAGAACTTCATCAGCAGAGACAGAGCACAGAGAAAACCCATTCAGTTTGGCATGGGTCACATAGTTAGTAAGTCTCCGTCTGAGGCAGAATTTGCATTCAGGTCTTCATGATTCCAAGTCCGACACTACCCTTTGTACCACCTAGCTGTTTCAAATTATTAGCCCCATTTTACAGGTGAGGAAACTGACACTAAGATTAAATGACTGGTCCGTGGTGACATAGCTAGTAAGCGTGTGTTGAGAGTTGAACTCAGGTTTTCTTAACTTCAAATCTAGCACTCTATCCACTCAACTACTTACCTGATGACTAGGTGAGTAACAGTATATAATAGCATCCTGACTGAAAACATCACCATGTGAACCAGTATCTGGTTTAGATCATCTTTGCATAACTGGTCAGTGGTCTCACTTACTTGGAGCATTTATTACTTCTCTCTAAAGTCTCCTATGGGCAATAAGTTGTGGCAGTAAATTTTTCTTCACTAGACAGTCTCTTTCAGACTATGTGGTAAATAGACAAATTATTCATTCTCTCAATATCTTTGTATAGAGGATCTTTCTACCAACCTGATAGATCATGAGCCCCTTGAGAATCAAGGTTTTTCAGCATAACTCTCCTTGGAGGTTTTGACAATGAATTTGGGGGTTACAATATACCCAACAACACAAAACCGTACGCAGTTTATTTATTTTATTTTGTCAAAGCTCTTATGAGCTGAAGTCATGGCTAGTCAGAGAGCTTCTCCTTCAGATGAGAGATGTTCTGGTTTGAGCTCTTGCATCTTATCAGTCTTTTAAGGTTCCAAGGCACAAATTGATAGATAAGTGGAGCACTTACCACAACATCAACAAGGATGCTTGATGTAAAATCTGTAGTATCATTGCTCATGAAGTGGTGTGAATGTATAGTACTAGAAATGCCATGTTATTGACTCCACCTACATGTCTGCTCCCATCTCAGTGTTCTTAACATGTTTGATGCAGTACAATTGAAACATTCAAGCTATGGATCTCCTTGAGGATAGCAAGGTGTAGTTCCAGACTTCTTGATGTCTATCAAAACTAGTATTGCCTTGAGTAGCTTTTTCTCAAAGGTCAGAATAGATTCTATCACAGAATCCATATATCGAAGAATACTTTTTCCGTGATACTTTGGCAACCATGAGTATTTTCTAGTTCCTGGTGGGGTATGTTTGTGCATGCCTGGTGAAAACACTACTCACTACTGACACATGACTTGTATTTTTACTACCTCCTTCCAGAGACAACAAATCAATGTCAATAAGTTCCTATAATTTGCTAATGCTTGTAGTTTTCAAATGTGCAGCATAAATTGGTGCTGCTTTTCTTCATATTGCTTCAACCACAAGCCTGACATTTCTTAGTGACACCTGCTACCATCTTGGAATAAAGTCAGCTTCTTTTTAGCTCCAGGGTTCTTTCTTGACCCATTTGTACAAAGATATCATGTAATGCTTTTGTGACCATAGAGTGGTATACACTGGGTAAGAGAAGGAGGTAGCCAGTCCAGACAAGCAGAGTGCTTCTTTAAGACATGAAGGCCAGCTCTTTAATGAATTTAGTATGGTTTCTGGGGAAATGATCCTACTTTTCATCAAATAAAAAAATGATCAGGTGATGCCCCTCTCTTTTATAACTTCAAATCAGCCAATAACCGCTAATCAGTAAGCCTTGAATCTGAGAGTTCAGAAATTCAATCAAGAGAAGAGGAGTTCTCACAAACTATACCCCTAAGAAAAGACAATAATAACTCATATAACTCTCAAAGCTAGAAAAGCAACAAGGACCTATAGTCTAGATGTGGGAGAAGCAAAGACCTTCCAGTTATTCAAACTGTACAGTTCTGGTGGCAATAGGTTATCTGTCTGGCAATCTCAAAATGTGTTTCCTTTATACTGTCCAGTTTTAGAGGCAAGGAGTTCAAATTATAGTATGGCACTATGAGTCTGGGAAAACCACCGGATGTACCAGAGAGAGACAAGAATGGTTTTGGTTGTTTATGGAGTTTTGAGTCCTTTTATGTGTTTTCTATATTTGTTTATAAGGTCTTTGAACCTTTTCCACTTTCTGCACTCTCTGCAAAGTGAAATAAAGGCTGCCTTATACTCAATATGTATTCATTACTTTGAATGCTTGTAGAGGATCTGGGAAATCTTTCATCCAGATCTGTGAAAATTTGGACATAAATTATGCATAAGCTACATTTGCTCATTATTTGTTAAACTGAAGTAAACTATTTTTTAAAAGAAAGAAAGTTCAGGGCTTCATTTTCTATTCTGTGTGACCCCATTAGCAGACTTAGTGACAAAGATATTGGCCTTTAATACCTCTTTCTGTTTACTTTTCTACTCCTGATGGTTTTATAAATATTAGGCAAGACTCTTGGGAGAAAGGCATTCTTCACTGTGTCAAAGGAAGACTTAAAGAAAATAAATCTAAACTAGTTTTTTTTAATGAAAACAAAAGAAACTATTATTGACAACAATTTGCTACAAATTCTAAAAGACAATCATATTCCCAATAAATTTAACTTGTTTTTATTATAAGTTGCTGCTTCTTTGCAGCCAAAGTTTTCTTTAAATATATGTGTTTACTAGTAGTTTCTCCAGAAACAATTCCCAAACTCAAGCATGATTTTTTTTCTTCCCCATTCTGTGCAACACTGTATTTAAAATCACACATTTAAAGCTGGAAGGGAACTCAGAGGTACAATTCCATTATTTTGAACCAAGGTCTTCTGACTCCAAATCTCAAGTTCTTTCAACTGTGCTGACTCCTATGTATCTTGTGCACCCAGTGTATCTAATGCTGGGCACATAGTAGGCACTTAATAAATGTTTCTTGACTGTGAGACTACATATCAAATTACTTTAGCGCCCTAAAATTAGAGTTACTAGAATAATTGGTATAGATATGTATTTTCAGCTCTGAAATGATAAAACAAAGAAGACCAGAGTATAATTTGTCCATTCACCTAACTTTAAACCCTGCATATGAAAGCTAACATTTTACTAGTTCTATTTGTTATTCATAGATCAAAATTGATCTTAAAATAGACTCATACCCATATACCGGATATCATCTAGCATAATGAGTGCATTTTTTCTAATCTTTCCAACACCCATTTCCAATATCATGCATAATAAATAATTTGTTTTCCATATAGTAATAAGATTAACAACTTCACATTTACACGGGGTACTGAGTCATGTTCAAATAAAGCAAGTTCTAATGAGAAAAATTGGATGTGGCAGCAAATCAGTGTTCCACTAAGCAATCCAGGTTTATGTGTGTTTGTCTATCTTTCCTGTGTGTATTTTTGTCAGCATTCCACTGTAAACAAGATGATTTCTTTCATGTTGGGTTAGCCTGGGTAAATTTGTTTAATGAACAACAAATTCATTGTAAACATTGCAATAAGTCTGAATGCCTTACAGAATAGCTAAGGGTCTTTACGCTGCTTCCAAAAACTAAAGCATGCTAACTATATAAACTGATTTTTGGTAAAAAAAAAAAAAAAAAACAGCAACATATAAGAGAGACAAACAGACTCTGCTTACTGATATCCTGTGCAATGGAAGAGTCTGTGGTTTGCTGAAATACTCTTAAAAGACCATGGGTAACATTTACCTTGGGAAAAGTAAGGTCCGAAGCAGTGCAAATCACCTCTTCTTTTCCATTGCTCAGTCCCAACTTCAGTCACCGAAGGGGTAGGAAGATATTTGTCCACTTGGCTTATAGTATATTACTCATAATCTAACAAGTAAGTACCAACTAAAAAGCGTTAGAACCACCACTGTGTAAACTATAACTGATGTTTATATTTCAATCATTTTACACTTAGATTGGCCTTGAAAAGTAAACGGATTTGTATCTACATCATTATGACCCCATAACACTCTAGGTACAGCCCCAGCCCATCCATTCAAATGCAGAAGGTAGAGTATGGGGATTGGAGACCAATTCTTTCTGGAAGAGAATATTTTGTCTCTATGAGCATGAAGCTCTGGGGGAGAGAAGAGTGAAAAAAAAAAGAGATGAAATCGTGTCCACTCTTGTTCTGAAGGAGGATAGAATCATCCTTAGAAGAAACATGAAGTGTGCACAAGGGAGGGGGTTTGAGAGGAGAATGAGCATCCACATCATGCAACTAGGAGTAAAGTGAGCTAAGGGGAGAAAGTGAGAGACCAGAGAAGGGTAGTCAGAGTAGCTGGTGTTTCAGAGCTTCTGATCTTCTACCCTTGTTGTCAGGTGGCAAAGCCTGAGGCTAGAGGGAGAAACACACCCAATTGGTGTTGAACTCACCCTATCAAAGATGAAGTGTCTGCCTCCCTTCCTCCCTCTTTTTCTGTCCCTGTGGGGACAGATAGATGTTAAATCCAAAATTTTCCTGTTCCAGATGTGTGTTTGTGTATGTGTGTGCACACACATACACACATATACTATATACTATCTATCTATGTTTTATATACCTATATACATACATATAACATACATAGTTTTTGCTTAGTCTGATTTGTGGACAAACTCTAATTGATCATCACTATGTCTAAACTGTGTATATCATTATTGTAAAAGAGAATACAGAGAAAAAGGAGGCTATGATGGCTACATGTACACTTGGAAGTTAAAGGGACAGAGGTTTAGATTCTCTGTCTAAATACTCTGCATCCTCTCTTTTAAAAAACATTTTTGTAAGGAGGCTTGTCTGGGCATGCTCAGATTGCCTAACATGGATGCATAGTAACCTCCTTTGACTGACTAGCTTCTTAGCCCAGACAGACTATGTCTTTAGAATGGGCTAGACTGAAACATCTGGCTCTTTCCTATAGGCTCTTTTCCTGCTGAACCACAGCACAGGAGCCATGAACTGAAGCAATGAGAGGGAAAGGACTTCCTTCTCCTTCTCACCCACTATTTGACTCTAGCTCTGAGAAATGGACCTGAATCTGTTGATTTCTGTTTTGTTTCACTTGTCCTTCTCAGCTTCAGATATCACTAGTGATCCACACTGGACCTACTGGATCTGGGAGTTCACACAGCGGCAGTTTTGAAGCCAGGATTCCAGGTCAGATGGCAGAATCTTCTGCCTGTCAGAGAAGCCTTGAGAGGGGCCAGAGTGCCTGGGACTCGAGACTACAGTGAGTTTTAGACTTGGAACTGTGACTGAGTGGGGGAGTAGGGAGCATTCAGTCCCATATGTTTGTATATTTGTTATTATAGTTTTTGAAGCTAATATTCCTTTGTGAAAGCTACTCAGACTATTATTGGCTAAACAGAGATGAGTAGGGGACCACTCCCTCCATTTGAAAGAAGATCATAGTTGGGGGCTGGAGTCATTTGCAGAAAGCCTCGCCCTACCTACTCCCAGTCTCCTTAAAGATACCAAAGAATCCTAGGGGAGGGATGAAATGTAACATATCTGGCCTATAGGGAATGAGGTCAAGGTAATTAGTAGCATATTTAATTTTTTAAATTAAAATTAATATTCTTTACCTCCTACTTCCTCATTTAAAACAAGAAGGCACAATAACAGCATTTATTTTAATAATTTTATGTTTATAATATTATAAAGTTTATGAATAGAAAATTTTATAAAATTTTATATCTAAATTTAAGAATTTATTTCAGTTAATTTCAGTTAATAGGCTTTCTATTCTCTGAAGCAGCTGGATAGAACAGGAAGATCTGAGTTCAAATCTAGCCTCCACCACTTACTAGCTATGTGACCCTGGGCAAGTCACTTAACCTCAGTCTGACTTAATTTCTTCAACTGTAAAATGGGGATAATAAGAATGTCTACCTCTATAGACTGTTGTGAGGATCATATGAGATAATATTTTTAAAGTGCTTAGCACAGTGCCTGGCACATAGTAGGTGCTAGAAAAATACTTGCTCCCTTCTCCCTTCTTATAGTGCTTTAAGGTTTGTAAAGTACTTTACAAATATTATCTCATTTTATCTTCACAGCAGTCTCATAAGGTAGGTGCTATTGAACCAAATCCTTGTAACAAATATGCATAGTTATGCAGATTCCCACATTGACCATAACCATAAATGTATGTTTCATTCTGCATCTTGGATGCATGGTTGCATTTTGTATTAATCAGAAGTTTTACATCTGTCAAAGTTACTTGTCTTTATCATATTCTTATATAAATTTTTCTGGTTCTACTCACTTTTCTATGCATCAGTTTATATAAGGGTTCCTATGTTTCTCTGAAACCATCCCTTTTATCATTTGTTAAAGCACAGTAATATCTAAGGACATCTTATGAGACACAGAATCTCATTGATTTTAATATTTGTATAAACTGTCCAAGTGGGATAAAAAAATATGTCAATCTGGAACCTATGATTTTCCACCTGCCACAACATTAGCTAAGAAAAAGAGAATTAACACAGTGCTTGACACATAGTAGGTGCTTGTTTAATATTCACTGAATTAAATTAAGCTTAGTAAGCAAGAAAATGATTCAGGCAAGCTCATTCTGCCCACTTTCACAGAATGTCTATTCTATTCCTGAATGAGTAGTAGAAAAGAAATATTGACTAAGGAAAAGTCAAGCCCTCCCCCCCCCCAGGACTAACTAAAGGGAGGGTTAGGGAAATGCGACTCTTTCTACAAAATGTTGGAGCCACGGAAGAGGAGGTAGCTAGTGTTCTATTAGCCTAAATACCTTCAATCTCACAAATTTCTGTGTTAAACACTAGGAGAAATATTAAGACAAATAAGTTACCAGCCCAGACCTCATGGAAGTAGAGGAGATGCAATTCAAGTAAACTATCATTATATCATTATCAACAATGTGCTATATATCTTTCACCTAAGTACTGACAAAGCTAAGCTCCTTGCCACACTGGTGAAAGGATGATAAATCTTTTTAGTCCCTGCAATTCTTCAGTACTGTCCTGTGAAGCTATCAAAATCCACTTTGACAGAAGGAGTACTCATACGAATGTAATAATGGATTTTTTTGAAATAACAAAGAAGTCTTACTATGTCATTAAAGGTATTCCAGGAAAATCTTATCATATTATTAAAGGTGTTCCCTTTCAAAATTCTTTTGTCTTCTTAATGAGATGATATTCACTTGATAAGTTTAACTCTTTGTATGCCCTAATTCCTTTTCCATTTTAAGAGCACATTAATAATGGTTAATTCTCAATCAGGTTATAAACCTGTGTCATACCATTGGACTTGGATTCTAAAGTGAGAGGAATATACAAAAGGAGAGAACCAAACTTGGTATGGACAAAGAGAAGCTGCTCATACACACCAGCTCCAGTCCCCTAGAAGCAAGTCTACACAGCCATGTAGGTTGTTACTGACAATCACATGACCCCAGAGATTACTGTGTATAAAGGTGGCAATGGAACAATGAGGAGTTCCTGACCAAAAGTAGGGGCTAGAAGAATGTGCATTGGTGTCAGCAGAGCTGCAATGGTAGAGCAATGGAATTCCTAGAATAAGTTTCCTAGACCTAGTGGGGACCATACAGGACTTGGATTTAAAGATGATCAAGGGACAGTGCTTCAATGGGGAAGAGCAAACAGACCTTGAACTAGTATTGTCAATCAGATGAGCTGTCCAGGTCTGGAAAAAGGAATTGGCCACTTAACATTCCTTAGTACACTTCTGTAGCCAGAAGACTCAATCTTAAGGCTCTACTCTAAGCCTGAAGGGATGTATAAATCCCTAGAGGAGGGAGAATTTACCAGAGGGATAAATTGTCTTGGCCTCTAACAACTTCCAATGCTTTCTTTTTTCAAAACCATTCCCATGTCCCTCTATTATTACCTCTATTACTTCTGTTGATGATAGGATTCTGAGGAGATATGTATCATCTCACCATACTAGAATGTGAATGTTTATTCTTTAGTCCCTTATGGTTGCTTATTTTCATTTACCTTTCTATGCTTCTCTTAACTCCTGTGTTTATATTTTAGAACTTCTATGCAACCCTTATTTTTTTTTGTGGCTCCTTGGGTCGTTCAAGGAAGAACCATGAACTCTGTTTATTGATGCTTAGAACAAAGTTTTTAAAGATCCAAATGACAAAGATTCAAGTATCCTTATCTCATTCATATCCTGGAATATTATTACTGTAATCATTTTTTATTTGTTTTCTTGTTTACATCATTCATTTTCATGAGATTTTTGAATTACAAATTTTCTCCCTGTCTTTTCCCTACCCCAACCCCAAAACAGTGATCCTACTGTAGAGCCCCTCCCCTGGTCTGCTCTCTAACTTTCTGGTAGGGCAGGGAGGGTCTCCCTATCCCAGCCCCTGT
>CM053599.1:181930556-181946367 GCA_028646575.1 Pseudocheirus occidentalis | reverse complement strand
TATCTGGGGACTCTGGAACCTGGCTATAACATTCCTAGGAGTTGTCTTTTGGGGATCTTTTTCAAGAGGTGATTGGTGAATTCTTTCAAGTTATATTTTGCCCTCTGGTTCTAAAATATCAGGGCAGTTTTCCTTGAGAATTTCTTGAAGGATATTTTCTAAGTTCTTTTTTTGATCATGGCTTTCAGGTAGTCCAATAACTTTTAAATTGCCTCTCCTGCATCTATTTTCCAGGTCAGTGGTTTTTTTCAAGGAGATATTTCACATTGCCTTCTATTTTTTCATTTGTTTATATCTGTTTAATAGTATCTTGATTTCTCAAAGTCATTTGCTTCCATTTGCTCCACTCTAATTATGAAGTAATTATTCTCTTTAGAATGCTTTTGAGATTGTTTTTCCATCTGGCAAATTTGGCGTTTTAAGGCATTCTTCTCCTCATTAGCTTTTTGGGCCTCTTTTGCCATTTGAGTAGTTCTTTCAGGTGTTGTTTTCTTCAGTTAGGTTGTTGACTCTCTTTTCATGATTTTCTTGCATCATTCTCATTTCTTGTCCCAGTTCTTCCTCTACTTCTCTTATTTGGTTTTCAAAGTCCTTTTTAAGTCGATCTATGGCTTGCAACAGGCAGTCTTAATGTTTCTTGGAAGCATTTGGTGTGGGAGTTCTGACTGTGTTGTCTTCCTTCCCTTTCATGCTTTGATCCTTTTTGTCCCCAAAGAGGGAATCTCAAGTTAGTTGCTGTTCTTACTTTGCTTCTTTTGCCTGCTCATATTGCCAATGAATTACCTGATTTTTCTTTTTAGCTCTGTGGAACTCTTTGCTTGTAGAGGGGAAAGCTCTGTCCCAAACCACTGGGGTTTTCACAGCTGCTCGAGGTATTAGGAGGGTGCTGCAGCCCCCACCAGCTTTGGCTCAATGAAAACACACCCCAGTACCACCACCCAAGACCGCAATCCGGATCTAGGCTGCTCAACATAAGAGCACTTAGCTTCTGAATGATTGCTTGGTTCCCCCTGAAGTCTGCAGGCCGGGAGCTCTGAAGCAGCTGCTTTTGCTGCTTCCTTGCCCTGGAGACAGTTCAGCTGGACTGCTGTTCTCCCCCAAATTTAGCTGAATTCCACTGACCTTTCACTTAGTCCTTGTGTCTTATGGCCTGATCATTGGAAACTGCCACAGCTGCTGCTGATCCACTCTCCTAAAGGCTCCAGCTGCTGCTAGTCCTGGCCGCCCTGCGGCCAAGCCGGGATTTCAGACTGGGCTGGTTTTGGCTCCCAGCCTGCTGCCATGATCCCTTTGCGCCAATCTGCCTTAAGCGGGAGATGTAATTTTCTGTATTTTTGTGTGAGTTTTGGAGCCCCAAAATTTGTTGAGAGTCATATTTTATAGGTCTTTGAGGTGGCTATGTGGGAGCTGAGAAATCTTGCTGCTTCTACACTGCCATCTTGCCTCCACCCTCCATTGCTAACATTTTTTAGGAATTCAAAAGGAAAAGGTCTAGGGGTTTGTGTAAATGTTTCCTGCACTTGTGTTTTAGAAGATTGTTAATTTTAACTAATTCATATGTTCAGTCTTATCTCTTTTCTTCCTTGCCCACCCATAATCCACACAGAGCAAGAATGTCTCCTGTCCCTTTAAAGGAGTGAGTTTACCTCCTCAAACCTTGTATTTGAGAACTTGGACATAGTTAGAAGCAAATGACCATAGTTTACTTCAAGCATTAAATAGCTTAGATACAAGTAGAACATTACTTTCTGTTTCAGACTGTAGTAACATTACAGGTGGGAGGGTACAAAGACCCCTTTTACTTTCCTTCCCCACACAGAGGGGAAGGGCACAAAGGCACTCAGCTAGTTCCTTTGGGGAGGGGTAATGAAAAGGAAGTTTCCATATGGGCAGTGGTGAATAGTTGGTAGGAATAGGTGGTCTCCATAGACATAAAGCACCCTCATGAGTAGGCACAGTTCTTGACCTGTCCTCTTCTCTTTTGCCCCACTTAGCTTAGCCGCTCTCGTCATTGGCTTGCATCTAGTTAGCCACCTCACCTTAGCTTCTGATCCTCATTATCTCTGTTCCTAGGTTCACAATCCTGAAGAAAAGATCTTTTTAGGGTGCTCTTTTTCCTATTCACAGTGGATCCCCAGGCTACTATAACCACTTCCAGGCAAAAGAGTTTGTGTTTAGTGGGTCCCCCTTAATGAAACCATCTTGTTAGCCAACAGGAGCAGAAGGAATTTTGGCTCCAGAAGTTCTCTTTAAGCTGTTGATTCTTTCTTCTTCTTGCTTATTAATTTCCAGAGGAGGAGCAGACTGTCCCTCTAGATGAGGATTTTGTTAGAATTCAAATTCTTATACTCTTAATAATTTGGAGTACCAAGAAAAAGAAATAAATTGACTTGTGTTTATTATTTTAATAACAAAGTGTTCTCTTTTTCCATACAGAGCAGTTCCTATACTTAGAACGTCTGGAAATTATAAAAACAGATATGGAACTTTGCTGTCCAAATTGTAGCCCTTCTTTCGTCCTCTCTTTGCATTGAACTATTTGAACAACAACTATTTATTGATATAGATTAGTTGTATTTTGATACAAGGAATAGGAACTAGACTTGTGATTTCAGTGCTATAGAGTACAAACTCTGCCTGCCAGTGAAGGTTGGCACTTTTTCTTCAACTCACACAGATTAAATGACTTATTCAGGGTCACGCAGCCAGGAAATGTCAGAGACAGGAGATGAATCAGGTCTTCCTGGCCTCAAGGTACTCTCTCTGTCCACTATGATAAGCTGCAATTATGTGTTGTCTTGTCCTGCCCGCCTCATTGTATAGAATAGGAAACTGAGGTCCAGAGAGGTGGTGACTCATTCATGGTATGTATAGAATTAGAATTTGTGTGTAGGTCCTCTAACTCCAAATTGAGTGCCCTTTTCTATTGCAGTAGGAAGCCTCTTGAATGTCAGCAGCATCAAAGGCAGCATTTATGCCACAAAAGAGGTGAAGCCAAAGAGTATATCTATAAGTCGACAAGAAAAGAATGGGAATTTCTGTCAAGGATGATCTTAGCAAAGGCTTCATAGAAAAGCATTTGCCATTTGACCTGGTCATTAAAGTACTGGTAGGAATTTTATAGGCAGCGTGGACAGAACACATTCCAGCCTGTTTAGCATTTAACAGCAAAACAGAAATAAGTCTGGAACTAGGTTGAGACTGTCTTCTCCTTTCATTTTTTTCTTTGCATCATGTTGTTCTTGTCTGTATTGCTGTAGTCCTGTTGTCATGAGTTGATTGCATTTGTAGTTGAGGAAAATTGCAAGATGATTAACTGTTCTTTATCTTCTGTTGATATCGCAGATAAATCTTTGTTACCCTAATAGAGTATTTTAAGTTTTTTTATGAAAACATGATATATAGATTTGAACAGATATATAGAAGAATTAGATGCAGATGTTCTCACTGAGAAAGACAAACTATCCTTTGCAATGAATATATGAGGGTTATGGTGGGTGACTGGGGCTAAGGTCTTCCCTGTAAGTTAGTTTAGAAAATAAAACTTGTATTTACCTAACTCTCCAGGAAACCGCTTCTTAGATAAAGTAAGGTGTACCTGTTTCAGAGATTACATATATAAGAGAACTCTTAACTTATGTAAATGTAAGAAACTAAACCTGAAAATTCAGTACATGGACAGGGGGGAAAATTTGGAACAGAAAAGTTTTAAAAATTGAATTTAAAAAGAAAACAAAAATTCATTACATAGATTTCAAGTCTATTTAGCTTTGCTTTGTGTGTGCTGTGTGATTTGTTAATTCACTGTTTACTTTGAATCATTTTCTTTGCCATGTTTCTGAATCTCTCTTCAGCTCAGATACTTTAGCCAGTAGCCAAATAAAAAATGTTATTTTACTATAGAAAACATTAGAGGAGAGGGAGGATTTTTTATACAAGCTGAATGATTCTGTTCAGTACATCATATCAGTTAAGTCATCATCTTGCGTTTTTTTCATTTTACATTATGCCTCCTTCTAAAAACACACCCACATGTAACTTGCACTTACTTTTCATTTATATTTGATGATTTATTTTAGTAGAGAGTTTTAAAATCACAGAAAGGAAAAGATTTGTTGAAAGTTATAGCATTTATCATATCTAGTCAGCAGGAAAAGGTCACTTTTCATTAGGTGAATACATTTCCTATTTTAGGATGAAAATGCAAAAAGAGGATTTAATATATAAGAATTTACATTAAAGACGACTCTTTAGGAAACCATCTATTCCATTATATTAAATGTGCATCTAATATTGTCTCAGTTGTTGACTGAGAGAATTATACAGTAAGAAAGTAACACACCTGAATTGAGCCAACATGAGACTAAATGAAATCTCAGCTTCTACATATAGTGTCCCACTGCCCTGAGAATTATACACTCCACTTTATCAATTTTTTTTTTATGCACTGTACAGGAGAGAAAAAAGCACAAGCATCACCTCATGACTAAAGAGCATTTTACCACCTAGATAAGAGAAATGCCTAGGTAGAAACAGATGCACAGTATCTGGTCTGAAGTTACTCATTATGGGACGTCTTTGCTACTTTACCAACCCCAGGATTTCAGGTTCTGATTTTTTGTTTTGAGTTTTTTGTTTTGTTTTTTGCTTTTTGGAGGGGGGAATGCAGGGCAGTTGGGATTAAGTGGCTTGCCCAAGGCCTCATGGCTAGTAATAGTTATAAGTGTTTGAGGCCAGATTTGAACTCAGGTCCTTCTGACACCAGGGCCGATGCTCTTTTCTCTGGGCCACCTTGCTGCCCCTCAGGTTCCGTTTTTAATAAGATTTCACTTGAAATCAACTTCATGAAGATACATGCCTAAACAGGTTACTGCTGTGGTAATCATGGATTACCACATTACATATGATTACATATGAACACTATAGTCAGTAAAGTTTAGAAATAAGTTTATTCTTTGGTAAGGGATGTCTAACATGATGATTGTAGTTTACAGAAGTAACATTTACACTTAATAATTTATTCAGTGGTAATCCAAATGCTACACTGAAATAGTACCTTTAATATAAACATGGCAATAATGGATGGAGAATAACATTGATGGAAACAACAACCTTTAATTAGATAAGCAAGCAGAAAAATCTGGCTGTTCAAGTCTTCTGCAAGCTTAGAAAAAATATTTGGAATGAATCTCTTTTGTTGATCTATAAGGCACATTGCTCCTTTGCAACTTTAATCCATGCTTTGGATTAAACAGAACAGGTCTGTCTTTCACGTAATTGAAGGACTTGTAATCATGTCCTCTCTGAAACATTGCATATAGTATCAATTTTAGTTCATAGGTTAATTTTGCAAAATTGCTGGGGGGGTTTCCCCTTCTTGCTCTATTGTTATATAGGCTGGCTTTCTGGGTAAAAAATGGAGTTGGGAGGATATGAATTAATAAATGAAAAAGCATTTACTGTGTGTCAAGATCTGTTAAAGGTGGTACAAAAATGGAAAAGGTCTCTTGTCTGAAGAAACTTGCACTCTAGTTATTTAAATTTGAAAAATTACAGAGATGGTAGGAGTTATAGAGGAGTATCAGTGTCTATTGATTTGATTAAAAAAGGTGTGGGGAGGAAGCAGAGTGAAGAGTGAGTGATTGGACCTCCCTAGAATATGGTGGATTGTGGGGGAGGTGATTAGGGTAAGGATCGAGTGACAGTTATAGAGCTTAAAGGGTTAAGTTTTCCAGGGCATGATCATCTGTCCCATTTGGAATTTTTATTTGGAAATGTACATAATATGCGTACATAACTATACATAAACCCAAAATAAATGAGATTTTTCACCACATTGATTGCCATCTTCTTCCTGGCCACCCTTTTTGAAGATACTCTCCAGCCTTTCGGTGCCTTCCTTACAGTGGTGAGCAATACTAAAAACAGTATGATAGATGGAATCTCAATTCAGCCTGTACCTACTCCTTAGGCCTCTTTCAGTGCAGCCCAGGATCACATTAGCTTTTTTGACTGTTATATCACACTCCTGTCTTACATTGAGCTTGCATTGCACTAAGACTCACAGTTAATTGTAAAACTATTTCTCCCCTTATGACACTGAGCAAAATCCCCCGTCTTATGCAAAAGATGAATATAGTGCATCATTTTCTACATAGCCAGTACAAGTTCTATTTTCCAAACTAAGACATTTTTCAGAACATTCAGCATCAATTAAATTTTTACTCCATAGTATGAAGTAGTTCAGTGGGGTATGTCCTCAGGAGTTGAATTGGGGTTTTGAGGAATTGAGCTGATAACCTTTGCAGCTTCCTTCTAGACAGCTTTATTTTTAATTACTAAAGTGACTTGAAACATACTTGGAATTTTCTTCCATCCAGGGAGGCTTAGTCAGTTTTCCAGTTCCTGATGTTAGAGTCCAAGGACAACGCCTAGATGTACATTTATTTCAAATTGTTGCACTTAAAATTCTACTTGTTTCCTTCTTTATTGGACAAATCTTACTGTATACTCTGCAACCTGAAAAAAATGGGCATGTGCAGTGAAACTGTCAGTGTTTTTAAGCTAGGAGAGCTCTTGATGGAGTGCCTGGCAAATTTTATCTTACTCCATTTGGGATTTTAATTCTTTATAGTTGTTTTGTTTGGCTTGTTCTTAATCATATTTCTTAAAGTGTTTTAAGATTTTTTTCATTTTGTTCCTATGAACATAATTTCAAACTACTTCTCCATGTCCTAGATGTAGGTATACTATTCTAGCTTTAAACTTTGTTCAGAAAATCCAAAGCATCTCAACAATTTACTGATTTTGCCTTATCTCTAAATCCAAATCTCTTTCTTGATGGACTTTTAGTTGGGAGGCTCTTTAGACTGTGTAGTGCAACCTGTACTTGAAAAAGAATCCTTTCTACAGCATCCCCAAAAAGTGATTATTCAGCTTTTTGAAGATTTTCAGGGAGCAGAACCTTATCAGATCTCATCTGTATTGTGTTCAGTTCTGGGCAATATCTTAAAAAGATTGAAAGACTGGAGAATGTCCAGAGAAAGGAGGCCAAGATGGTGAAGAGCTTTGAACTCATGACATGATGATTGGTTGAAGAAAGAAGGCCTGTGAAAACCAAAGAAAAGAAGACGTGATAGCTGTGTTCAAGAATTGTAGTGATGTCATGTGGAGGGGATATTAGACTTACTCTGGCCCCAGAAAGCAAAAGTAGGGTGGACATTGGTTGCAAGGCCAGTTTAGACTTCATGTCAGGAAGAACTTCCTAACAGAATTATTCAAAAATGGAATGAGCCACAAGACGTAGTATACCTCGTTGAGGCCATCTACTCTGCCACTCTTCTACCTCTCCAGGTTTTCAGGCAGAAACAAGTTATACGCTACAGTGGGAATTCCTATATGTATAAGTTAGATTAAATGACTGCTTAGGTCGCTTTCAGCTCTCAAATTTTGTGATTGTGACTTGCCATCTTACAGTTGACTTTTAAAAAAATTTCAGTGTAAGGCCATACGAATGTCCCTTATTAAATTTCATTATCTTCAGCTTATTATTCTAGCTTATCTCTTTGGATCCTTATTCTGTCATCCCAAGGATATTACTTACCTTTACCAGCTTTGTGCATTGTTGAGAAGGATGCCTTCTGTCTTTGTTCAGATCGTTGAAAAACACCTTAAATAGCACAGGGCCATGCAGAGATCCTTGGAATATTGCATTGTATCTAACTATTAATGGCTACTCTTTCAGTCCTAGCATTTAATCAATTCTAAATTCTTAAAATTATCTTTGTTTAGCCCATCTCTTCATCTTTATCACAAGGATAACATGAGACACTTTTATCAAATGTGTTTTTAATATATAGATGTAAGTGATGTAACCTTTTCTTGATTTTCCAGTTTAATATTCCTGTCAAAAAAGGAAATAAGGTTGGTCTGGCATAACCTGTTATTCTTGGAGTCACTCTGGTTCTTTATAATGACCACTTCTTTTCCTGGATGTTCAGTAATCATTCCTTTAATAATATACATTGTGTAATAATCTTGTATGGTAGGTCATAGGCAGGCTCCTCCCCTTCATTTTTATTTAAAGCCATTTTTATTCTAGTCAAGACAATTACAGAAATACATTTTATTGGTTCCTTTTTTTCTTTGTCAAGTTATTTCCTCCCCTGGTTTGTGACCATGGAAAACAGTTAAGCAAAAACTTTAGATATAGCTATATCTGATAGTGTATTATGTTTTCTGCCCTGGTGGCCACCCACCTTTCTTACCTGAGGAAGGAATTATATTTCATTATATCTCCTTCAGGATCTTCAATTTTCAATCTTCAGGATTTTTCAGTTATTCAAATGAGCTTCTCATTTACATGTTATAATAATGGTGCATATTATTCTTAGTACTAGTACTGCTGCTTATTTTCCTCCATATGAGTTTGTATATAAATTTTCTCACATCTTAAATCTCCTAACTTTCATGGCATAAGTTATATTCTTTTACATTCATGATGGCATGCTGTTGTTGGTTTTAAAACCATTCTTCAAGTCAAGGAGGGATAACTTTTTTTCTAATTCTCTGCCACTACCAAAAGTACCCCAAGGAGTATTTTGTATATTTTTTGTTTCTGATTTTGATTTCTTCAGTGTATATGCCCAGTCAAAGAGTTCCTGGGTCAAAGCTATGTACAGTTGAGTCACTTCCCTTGCATAATTCCAAATTGGTATAAATAACAATTGAAACAATTCACAGCTCTGTACATTGCATGTGTGTGCCTTTCTAATGTTGACCGTTTTCCGTGTTTTTTTTCATCTTTGCCAATTTGCATGATATAAAGTGAAACCTCAGAGTTGTTTTAATTTGCATTTCTCTTCCTGTTAGTGATTTGAAGAATGTTTTCATACTTTCATTTATTACTTGCCATTCTTTGAAAATATGGTTCAAACCCTTTGACTAGTTGTCATTTGTAGAATGGCTATTAGTTCTTTGTAAAATTTGGAAATTAGACTTATCAATATTTGATGTAATTATATTTCTTAGTCTACTGTTTCTTTTCTAATTCTTTCTTCATTGATTTTATTTGTATTAAACCTTTCTAGTTTTATGAAGTCAAAATTGTCCTCTGTCCCTTGTTTGTTCTCTCCCAGAGACATGGGTATCGGAGGGAAAGAGGAGGAAAATATAAGATGTTGGTTTAAGCCTAATTTCTTCCAAACTGCTTTCCAACTTTGTGGCAGTTTTTATTTAAAATAAAAGCAAAAAACAGAAAGTTCTTTGTCATACTAAACTATTGTTTCCATATTTTTCTGATTTTATTTACATAGTCTGTTCCATTCATCTGTTTTTCTGTTTAAAATAAACCAATACAAGTTAGAACAGATTGGGGGAAGGGGTATTTAGTAGGCTTGCTGTCTTTGGGTGGGGTAAGGGAAAGACAGGGAGAAAATTTGTAATTCAAAATCTTGTGGAAATGAATGTTGAAAACTAAAAATAAATAAAATAACTGGTACCAAGGAGTTTAGGTGACCTACTTTCTAATTTAAAATATATTTATAATAAAATATAATAGATAACATGTATATATAATGTAATTATATATGCTATATGTTATCCATAATATGAAATTACATCATATCATGTATCGATATATTAAATAGAATATAATCTTTTTAATATGCTACAACACTTTTTCAACAAAAGGTATCTGAATAACTGGAAAAGTATTGTTTGGGGTTAGGCTGACCAATATGAAAATAGTAGTACTTATTAAATTATTTATTCAGTGCCTAGCAACCAAATACAAAAAGACTATAGAACTAGAAAAAAAAATTCATTTATTGGAACAAAAGTTCTACAATCTCAAGGAAAGTAATGAAGAAGAGTAGAAAGAAAAGAGAACCTAATAGTACCAGATCATAAACTATATGTATTTCAAAACAGAAATCATTAAAGCCATTTGATATTGTTTAAGAAGTAGGATGCTCATTGGAGCAGATTAGGCCCAGTATGTACAGAAGCAAACAGGACAATAAAAGTCTCATGATCCTACCCAAAGATCCCACCTTATTGGGGTAACTATTTGGCAAGTAGTTGGAAAGTACTTTGGCTGGAAAGTAGTCTGGCAAAAATAAGTAGAGACCAACATCTCACTCCATATACCAGCATAAACTCCAAATGGGCATAATAATTAGCCATAAACTGTGATATAAATTAAAATAACAAAGAAAAAATTAACTGTCATGACTAGAGAAAAAGTTCATGACCAAGCAAGAAATCACAGTAGGTAAAATGGACACATTCAATTACATATAATTTTTGCACAAATAAAAGCAGTGCAGCTAAAATTATGAGAGAAGCATGTAAATAGAGGGAAAACAAATGTTTGCAACAAGATTCTCCAGTAAAACTCCTATTTCTAAGATATATAGGGAGCTGGTTCAACTTTTTTTAGAATGAGAGTCATTCTCCAGGTAAATAGTCCAAGGATATGAATAGGGGCTTCAGAGGAGGAACTTCAGCCTAGAGCCATATGAAAAAAAAAATTACCCAAATCACAAAATGTAGAAATGCAAATGAAAACAATTTCAATTCTACGTCATACTCATCAGATTGGCAGACCGAAAAATTAAGAAAATTGTAAATGCTGAAGGGATTGTGTGAAAACATATTAATGCATTGTTGATAGAGCTGTGAACTGGTCCAGCCATTCTGAAAAGCAGTTTTTTTTTTCTCTTAAGAAGTATTTTATTTTTTCCAATTACACGTAAAGACAATTTTGAACATTTTTTAAAATAAAATTTTGAGTTGCAAATTTTTTTCCTTCCCTCCCATCTCCCTAAGACTATTAAAGTAATTTGATATAGAGTTTATATGTGCAGCCATGTAAAACATTTCCATTTTTTTTGTGGAGAAAAAAAAAACCACACACAAAAATAAAGATAATCATAGTTGATCACATAGTGTTGCTATTATTATATACAAAGTTTTTGATTTTGATTTCTTCAGGGTATCTGCCCAATCAAACAATTCCTGGATAATAGCTATGTATGTTGAGTCACTTCCTTTGCATAATTCCAAATTGATGTAAATTACGTAAATAACAATTGTGTGTACAATTCCAAAGTGAATTGTATTATATACAATGTTTGTACAATGTACAAAAGTGGCTTCTGCTCACTTCAGTTTGCATCAGATTTTCATGTAAGTTTCTAGATTTTTCTGAGAGCATCCTGCTCATCATTTTTTACAGCAGCAGAATATTCCATTATGTTCCGAGAGTCCCTACTTGTTCAGCCGTTCCCCAATCATTGGGCATCCCCTCAATTTCCAGTATTTGCCACTACCAAAAGGGCTGCTCTAAATATTTTTGTACATGTAGGTCCTTTTCCCATTTTTATTCTCTCTTTTTGGATACAGACCTAGTAGTGGTATGGTTGGATCAAAGAGTAGTATGCAGGTTAACTGTCATTTGGGCCTAATTCCAAATTACTTTCCAGAATGGTTGGATCAGTTCACAACTCCACCACCAGTGCACTAGTCCCAGTTTTTCCGCATTTTCTCCAATATTTATTATTTCTGGAAAACAATTTAGAACTACATCCTAAAAGGTATTAAACTGTACAATGATACCCTTTGACTCAGCAATACTATTATTGGATCTATACCCCAAAGAGATGAAGAGGAAAATTACCTATATGCAAAATAGCTTTTTTTGTGATAGGCATTTTTGCCTATCAGTTGTAGTTCATATGTTATGGGATGGAATACTGTTGTGGTATAAAAAAATGAGGGATTAGTTTCAGAAAAACCTGGGGGGGGCGCGGCTAGGTGGCGCAGTGAATAGAGCACGGGCCCTGGAGTCAGGAGTACCTGAGTTCAAATCCGGCCTCAGACATTTAACACACACACACACACACACACACACACACACACGCACACACAAACTAGCCGTGTGACCTTGGGCAAGTCACTTAACCCCAACTGCCCTCCAGAAAAAAAAGAAAAAAAAACCTGGGAAGACTTGTATGAGCTTATGCAGAATAAAGTAAGCATAACCAGAAAGACATTTTGTACAGTAACATTATTGTAAAGCCAGCTTTAGAAGACTTTTAAAACTCTGATCAGCTGAGTGACCAGCCATGATTCCACAGGACTCATGGTGAAACATGCTGCCCAACTGCTAACCTAGAGCTAATGAATTCAGATTGCAAATTGAGACTTTTAGGGGGAGGGGGAGGATGGCTAAGTAAGGAATTTGTTAATTATTTTGTTTTATCCGTTTTTTAATGCGGGGGTAAAGAAAGAGAAGATAAACTTCTCATTGATTAAAAAGTTTTTTCAATATGAATGTGTAATACTGTGTCCCCTTAATTCACGCATTTTCTCATTATTTCTAAACCTTTAATCATTTCAAATGTGTGCAAGCCTGCCGGACTGTTAACTTCCTGAGTCACCTACTTCGGTCCACATGGACAGTCTCAGTTGCCTCTATGACCCTTTAGGATATTCCCGGATCAGACAAGACTAGTCAGACACCTTGGTGGAGGAGTATAGGTGTCTTTATTCTATGCTACTATGTGCCCTATCCCCATGTGTCCCGCGCTCTCCCAGGCTCCTCTGCCTTATATAGACTGTCTGGTCTTCCTTTCATCACGTGCCTCAGTAACAGTACTCTGATAGGGGGGAGTGTTCCTCCATTTATTTGCGCATGCTCTATGCCACCCATGAACTTTAATCCCGCCCAAGATGCCCATGCCTGTGGGACAGGAGACAGAGTGCTTGGTAAACAGGAAGTATGGTCATGGGGGCAGGGCAAACACACGGATGCCTCTTAGATCTGCCTCCAGTCTTCCTGTTTTCCAGGACATACTGACCCAGTTCCGACCTCTAGTCATTCAAGGCTTAAAGTGGCTTAAAGGTCTTGTTAGAGGAGGCGCTGGTGCCTGTGTGTCAACTGATGAAGATCTCCTAACCTATGGGGCTGTAGCATAAAAGTGCAAGAAAATTGAAGAAAGTTATAGGTGTAGAGGGCAGTATGTAACTGTCCCATGGTGAGTTGGCCCACTCTCCCTGTCCGCCCAGATCTCCCCATTTTTCTTTTACAAAGAGGGTCTTAAGGGTGCGGTTTGCCTTTTCCGCTATGGCCTGACCAGTGGGTTATAGGGCCTGTTACATGCCTAATAGAAAATTCCTGCAAAAAGGAAGCAAAGGCTTTAGAAGTATAAGCTGGGCTGTTATCTGTTTTTATGGTCATTGGGAGGCCTGCAAAAGAAAAATATGTTAATAAATGACTTATCCCATGTCGGGCTGTCTCCTCTGGCTGGATGGTGGCCCACAGGAATCTGCAAAAGGTATCAACAGAGACATGACTGCATTGAGAACCCCAATGGGTGACATCCATTTGCCACAACTCCTGGGGGCGAGTCGATTTTCAGTCAGGATGTCTGGAGGTGGCCTAAGGGAACACAGGAGACACACAACGTTTCACAGTCTCTGCTGCCTGTTTCTTAGTCAATCTGTATAAGCATACAGAGAGAACGAGCTGAAAGATGAAAATTATTATGTGGTGAGGTAGCTTTACCTAGAGAAACAAACCTAAAGAAAGGAGAGAATCAACGTGTCTGTTTCCATCAAAAATGGGCCCTATTCCTATAGTATGTGACCTCACATGCAAACCAAAATATTTATAACCAGATCTCTGTGAATACTTTAGAGCAGAAGAAACCTTTCCAAATCAAGATGATTAAGACTAAGTTGGTAACGGGGGCGGTTAGGTGGCGCAGTGAAAAAAGCACTGGCCCTGGAGTCAGGAGCACCAGAGTTCAAATCCTGCTCAGACACTTAACACAAAAACTAGCCGTGTGACCTTGGGCAAAGTCACTTAACCCCAACTGCCCTCTCCCCGCCCCCCCCCCAAAAAAAACTAGGTTGGTATAAAGTTTTCTCCTAAGTGACAAAAATTCTCAAAGCATGATAAAAATCGAATTTCTACATCACTGTGGAATTCTTAGATATTAAAAAATGTTTTAGCCAGAAAAGGTATTGTAAATTAATCTGATCACATTACTTTAAAATCTAGTGCTATTAGTAGAATCTTCTTAAGGTGAGCCTTGAGCAGTTACAAAGTTTCTTTCACCCGATCATGGCTCATAGCCAATTAGTATTAAGAGAAAATGTTTTATTCCCATGGAACTGTAACAAACAAATTAAATTTCTTATGAAAAGAATTTCATTTCAAATTTAAACTTAGAAATCTTAGAGCTCCTTTTAAATATTTTTGCAAATTTCTTAAATTTTAAATGGAACAAATTCACTGCTCAGGCTGAATGACCTTGTCTCTAGATATTATTTCCATGGACTTTGGACAGTTTTACAACATAGGAATAAATGAGAAGGACTTGAAGGAGCTGGTTGGAGATGCCCTGCTTTTTTGCAATCTTATGCATATTGGAGGAACAGTCTAAATTAACAGAATTAATCCACATAACATTTTCACCTAATCTTCATGCAGCAATCAACTAACTTCAGGATTTATTGTCAAAACTGTAAAGTAACTTTAGCCAAATGGTTTTTGATACAACTTTCTTTTTTAACTATGGGTAAAGGTGTAAACACCTAGCTTTCCATAGGGCAAACATTTTTTTGTTTGTTTGTTTGTTTTTGCTTTTTGGGAGGGCAATTGGGGTTAAGTGACTTGCCCAAGGTCACATGGCTAGGTTTTGTGTTAAGTGTCTGAGGTCGGATTTGAACTCAGGTCCTCCTGACTCCAGGGTGGGTGCTCTGTTCACTGCGCCACCTAGCCACCCGGGCAAACATTATAAAACACAAGTGACCCAACTGTTTTAAAACAAATTCTACATCTTTAGCTCCCACAAAATTCAACCAAAAATTTGATAATAAAACACTACTTTCTGGCCTACAATGATTTCTCAATCTTTACTACACTTGAATCTTACTATTATAGTTAAGAAAAACCCATAAGACATAAAAACTAGCCATGTAACTTTGCGCAAGTCACTTAACCCCAACTGCCCTCCAAAAAAATAAAAAACAGAAACCCATAAGGACACCAATTCCATTTCCAAATCATCAGTTGCAAAAACTACTAACTAGGTGTGGGCTTCAGTATGCCCCAGGGCTTTTGCTAGTAGGACCCTTGTTATCTTTCTTCTCTTAGTCAGATTGAGAGGGGTAATTCAAATTCCTCATTACTTTTTCAGCTCTCTCTCTTAATCTGCTAATTTTACCTTGTACTTCAGTGCTATGTTTTTTTCGTAGAATTTCTTTGAAAGTTAAGTGCTCCAAGCCCTCCACTCAGAGGAAACAATTTCTCAGAGGATTCTCAGAGGCACTTTCCATTCCCAATACTGGGAAGCCTGAAGCTCTCACCTTCCAAATACTTCTTTGCCAAATCTTAACAAAATTCCAATTTGCCTAAATGCCAATTAGCATAACAAATTCTGACTTATCTTAATGGTTGCTTGTTTACCTTTTCAATCTAAGGGAGAAGTTTCCACCTCATTTTTTATCACCATCTTCTTATTCCACTTGGCTGGAATGGAATGAAGAGGAGACTCCCAAACCTTTGCAAATCTCAGAACTTCCATGTACTCACATAAAGACAAAGATAAAGCAGACGGACACAAAAACAACAGAATGGATCCAAAAACTTCCCAGATAATTTATAGGAGATCTTCTGAAAAGATTTTTAACAGTTGCTAACTCTCCAGATAGGAAGGAAGTCAGATGCAGCTTACTTAATAATAAAAAACACTTGCATCCCACCACAGTATGGGGCAATGGAGCATGCCTTGAGCTATAC
>CM053599.1:181913373-181930056 GCA_028646575.1 Pseudocheirus occidentalis | reverse complement strand
AATACATGTATATGTATACCTACACATATGTCTATCTAGGAGGCTATATATGCGTATGAATACATATCTGAGTATGTGTGTATATGAGTTTATAGAGGGCACCGGATCAATTGAATAGGAAGGGATGATACTTTAAAAGGTGAAATTCTCAGGTGGGAGAGGATTTGAATGAGAAGAGACAGGGAGAGACAGAATGGGGTTAATCATCCCATATAGAAGAGGTAAGGGATAACTGTTACAATGGAGGGGAAAAACAGGAAGGCAAAAGGGAAAGAGTCAGCTTTGCTCTCTTTGAATGTGGCTTAGGGAAGGAATGACATAAACTCTAAACTGGGTATCTTGCCACACAGGACAGTAGGGGGGATGGAGATGAAAGGTGGGATGATGTAGGGGAGGATGGAGGGGGGAGGGCGGCTGGAAGCACAAACTTCTGTAAAGTAACAGGGACAGGATAGTGAATAGAATAAGGAGAGGGGATGGGAGAGAAAGGAGGGACATATAATCAGTCTCTTGCAATATGTGCATTGTGGAGATGTTCTGCGTAAATACATGTACTGTCTGTATGGACTTGTTTGTCCTTCCAGTGGCAGTGGGTGACAAGGGAGGAACTGGAAGAATCTAGAATTTAAAGTTCTACAATCAAATGTTTATATAAATAAATATATATATATATACACATATATATATAATTATGATAATAATAATAATAATAATTATTATTAACTACATGCAACTGGGAATTAAGTTATACAGGCACTGGGGTAGGGAGACCCATCCTGCCCTACCAGAAAGTTAGAGGGGTGATGGAGGAAGACATAGGAGAGAGCAGATTGGGCAAGGGGCTTTACATGGGGATCACTGTTTTGGGGTTGTGGATAGGGGAAAGATGGGGAGAAAATTTGTAACTCAAAATATTGTGGAAATGAATGATGTAAACAAGGAAATAAATAAAATATTTTTTAAAGAAAAATGAGAAAGGAAAAAAGGGAGAAAATAGTATGCTTTGATCTGTATTTAGATTCCATATTTCTTTCTCTGGATGTGGATAACATTTTCCATCATGAGTCTTATGGAATTGTAGATCATTGTATTGCTGAGAAGAACTAAGTCTTATCAAAGCTGATCACATAATGATGCTGTTACTGTGTACAACATTCTCCTGGTTCTCACTTCACTCAGCATAGGTTCATGTAAGTCTTTCCAGATTTTTCTGAAGTCCACCTGCTCATATTTCTTATAGCACAATAGTATTCCATTACAGTTATATACCACGACTTGTTCAGTCATATCCTAATTGATGGGCACCCTCTCAATTTCTTTGCCACCATGAAAAGAGATGCTTTAAAGATGTTTGTACTTGTGTATCCTTTTCTATTTTTTATGATCTCTTTGGGATACAACCCTAGAAGAGGTATTACATTGAATCAAAGAGTATGCACTGTTTTATACCCCTTTGGGGCATAGTTACAAATTGCTCAGTTTGGAGTTTTAGAAAGAGAAACCTCCTTGAGGTTTGAGGAATGTTGTTGATTTTATTCAAATAAGAAGGGCATAAGAAAATTTATTTTGTTATCCTTTATGATATGGAAAATAAAATTTAGATATATATTGGCAACATTGAATTATTTGAATGTAGCATAACAGAATTCTGTCCTTGAAGCATCATTAGTAAGGTGCATTTTAGTCCTTATGTAAAGACTATACATTGTAAAGCCATGAATGAGCAGCTTTCCAGAGGACTGCTGCTGTGAACAGCTTTTAAGCTTCTTATTACATAGTATGTGAACTCTCTATTTATTCAATAACAAATCAGAACAAAACATTAACAGAAAATCAAAATATAGCATTCACAATGTTACAACTTAACACAGAAAATCAACATATAGCATTCACCATGTCACATTTCAACAACTTATCACTAAAATGGCTATATAGTTTTCCCAAGACTGGTCACATAGTTTTAAACAAAGTACATTCATTTAGTCAATCACAAAAATCCTTAATTCAGTCACAAAGTACAAAAGCCAAACGTCTCCACCCCTAGGTCACAGTAAATCATAATCTTCTCAGTCAGTACAGAGTATCCAAGTAAAGTCTTCTTTCAGCTTGACTTGAGGCTGGCTCTCACCTTCCATGGTTCCTCTTCCATGGTGCCAGCTCCAACTTTCACCTGGGTTCAAAAGCAGGCAGCTCCTGGTTCCTTGTCCAGCTCCTTGTCCAGTTCCCATTCCATATTAAAGTTCACAGTGTCCAGTCCACCTCAAGTCCTTCACATTTCCTGTTTCTGGGAAGACAAAGCTTAAAAGAGCCACAATATTCATAAGCATTGACAGCACCATCATCAATTCACTAGGTGCTTGTGAAATCAACTCAGACCCACCAACAAGGTCCTAGAGGTCAGCAAAATCATCAGGAAAGTCTATGTAAAAGTGTATGTAAACATACAACCAGAAAATCCTCCTTCAGGGCTTCCAGTAAGGTCCCAGGGCTTCTGTACAAAGTATCACAAACAAACGTCAACACAGATAGATCAGACAAACAGAGTGAGGGGATACCACAAGTTTTCTCCTTCTTGATCCTTCTACCATAAGAGTCCTCTTCTCAGTTCTGCTGTCTCTAGCCTGGGCCTCTCCTTATCTATACTCATTAGCTCCTACCCTTCCTTTCGAAAGAGTTCAGGAGTACTAGGGTTCACAAGTTGTAGGCTTCACACATTGTTTCTTAAAAGACTTGATACAAGGCTCAAAAGAAACTTAAGCTGAAACAATGTGTTAATTCATTAGCTGAAACAAAGTGTGAACTACTTCTATGCTTTCCATTACATACATTAATGATTTCATTTCTACATAACAGAGGTTATGTTTGCAATTTTCATGTTTTAAGAAATCAGGGATCCTAAAAGTGGGGTGAAAATATAAGGCTGTCCCTTTAAATCTTTGGGAGTAGACTAACTGAAAACCCTATAATTTGAAGTTATGACAGAAAATGATTATCAGGACAACTGAGATCCCATATGATTTCATTTGTGAATATAGATCCAGATGTGAATGAATTTATTCTAGTCTAACTTTAGATGAGAAATGTTCTCTGTCAGGATAATTGTGATCTTTGATGCTTTATAAGTAAATTAGGCCTTAAGGTAGAATACTCTTAATATTTCACAATTAAGGCAATGAATTTAGAATGTGCAAAAATGTTTTCTTAAAGTATAATTGGTTTACAATTACTCTGTCGGTCTTGAATGTAATCAGTATAGAATGCGAGTAGTGATAAGATGAATTAAGTGATTTCCTATATAAGATATTTTGGAGACACATTCAAATGAATTGATACTATTTGATTGGTTGTAAGGGCCACTTTAAGCCTTGAATGACTAGAGGTCTGAACTCAGTCAGTGTGTCCTCATCCTGTGACCATACTTCCTGAATGTGGAGAAACCAAGTGAAGACTCCCCAGGAATAGGGAACTATAACTTAGTTAGAATGGACAGGAGAGGGTCTAGGCATAAGCACTGAACTTATGGAATTCTCTCTCCTTTATATACACACTTGTGTTATTTCTATGTGCACACTACCTCACTTGTGTTTTTATATAATCTCTGATTGCACACTACCTCACTTATGTTTTATATAATCCTTGATTGCACACTATCTCACTTGTGCCTTATATAAGCCCTGATTACCTCACATGTGTTTTATATAATCCCTGAATGCACACTTGTTTTGTTTCTATGTTCACACTACTTTGTATTTGTTTTATGTAATCTCTGAATATATATTGTTACCCCCTTTCTCCCCCACCTTAAGACTGTGAGCCAAACTCCGAGCTCAACTGGGGCTAGGACAGCCCCTCCCCCCTTTCCTCACTCCCTCCCCTGATTAAGCACCCAATCCCAGAACCAGGGGTGGAAATAGGGCATTCCGATCTGGAGCCGGGCTTCCGGGCTGAACAAAGAAACCGGGGTGGGATGACGGGGGTGGGATGACCCGCCTCCTCTCCTCGCCCCCTCCCTTGTTTATGTAAGGTGCCCATTCCCGGAGGGGGGTGGTGGTGGAGGAAGGACGTCACAACCTGAAAGAATCTTCACCACCTGAGCCACAAGGAGGATCTCTTCGTTAGAACTCCCGCCCAAACTGCACCCCGCCCCTCTCCAATAGGAATCAGGAGGGCGGGGATGTGGCTTGCCTGGTCCTTTGTCTTTCTCCCGGGCTAAGGGTGACGACCAACAGAAATCGAGAGGAGACCCAGAGTATAAGAGCCTGAGCCCAGCCTGAGGCGCCCGCCTTTTCCTGTTACTTGGACGGGGAGGGGCGCCAGCTCCTGGGAACTGTGAATAAAGATATTCCTGTTCACCAAAAGACTTCCTCTAAGCTTTTTAATTGGGTAAGTGAATTCTCTTACCCCACACATTCCTGTTTACCAAGCATTTGCTGTTTGGTGTCCCACTGTATGGGGGATCTTGGAGGATAAAAGGTCATGGTGGAATAGAGCATGCGAGAATAAACTGAGGAGCACTCCTGGCTTATCAGACCTCTGTTACTGAGGCATGTGAGGAGGGGAAGACAGAGAGTCTATATAAGGCAGAGGAGTGTGGGAGAGCGCGTGACATGGTGCACAAAGAGGCACGGCACACATGGGGATAAGGCACACAATAGGATAGAATAAAGAGACCTATGCTACTCTACCAAGGTGTCTGACTGTCTGTCTAACCCGGGAGTATCCTGAAGGGTTGTAGAGGTGACTGAGATTGTCCATGTGGACTGAGGTAGGTGACTCGGGAAGTTAACAGTCCCGCAGGCCCAGGCAATTGGCCCCCAAACAGGGATCCGAGTTACCAAGGGGCAGATAGCCACATCAGTGCAAAGCAGTGGGTCTCAAGAGTGTAGTAAGCCGCAAAAGCGCAGTAAGACACTCGGGATGGGGAGCTTCCCTATCGCGACACCCCCTTTGGTGGAGATGTGTTGTAGAAAGGTCTATAAATTAGTACACATTAAACAATGCCGTAAATTTGTTCAAAACCTCCACGCTGTGTTCCCCTGGGTAGAGCATGCTAGGCTTGACCCAGAAAAAATAACAAAAGGCCTCTCCAGGGCTGCTGACAAACTTAAACTTTATCCCCTTGTACTACTTGTGGCCCTAATCCTCCTTTTATACTTCAAAAGCCTGAGGGGAAGGGTCATTATGCAGACTTGGCAGCCCAGCAACCATGGGAGTTTTCCAACTTTGGAGCCTGGGTTGCTCTGGCCTTCCCCGGAGCAGCAGCACCTATGGGATCCTGGTTACATTTATATTAACAAAGGAGCTCCTATAGCTCAAGGCATGCTCGATTGCCCCATACTTTGGTGGGATGCAAGTGTTTCCATTATCAAGTAAGCTGCATATGATTTCCTTACTATCTAGAGAGTTAGCAACTGTTAAAAATTTTTTCAGGAGATCTATAAATTATTTGTGAAGTTTTTGGATCCATTCTGTTGTTTTTGTGTCTGTCTGCTTTGTCTTTGTCTTTATGTGAGCTAGTGTGAGAGTCATTTGTCATTCTGTGAGAAAAGGCGTGAGCGGGAAGTTCTGAGATTTTCAAAGGTTTGGGAGTCTCCTTCTCTTCATTCCACTCTGGCCAAGTGGAATGAGAAGACAGTGATAAGAAATGAGGTGGGAACTTCTCCCTTAGATTGAAAAGGTAAACAAGCAACCATTAAGATAAGTCAGAATTTGTGATGCTAATTGGCATTTAGGCAAATTGGAATTTTGTTAAGATTTGGTAGAGAAACATCTGGAGGGTGACAGCTTCAGGTTTCCCAGTTTTGGGGTATGTGGAACAAGGCGCGCCTCTGAGAATTTTCTCAGAAAGATTCCATGTTCCTTTGGAGTGGGGGACCAGGAGAATTCACTTTCAAGGAAAAATTCCAGGAAAAAAAACAACAACATCGCACTGAAGTACAAGGTAAAATTAGCAGATTAAGAGAGAGAGAGAGCTGCAAAATAATGAGGAGTTTAGGTTGCCCCTCCAGATCTGACTGAAGGAAGATAACTAGGGTGCCATTAGCAAAAGCCCTGAGGCATACACTCACACCTCGTTTAAGTAAACAAACAACCTGTTAATCCAAACCTCTAAAACCACAATAAGACTGCAACTGTGAGGAAAGGAGAAAAGCCTAACTTTAGTTAGTAGTTTTGCAACTGATGATTTGGAAATAGAATTAGTGTCCTTATGGGTTTTTCTTAACTATAGTAAGATTCAAGTGTAGTGAGGATTGAGAAATTATTGTAGGCCAGAAGTAGTGTTTTATTAGAAATTTTGGGTTGAATTTTGTTGGAATTAAAGATATAGAATTTGTCTTAAAACAGTTGGGTCATTTGTGTTTTATAATGTTTGCCCTATGGAAAGCTAGGTATTTACACCTTTACCCATAGTTAAAAAAGAAAGTTGTATCAAAAACCATTTGGCTATCACTTACGGAAATTATTATCAAAGTTACTTTACAGTTTTGACAATAAAACCTGAAGTTAGTTGATTGCTTTATGTAGAAGGATATTAGGTGAAAATTTTATTTGGATTAATTCTGTTAATTTAGACTGCTCCTCCTATATGCATAAGATTGCAGAAAAGCAGAGGTATCTCCAACCAGTCCCTCCTTGAAGTCCTCATTTATTCCTATGTTATAAAACTGCCAAAAGCCCATGGAAATAATATCTAGAGACAAGATCATTCAGCCTGAGAAATTTGTTCTATTTAAAATTTGTTAAGAAATTTGCAAAATATTTAAAAAGAGCTGTAAGATTTCTAAGTTTAAATTTGAGAAAGAAAAATATTAAACACAATTTTCATAAGATAAGCTTAATTTGTTTATTACAGCTCCATGTGAATAAAACATTTTCTCTTAATACTAATTGGCTATGAGCCATGATTAGGTGAAAGAAACTTTGTAACTGTTCAAGGCTCACCTTAAGAAGATTCTAGTATCACTAGATTTTAAAGTAATTTGATCAGATTAATTTACAATACCATTTCTGGCTAAAACATCTTTAATATCTAAGAATTCCACAGTTATGTAGAAATTCAATTTTTATGCTTTGAGAATTTTTGTTACTTTGAAGAAATCTTTATACTAACTTAATCATCTTGATTTGGAAAGGTTTGTTTTGCTCTAAAGTATTCACAGAGATCTGGTTATAAATATTTGGGTTTTTTGAGCATCTCTAGGGATGACAGTGCACCAGCAGAGAAGCAGTTTGGGAGGTACACGCTCCCTGTGTAGAGTATACATTGCATGTGAAGTCACATACTATAGGAATAGGGCCCATTTTTGACAGAAACAGACACGTTGATTCTCTCCTTCCTTTAGATGTTTTTTCTCTATGTAAAGCTACCTCAGCACATAATAATTTTCATCTTTCAGCTTGTTCTCTCCAGATGCTATACGGATTGACTAAGAAACAGGCAGCAGATATGGTGAAACGTTGTGTCTCCTATGTTCCCTTTAGGCCACCCCTGGACATCCTGACTGAAAATCGACTCGCCCCCAGGAGTTGTGGCAAATGGATGTCACCCATCGGGGTTCTCAATGCATTCATGTCTGTTGATACCTTTTTCAGGTTCCTGCAGGCCACCATCCAGCCAGGGGAGACAGCCTGACATGGGATAAGTCATTTATTAATATGTTTTTCTTAGCAGGCCTCCCAATGGCCATAAAAACAGATAACAGCCCAGCTTAAAGCCTTTGCTTCCTTTATGCAGGAATTTTTCTATTAGGCGTGTAATAGGAATTTCTCTATAACCCACTGGTCAGGCCGTCTTGGAAAGGGCAAACCACACCCTTAAGACCCTCCTTTTAAAAGAAAAAGGGGGAGATCTGGGGTAGACAGGGAGAGTGGACCGACTCACCATCGAATGGTCACATACCGCCCTCTACATCTATAACTTTCTTCAATTTTCTTCTTTAGATTTGTTAACCCCTGCTATGCGCTTTTATGCTACAGCCCCACAGTTTAGGAGATCATCAGCCGACACATGGGCACCGGCCCCTCCTCCGGCTCTAAAAAGAGCTAGGGCCATCTGGAAAGACCTGGAGAAGGATTGGGAGGGACGGGGAGCTGAAACTCTTTGGGGAGCGGGGTATACTTATGTCATTCCAGATGGAGAAACCAAAGGCAAGTGGATACCGGTGAAGTGGCTCTGTATCCTCTCCAACGACAAGGTACCAGAGAGAGAAACAGAGAAGGGCTGGAGACGGAGGCCCAGACTGGGACAGGGAAAGACCTGTGACCTTCAACACCTGTGTCAATTGCTGACCATCCTGACTGTCATACCAGCTATAACAGGTGCTGCTGTTGGACAGCCGCAGGGCACATGGAGCCACCCAGCCTTGGTGCTTGTGGAAAGGCATGAATAAAACTGCTCTGCCTTCCCACTGCCTGGATGTGACAAACATGCAGACAGTTTTCTCTTGTGGTAATGGGACACAATATCTGGCCCCAGACAATAGGCCCTGTTGAATGAGCTACCCTAGGACTGGGGAGTTGTATGAAGGCACCTTTTTTACACCTCCCATGCCTTCCTGCCCCTGGGAACAGCATAATGTGTCTCTCACAGAACAATGTGTAGGCACTATTGACATTGGGAACTTTACATAACCTGGATTTGACCATTATCACCTGTTTGATAAGATACATGGTCCCAAGGCCAAGTACCCTTACCCGGAGGGACTCACAGAAGACCCAAAGAATCACACCTGGTATGCTTGGACGGTTACTGTAGGTCCAGGTGGTCTGTTCACGAACATTAATGGGTATGATGCCTACTCTCATGGAGGAGTTTGCTTTACTGACACCCACTATGCCTTTGCTATGATTTCTACTGGTATTGGTGGTGGTGCAGTGTCTCAATGATGTGCTGTATAATTTTGTTTGTTATAATTGTCTAGTTACCTCTTGTATATCGCATTATAATTGGTTGTTAGTAAGGAAAAGTTATGTGATATATTCTTCAGGATCTCTTGCAAAAATGTGTAATCTACCTTAGGTTTCGTGGCAAACTTCTCTATTGTAGGGAGTTATCCTACTTGCAGGACTTTATTTTTCTTCATTGTTGCTTTCCCCCTGTGTTGTGCCTTTTATGTGTTATGTTTAAAAACACCTTTGCAATGTGGCATGCAGACACCTCATTTTGTAAAAGAAAAAGGGAGAATTTTTAAGGGCCATTTTAAGCCTTGAATGACTAGAGGTCTGAACTTGTTCAGTGTGTCCTCATAAACAGGAAGACTTGAGGCCGGTCCAAGAGGTGTCTATCCATTTGCACCGCCCCCGTGAGCATATTTCCTGTTTACCAAGCACTTCCTGTCCCGTGTCCCACTGTATGGGGGGGTGTCTTGGAGAATCAAAGATCACTAGCAAAAGAGCATGCACGAAAAAGTGGAGGAGCGCTCCCCAGCCTGTCAGACTACTGTTACTGAGGTACATGATGAGGGGAAGACAGTCTATATAAGGCAGAGGAGTGCAGGAGAGCGCGGGACACGGAGCACAAGGAGGCATGGCACACATGGGTATAGGGCACACAACAGGATAGAATAAAGAGACCTATACTACTCCACCGAGGTGTCTGACTAGTCTGTCCGTCTAATCCAGGAATATCCCAAAGGGTCGTGGAGGCGACCGGGTCATAGAGGCGACTGAGACTGTCCACATGGACTGAGGTAGGTGACTCCGGAAGTTAACAGTCCGGCAGGCCCGGGCGATTGGTAATAAGTTTGATTCCATATTTTAAATCCATAATATTGAATATGTTATTGTGTTGCAAAATTTTCTTGTATTGTGAATTTGGGAAACCATTGCATAAGAAATGCTGTTAAGAGAATGATGCAATTGCATCATTAGAAAATTAACTTCTCTTTTGATACGGACTTTGCAAAATTATTGTTATTAAAAGCTGTTGGCATAATGCTAAAAACCTATCAAGTATTTCAGTGTGTATGTTTTGCTTTAAAGGAAGAATAATAACTACTTACTGTGTGGGAAAAGTACTAAAAAAAGAGAAAGAGACCTTGCAAAATCTCCTAATCTGTAAACTTGCCAGGTTCCTTGAGACCTTCTTCTTGAGAAAGGTTACAAAATTTTATCAGCTCTGTAAAAGAAGTTGCTAAATGTTGTGAAATTCTAAAATGATGAATTGATTTACTAGGATAGATCACTGACCCTAGAGCCAGGAGGGCCTGAGTTCAAAGTCAACTTCAGATACTTACTAGCTGGGTGACCCTGGGCAAAGTCATTTAACCCTGTTTGCCTCAGTTTACCATCTGTAAAAAATAAGATGGAGGAGGAAATACCAAATCACTTTAGTGTCTTTGCCGAGAAAATCCAAAACAGGGTCACGGCAGTTGTATATGACTGAAATAACACAATAAGAAAAACTAAAAAAGCTGGGAGCCTTTCTTCCACCACACTCACAACAAAATGTGTGTGTGAGAAAGAAAGAAAGAGAGATTTACAAGTTACTTACAAGCAATATACTATATACTACAATATAGAAGTGATTCACATGATGATTTGTGTTCATGGAAATTATGAAATTATACCCAGAATGGTATTTGTTGAATACCATTACATCTTGAGACAACTTAGTCTCAACAGACTTTAGTTTTAAAGACTATTTTTTGCCTTTTGCCTTATGAGATGGATATCTGTTCATCTGGCGGCTTACAGTAAGTAGTGTGTGTGTGTGTGTGTGTGTGTGTGTGTGTGTGTGTTTTGGAGGGGGGTGGAGTTCAAGGCAACTATCATATACATGATATCTATGTGGAATTCCAGAATGTGATTATTTTCTTAATTTCTAAGGACTGGTTTATTTTTACACCAGATTGTGTTTAAGCTAGAGGAAAAAAAGGGGAAAAATGAATATATGTGTATGTATATACATATATACATATATGTATGTATGTATCCTGAAAAACTTTTACTGTTAACTGTTATTACAAGACTATGAGAGAAATAACTGTACTGAGTCCTAAGCTGTGATTAGTAAAACTGCTCTTTGAGGTAAAATCTCTTAGGACTATAATTTGATACTGTAATGAGTTTTGATTTCAGTTACGATTGTCTTATTAAGCCCAAGAGTCTTCCATTCATGGGAAATGCTATGTGCTGCCCAAAGGGAGTATAGACTGAATGTTGCTATGGGTGGATATCTGTCCCTGGGAAAAGTTGAGGCAAAGACTTTTGCATGAGGAAAGGTAGGATCCTCTTAACTCAGTTTCCCATTGTGCTATTTCCTTTCTCAACAGATTTTTCCACCTGGCTAATTCTGAGCCTGGCTATAAAATACCCTGTGAATAAATGTGGGACTTTGCTACATGACTGGCTATTGACTATGACTCTTGCCTGGAATTAAACTAAGCTAATGGAGTCTGTCCTCTCCTATCCCCACCCCTGCCCTGTTAGAGCTTATGACAGATCAGTCTGTGCCCTTGAAAGGACAGTGCTAATACTATCCTGCCCTTTTCCTTTAATGGCAAATTTCTATAACCAGGGAAAGAGAACAGTGGGATTTTATCATTGCAACACTAAACCTACTAATTAATAGATTAATACTAAAAAATCTGAGTTACTGTAATAAGACGCAATCATGAAACACCTTCCTATTCTTAGTCTGTATTTGTGGTTAACTCCATAGCTTATGCAACTAGGTAAGTGAGTTCTTAGGCTGGCCATCTCTTTGCTAACATGTTGATATTCATGTATCAGATTAGGCCCTTGAAGTACCTCATTCTTCAGGATGAGATGAAAATAATTTATAGATACCAAAAAAGGAGAAAGAGGGATAGGAAAAAGATGTAAGCATATTTTTATAAAAATTACTGGAGTAATAAACTTTGAGTATAGCAACAAGGTTAAATTGTTGTAAATCTAAGGACTAGGATATATACGTGTGTATGTATGTGAGTATGCACACACATATGTGCATGAACAACTTCCAAAATGTTTCAAAATGAGATATACTGGCTTTGAGTGTATTTTGGAAACAAGCTCTCAAAATATTTGGATTAAGGGTTTTACATATAAAATTGAATCAATGATAATCAATAATTTTAAAATCATGTCTTTTTTCACATTTTGAAGAATCTTATGTGATAATATTAAGAGACAGAAATATTTATTTTCCAAGTCAGGACCTCAAGGACCCCTTTTGAGAATAGTAGCCTCATAAGGTCTAAATGAGTTTTCACTGCATGAGCTAATTTGAAAAAAATATTTTGATTGGGATTTTGTCACATTATTTATTGAATTACACAAAATCCTATCACTAGCAGGATTTAGCAGTTTTATGTAAAGCAGTGGTTCTCAACCTGTGGGTTATGTTCAATTTGTAATAACGAAAATACATCCTGTATATGAGATATTTACATTACGATTCATAACAGTAGCAAAATTACAGTTATGAAGTAGCAACAAAAATAATTTTATGATTGGGGGTCACCACAACATGAGGAACTGTATTAAAGGGTCACAGCATTAGGAAGGTTGAGAACCACTGATCTAGAGAGTCTATGAAAGTGACCTGGAACCCGGAGATGGTTGAGGAAATGCCTCCACAGACTTGTCCTGATTCATACACAGATGTTTGACAGATGTACAGGAAGAGTTAGCCAGACTCCTAAAGATCATTGAAAGGACTCAACACCCCTTAAACTTCTGGTACATTGAGCTTATTCACCTACTGTAACTTTGCTTATGTTAGTTATGTATTGTTTGTTATGGAACTCTTTGTTACTGATTCTTTAAGCTGCTGTCGTTTCTTCTTGAGCTGATGCTCCTGTAGAAACTGAGGACCCTTGTACTGCACATTTGCCATTGGTGGGTTGCTCATTGTGTTTATGCAGAGGCCCTTCCTTTGGTCTCAAGTTGTCTTTCTTGTCAAAAGTCTAACATCTCATGAAAGGAAACTGTGATAAAAGGGGAGTGAAAGTGGGTGCCCTCCAATCTGAACACCCACAGAATTAGTAGGGTGCAGAACCTTTCATTAGCTAAAGCATCTGTTTGTGGGTTTTCTCTTGTGTGGCCTTATAGGGATTGTATGCTATTGAAATTTACAGTGTCTTCCTTGGTGCAAAGAACTGATCCCCAAACCCGTTCCCATATTTACAGGCAACAGAAAATGGGATGTCAGAGTTGAGGAGAACGGAGTGATATAGGTCTAAATGGGGTGCTGCATCACAAGGAGGAAATTTGTGCTGAGTCAGTCCAAATGACAGCATTATTTCCAGTCTTGCTTGTCTTCAGATGTCAATCTGTCTCTTGGGAGAGGTGACATATACTTTGATCCCATACCCTTGTCCTCTGCTAGTCAGCAGGTAGCTACACTTTCATCTTGTCCCCCTTATCTCTAATCTCATTTCCTTATGGTGTAGCAGTAGGGGAGGAGCTAAGATGCAATGGCCCATCCCCTTTTGGAGATGTATATCTATGAAGGTTGCTTTGCTCTTGAGGGATATGAGCAGAGCTAGGAAAACATTGTGCACATAAACAATATCAGCAACATAATGTGATGATCAACTATGAATGACTCTGCTCTTCTCAGGAGCAAAATGATCCAAGGCAAGTGCAAAGAACTCATGAAGAAGAAGGCTATCCACATCCACATAAAGAACTGATTGCCTCAGAATGCAGATCACAGAATCTTTTAAAAATTTACTTTGTGGTTTTATTTCCCATGGTTTTATTTCCTTTTGGCCTGTTTCTTATTCCAAGATTGGGAAGAATATGGAAATAAATTTTACATTATAGCACATATATAAACTACATCAAACTGTCTACCATTTTCAGAAGAGGGGAGCGGAAAGAGGGAAGGAGAAAACTTTGGAACTCAAAATCTTATAAAAATGAATGCTAAAGATTTTTCTTGATATGTAATTGGGGAAAAAATAAAATACTATTTAAATCTTTAAAAACCAGACAGAAGGGGTCTACAGACAAATAAATCTCATATTTATTTAACTGCAAAAAGATTGCTTTGCCCATATTATACAAAAGTCATCTTTAAAGCAGCAGGTGATCTGAAATTGTATCCTGGCCTCTCCCAATGCCTAGTTGCCTTGAGGTACTTAACAAACACTTTTAAATTTTCTCTACCTGAATTTGTTTCATTATTAACAACAAAGGCCAAAACAAAGATTTTCTTTATAATAGAAGGAAATTCAGTACATAGGTCACATTCTGTCCTTCTGAAGACCCAAATGACTCAAAATTGGAATGAGAATATTTGTGCTATTTACCCACTGCACAAAAAAGAAATCGCAAGTATTCTGCACTTAGAGGACAGTGTTCAAATTTTCTTTCTGTCTAGAATTGAAATAGAACCTGTCTGGAGAGTGTTTTGGCTGTATCCAAAAAAGTAGCATGCAATTTAGCAGGAGTCACAAGGAAGATTCTATAAGCAAAATGGCTTCCAAAACAAAATTTCAATGGAATATTTCATTTTCTGTCTGTCTCTATGATTCTTAATGGCATTTGAATACACATGACACTGTACATTTGGTAACATTCTTAAACTTTCTTGATTTTCTCTTATAAGTACAATGAATTTCATAAAGATCTTATATAATTGTCTATGGATATAAAATTTACCTTTTGCAAAACTGACCTTTGCAATCAAGAAGTATGGACTTTATGAAAAGGTAAGCTCTTTTTGAAAAAGAAGACATAATGGGATTCAATGTGCTGTGGAATAACAGGATTAAATTAATATTTTAATGAAAAACTTTATGCTGAAAAGGGCAATTGTGATAACATTATACAAGTCTCCAGCATCCTTAAAATTTTACTATATCCTATGATCCCTGTAAGTCATCATGCTAAATCTCTTCTCACTTTTTCAGCCAAACTACTTTTTGAAAAAAAAATATTCTCCTCTAACTTTCCTTTAAACCCTATGAAATCTGACTTTTGACTTTTTTCTGAAGTTACTTTATCTTTAACTGAAATTCCTCTCTACCAAAGTCACTAAAGATCTTTTAATTGCCTTATTCAGGGGTGGGGAAAATACAGCCCTCTAGGTTCTCAAGTGCGGCCCTTTGACTGAATCCAAACTTCACAGATCAAATCCCCTTAATAAAAGATTATGGCTGCCCTAATATAATTGCCTTGTCTTAATCCTCGTCCTTTTTTGATCTCTCTGAAGCACTTTACACTGCTGGCCACCTTTTTCTCTTGGATATTCTCTTTGGTTTTTCATGAACAGCCTCTTTTCTGGTTCTTTCCTTACCTGTCACTGATCTTTCTTAATTTTCTTTAATGGCTTTTACTCACTTCATGCCATGGGTATGCCAAGGGCACATAAGTGTTTGTAAGCACTTAAAATATTATTTTTGATGAATTGCCACAGGTGCTAAAAATGTTATCATCTAGATTTTTCCTATGCTCTCTTTTGCCAACTTCATCAGCTTTAATGAATTCAATTATTAAGTCTTTGGAGATGACTTCTAGGTTTATGTCCAGTTTCCTTCTTGGCCTACCACTGATCTCTTACCACCAATTGCTTCTTGAATATTTTGAACCTAATATCTTGGATTCATCTCAAATGAACTCATCTCAAATTCATCTCAACATGTCCCCAAACTGTACTCTTTATCTTTACTTCCCTTCCCCTACTCTGCCACTGTCCATTCCTTTTTTCAAGATTCCTGATGACTGTTGAGATCACTGCTATCCTTCCAGCATCTGGTTTTGCAAACTCAATGTCACCCACAAGTTTTCACTTGTACCCTACATTTCAATTGCCAAATATCACCAATTCTTTCTCTACAACATCTCTCAGAATCATCTCTTCTCTCGCTCACATGACCAGAACCTCATACCTAGACTATTACAATGAATCTCTCCTCCAATTTATCTCCACAAAGCTGCCAAAATGATTTTTCTAAAGCAAAGGTCTTATGTCACTCCATACCCAATTAACTCCATTGGCTCCCTAATAGCTTTTGGACCCCATTTTCTTTCTTTGGCATTTAAAGTCATCCAGAACCCAGTCCCAACTTCAACTTCAGAACTACATGTTAGTCCTTGTAATGACACTATGGTCTAGTCAAATTGTTGCTCATATTTCCCATTAGAATGCAAGAACATTAGTGAGTAAGGATTGTTTCCTTCTTTGTACTTGTATCTCCAGCTAATGTTTAACATAGAGACTTGCACGTTTCCAGTTGTGTCTGACTCTTCATGACCCTTTCTTAGCAAAGATACTGGAACGGTTTTCCCATTTCTTTCTCCAGCTCATTTTACAGTTGAGAAAAGTGGCAAACAGGATTAAGTGACTTGCCCAGGGTCACACAGTAAGATAAATCCTCTAGGCCCAGCCCTCTATCCACTGAACTGATGAGGTGTAGGCTCTGGGACACCCCCCCTTTTTGACCTCTCCTTGAATCTTTGAGGTACATACCCTGGGAAACCTCTTGAAGTCTGATTGAATCTTCAGGAGGCATTTGCAGAGGCCCTAAGTATTTCATTGTGGCTGGGCCCAAACCTGTTACTAGCCTGGCCCTCCATTGTCCATCTGCTTCCCACCTTTGAGCCTATCAAAATATCAATCTACTCTTGCATTGACCTCATTAACTCCACCTGAAGACCCTCCCCAAACTCATTACTGGAGTCTGAACATTGACCTCATACTGGAGTCTGAACTCATTGACTCTTCCTGAA
>CM053599.1:181896922-181912873 GCA_028646575.1 Pseudocheirus occidentalis | reverse complement strand
AGAGACAGAGAGACAGAGACAGAGAGACAGAGACAGAGAGACAGACAGAGACAGAGACAGAGACAGACACACAGACCGGAAGACAGAGAGACATTACCAAGAGACATATAGACAGCGGAGACAGAAATGGAAACAGAGAGGCAGATTGGAGGAGAGAGAGAGAGACAGAGAGAGAGAAATAGAGACAAAGAGAGACAGAGATAACACCACATTTAAAGCATACGAGCCAAGGAACAAGGAACTCTTCCAAGCCCCAAGATATGGAAACTTTTTTTGTATTGAAGAATCCGAACAATCTCCGTCCTTCAGAAGCTTAAAATGAACTTGACACAGATACCTCAGAGACCCCAAAACTCTGTTTCTTTTTCGGAGGGCTTGCTGTGGGACATGTATTCAATGATCCGAGTTTAGGGATCATGGATTTTCAGTAAACGTCCAAATAGAATCCCTTGCGCTTCTTTCGTTTTCTTAGGAGACACTCGAAAAGTATTTTCAACGAATACTTTCTTTGAGTTCAAAGTTTTCTTGCAGATTTGTTACTCAGATTGGGTGAGGGCCGTGGTACTCTATAGCAGGTGTGTACGGTAGGAATTCACAGCGAAAAAGATCGTGTGTAGGGGCTGAGGAGTGGAATGGGGAACGCAGAAGTCCCATGAACTTCCCGTGCTAAAAAGCGGACGCACTGCCCTGTATCAGTGGTAGACCCTAGGGGAGGGAAGAGAATAGAATAAGCATTTGTATAGAGCTTACTACGTGCCAGACCCTAAGAGGAACGCTTTACTACTGTTATCTCAATTGAGCCTCACATCAGCCCAGAAAGGTAGGTGCTGTTATAATCCCCACGTTAAAATCGAGGAATCTGAGAGTCAAGGTAGCCCCGCACTTGAGTTCCAGCGTTTGGTGTTTCTGGCACGTAGTACAGATATACAGGTAGGGGGAAAACGTAGGCTCAAAGTAGAAGTCACATCAACTAGTCTATGTCTTGAGTAGAATGTTTGGGGAGGTGCGGGAGGAGTTGGGGGGGAGGGGAGGTGAAGAACGCAGGATTCAACTAAACCTTTAAAAATAATTAACAAAATAAAACAGCCAAAATACAAATGTAGTAGTTGGTGATTGGGGGCAGGAAGAGAGGGAAAGATTGATTCTGGCATTCCATCTCTAGTCTCTGCTTCCAATCCTTTGGAGCTAGACTAAGACTATTAAGGAAATATTCACAACAAGCATCCCTTTTCACCACCACTGCTGGAACACGGACACCTTCCCCCAGCATCAGAGGTATCTCCAAATTATACTGAGGAGGAAGAGCAGATCAATACCGAAAAGAAGTCTTTCCTTAAAGAACAATTATCCCTCCCATTTGTGTAACTGTTTTATCGTTTGCACAATTCTTCAAACCAATGATCTCATTTGAGTATCATAACAGCATCTTATCTTTTAAGACATTGGCATAGAGTTCCTTAAATAAATCTTCAAAGACGTCTGATAATAAACAGGATGAGAACAATCTTGATTAAAATAATAGTAATAATAGCTAGCATTTTTTTTTTAGCACTTTGAGGTTTGCAGATACCTGAGGAACCCTAAAACTCTTTTTCTTTTTAAGAGGATTTGGGGTGGGATATATATTCAGTGACTCTGAGTTTTAGGAACTACAGACTTTCAGCAAAGATCAGAAGAAATAGAATCTCTTGCCCTACTTTCACACTTTCACAACAATTCTTTGAAGTTGGTGCTATATTATAACCATTTGACAGATGAGGAAACCAAGGTTGAAGGAAGTCTAGTGACTTGTCTATGGTCACACAGCTAAATTCCTGAGGCAGGATTTGAATGCAGATCTTTCTGACTCCAGGTCCAACACTCTATCCACAAAGTCATCTAGTTGTGTCCCATTTGATGAAAATTAGAATGTACAAAACAGATAAATTAGATGATTCCAATATTTCTTAAGTTTCAAGGACATGCTTCTTGTTACTATGAAGGGAACAGTGGGGAAAAGGAATGAGAATCAATGATGCGAGTGTTCAAGAAGCCTATGAGTCTACTTAGGGACACTTTTGAGGTGGAGAGCAGTTCAGTGGCAAACGTGATGCCTCCAGCATTTTTTACAGAGTTTCCATTTATAATTGATCTTGGGCTCCCACATACCTGATCTCATTTGTTTATCACAATAACTTTGTAAGATCAAGGAATGTAAGTACTATCATTCCTCTTTTAAAGATGGGTGAATGAGTCCCCCAAAGGTTAAATGTCTTGCACAAATACACACAGTCAATGGGAGGTCTTCAAACCAGGTTTTTCTCGTCACTCAAGCATTTATTAAAGATCTGCTAAGTGCTAGGGATACAAAGAAAGGCAAAACAAAACCAAAATAAAAAAACCCAAATAGACAAAAAAAGAAATTAAAAAAACCCCCAAACTGACCCAAACCTTATTCCTGTTCTTAAAGATGTTGAATAGGGAGACAACATATAAAGGACTGTACCCAAGAAGATGTATACAGGATAAATAGGAGATAATCATCAATATAGCAAAAGCACTCAAAACAATGAATTTTGGAAAAGATGATGGGATTTTATCTGAAATTTGAAGGAAGCCAGGAAGGACAAGAGCCAGAGATAGTAGGGAGAGAATTCTCTGGATGGGGGACAAGTTTAACTCTTTTTCCACTATATCAATTGGAGTGTAACTAGAGGGAGATTTAGGGGGTTAGTGTATGGGGAAGAATAAGTAAAGGAGTTAGGAAAGTGCCAGATTAAAAAAATTCGATACAATATTCCTTTCAATTAAGATTAAATTTACATAAATTGATTTACAGGCCAACTCAGGCCAGAAATCTATTGAAAAAGTAAGACACGCCTACATTATGGGAAAGCCTAAGATTCTGGATGGGGTGACATATTTCAGTCAGAATCAGACTTCTTCCTAGACTCTAGTAAAAAACACAGGATACCTAGGCCTTATTCATGTTGTACAAGCCTAGGTGAGAATCCTGTAATAATGCTACACCTACTACCACTGTTACAAGTAAGAATACATTAATATAATTATGGATGAAATGCAGTACCTTATGTGTTGCAAATATTGAAGGGTCCCATTTCAATAAAGGGACTGGTTAAATTAAGGGGTCTTCAAGGGGTGCAACAGCAAGGTAGGGAATAACTAGGCTTAGGATAAGAACTCATGTTTCTCTGTCTCCTCCTATAGTCAGAGTTCATTCCTCTTGCTTCCTGGAGAAAGCTCATGACAATAAAATGGGACAGGAAAGAAGAGGGAAGGCAAAGGGAGGAAAAATAAAGCATCTGGCCCAAAGTGTTACAATCTGGCAGAATCCTAGGCAGTATCCTCAGCACCCCTTTCCAAGTCCTGGAGAGAGTCAGTCTGAAAATCCCTCAGATCCAAGTGAAATCCCTGTGAAGATGGCACCGAACCAATGTACCTGGGGCAAATCTAAACCTCTAACAGAAGGGGAGAAGAAGGACTACCCCTTCCCCCACCTCCGGTAAAAACCTGCTAGACTGATCTGTGCACTGAATATTAGATTGGAAACTCCCTCTGCCGGGCACAGACAGCGACTGCAGTAGCAGCCTGAAGGACATTTCCCTAAGGTGGGCATAGATTGCTCGGGTGGTCCTGAAAAGTGACAAATCTGGGATGCAAGAAGAAAGGATGTGCAAAGGCCCCTCCAGCCCCTCCTGGAAAGAACTTCAGTCTCCTAACCCTAACTCCCATTCCTACTTCCTACAGAGGTCACCATAGAAGTATGTAGAGAAACATAGTAGCTAATATTATCATATGACATCTATCTTCAAAACCCAATTTAAAAAATACAGCCCACCTGAATTCAAGACCCTCTCTCACATACATCCTGACCTATCACCGTTAGAAGCAAGGCTGAAGGAGAGAATAGAAACCACCCCCATTACAGTTTCCGTTACTGTTTTTCTTCTGATAAATGCTTCCTCTTCAGGGAACCAAAAGAAGCCTAAGGCTCAGGTCCTCAGTAGAAAAGGGTTCACTGGAACAGCAGTTCACAAAACTAAAGCTACAGGGCCTTGTTCAAGCCAATGCTTAGCTAGTGGTAGAGAAACTTCAGAGTCTAGAGACTCAGGAACTCTGGGAAAACACGAATTGTCCATGGTAAAGAACCTTCAGAAGAGGGTGGAGATGCTTAGCTCAGAGTCTGACTGATCCCAAGGAGGGTCAAGAAGGTATTCTCTTCATAAGAGTGTGGTGAAAGGCTTAGAGTTTCTTTCATTAGGATTTCCCGGAGCCTTGGCAGAGCTTTCCTGCTGATTACATTGCTCCCAGAGCCCATTTTGCCCCTCCACCTCACCTCTTTAGGTTAATTGTGTTGCAAATATAGAAATGTACATCCTGTAAACCTGTCTAACAAGAGGACATGTAAAGGAACTTGCCTCAGGAGAGAGGGATCAAGTAGCTGTGTTATCTTTGACCAATTTGATTTTGGAAGCCTGTTATTCACTTGTGCATCTTTTGCAAAGATTCCACATTCTACAGAAGTTTGTGGATTTGGGTTTAAGCAGCAGACCCTCTTGGATGGCATTCATCTTTGCATCTAGTAGATTTTCCTACATTTAGAGGAACTTTCCCCACTGAAAAATGCCTTTTTTTCTTTTTCTTTTTTTTAGGGGAAAGGGCACTAAGATGACATCTTTTCTGTAAGAAAAATGTTCCTCCCAAAACATATCTTGCATAAATATTTAAGTTCTGTTTGTCCACTAGCTTCAGAGAAAAAGTATGGCAGAGATGCAGACCAAAGCCAAGAAGACTAGTGTTTTCAGAAGACTAAGGAAAGCTAAACCTTAAAGTAACCACTGAACATTAAAATAGAGTTGGGAAATAGACTTTTGGGATTCTTTTGTTATCGGTTTTGATAATTTCATTTACTAGTAAAGCCTGGACTGTATGGGGGAGGGGCATTATGTGCGTACAATACCTACAAGAACAATAAATTGCATGCTTCTCTATTTTCAGAAACATCCTAAAAACAGGAGACAGTATTGCAAAACAGCAGATGGGCTTTTGAGCCCTATTTCTTCTGTTTGTATCTGAAGCCTCAGGGAAGGATTGACTGTAGTTTAGAGGTCTCAGTGATCACACATAGCAGAATAACTTAAAAAAACAAACAACTTTTCAATGCTCTAAACTGGGAAAAATAAAATGAGAGGAAGTGACAATCTGGATGTTCATTTTTGGGGGGAGTGGGGGTGGGGGTTGGGAAGGTGGGAATACAGGAGGAGGAGGTTGCCACAGGGAAGAGACAGATAAATAAGAGATAGTGACAGAGAAGGGTAGAATGGTTCATTTCAAGCATCGATTTCATGACTTTTTTTTTTTTTTTTTTACTTTATGGGCCTCACTCCTGTACTTAAACTATAAAGATGTTTATTTATTTCTAAAATTATTTTGGTAAGAAGATCGTAATGTAAAGATCAAGGAACATTTCTCAGGGAATATTAATTGCGTTGCTTCTTTATTTTAAAAGGCCTACTTTCAGTGCTAGATCTGTTCCATGGAATTTAAGTTTATACTGAGAATTCTGACAGATTGAGAAATAAGACAAAGAAAAAGTCAACTTTGCCTTTATATATATATAGAAAACTGTTTAGTCCTTTCCTGGAGATTTTTAAAAATAATGTCTAGACAGTTCTTGGATTTAGCTTTGTCTTTCAACCTCATAAAAGCAAAACAAACATTTCTAATCTACATAGGTGCTATTATTATTATTATTTTTTATTTCAGGTAAAAAGAAAGAACTTTTTTCTTTGGTCCTAGATTGTTTTTTTTTATCAGTTTGGGAGATTTAGTGTGGAAACTATTTTGGTGTAGAAACTATCTGCTGTTATAGATGGGCAATTTATCTGCAATTTATAGTGTCAGAGTTGCCTGGGGCACAGAGAGGTTAAGTCATTTGCCTAGGGTAACACAGCCATTATGTGTGAGAGGCAAGACTTGAAATCTGGCTCCAATCTCAGCTCTCTATCCTCTCTCCCTTATTGTGACATTGGTCTCAAGTAGTATAGGGACTTGGCCTGTGATTTCACTGATGTGGAGAACTCTTTGGTGAGAAAACTTTCTCTGCCACAGCAGGCCCACACCTTCTTTGCTTTTAATCTTAGAGAGTTGCCAATAGCACTAAGCCTAAGTGACTTGCCCAGGGTCATACAGCCAATAAGGGTTTTAGGCAGGAATTTGAACTCAAGTTTTTTTTAAGGCTTGGTCACTCTTTACTTCACCATGCTGCCTTTCATCTCACCTGGTTTCTTAAAAATACACTGAGAGTGGATAGGAGGGTGGAACCGGTAGTAGCTTTTGAATAGAGCCTCCTCCCCCACCCCAAATGCTTGCCTATGTATTAAGCTCAAAACTCCAGCCGCATATACATCTACACAACATAGAATTGATGATGCACAAAATTATCTAAAAGGAGACGGAGAACTCGAGAGAAGGGAGACTGATTCTGAAGTCCGTCAGGCATCTGAAAATATACCCGGCAATAACTATAGATTTCATGAAGGCTGAATAATAACCAGAAGAAAAATGAACTGTGTCCAATCTCTTTTGTGAAGTATGCCATTTGCTCTAGGAGCGGAGGCCAGGAAAGGCAGCGAGCTTCTTCCGTATTTAATGATCATTATCACACTCTCATTTTGCAGTTCACTATAGAAAAGGGAGCACCCTTCTGTGACTTTTATAAAAGTGCCTATTTTTTCAACAAAATCGCCACGGTCTTTGTTACCATTTCATTAACTTCCTACTAAGGTGATGAGACTGGGGGTGGGGTGGGGCCGGAGGGGTGTGTATTTTATTTGAAAGATGTGTGTGTGTGTGTGTGTGTGTGTGTGTGTGTGTGTGTGTTGGAGGGGTGGTAATTGCAGAGAAAATCCTCTCCGAATCAGGAGCTGTGAACTCTGAAAAACCTTGAATGAACACGGCTTCAGAGGGCATCTTATTCATTTATTAACACTGACACTAATAATAAAGGCTCCAGAGGCCTCATTTCCCTCTGCTTTTGCGTGTTTGTGTGCTTTTTGTGTGTTAGACTAAGGACAGCACTCGATTTTATTTATTTAAAACAAACCTCAAACAATCCTCAAAGCTCCTTCACCCTGTTCTTTGTAAACATGTAATTCCTGGGAAATTTTGGAGCAGTGTACATGCCTAGGGCAAACTGGTACTGCTGGAGAAGAGGCAGAAAGGACTGCGCTGAGGGTCATCACGGTCTACAGTACAGGATTCTATTGAGATTCATTTCTCTCCCTTGCAGGGCATTCCTAGCGAGCCCAGAGCATTGGGATGAAGTGCAGTAAGGGGGCCTAGGGCTCCTAGGCTGCCGGAGTCTCTGTGCCTTCTTCTCCACCCCTCCCTTTTCTCCCCCCTTTCTCTCCGGCTCTGGGCTACCCAACTTCTCCCTTACTACGCCCTTCGCGTTTGTCAATGAACGTGGCGCCGCCGTCAGAGCCCAACCCCCCGTTCTCTCCCATTGCTCCAGTGTTGGCTAATCAGGCGGAGCCCGCCAGCCATTCAGCCAATGCGGCGAGACCGCGGGCCGAGAGCGCCTTGGGCTCTGTGGATTGGCGGCGGCGGCATTGATTGACGGGCCGCCCCCCCCCCCATTGCGCCCCCCCCCCCGGCGGGCTGGCTCCCTCCACCCCCGAGGCTGAGCCCCCGGCAGCGCTGTCCACATGCAGCGGGTCCTGAAAGTCGGTCCCGGGAAGCGCGTTTCTGCACTATGGGCGTGGAATAGCCGGAGGGCAAACCACCAGCGCCAGCGCCAAGACCACCAGCAGCAGCGGCGGCGGCGGCGACGGCGCCGGAGAAGGTGGCGGGAGCAGCGGAGACGCTGACACACTGAACTCCGCCTTGCCCGCCGCCTAACCCAGGGCGCCGCAGGGGGAACCGCGCTGGTCGCTTGGGCGGCTTGCGGCACAGAAGGAAGACTTGGGAAGCTTGGTCTGCGTCGGGAAAGCCAGGGGGGGACCGCACGGACCTGAAGCGAGGGGTACGGAGGGCTTGCATCTTGATTCCCAATTCGGATCCCCCGAGCCGACTCAGGTGGGAAACCTGCCCGGTCGGCCCTCGTCCCTCGGAGGCTGGGACCTCCAGCAGTGCTCCGAAAGACTCCCTGCAGGCGGCACCCGGAGTCGGCCCGTTCTGTGCAACCGCAGCTCGGGCGGCGGAAAGAGAAAGAGCCGGCGGGGGGCTCTCCGAACGACTTAACTCTCGAACGGTGGTCGAGGATATGGGAGCGCTGCGGTTTCAGCCGGCATCTAAGAAACTTTAAAGCCAGAGACCAACCCTGCCTAGGAGACCCGGAGCAGTCAAGGACAGCGTCCTCATCCCCATCATTATCCAGCAGTAGCAAGAGCACCTTCTTTGCCCCTGGGGCTCTGCCTGGTGTCTGTACGAGTGTGTGTGTGTGTGTGTGTGTGTGTGTGTGTGTGTGTTTGCGCGCGCGCGCCGATTGTGTATGCTTACGGATGGCAGAAATTAAAGAGCGTCCCCATTTTGCCATCTCTCCATCTCTAGTTACTCCTCTGCTGGGATGTTAAGAATTCACCGCTGTTGCTTCTATTGGACTCATTTCAAGCTTCTCGGTTCTCTCGAGTCCATTTTCAAATGTTCATTTGAGGCCCTAGAATAAGTTCTTAGAAACAAGAGGACAGAGAGGAGAGGGACAGAGAGAGAGAGAGAGAGAGAGAGAGAGAGAGAGAGAGAGAGAGAGAGAGAGAGAGAGAGAGAGAGAGAGTCTTGCTATGGACCTCAGTATAAATTGGAAGGAAAAAAGGGAGAATCTGAGATTTAAGCAGTTCTGATTTGTCTTCAGGACTATTTTCTTCTAAACAACATCCCTTGTTAAAGCTGATGTATACGAAAGGGTTTTGTTACTACTGCTTTTTTTAATGCCCAGTTGTGTTCTGGAAATCTTTACAATCTTGTCAACACAAAGGCATAAACTCACCACCAGGCCAACTGCCGAACAGCTCTCTCTTCTAATCTTCCCCAGTGCCCCTACATGTAGGAATAACAAACAAAATTAACCCCCAACAAAAAGACTGATTCCAGGCCATTCTTTGGTATATTTCTTATCTCGAGTGCTAATTACATTTCTTTGGAGAAATCCGCCTTTAAAAAAAACAAGATCCACAATATTTGGATTGCTGCAGGTGACCTCCGACTTTGGACAACAGCCACCGAAGGAGCTCTGGGTCAGGTGCTTGGGGCTTCCTTTTTTTGTGACATGCATATGGCGTTTTGATACTTTCTTCTGGGGGAAAAATCGACCTGACTCAGCCGTCTCTGTCTTCAAGCTTACGTCTGAAAAAAAAAATCTTGCAGTGCCTCCTTAGGAGTTTGGGGACATAATTCTATACCACCGCTAATTCGATCAGCAACTCCATAGCGCAGAGTTTGTCCCCCAAACTACTTTCTCCTTTTACTTTAAGAAATAACCAGACTTTGCAATTTGCAAAGGGATTAAAAAATATACACCAAATTTCTTCTTGTTGTTGTTGGTTCGAGTGAGATCTTTGCAGTAGGTGCAAGGTGGTCGTGATCTCATCTGAAAAAAGCTTCTGACTCAAGCTGTGGATCGCTCCGATGGAAATACACTGTAAGCACGACCCGTTTGCAGCAATGCATAGTAAGTAGGCTGCTAGTTCACTTCTCTCTCATTTAGGACCAATCCCACCACACCTTTCCATCGCTCGAAAGGCATCTCCAGGGTTTATTAAATGGGGCTAGTAGATAGGGATGTCTCTAGACGTCAAGTAGTCAACCGAGATGCAGTACTTGACTTGCTCCTCAAAAAAATAAACCCTCCCAATAAAGGAGGGCAATAGGAATAAAGAAGGGATGGAAAGTCCAGCAACAGCAACCCGAAACTACAGAAGCAGCTTCTCTCCCCTATTACATCTCCATCCCTAAGAGCAACTTTCAGAATGTCCTTTTACTATCATTTGAACGCAAAAACAAATACTCTTTCCCTTTTCATTTTGTTACCATACATAGAAGGCGTTAAAATACCACTATTGCCATTAACATTATAATTAAAATTTTTTTTGCTCTTGTTATTTTGAAAACTCAGTAAATATTAGCTAGATGTTTGACCTGTAGTGCATTAAAAAAAAGTCTTCCTATACAGACTATTGATATTTTATCTTAAATCATCTAAGGTCTCCCGCTATTTAGATTTTAATAGATTTAAAAACCTCATGTTTAGATTTAAAGCGATCAATTAATGAGATCTTGGTAATGGAGCTCAAACAATATTGTTTGACGACTCCCCTCTACAGACTTCTTTCCCATTTTTCTTTTTTTATTTTTCCTTTCTTTTCTTTTTCCAGTTAAGTCTGAGAAGTTTCCGTTACAAAGTTGCAGAAATATGTCAGACTAGAGTCACCACGCTTCAGTTTAAGTGTGTACAAATGAAATTGCAGGCAGGACGGGCGAACGCTGGAAGAACAACGTTTAGGAATGAAAGTAGCATCTCATAGTTTGAAGGGAGGGGGTTAAAATTGTACCAAGTCGTTGTTAGTCAAGTCCCTTTTAAAGAAGAACTGTCGAAGAGGTGGGATCCTTTTTTCCCTCTTTTTTGCCTCCTTAACAAATGCTCAGGTCAAGCTCAAGCTATCTGGCTTGACTTTCTACTACATATATAAATATAAATATATACACACATATGTATACATATATGAATATATGAAATGCACGCATATACATACTTGTATACATATATGTGTACGTATTCAATACGTTAAAGTACTATCCTTCTAGCATTTCGAAAGAGAAAATTACTACATTTCTTCTCCTGATACGGTATTAATCCGGCAAGGTTAAAGTCATGCAAAGCAGCGCTGGCATGGCAAAGCTCTAGCCCTAGACTTAGCCATGAAGTTAGCAGATTGTGTGTAATGCGTTTGGCTCGAGATTTGTTGTGGTTGAGAGATTTGGGGAAGATTTATCCATTAACACAGTGTTATGTGAAATGACATCTCCTCTCATGGTGAGTTAAACGCTGGATTAGATCTAGAGATTTCAAGGAAATATAAACTAGAACTAATCACATTTCCCTCCTGGGCTCTGCAGCCTTTCGAGCTAAGATCCTGACGTTGTAAAATGCAAAGGCGAAGATTGTGAGACTTTCCTTTCCTTTCTTTCTTTCTTTCCTCTTCTTTTTTCTCTCACTTGCTTTCCTTCCTTCCTGCGTTCATTCTTAACCTCCCCTTCCCTAGAGGGACTTTTATCTGTAGCATAAATAATTTTAGAGGGGAACACTGGGCAAGATGTCCTGGTCCAAGAACAGAGAAACAGGATAGATAAACTGAAAAGTCCATTTTCCTGACTGGAGGATACTACCTTACTTCAGGACCTGTGAAAAAAGAATCTTGGGTCAACAAACGCTGCAACTTAAATAACAGGCATTTTAATATTTTAAAAGATGTAATTGTTTTTTGAAAAGGGTAGACCTAAATAAAAAGGTGTACACTTAAATGGGTGGTGTCTTTGAAGAGAAAAAAATTAGAAATCACTATTAATATCATAGTGGTAAATCCAAATTTTTTTTTTTTGCTGGACTTTTCTTTGTCTTAATTCATGCAGATGGGGCATAAATATTGGAAATGACCGGCAATTGAGAGTGTCTTTCCAACATTCATGCAAATAATGATAAATCTATCCTAAAGTGCTTTAAGGAAAGAGGGATGGGAATTCTAAGACTTTAAAAAACATTTTTAAATGGGTATTTGCCAACAATTTTTAGGGGAGTGATGCAATGTATTAGTGAAAGAGAAAACAGGGGAGAAGTTTCTGTTTTAATTTCCCAGCCCAGTGGGGTTCTTTTTGACTAAGCACATTCCACTGAACAAAATGGATTTGCATGATTTTCCCTTGCTGGTGGAAGAGTTAATTCAAAGTTTTCTCTTCCTTTATTTCTGGAACCGGAAGCCATGGCCTTGTCTCTGACCTAGGTCTTACCCTGTTAGGGCTCACTCCACTTGTTTGTTTGCTTTCTTTTCACCTTCAAGAACAAGATAAGGGAAGTTTTCTGAGGGATGCAGAGTTAGCAGAGTTAGACTTGGAGACAGAAATGATCTAAGTAAATAGATTTACTCTTTGAGATTGTTTGAGAGGAAGATATATGAAATTTAAACAGCCCAAGATAAACGATATTTGTAAACTGCTGGATAGATATGTAGTATCTTCCATGCCCAGATTTTGTGTTGGGCACAACAAACGTAGTCTAATTCATCCTTGACGTAGAGGGAATGGCTGCAAGCCCTTGTAGGGATTTCTTTCTGTTTAAATGGCATTAGTGTATTTGTATTAGCTTATCACTTTGGTGTGAGGAGAGTCATATAGTTACAAGTGGAATAAACATAATATGCTATCAATAGGCACTGCTCAATCTGGCAACCTTTCTTTAGGGCTGCTTTGGGTCTACTCACCTACATCTATCTACCACTTCTCTCTCATAAATACTATTCCTGGATCTTATGCCTCTTAATGTTTGTATGCCTTTAATCATGGAAGAAACAAGTGGGGACTCAACTTTAATTGCTTGTTAGCCAAAGAGTTACCTTGAATAGCTTGAAAGAACTGGCAAGACAGTCAATAGGGATCCAAATAGTGCATATAGAGCCTAGAAAAGGAGCTCTCCTCTGCTTAGTTTTCTTATTTCCATTGCATCTTCTCCTCCCTCCATGCTTCTGGAAGAACACAAGGTTAATTAAAGAGCAAGTTCTTCACCTTTAGCACCCCAATATTGTAAGAACATTCAACCAATGTCTCTTCTTTAAATGATGAAGCTATTCAGCTGAACTATCTTGGCTAATGCCCCCTGGGAGTTGAGTCCTGGAAACTCTAGGGCTAGAAGAGTTGACCCAGACAGAACAGTACAGAAATAACTTTTCTTTTTAAAAACTCAGATGATAGGTCTCAGGGTCAATTCCCTACTCACATCGATATGGTGAATGAGTTTACTTTCTAGTTTCTACTGAAAGCCTAAAGAACATCTTAAACGAAATGAATGACAGTAATAGAAATAAAGCTTTGAATCAGGATTTCTTTATTCAACAGGGAATTGGGGGAGTGTGCTCAGTTTATCCAATAATATAAGGAGAGGTGTTTGTAAGTATCCTTTCCTAAAGTATACAATTAGTAAATCTTTTTAGATGTATTTATGCATATGTGCCCATGTGTACAAAAAGAAGGGAAGGATGATAGGAAGTCATCAAAAAATTCCAGATCGATTAGATTTCATATTGAGAGGTCAAGAACAGTTAAATAGCTAGGAAAGATTTTTCATTTGATATGAATTGTTCAAGCCTAATTTAGAGCAGGATCACACCACACAGTCTGAGAAGTAAAGCAGCCTTTTTCCCCCCTGTGGGTTTACGCTCATGCCTATGAGTACATGGGCATATGTTGTGCACATGGGCATGGGTCAGGGACTAGACACATATTCTTTTAACCCTTATTGAACAGGGCATATTTTAAATTATAACATTATTTTGAAGGGGACACTTCCTTTGGTTGAAATGATAGGACACATCAAGTATAAGAATCCTTATTTGTGGCCACATGCTATTCTCTGATGAATTACTTTTAATTATCAAAATTTTTGCCCCCCACTTTCTCACACCCTTTCATACCCAGGATATAGCTGCAAGATACTTAAAATGGAATAGGACTTGGAACTTCCCTTTGGCATTACATGTGTACTTCTTTTAAGGCTTATTTAATTACCCAGTTTCAGGAAAACAGTGCTTGCTATTATACATTATTTTACTGACTGTCCCATCCAATTCTCTCTTTAACTGGAAGACTTGACCTGAGACTGACAGTTTCTGCCTTTGCTACTTTTTCCTCTGCCTCTGTATGTCTCTCTCTCTCTCTTTCTGAATCAGTCTCTTCCTATCTCCTTTCCTCCCTAGTACCTCTGTCCCAGCATTTTAAATTTGTTTATGTGATGACTCCATGAATATATTTGTATTCCCTGCTATAATTATCTGTCTATCTATCTATCTATCTATCTATCTATCTATCTATCTATCTATCTATCTATCTGTCTGTCTGTCTGTCTGTCTGTCTGTCTGTCTGTCTGTCTGTCTATCTATCTGTCTGTCTATCTATCATCTATCTATCTGCCTTGGCTGCAGTGTGTGTGTATATGTGTGTGTGTGTGTGTGTGTGTGTGTGAACAAGGTGGGGAGAAGTTGAGGTTCCTGTGCTCACAACACCTCGTAATGTTTTCTTTACATTGTTGGGTGAAGTTTGTAGTCCAAGGACAGACAATTCCCAGCTTAGAGTCTCACATTTAGCTTCCCAATGTCTGCATCATGTCTTTACATTAAATAGGGATGTGCAAACAGAGGCAGAGAATGCCTATGGAAATAGTCCAGGGCAGGTGAGTATGGCTGGCATGTTGGCACTGGAAGACTTCAGTAAGTGACCCACTCACTCCTTTAAGAGGAGCAATTAGGGGAATTTCCTTCAGAAACAGAAACTAGGACTGAGGACCAGGGATTTTGACTGGGATGTTTGATTTAAAAAAGTACATAAGTGCATAATGATATTTTACACACACACACACACACACACAACAGTAGAAAATTGAGCCACATCTGGGATTTCTAGCTGCTAAACAAATCAGGTAGTGGGCATGGCAGGGGGCAGGAGATGGAGTGAAGACAAGATATTTCTTTAAACTAACTAGGATCTTAAAGCATTTCTTTATTTCCACTACCTTTATTTGATTTTTCCAAGTAGAAGAAATCTAGGGAAAAGAACATATTTCTCAGCAAAGAGCTCTTCTCACAACATCTTTAAAAAATACATACATATATATATTTAAATACATGCATATATATTCTTAGAGGTAGTGAAGTAAAGTGGACAAAAAGAACTCAACTGGGAGTCAGGGTCTACTCTCTTTTTCATCACTAACATGCTATATGATTTGAGGGCAAAATTTGGATTTGTTTCCTTCTCTGTAAAATTGAGACCGAGAAGGGGGAAGATTAGGCACTCCATCCCTCTGAGAGTTTTCTCTTCCTATTTTCTCCCCTTTCCCTGCCCCCCATTTGTCCTTTCTTCTTATCCTTCTCTTTCTTTGCCCTCTCTTCCTTCTTTCTGATTCTTCTCTTTCTCCTTTCTTATTCATCTTTCTTCTTCTATTTCCGTTTTTACCCTTTCCTCCCTTTGATTTTAATCGATGGTTCTAATACTTAGTATTGAGTTCCTTCCTTCTCTACACAAATAGAACATGTGCTTCCCTATAACCTGACAATAGAAATCTCCTATGTAATAGTCCTGTAGCATTTATGAAGATCTGAACATGCTGGTTTTGGTGCATTATAGGAAGTTAAATCTTAACAGGTTTTCACTGTTACCGAAAATAGCCAGCTCACTTATATAGCTGCAAACCTCAATACCATAAAGTAAGGAATGGGGGAAACTGGAATTCTGAATCTTTTTATTGCCCTGAGTGCTTTTCCTCAAAAGAGACTAAGTTTTTGTCATGATCAAAAACTAACCTGAAAGGGCAAAAGTCTTTCTGTTTAATTCATTTTAACTCTGTTATATTTTCTGCAGTCTCAATTGCTACATGCATAGAAACATGGGTCTTTGTAGATTTGATATAATTTTCATGCCTCCTAATCATCTACAAAGTGCACTGGAAGGATTTAGGTCCCACTCTCTGCCCCTTGTCCTACCCATTTGGAACTTAGCAAATTTAAATTGACTTTCTGCTTCTAAAATTGATCCTGCTCTTGAAAAGCTATGTAGCCCCTTTTATCAAACACATTCTTAATTCATTGAACAAAGCTTACTCAAATCTAATGATCTGAAAGACTGTATTCCTCTTTCAGTTGAATTATGCAGTTGATTTCTAACTATAAAATTCAATTAGGGATTTAAAAAAAA
>CM053599.1:181864316-181896422 GCA_028646575.1 Pseudocheirus occidentalis | reverse complement strand
TTTATTCCATACACGATACTTTCTGACAGTTTCAGAAGACATTTCCCAAGTCAGATAGTGTTTGAGCTGGGGTAAAATAGTTACACTGAACTTACAAAAGTGTTTCTTCTGTAACTTAGTCCTGAGACCGAGGATTAAGCGATGGAGGTACTTTCACCTCTTTGACTTAGTCTGCTCTATCTATCCTGTAAATCGAGGGTATTGCTTCCTGCTCTTATTTCTGTGCTGACAACGATGCTTGTTACTTCTATTATTTGTTTTCCATTCCAATGCTCTGTAACATAAGTTGTTTGACTGATTAACAGTTTCGGGCTTAATTATATTTGTCAGCTGCTAAAAGGGGCCACTCTGTACTCTTTTCATCTAGTGGGGTCCCCATTTTAGACCAGCTGCATATTTCACCTTGCTAAAGGTGAACACTGCAAATCGGCCCAAGAAAGAATGATAGACTGGGCTCTTCCAGACACTCACATTTTATTTGTGGGAAGCACAATATCCTCCTACAAGGGTCACTGTAAATTATGATGGTGAAACCATTCCACAACAGTTTTACCTTTCCCTTTGATTAAGTTAACTATCTGATTTTTGAGGAGTGGGAGGGGGGAGGCGGAGATGGAGATATTCCTTTATAACAAATGTCAGTGAAGTAGAACAGAATGTATAGTATATAGAAAGAAATCTCCCCTTCCCTCTCCTTTACTTTCCCTTCTCTAAGAGGCCAAATGCTATGTCTGAACCATATCATTTTAAACAGCCAAGAATGAGCTGTTTGAAACAAAGATTCTTTTAACAAGGAAATATGAGAATTTCCATCTTAATTTCTGTGGTAAATATTGAAAGCCCTCTTTTAAAAAAGTACAGGTAGCCATTTTCAAGCCATTTGCTGAATGGCAAAGAGGAACATGATTTCACAGTACTTAACTGTATGATTAAGATCAATTTTTCTTTCCTGTTTTTCCCTTCTTTTTCTACTATGTTTCAGGACATGGAGGAGTGAATCAATTAGGGGGGGTTTTTGTAAATGGCCGTCCCCTCCCTGATGTAGTTCGCCAAAGGATTGTGGAACTTGCCCATCAAGGTGTGAGACCCTGTGACATCTCCAGGCAGCTTCGGGTCAGCCATGGTTGTGTCAGCAAAATTCTCGGCAGGTAAAATTGGGAGAATCTCATCTCAATTAATTTTCTTAGTAAAGACACAAAGTGGTGCCCTCCAAAATGAAATGATATAAATAACAGAAAATGGAAACAAAAGGAAATGAAGGAGATTTCATCCAGAATTGTTCAGCAATTGCCAATCCCTTCTTTTATTTTTATCTGAATAATTTATTGTTCATTCTGAATCACACAGAAATGAACTAGTAAGTGAAATGAGTGAAATAGAAAAGACATTTGGTTTTCAGAATGCCTGGCAAGTCATTTTGATGACTAGGCGAGCAGAGGGCTCCTGTAAATTTCTTCTACCCTTCTAAGATGAACCAGGAGACACAGATATTTGTGCTGCCTAATGTAAAATGGAAAATCCACCAGTTCTGAAATCATTCAATGAAAGTTTTTTCTTTTAAAGAATATTATTATTTTTTTTTAAAACAGAGTTCTCATTCATTGTCATTTGCATTCAGTTTATGGGTGAGCTTTCATGAAATCAGTGAGTGTTCTTCTTTTAAGGCTTCTTATTTTATTTGAAGTATCACCAAAGAGATCCCAAAATATACAAAGCAAAACTCATCAGCTTCCCTAAATTTGATATTTGAAAACTGTAATTTTTCCATTGAATTCTTGGAAACACTATGAAATATGAGGTATATTCATGAACGTAAGTCTTACGGTTCTAGATTTTGATTTTACTTAAGAAAAAATTAGATATGCTTACCTCCTCAAAATAACTTTTTGCTTCATGTTTTAAACCATTTTTTGCCATTAGCTTAAAGTTCATTCTCTTCATATTTCAGAAAAAAGTTTTTAAAATGTAGCTTCATGTGCATTATAGTTTGAAAACTGTGTCTGAACTGTTAGTTGAAAAAAATCATGAGTCAATTATTTTTTAGCTCATAAAATTGCTGTTTTCCTTATATAATCTCAGTTTGAAAAAAAATTGGTTTTAGTAGTTGTTAAGGAAATGATCTATTGGCAGGTAGAGTGATATCTCTGACTTTAGCCTAACCATACTTTGATGTTTCTTTGGGAAAGCTTGGTACCTTTGCCCCTCCATTTTACTCTTCTACATATGCCTAGTGCCTAGTCTCCAAATCTGATGAGTCTTGGTGTTCTTTATTTCTGGAAATGCCATTGAATGATGAGGAACTAAACATAAAGTTTGGGGAAGAGAGGAGGGGGGAAGAGAGAGACAGAGACAGAGAGAGAGAGATCCTTTGTTTTTACTGAGATATTTTCAATGAAGTTGCATTTTATTTAATATTAGAGACCTTTACACAACATGATCGAAAAGCTTCCCCAGTGTAAGTAGTGACTGCTCCAATTGGAGACACTGGTTGTCTTGTTATGTTCACTCACCATTGCCCCCAGCATCAGGGTAGGGCTAATATGTAAGCAATTACTTTTCTGATCAGTGACACTGTTGAACTCCTTTGGCTTCTTACCGTTTGAATAGATTTGTCATTAGACGTAGTTGTGCTATGAAGTTAACAGCTGCTATGGAGCTTTGTCATTTAAGTTGTCAACAATAAATTGGAATTTCATAGCTCATTATTTTCATAACTAATAACCACAGTGGACAAAATGTCATTCTAATTAGAATTGCCTTTTAAGAAACAACTTCAGCCCTAAAACAATATGACTGAAGATTTCTGAATTGTGGTCATTGAATCCATAGATTATTTTGCTATCAGAATGAAAAGGACAGTGCGGTAGGAGAGAGATTGTTGTCCAGCAAAATATTCAACACTGGGTCCTTTTAGGAGACATTGAAAGAAAGACAAGTAGAACCCCAACTGGGCTGATATGTACAACACCAGCACATCCCTGTGGAAGGGGAAACATTTCCATCATTCATCTGTGGGTCTGGGCTGTATGACACCAGGCACCTGATGTTTCCAGTACTTGCAGCTTGCTTAGAGCCTGGGGACTGTGTCAAATTGACACAGAGAACTTACTTTCCTCTTCAAAGTGTAGCCCACATCGAATGCCTTCAGAGCCTCTAGACCAGTGGTTCTCAACCTTCCTAATGCTGTGACCCTTTAATACAGTTCCTCATGTTGTGGTGATCCCCCAATCATAAAATTATTTTTGTTGCTACTTCATAACTGTAATTTTGCTACTGTTATGAATCTATCTGATATGCAGGATGTATTTTCATTGTTACAAATTGAACATAACCTATGGGTTGAGAACCGCTGCTCTAGACCTTTTGGTGTAAGGTTTTATATTTATTGGCACTCGTGGTCTACGTCAATTGAAAATCCATCTTCAACATGAGATTGGCCATGGCCTGCTTTGCAAAATCCAAAGGGTTGGCAATTTGCATGTTCTATAGTTCTAGAAACCCCTAAAGTCCTGTAAACTCAGGGTTGAGATAGGTTCTGTTTGTTTGACTTCTAGGAGTCTTCACTAATATCTATCATAAGGCAGTTAGAAATGATGGGGTGATGAGGGTTTGATGTATTCTGGTGGCCTGTCTGGGTTAAAATACATGATGTCCTTTTATTAAAATCACTGCCCTATACTGTCTTCAGATAATATGCCAGAGTGCAGAAAGAAACAACCATCTCTAGTCATGGCAGACATGGAAAATTGACTCATGGGACCAAAGGAACATGATTCCATATCAGGAAAATAAAAAGACTGCAAATAGATGACTCTTGTATGGTCCTAGGGATCATAATAACAGGTCTCTGATTTAGATTCAGATTTTTTCATATTATTTTTTTTGTGCCCAGATGCAAAAATTACTAGATAAAAGTTGATTTCTTGGCTAATGTTTTAAAACTGGGAATTACTAATTAAAATTTGCCAGTAAGTGCAGAATAAAGGAACAGCTTGATTTTTCTATCTAATCTTTATCATGTGATTGAAATTTGGAAAGGGGGCAATTTCCTGAATAATAAAATTTCAATCTCCCTGCCACACCTGCAGATTAATTTAATGTTTATATAATATTTGCCAACTTATATCTTAAGCAGACCTATAAAGACTTGGACTTTTGATTATATTTCTTTAAATTTAATCAACTCGATAATGAATTTTTCCCCTGTTGATGGTGTGTGCAAAAATAGACACAGACTTCACTTAAACATTCTAAATTCCTATTCATTTGCCTTTTTAAAAATGTCAATTTTTATAGTTTTATTTGAACTTTATATAGACAGTGACAGGAGGCTGACCTCTCCAGAGAACAACATGGAGAAAACTACTACCTAGATTTTTTTTAGAACAACATTGTAGGAACAAATTGAAAAATACTGTTAAATGATTCTTTCCACCAAAAAATTGGTTTTTTTCCCCAACAACTTTCCTTTCACTAATATTTGTCATACAGTAAAGAAAAAACAACAACAAAGCAAAACAAAACCCTATTGTATTTCAGCTAATAAAGAAGGGACTACAGAATGAAAATGTCCTTAGAAATTATCATTTGCTATGTGACAGCTTACTGTACTGTACCCAGGTGTGATCTGTTTTTGTTTTTACCACTGCTTCTGATTAATAATATGTTTGTAGTTAATTTTGGATCCCAGCACACCCTTTAATCTTACCCCTTATCTGTTGTCTTGATATTATAGAAAAAATATATTTTACATCATGCTATGATTTTAATTAATGCAAGTTAATCTTTTACAAGAGAAGAAGTACCATTGGTATAACGGAATTTCAAATCATTGGATGCAGGGGTGATTTTCAAGGGAGGATTCATTTGCCTCTATATTCATCTGTATTTTCTATTAACTCTATGTTGAATATCACCTTATTTTGTGACAAAAATCAGCTTTCTTGATTTTTGCCAGTTCCTTATATAACTAAGCAATTTTTCCCTCTCCATCTTTATTATAGGTATTATGAGACTGGAAGTATCAAGCCTGGGGTGATTGGAGGGTCAAAACCAAAGGTTGCCACACCCAAAGTTGTAGAAAAGATTGCAGAATATAAACGCCAAAACCCTACCATGTTTGCCTGGGAAATCAGAGATAGGCTTTTAGCAGAGCGAGTGTGTGACAATGACACTGTGCCCAGTGTCAGTTCAATTAACAGGTAAAGATTTGTGGGGGAGGGTGTTTTGGGTGGGGATGGGGAGATAACATATTGATGTTCAAATAAGATAAAATGGAACTTGGGTACAGTTTGATGGGTGCCTTATCCTAAAACAGAAGACTTTACTTTTCAAATGGCTTTTTCCATACTTGTTTTTGGGACAGTTAATAATGTAAAACAAAGAGCCGGGGCTGTGTTGGGGGCGTATCTGACGTTTTTCTTCCCTTTCCAAGAGGATGTTCCCCCTTCAGATGTTGGTAGTGGATGTACACTGTCAAGGAGAGGGGGACCATTTTGGTGCTTTGCCGGCTTATTTGAGATTTCCACAGGCCTAGACAATACCTCTGCTGTTCCTTTCCCTAGCTTCTTGGGAACAAAGACAACCCAGAGTGTGCTGGGCTGGGCTGGATTTTTCATTTTTTAACATCGGTTGTGTCGATCAATCTCTGTTTGCCAGGCTGAGACCTCACATGTAAAACAATAAGTCTAAAATAATGAGACTTGTGATAGGACCAGGGGATGAGCTGTAGGACTGAAGCTTTCCGGGACTGGCATGAGTAGTCTCTTTGCCATATTCCCAAAGGTTATGGGAATGCTACCTCTACTTAGAGCTTCACTTCTCCACCTCAGGGGAGAGAAGTGAGATGACTAACACTGCCTCCTCCCTCCCCCAATAAACTCAGAAAAGACCCTTTGGCTTGGAAGTAGCCAAAACAGGAACAAAGAACGTTAAGGTGATTTGTAGGGGAAATGCCAATCTATTTGACAGTTAGGATAAAGGAGTAACAGGGTAAGATCAAATTGTCCTGTTCCATGTAGCTATCTTCACGATTGTTATTTGTTCATGGTTTGAAAAGGCTATTTACCTAGGTGGCAGGTGTTCAGTGTTTGAAACCTCACAGTGGCCTTGGTTAGCTGTTAAAATAAACTATGGCAAGCTGATGGGTGTATGGCTAGAAGTACCAAGAATCTTTGTAGGAAGCAAAAATTACATTGAACCTTTCTTGCTTATATCAAATTAGGATGTATCTATCAATGATTCTCTCCCTCAACAAAGATAACAGAGGTCTAGAAAAACCCAAAAGTAGAACTTAGAGAAGAGGCAAAATAGTCATTAGATTTACAGTAGGACATAAAGGATCATCTAATCTCTCTCTCTTTTTTTCAAAGTTGGCAAAACTTTGGTGTCAAGGGTGATGTATTCTTGGTCACATAGACAGTATTACTCTAGACTTCCAATTAATTCCTAAGACTTGTGCTTTTTTTTTTTTTTGCTACTTTTTCTGCTACTTCTTTTTGAGAAATAACACACAATTTTTGTGTCTGCTAATGTTATACATTCTTTGCAGCCTGCTTCCTGCGAAGGGAGAAATCTTTGCAAAATGAGCTGGTTAGGGAAAGCCCAGAGAAGGTCATAATTCCTAGAGGTGATACTCATTTAGGAGAGGGGAATTGCATCAGCTCTAGGAGTGATGTAGGGTCAGGGCTTTCAAAATTCAGATATTTTAAAATAAAATTTACTCTAAATGATTTTAATACAATTGTGTGAAATGTCTGCCTTATATATAGGTTCACATGTATTATTTTTATCATTTATTTATTTATTATTATTTATTATGTATTATTTTTAGTATAGCAGAATTTTTGCCAAGTTTAGAAAAATGCTCAAATAATAAATAGATTCAGTGATTCAGTAGGGGGGGAGAAGAGAGAGAGAGAGCGAGAGAGAGAGGGAGAGAGAGAGAGAGAGAGAGAGAGAGAGAGAGAGAGAGAGAGAGAGAGAGAACAAAACCAAAATCCAAACTAGGTAGACCCGTTATTCAGCATCAAAGAGACAAGATAGTTGTGACCCAATTTTTCTGTTACTCATGGCCAAGGATAATGTCTCTGATGAAGAGAAAATCCCTTTGGTTCTTCAGTTACAAATATATTATTTCTTTAAAATTTGCAATTGATATTTTGTGTTTTCATAGAATAGTTAATCATTGACCTGAGATTTGCTGACTTTTGGGGTTGTTTTCACTTCATTTACCTTGTTGAAGTCATTCTCATGAGATGTATCCTAATGTCAATCGATGGACCGATGGACAACTTCCTTTAGAGTCAGGAATCAGGTTTTGTCTCTGTCACGTATTAATTGTGTGACCCTGAGCAAGTCACTGCCTTGAACATCTCTCTAAAATGATACATTGCAGTGCAGGTGCTGATCTGCATTGGGAGGGAAAGTTTCTTCATGGGGAAATCCTTATACTAGTAAAATGACAAGTGTGGATCCCTGCCCACCAAAGTGTTCTTAGCTTAAGCATGAAGAGTTCTTCTTACTAAGAAAATCACAGGTTGGGTCTCCCCTTCTCTTCCCTCCAAAAGTCATTGTTCTAAGAATGTATTTAAGGACCAGATCTGTTACACATCTACATTTGAGGATCAAAGGATAATTTCCCTTACTAGTGTAAAGGCATAGAATGGCGTAAAGGTATAGAATTTCGACTTATTGAATTTGTTGTAACTGAATTCAGTGTAACTTAACTCAAAGACTGCAGGACATAATGGGAAAAGCACTAGATTTGGGTGTGAAGAGACTGGGATTTAAGACAATAGTTATGTGAAAGTCATTTAATCCCATAGTCTATTTCCAGTAAAATTGGGACCAAGAATCTTTGCAGAACACAATAAAGCCATTGGACCTTTCTAACCTTTATATCAGCTTAGGATGCATTTATTAATGAGAAATAATAGATAGGTAGATGATGCACTACCTCCCTCACAGAATATATTTTTAAGGGAATAATTTTTGTAAATTGTAAAGTACTATAGAAGTTAAATTATTATTATTATGAAATAATTTAAAATTGTAATTAAAATGCCATGTTAAATTACTTTCAATGAATATTTATTTTTTTCCCACATATTCCACAGTCTACTGGCCATTGTCCATAAAACTTCAATGAACTGATAATTTCATATGAAATCATTAGAGTACAATTCAAGATTGTACATAATTAAATTAAAAATGTGTGTTAAAAGTTGAATGTAAGTAATAGTAAAAAAACATTCAAATTTCTGTAGCATTTCAGTCATGTTTTTAGTTCAGTTTTAAACTACACTAAGATTTTTGGATCATATATATACACAACTTGTTAATTAGGCAACTCTTTTGAACTAGAAAATTGAAACCAATCTTAAATATTGCAGACCTACAAATATTCTTTTTTTTGTATGACTGAACTGTCCCCAGAAATTTGAAGAATTTTTATTATTACTTATATTCCACTTGTACCATATATCTTGACATTCCATGTTTATATAGGTGTGTATATGTGCTTTTTAATGTTTTCTGAAGCATTTCCTTTTTCCTTTATTGGAGAACTTTTTTTTTTTGCTGTTATTTTGTTGTTTGGATATGGAAGGTTAAGAGAATAATTAACCTAGAGAGGTATCTTCTTTTAATATCTTTTTTTCTTATTGAGAAGTAGAGATATAAAAGGTGAGATCTAATGCATATATAGAGTGAATAACATTTTCTAATGATCCTTCCACTTCTTTCTACTCAAGCCCTGGAAACCTCTCCCTGGGGCATTGCAATAACTTTCTAATTGGTTCAAGTGTCTTCCTTCTCCAATTCATCCTCTACTCAGCTGCCAATGTGATATTCCAAAAGCACATATCTGGCCAGGTCGTCTCACCCCCACTCCCACCCCCAGCTTAAAAAACTGCAGTGATTCCCCATTGCCTTTAAGATAACGCACAAGCTGTTTCATTTTCCATTTAAAGCCTGCCATAATTTGACTCTAACATGTTTCTGTCCATGACTCAACTTCATACACTCTATGTTCCAGCCAAACGGCCCCATTTCTTTTTCTTCATGTTATGTCATTCCTTTGCCTATCTTTCTGCCTTTGTGTGGGCTATCTATCTTAGCTGGGATGTACCTCTTAGAATGATTCACTTCCTTCAAAGTTCTTCTTAACTGGCATCTCCTAAGTGAAGACTTCCTGATCACCCCAAATTGCAGGTTGTGTGTGAGTGTGTGTGTGTGTGTGTGTGTGAGTATTTTATATATAAGAATGTTTTACTTCCTCTGATAGAATGTAAGATCTTTGAAGGGATGGAGGAATGTTTCATTTGAGTCCTTCGTTCTCTAGCACCTAGCACAGAGTCTGGCATTTAGATGCTTAATAAATACCTGTTGATTGACTGGGATTTTTCTTTCCATTCTCAGTGGGGTGGTTCAGTGGAAAGAGTTCAAATGTGACCCACCCACAAAATTGTGAGACTGGAACAACTGATTTTACTTACACAGTCTTCACTTTCTTTATCTGTAAAATGATGGGATGTTTGGACTAAACGAAATAGATCATTTAGCTCTAAATCTATGATTCTGTGATCTACATGATATTTGGGGTGATAGATTTCTTTGAATGAAACCTGAAATTCTCTTCCTCATCTTCCCCTCCTCTTCTCCCGCCCCAGGACATTGCTTGGAGAAGAGGGGTAATTTGTTTTTGGCATCTTGAATTGGAACTCAGAATGCATTGACTCACATAAACAATATTAAACACTGGTGGCTTTCTCTTTCACTTCCCTCTACCTAGCCCTGGAAATTCATTTGTGCATGTATAAAGCCTTTCAGACACTTCCTTACTTTATCAGTTCTTGTAATTACAAAAGGGGAAAATTTGAATAATCACAAGTGTCTATAATACTGAACATACTTTTAAGTTCTAAGCCTGAGATTTCAAATGGATTTAACATCTGAATAGGCTTTATCCACATGTGAGCAAATGTAAAGTGCTTTGCAAGCTTTAAAGTGTAACATCAATACTACTATTATTATGTGATTTTTGGTATGTGGCAAAGGGGAAGTATTTCCTTTAAGTGTTGTGGAAAAATGCTGAACTTAAGGTTAGGGGACCAGAGTCCTATTTCCGGTCCTACCATGAGTTAAGTGTGTGACTCTGAACCTCTCTGGGCCTCAGTTTCTTTATATGTAAAATGATGGTGTCCTATTAGCTGCTTATTAAGATCCTTGACTATGATGTTTGTATAATGTCAGGTAGTGTGCCAATACTCTACAAAATAATGAATGCTAATGTGAATTTAGTTTTCATTAGACCTAATTTAGAGTATATACTGTGTGCTCTTCTCATTTGAATCTTTTGAAAATAATTCATATTTGTTAATATTTCTATCATAGTTGATTAGTTTTCTTATCAAACTCTTCTCTGCTACAGCTCCTCACTGTGACAATGATCTGTTCGTTGCTTTCTGGCCCTACAGGGTGAATGCTTATATCTCCTTGTGGAAAAAAGTTACAGGAGCATAGATTTGGAACTGGGAGGGACACCAGAAATCTCTTTTGACCCACTTATTTAAAAAAAAAAGTTCTTGGTCTAGACCTGTGATTTCACCAGTGTAAGGAACTCTTGGGCAGAACACTCTTTCACTATTACAGAACCACACCTCACCTTTAACTCACATGTTAGTGAGTTGCCATATATCAGAGCAGGACTTGATACTATCTATCTCTTCCTTACTCCATTATGCCACACTCCAAACTCCCTCATTTTATTGACCAGAAACTGTGGCTCAGAGATGATGTGATGTGACTAAGTTCACACAGTTTTTCTCTTTGGCTCCCAGAAATTGCCTTTCCTTCATGCAAGCCTCCCCAAATCTCTTGTGCTATCCCATTACGGGAACATTCCTAAGTCAGGACATTCTTGCTTCGATCACTAAGCCAACAATGTAGATTGGATGCCCATTGTGTCCGGGTCATTTTGTGGTTTCGCAAAGTCAAAGATAGGATACTCCAAGCTAAAATAATACAGTAATTCTGCGATGTCCACCTTTCTCAAAGTTGCGTTCAGTTGTGTCCAACTCTTTGTGAGCCCATTTGGGGTTTTCTTAGCAAAGATACTGGAGTGGTTTACCATTTCCTTCTCCAGTTCATTTTATAAATGAGGAAAGGAGGCAAAGAAAGTTAAGTGACTTGTTCAAGGTCACACAGATAGTCTCTGAGGCCAGATTTGACCTCAGTTAGAGGAGTCTTCCTGATTCCAAGCCCAGTGCTCTATCTTCGCTCAAAGTTTAGGTTCACCCAAACAGAAACCTCTAGCACCTTTGCCTATTATTTTCACAAATGACAGTTTAGGAACTCAAAAAGTTTTCCTCTGAGGTTAGCATGTTATTATCTCTAACTTTAAACAAATGGTATTATAGTAATGCAGATTGGTTTTGATTCGTTGAACAACTAAAGGAGAGAACAGCTATTCTATAGTCCCGTCTCTACAGTTGATACTACAGATCAATGACCAATTTACAAATGTTATTGGCAGAACTATTTCTAGCTTATGGTGTGGTTCTGCAGTCCTTACATAGACAGGGTACTCAATAATGATAGTCCAGAAATGCTATCCATTATAGTCCAGAAGGGCTATAATTTTCCATATTAGAGAAGACAAAGGTGTTAATCTATCTAGAATCATGGAATATTAGTCCTTAGAAGTCATCTGAGTCCCACAGAGTTGGCACAAGGTAGGGTCATGGCCTAGTATATGAGTTTGCTCCTGTTGGAGTATATGTTGTTTTTTTTTAATCAATAGACATAAACCCATTTTTTTCTTGCTGCAAATTCATCCATTATAACTTTTGGGATGATTCTTCTATCTACTATGTGCACACATGGCTTAATTGAATCTTTGTCCTCCTTTGGCTTGGATGCTTTTCCCAGTATATTTAATCCTGGTCTTTCCTTCCTGTCAGCCTATAGGGAAGGTGTAAGAAAATATCATCATTCATAATGAGGCCTCATCATTAGACTAAAATAATTTCTGGGTTCCTACATGTTGAGTTGTTTACTTGTGCCAGTGGGTTTTCTTCTCCTCTCCATCATGCCTGATAATAAGTGGTCCTTTTTTCCTCCCCAAAATTACATTCAGGATCATCCGGACAAAGGTACAGCAGCCACCCAACCAGCAGGTCCCAGCTTCCAGTCACAGCATAGGTAAGAAGAACTTTTTTTTTTAAAGATTAAAAAAGTGGAATCAAAATATTCTAAAGAACTTTTAATCATTCTTATGGACAGATAATTCTACATAAAACAGTTCAGCACACGTACTAATGCGCTTTCTTTGTCATTCTCCAAGGGCTGAACATGGTAAATGAATTTTATAAATACTGCTAAAAGGTTTTGAATTTTACTGATTATTATGATAAATAGCTTTCACCATGAGACAGAAAATTGAAATCTAAGCCAAAAAAAAAAGAAAGAAACACACTAATGGGGGTCTATAGAATGTCAGATAATTAAAGTAATAAATCAAGAAAGGGATACTTATTCATAACATTTTCTGCATCATTAGTCAGTAAGTAGTTTTGAATGTGTTTTTTTTCTTCTATCAACCAACCATTCCATAATTCTTTGTGCACTTGCAGTCTTGAGTGAAGAGGTAGCAAAACTTTTCAAACTTTCTTTTCCTTTCTTCTTCCAATCTCATTTAGATGCAGGCTGACTGCATTCAGTGAGAACTGATCATTTTTGATGGGCTTCAAGGCCTTTGCAGGTTAAGATTGAGGGACATTGATTAGGGAATGGAATCATTATTAGTGTGGGGCCATATTGGCTATGATTTTCTTGTCTCAGAGAGTCACCTTCTTTCCAACTTCTGTGAGAGAAAACTAGTTTTCCTTCATTTTCAGTAAATCCAAATGAAACAAAAAGGACATCTTACGAAATATTTGTTTTCTGGGAGGGTTGATAATATGTTTATGTAAGTAGGCAGTAAGAAACCAAATTTATACTCCTTTCTGTATCAGTACAAAGCAAAATCTGAGTCCATTCTAATTAATTTGGATCTTTGAGTGCTTAAACTTCTCTACCGTTATTAGTTCTACTTTGACAGGAGTATATTTGGGATGATGTCTAGTGGAAGTCCTTCCAGCTGTGAAAAGAGAATTGAGTTGCCTGCTAAGAGATCCTGGTTGGGACTCAATTCCAGGCTTCTACTATTACAGTTGGTACAACACAGGAAATGTAGTTTGTGGGTTGTTCTAAAGACATTTTTTCTTTGTTTTTGCTTTTTTTTTTTTTTTGGAGGGGGGAAGTCAGGGCAATTGGGGTTAAGTGATTTGCCCAAGGTCACACAGCTAGTAAGTATTAAGTGTCTGAGGTTGGATTTCAACTCAGGTCCTCCTGACTCCAGGGCGGGTGCTCTGTACCACCTAGCCACTCCTAAAGACAATTGTTAAAATTTGTTTTTGCCATTGGTTCTGAATCAGGGGTGGAGAACCTGGGATCTCAATGCCACATGTGGTCTTCTAGGTCCTTGAGTGCCATCTTTTGACTGAGTCCAAGTTTTACAGAATAAATTCTTTTATACCAATATCTTCTACCAAAACAATATATTTTTGTCGTGGGATCTCCGTGAAGATGGGTCATCATGGAATTTCCAAATGCTGATTTGTCTCTGGCCAGCAGCAGTGGGAACACAAAAATAGTCTGAGGGGTGGGGTAGTGATTGATGGGTGTCAATGAGGCAGTCGCATTGACTTTCCGATGATGCAGAGAGAATAGTTTCTGGAGCCAGTGAAGGTATGAAGTGTCTGGGATCTCTACCGTCAGGGGCACACCCAAGTCAGCAGCATTTCTCACGATTCTAGGCATTCCTCTGCGTCTGAAATGCTAAATCTCTTGGGAACAGAATGAAGTTATGTTGGCAATTATCTGGTCAATTTAGGCTGTGTAGACAGCCTGTTCAGATGTTGAGGATCTTCTTTCCACCTTCGTGTCAGGTTCATTACTTTCTTCCTCCAATTATAGATGGGTGGGTAGAATGCATGAAACTGAAGAAGGCAGAATGTCATAGTGGATTGTGGGGTTAGAATGCTGAACTTGGAGTCAGGAAGTCCTGAGTTCAAATCTCACCTCTGACACTTGTGACCTATGTGATAACTAACACTTATTTGGTTAAATGCAATAGATATTTCATGTATTATCTGCAACATTAGACAGACTTGTAATTTCATTGTCATTGAGAAGTATGAATGAGGAAACTCTCCCTGCCTATGTAGATTCGTATGTGGTCTGTAACTTGGTGAATAATCTAGGGGGCACTGAAAGGTTGCTATTTGCCCAGGGTTACACATCAGATTTGAACCCAGATTTTCTTGACTTTGATACCAGTTCTCTATTCACTTTAATGTTATGTTGCTTCTCAAAAAAATAAAATAAAATTATGGTGTCCTATATACTTGATCTCAGTGTTGTAGGAGGCAAATGTCATTTCAGCTATGTTATAGACATAGAAATTGGACAGAAAAAGGAATAAAGGATAATTTATCATTTCTGCACAAGAAAACAGACCATTCTCTGGTACTTGAAAGCCTTAGGAAATAGTTTTTGATAGCACGTATACCTTAAACTTCTTTTTAAAAATATTCCTTGGCACTTAGAAAAAGATATCTTGCACAGTGTATTTCATGGTACCTGAATGATAAACAAGCTAATGTTTCAGATTATTTTCTGTGTGATGCTGGGCAAGTCACTTAAATCTGTTTGCCTCAGTTTCCTCATCTCTAAAATGAGCTAGAGAAGGAAATGGCAAACACTCTTTGCTCAGAAAACCCTAAATGTTGTCATGAAGAGGGGTATGACTAAAATGGCTGAAAAACAGCAATGGCAGTTTATAGGATCAGAGACCACTAAAGTAAGAGTTCAAAAGTTGTTCAGAGGCCCACCAGCCCAACCCTCTCATTTTCTGGCTGAGGACAGTAAGACACCGACTAAGTGACTTTGCTTGAGGTTATTCAGGTAGTAAGTACCAGAACTGAGATCTGGACCCTGCTGGCTACCTCCAGAACCTGTGCTCCTTCCACAGCACACATTGCCTCCCTCTAGTGACAAAGACTTTGTTTCACCTTTTTCATTCCAAACAAGATACTTAAATACTTTTCCTGTAAGAGTGACAGGTCAACAAACATGTATTGTTATTTATAGTATAATGATGATGATTATATTTATTTATATATTATGTGTTTATAATAATATAATATATTATAATCATGATAATCATATTGTAATATGATTATTATTGTAAATACTCACTAGGTACTAGGCACTGTACTAAACTCAAACGATAGACCAGAACCTGTCCTCAAGGAGCTTTCATTCTAACAGAGGAAAGACAATATACAAACAGAAGCCAAAAAGAGGATGGGGGAGAGTGAAAGAAAGAAGGTACTGAAGGGGTCATCGTGGAGAAAGACATCCTGAGAGTCAGAACCAGACTAGAAAGGAACAAAGGAAGGAACATGGATGACCTGGGCACTTCCTTAAAAAGAATGTACCAGGAGTAACTGTGCAATCCAAGGAAGGGCTAAAGAAGCCAGACAATTGGCCTGTTGTCCTTTGACATCTAAGATTGTAGATGTAATCCCACTGGTCTATGGGCAAATTTCTCCTTTAAAATAATAACAATGAGGGGCGGCTAGGTGGCACAGTGAATAGAGCACCGGCCCTGGAGTCAGGAGTACCTGAGTTCAAATCCGACCTCAGACACTTAACACAAAAAACTAGCTGTGTGACCTTGGGCAAGTCACTTAACCCCAACTGCCCTCCAAAAAAAAGCAAAAAATAATAATAATAACAATGTTCATAGGCTGACAGGATCGTGTATAGGAAAAGTAGGTTTGTAAAGATGAGGAAATAGAGACCCAGAGAGGTGAGATGTCTTGACCAAAGTCCCATAGTAACAGAGTCAGCATTTGAACTCAGTTCTCTTGATCCCCAGTCCAATGTTCTTCCCACTATTGAGAATGCTAAAATTAGAGGTGGGGGACAGCTAGGCAGCACAGTGATTAGGGGGCAGATCTGGAGTCAGGAGGACCTGAGTTCAAATTTGACCTCAGACACTTGACACACTGTGTGACCTTGGGCAAGTCACTTAACCCTAATTGTTTTTCCTTTCCCCCTCCAAAAAAAAAAAAAACCCAACCCAAACAACTAGAGGTAGAAGTAAGTTCTGCTGATGTTAAAAACAAAACAAAAAACAACTTAATTTTGAATGCGTAAATCCAAGATATCATCGGTGTCAGGCACTCCCTCCAGTGGTTCAGAGCACAACTCCTGCAGGCCTTCTCTTTCTGTTCAGAGGTTCATTGATCACAAGAAAGGACTACAATAGATCCAAAGCTGGAAGGGACCTGAGCCACCATGGGGTCCAACCCTTTCACTTTACAGATGAGGGAACTAGGATGCAGAGAGGTTGAGTGACTTTCCCAAGGTTCCACAGCTGGTAAAAGACAGAGCAAGGATCTTAATTACTTAATTAAGTCTGCGACTTCAAATCCTTCACACTTTCTTCCGTACCATACTGCTGGCTGGCCTCATGTCTCAACACTACATAAAAGATCCACCCAACGCATTGCTATCCTTGCTCTGGTTCTTTTAAAAGAAACACCTGGGAACGTTAAAAAGGATACAAGCTTATGCACAAAGGACCAATGAGAACGTGATGTCACAAGATTGTGCAAACTCAAGGAAATCCTGCCTTTTTCACCCCCTTTAGGTCATGCTTATAGTTTTGCCTATTAGAATCAGGGTAGTCTCTAACGGGGAGCAAGATAAAGACCACTATTTGGCACCCCACTCCAAATTCCTTTCCCCTAACGTTTATATCCAGGTGAAATCAGGTTTACCGGGAGGATGGAAAATCTCTTTGCAGGACGGAAGAAGAGATATGCAGGTCACAAATGGAAGAGCAAGCAGCAGCCTACTGGATCGGTTTATCTTTCTCAATTAGTCCCAGTCCTGCCTGGGTGGGGCTGAGATGGATTAGGAGAGATTTTGAGGGGGGAGCTAAGGAATATCTACTGATTCTGTTGATTACGTGTAGATGAGAACCTCATCTACATATTTTACCAGTCAGCCCTTGGCACTAACTCCTTCCCCTCGGGCTGCTTAAGATTCTGTTCCCCATGCAAGGCACCTGGGGGCAAATCTCTTTGGTTTGCCAGACTTCAGCAACGGCTCAGTTTAATATTCCAGTTATTTCTTTCAAGGGCTGGGGCAAGGGAAACAAAGATGGCTAATTCCTAGTGACCATGACGCTTTGAGTGCTAGACTAAGTGGTCTCTAAGGTACTCTGCAGCTTTAAATTTTATAAACCTCTCTCATATCTTTATTTTTGTGACAATTTGACTTTATTTCAGTCTCCACAGGCTCTGTGACTCAAGTGTCTTCAGCAAGTACCGATTCTGCTGGCTCTTCCTACTCCATTAGTGGAATTCTGGGAATTACATCTCCTAGCGCTGAAACCAACAAACGTAAAAGAGAGGAAGGTAAATGCTCATTGTTTCTGCGGCACCGCTACGAGGAGGGACTCCAAAGCGGTGGCTTCCACATCAGAGTCGCAATCTAAGTTCTCAACCATCCACACTGCAATACAATCACCCCTCTTTCAGACTTTCGCAGTGTGTTTTTGTATATATGCAATTGTAGGCTATGTACCTGCGCTAATGTCTTTGAAAAACATGAATGAGTCATCCACCTTCGAACACACTGGTGATAGTCTCCAATTAACAATATCTGGCAAGGGCAAAGATGCAAATTGCAATGGAAAAAAATTTCCTTTTCCATTTTATTGAATATATTAACACGTGAATAGGGACAGTGTCTACTTTCTGGTTTAAAAGATAATGCTTTGAACAGTTAGGTGAAAAGTACCTAGAGGTACTTTTCATACTTTAGTATGAAAAGAGATGTGCTAGGTGCCTGCATTAATATATTATTAACTATCCTGGAGATTTCATATTCTTTTAGTTCAGGAAAAAATTGAAATTCCCAGTATGGCATTATTATTATTTTTTTAGGTTTTGATGGGGTCAGTTCATAGAGAGGTCTCAATGTTGGTATCATCAGTCTTGTGGCAGCCACTAGAATAGAAGGGGTGCGAAGAAATAATGTGCTGGGGAAAGCTTTAGAAAAGATTAAAAAAAGCCTTGTTAGAGACTTTTGGGGAAAACAATTCATTTCTCTTAAAAAGTGCAAGTGAAAGAACATTTAAATGTCTACTTTTTACTCCTTTAAAGAAGTGCTGCTAAGTAAAAGTCATTATTTTCAGAAACATGGGAAATGGAACAACCCCTTACTCTCATATACAGACATAGGCTTATTTATGACTCAATTCATCTTAGGAGTGACTTCATATTGATGTCAATAATAATTAAAACCCTCTGTTCATATCCCTTAAGTAATTAAAAAAAATCTTATGATTCCATAAGTGTGGGGGAACTCCCAGTGTGGACTCTCTGTCCACCAAAGCAGATTGGAAACTAGTTTATAATTTAGAAGCTTGCTTGGGCCACTTTTAGTAATTTGCCTATTATCATCTAGTTGTATACACACACACACACACACACACACACAGAGCAAGTAGGATCCCATGTATCAAAGAGAGTGGGCCACCTTAACTAAGGTTTTTGTTTTGTTTTGTTTTGCTTTCTTCTTTTCCCCTTCTTGATAAGACAGGCAGCTTTAATTGATGCTGATGGGACTGAGAGAAGAAAAACTCCCTGGGAGTTAGTAAAACCTTAGTCAGGAAAGGGGGGAAGAAACCCTAAGCAAGTCTGAAAACTGAAAGCAGTGTGACAGAAATCTTGATTCAATTACTCTACTCTTTAGTTCGATTCCCTTTCCAGAATTCATGTAAGGAATGTATATGCACACGCACACAAGCTTAAGTACTTAAGATCAATAGCTAGAAAACGGAGTCTACAGTGACAGCAGATTGTTCCACATTGTGAGTGGTACTGGGGAGTTGCTGGATGCTGTGAAGTATATTCATGACTTTTGGTGGCTTCCTCTCTTCTCTTTTACTTTTTAACAGATGTCACTAGTCTTTAACCCAGTGGGTTGCTTGCATGGTAGCAACAGGGGCAAACCAAACCAGACAGCCTCAATTGGTTAATATGGCTGAAGGTGTCATTTTTTTTTCTCCTGTTGTAATAGGGACTAAGAACAGATGTGTCTTAGTAGGGGATCAGTTGCTCCCACTAACAGTGGAAGGACATGTGATGAGAGGCTGACACAGAGGCAGGGGGTGCTTCGGTAGCAAGTTTTGAAGGCAGGCTTAGATTCTGACCCACAAACAGACAGACACATAGATAGTGGTCCACACAGCTGTGGCTTGCAGGTTGGGGGATTATAGCTTGTAGTGAATTCTGGAGAGAGAGGTTATTGCTCTACAGGATATAGGCACAATCTTCAGAGTATATAAAGGTGAACCAGGGCAATCAGTTCCTTCCCATCTCCAAATTTTGTACCATACTAAAAAACTCTGTGCTCCCTTTTCAGTGAAGAAATGAAACAACATGCTTATATGTTCTTGTTTTACTTTGTTTCAGTAATATGACAAGGATTCAGGCTTGTAGCGGCCCATTCTTAATGAGGATAACTGTCTTTGGCTATTTTCTGCTTCCTTTTTTCCTCTCTCCATCCTCCCCCCCCCCCGCCCCCCATGTGCTTTTCATTCTCTGCACGTCTTCTCCAGACTTGTGTAGTCTCACACTGATGCAAAGCAAGGGTGTCTATGGGGAAAGAGAGCATGTAACTGCTTACTCTTTGAACTTTTATACCTTGGGATCCAGATTCTTAAGCTGAAGTCTGAGAATCTGTTGCTGTAGTAAGGCAAACAGGGTTATGTGACTTGCCCAGGGTCACACAGGTAGTAAGTTTCACATGTCTGAGGCTAGATTTGAACTCAGGTCCTCCTGACTCCAGGGCTGGTGTGAGAACTTGTTTTAAAAAAATATTTTGATAACTATATTTCACTTAATAGTATTTTATTTTTTCTAATTACATGTAAAGATAGTTTTTGACATTTACTTTTTAAAGATTTTGAGTTTCAGGTTTTTTTTCTTCCTCTCTCCTCTCCTCCCTCTCCAAGATGGAACATAATCTGAGATAGGCTATATATATACAGTCATATTAAACATGATGATTACTGTATTTTGATATAATTGGTTTTCTTTGCAATCCTATTTTATTCTATGCATTTGAAAACATTTTTCTGAGAAGGGGTCCATGGGCTTCACCAGACTGCCTAAGGGGTCCAGAATACAAAAAATGATTAAGAACCACTGCCTTTGGAGGTCCATTTTGAGAGTAGTAGACTCTGTACCTGTAAATCAGTGGTCGTGCCATCCTCATCTACAAAATAAGGAAGACTGACCAAGGTGATCACTTAAATCCATTCCCGTTATAACATTGCATGATTCTATGAATTTGTGTGTCTATGCATTTGGGGGCTGGCCAGAAAGACAGACAGCTCAAAGATTTAGGAATCCAATCTGTGACAGTTTAAACATTAATGCTGAATGAATGTTCAGTGTGGACATATTTCCCATTGATGTAATGAATAGAGAAAAAAGCTCTGGAGAGAGAATAAAGAACTAATCAGTTAATTTAATAATGATTATGATAACAGCAAGAACAACCATTTGTCTCAAATTCCTATGTGCCAAGCAGTGCGCTAAACACCTCACAATTATCTTATTGGGTCCTTACAACAACCCTGGGAGGTAGGGGATGTTATTAAAACATTTTGCCAACCATGTCTGGCCATCACCTTCAGGTGCAAACCGGAGAGGTCTTTGGGCAGGTTCCTCCACAAGTGACCTACTCTCCTGCCTGGTTCTGGTCTGGAGATGACGCTGGGTTTGGAGGACTATGTGCAAGGTCTGGAAGGTCTTAAAAACCGGGGTGACTTTGAGACCAGGCCTCAAGGGTCCTTCTTTCTGAAGGTTAGTTTAACTAGGTTTGACTCCAAGGGATAAATATGTGTGGCTATAGCAACACATGAAAATCAGTCCTTAAGAAGTATTAAATGCTTATGTGCTAGGTATGTGTGCTAAGTACTAGAGATAACAAAGAATTATAGAAACAGTCCCTGACCTCAAGGAGCATATATTCTAATAGGGGAGATAATGGGTAAATAACCAGGTACCATCTAACCACCTCCTCTATAGAGGGGAAGAATGGTTTGGAGCTTTGGAGCTTTGTTTTTTTTTAAACTCATTTGGGGAGGCAAGGAAATGTCATTTGCTTTGGGACTAGGGTGGGATTAAAAGGAGAGCCTTCATGAAGAAAAAGGCACAAACATCCGGAGGAGAGGGAGACGGGCATGTTCCCCTCAGGATGCAGGGAAGCAGCCACGGTGGCAGGAACAGAGCAGTTTGATGAAGGCAGCTCAGCAATTCTCGTCCTTAATCTCATGCTTCTATGGAGATTCAACAAATGAAAGCTAAAGGGGCAAGGAGCAAGGTAGAAAATGGCTTTTTTTTTAAAACAGCAACTGCTCACTCAGGAGATTGGAAGTCTGAAAAAAGAAGCAGATACTCTCCATGGAACAGGCAGGAACCAGCGGTCTTTGTTCCCTTATCAAGCCTTACTTCAGCTCAGTCAGACTAGGACCCCTCCTTAAATATTTTCTTTTATTATGCTGAGGCCAGCTCTCTCACTTCTCCGACTGCCCTCATCTCCCTTCTTATAGACGCCTGAGCTTGGCTCCGACCGACGCCTGTGCATTTCCTCGTGTCTCTTTGCATGTGCCGTGAGGGTTTGGGGAACAGCATCCCAGCACGTGGCTGAACTTCCAGCCCGCGCTTGTTGTGGTCAGAAATTTCCTCTTCTCTAACCGGGGGCATGATCATGAGGGGTTAATGAGTTTCGTGACTACACTCCCAAGGGCAGAGTGATGATGAATGCTGCCTCCAAGTCTGCTGCCGTCCCATAGAATGAGACGATTCCGTTGTTTTATTGAGTAATTCTGGTGTCTGATTCGCTAAGAGGAGCATGACCCTTGGGCTCCATGGCTCCATAAGCTATAGACAGAGGAGACAGAAGATAACAACAATAACCACCGCAACAGTAATTAACGCTTACATAGCGCTTCCCCTGTGCCAAACACTGTGCTTGGTGTTTTGCAGTTGTCATCTCATTTGATCCTCACAACAACCCTGGGAGGGGGGTGGTGCTCTTACTGTCCCCATTTTAGCGATGAGAAGACCAAGGCAAATAGAGGTTAGGTGACTTGTCTAGGGTTACCTACCTAGGAAGAGTCTGGCCCCAGGATGGGAGGCCCTAGCAGCTAGGGGGCAGGAGGAAGGACCTCCAGAAGAATATAGAACTTGAGCTGAGCTTCGAAGGAAGCCAGAGGAACCAGGATGTGGAGGGGAAGGAAAGGAACATTCCAGGCATGGGGTACAGGTGGTGCAAGGAGGAGGAGGAGCAACACAGCATTCAGCGCAATTGAATCATAGAGTGCATGGAAGGAAGTCAATATGAGAAGACTGGAAAGGTAGCAAGAGGCCAAGTTATAAAGAGCTTTAAATGCCAGAAGAGTTTATATCTTATGCTGGAGCTCCTAGGGAATGAGGGTGGTGAAGTGAACAGACCTATGCTTTGGAAGTATCCACTTAACAGATGAATGGAGGATGGATTGGAGTGGAAGAAGACTTGAGGCAGAGAGAAAGTTAGGAATTAAGAGTCAGTTGGATATTACAATAATCCAGGTGAGAGGTGATGAGGGTCTGAACTAGGTTTGTGGCTGTATAAATGGAGAGAAGGTCATGTTTATGAGAAATGTGAAGGTTAGAAACAAAGATGCAGAAAGATTGCAGAATGCCTTGGTTGAGGGCAGACATGCACAAATGAAATCATCTATTTTAAAAATATTGACTATGTAGGGTGGGATTAATAATGACACTTTGCATTGATATAGTGCTAAGTGCTTTTCAATGAAGCATCAACATTATGATAGAGTGTTGGGCTTGGAATGAGAAATACAGATTCAAATCTCATCTTTGACACTAATTGAGTGACCCTGGGAAAATCACTTAACCATTGGGCATCTCAGGTAACTGCCTAGAACTTACCTCTTACTTATTATTATTATTACCTATTATTATCATGAGATGACTCATGATCTGTATTTGTAGACAGATTTCCCACACTGGGAATCCCCCATGCTGATTGATTGTTCTCGTATCTACTTTCCAAAATATTTTTTCATCAAATGTCTCCTTTGAGCCTCACAATGGAAAGGCAATGTGTAGTAGTGAGAGGTAAAGAGCTTGAATTTTAGAGATGTGAATTCAAGTTTTGTCTATGACACAAAATGTCTGTGTGACCATGGATTCATATTCAATATCTCTGTGTCCTAGGCAACTCTCTAAAGACTAAAAACTGCAGTATAGTTGCTGATTTTTATTGTTAGAGGAAAAAATCTAAACATATTATTCTGAAGTGGCTAGAACACAAATAAGGAAGGAGAACCTCCTTTAACTGTTCAGGGTAATGGGGAGATGACTACTAAGCCAGGGATAGGATGAGGGCTCCTGATCAGTCCTGTTTCAGCTGTCTCATGGCTGTCACCTTTATAGTTAGTTCAAGAAGACTTTATAGTCAAGTTCAAGGTTTGAAATAAAAGCGATGAAGTTCATAGTTGGTGAGTGGATCATTTTGGTGGCACATGAAACACATAGAACTAGGTGATGTGGCTGATCTTGGGCTGGTAAGGATCTCTGTATAATCTATTGGACCTCTTAGGCAGGAACACCATCTGAATTAGTTCCAGGTCTGAATTACAGGATAATATAGAAAATGTGTTTTTATTAACTTTTCAATAGCTTAGTCTAACTGCTAATAGTGGCAGACAGGGCTCCTGGGGGATCTATAGGAAGGAATGATTTGTAATTACCCAATCAGTTTTTTTATACGTTAAGAAGTAACTTAGGAAGTGCCAGAAAATAGTTTATCCTTTTAAGTAGGTAAATGTCCTCCTGCAATCTTGTTTACACAATTTATTTGATTAGAAAACTGTTTTTTTCCTTCTATAACTAAAAGTAAACTTCAGTCCGCTCCTGTCAAAATTGTCACAAATTCTAAATGAGCAGAATCTGAATTAATGAGGCTTTGCTGTATCCAGCCAGGAGTGAAAGGAAGAGTTTAATTTCCTTCTGTGAAATCTGAGGAAGAGCGAAGACCTTGAAAAACTACTAGTGGGAGAAGGCTGATGGAGCTGAGAAATAACATTTTAATAAGTGATTGTGCAAACTATGTTTATTTACTGCTAGCCAGTTTCCTTTGGATCATTGGAAGAGGGGGGACAGCACAAAATTGGAAGACTCCGAGGAGGAGGGGTAAAGTGGTGATAAACTTAAATTCACCAGTGTAGAGAGTTTTCTCTGTTGACTGGTTTGAAACTTTGGAGTTTGTCTTTTAGTGGAGCCTGGTTGAACGAGACATGCACACAAGTGCCCTTTCCTGATCACTGCCACCCATCTGCTCCAGCTTCAGCTCAGCTGCGCACAGGTCTGGAAGCCATCTTCCTCATCCTCAGAGCACCAAGAGGGAGCTGGGGCACGGCACTTGACTAAAATCAGAAAGGGCAGCTTTGTGCATGCCCTGTCCAATTCTGTCACACTATGAGGAAGACAAACGTCCAATTCTCAAACTGTCCTCAGAAGGAATGGTTGCACCCACGAGTCTGAAGTTTACCACAACAATTAGTGGGAGTTTCAAATTCCTTGACACAATTATCCTTCCTCTCCTTCACAAAAATCCAAAGGAGGCTAGACTGGGTAGCTGTAAACAGGAATAGTCTACAAAAAAGAACATGGGGTTTTAGACCAGAGGAACTTAAATGAGCATAAGATACTATGTCAGGCATAGGGATTATAAAGACCTAAATAAATGAATGAATGAATGAATGAACAAATAAATAACAAATAAATAGATAAACCAACCAATCAATTAATCAATCCTCTCTGCCATCATCCAATTTGATAGCTAGTTGGATTCCACTTGGGTCTCAGATACTTACTAGGTGTCTGACCCTGGGCAAGTCACTTAACCTCCATTTGCCTCAGTTTTCTTATCTGTAAAACGAGAATAATAATAGCTTTTATCTCCCAGGGTTGTTGTGAGGATCAAATGCAATAATAATTGTAAAGCTCTCAGCACAATGTCTGACACATAGTAGGTGCTCTATAAATGTGAATTGTTGTTGTTATTATTATTACTTCACATTATCTGTGGTCCAAATCTTGATTCTACTACTGAATACCAGCATGCTCTCATGCAAATGATTCAGTGTTTTCATACTTTTTTTCCTGTTTCTGTAAATTGAGGAGCTTTGACTACATGATCTCTAAGAAAGCTTGGGTAACCCATATTGGCAATTTGGGAAATGATACTAACAACAACAGCCCTGAGACGTGACTGCTGGGGCTGGGACGTCATCATTGACTGGGCTGCCGTGTTGGCTGGGGTGATGTGGCTGCTCCTATGAATCTGGGAAATAGATGATGTTGGATAGGGTTATAAGCTTGTCCTTCTGGGGGCTGCCATGATGATCAGATTGACACAGAGAGCAGCGGAACAAGCGACCCTCCTTCATGCTCTGACACCCCTTGCTCTCCTCCCCACCAAAAGCAAGATACATAGAGTGCGTCAGAAAAACTGGCCAGACCTATAGGCTATCTTTTAGTACAGAGGGTCTGTTGAATCATTTCAGTTGTATCTAACTTTCTGTGACCCCATTTGGGGTCTTCACTGCAGCACTCTGCCATTTCCTTCTCCAGCTCATTCTACAGATGAGGAAACTGAGGCCAACAGGATTAAGTGATTTGCTTAGAGTCATACAGCTAGTAAGGGTCAGAGGCTGGATTTGAACTCAGGTCTTCCGGTGCTCTATCCACTGCACAACCTAACTGCCCATGGCACAGAGGGTATTAACCACTAAAAGAGGTAAACTTTCAATGTGCACAAACTAGATTGAAGGTATGACTGTTTTTGTAATATGACAGTACTCCCAATTAACAAAACTTAAAACATTTTACCAACTTATAGGTGAAGATTTCACATTGCTTTTTGTCAATGATGGTCTCATTTCTAAGGTTCCTATCAACGTGTTGTAGATTAATGCAGGGCAATCATAAGAAATCACTTCATTCCTAAAACAAGATTAGATAAAGTAAGAATGAAAATTGAGAAGTTACCATGTTGAATACTCTCACTCTCTGAACTACATGGCATGATAAGCTTTCAGAATAGGCAGAAGAAATTAAAACCATGTGGGAAGAGATCATCCCTGTTATTATCCTATTTACTCTTGAATATGCACCACAAATGTTTTCAGTAAGTCTACAAAAGCTGAGCAGTCATTGTATCTACTTAGCTGGGGCAGCTAGGTAGTGCAGTGGATAGAGCACTGTGCTTGGAGTCAGGAACTAGCCTCAGACACTTACTAGATGTGCGACCCTGGGCAAGTTGCTTCACCCTGTTTGCCTCAGTTTCCTCATCTATAAAATGAGCTGGAGAAGGAAATAGCAAACCATTCAACTGTCTTTGCCAAGAAAACCCCAGATGAATCACAAAGAGTTGGCCATAACCAAAATGACTGAACAACCACAAAACGAGTCCAAAGAACACTAAATATAGCAACAATAATAACATGACATGTTAGATGGAGTACTACAGTTGGAATTAGGAAAACTTGAATTTGAGTGCTGTTCTAGCTGAGTGACCCTGGGAACAATGTTAATCTCTCAAAGCTTCATTTTCCCTATCTGTAAATTAGCAATAATAAATAGTGCTTCCCTCAAAGGGTTGTTGTGAGAAACAAATAAGCACTATAGAATTTTTAGCCACTATTATTTATAGCAAGATAGTGACTTGTTCTTAGGCTATTTCTAGTTGAATCCCACTGAAAAAAAGTAAAGAATGAGATAACATCTTTTATATATGTATATATATTTTATATATGTATGTATGTATGTATACATGTATATGTCTCTCTCTCCATCCATCCATCCATCCATCCATCCATGTATCCATCTATCTATCTATCTATCTATCTATCTATCTATCTATCTATCTATCTCTATCTACTTAGTCAGCTACATTTATATATCACAGAATGAAGTAGGATGACCAAGAGTAAAGAGATTGATTTCTGCAAGTACAGTAATATCTGTTAAAGGGATCCACATTTGGTTAAGGAAAAGATACTAAGGCCATTTGCTTGTCATTTTCTAAGAATTTGTGAAGGTTTTTGCTTGAGCTTTTGACTTAGTTGCGGACTTGAATTATTCTTTCAGTTAACAGATCCAGAGATAATTTGAGATTTACATTTTGATCGCCATCCATTTAATTTCTCTTGGCTTCCTCCTGTAAAAATAGCTAGCATTTCATATGGTGCTTTAAGTTTCCTAAGAACTTTACACATATTACTGTTATTCCCAGCTTTACAGATGAGGAAACTGAGGCTAGAAAGTGAAGAGATGTGACCCAGGGCACAGCTAGTGCAACTAGTAAGTTCTCAGGCAGGATTTAAATCCAGGGTCTTTCTGACTCCCCTCCTATACTTTATCCACTGATTACTTAGCTTCCTGGAAAATGAGGAAATTAATCTTAGAGTTGGAAGTTCTCAGAGGTCATCTTGTCCATTTCATACTGGACTGGGAGTCTACAACATCTCCAACAAGTGGTCTTCTGCCTTTGCTTGAAGACTTCTGGTCAAAGCAGTTCATTCTCTCCTTGGGCAGTTTAGTATTCTTTCCTTGGATTAACCTTAAATCTAACTGTGGAAACTTCCAAGCCCTGCTCCTAGTTCAGGGCAAGACAGAACAAGTTTAATCCCTCTTTATCATGACAATCCTTCAGAGAGTTGAAGATAGCTGCTATGTTCCTCCTAAGTCTTATCTTTTCTAGGCTAAACATTCCTAGTTCCTTTAACTGATTCTTCTATGACACCATCTCAAGTCCCCTGACTATCCTGCTTGTTGCCCCCTGGATACCTGCTTCAACTTGTCCATCTTGAAAGATGCTTCCTAGACTAAATGATAATATGTTCAAGGAGGAGTGAGCTATCGCCTTCCTGTTCATCTGTTGTGTGTCCCCATGAGCAATACTTGTAACTGATCAAGGATTTTTAACCTGAAGTCCATGAACTTTAAAGTATATGTAACTGTATTTCAGTATAATTGGTTTCCTTTGTAATTGTATGTACAGTTATCCCTTCCACATCACTGGGGTTAGGGTCATGGTAACCTGTGATCTGGAAAATCCAGATAAAATCTTTGGCCCTCTCTTCATCCCAAAACAGAAGTTTGAATTTTTTCTTTTTTCCATATGGACCCTTTACAGTACATTATTGTAAAACTTGGGTTAAGTATTTGGTCATAAGCTCAGTATGGTCTGCTGGTCTTTGAGTGTCATCTGCGGCTTCTGCAACACTCCCTCAAATTCCCATTTAATTTCTAATACCAACCCACGATATATATATAAACTGCCATTGGGAAAGTGATGTGGAAGGGATAACAGTATTGTGTTTATTCATTTAAAAACTTTATTCTGAGGAGTCTGTATAGTCTTCACCAGGTTGCTAATGGAGTTTATAACACACACACACACACACACACACACACACACACAGAGGTTAAATTGCTGCTTAAAAAATGCTAGTTAATTGATTGGTAGTTATCATTATGCCTCTCAATGCAGTCCAAGTTCATTTTCATTTCCGTAGCCCAGTTGCTTTCTCTTAATTCATATTGAATTTGTCCACTACAGCCTCTAGGGTATTTCCCCCATAAACTGAAATCCAGCTGTGCCTCCCCCTTCCTTGTATATGTGAGGTGGATTTACTGCACTTCAGTGTGGTACTTCATAGAGTTTTCTTTTAGTGCTTGTATATAATACCTTGCATTTAGTAGGCCCCTCAGAAATGCTTGTTGAATGAATGAATGAATGAATGGAATCTAATTAGACCTGGTCTTCTAAGACTCTTTCTAGCTATACACCCTAACACACACACTCTCTCTCCCATATATACAACATGCATATATGTATACACACTATATTGTATATATTCACATATGTATATGCTTACATACATGCACATGACTCATTACAATAATGACAGCAGGATTCCATTCAGAGAGGCAGTGTGCTATCATACTAAGAACGCTGGGCTTGTAATCAAGAGATGTGAGATGAGATTTTGGCTCTGAAACTTATTTGCTTTGTGACTTTGGACAAGTTACTACAACTCTCGGAACATTAGTCTTCTTATCTGAAAAACCACGATGGTAATACTGGCTTCATAGTATTCACAATACTTCATAACTTAAGATGGGGAATGCACCTGATGAGTCATAAAATTCTACATAAATTTAAGTTATTACATCAGTGAGTGTGTAGAATCTCATGGTTTGAAATTCTGTTCTGTATTAATTCTTAAAATCACACATTACATCTGCTGCCCTCTCAAACAGCTGAGGTTGGTCCAGCTCTGTTGGCAACCTATAGCTGGCCTGGAGCATGACTGAACTCCTAGAGCAGAGCAATGAAGTCCTGGCATGGACTGAATTCTGGGCTCTTTTAGTTTCCCCTCATTGTTTCATTTCTCCAAGGTGGGGCCACAACGTATTTATCTCTTATTCATAAGGACACAAAGTGGATACTTCTAAGTGTATAGAATAGGACACACATGTAATGACATGTATACATATATGCGCACATATGTGTGTGTGTATGTGTGTGTATAAAAGTCAGGAAAAGTATGAGGTGGAAAGTTTTCCCTGATTAGAAGTTAAGGCCAGAAGACCACTTCTTGGAGATGTAGATTCCCAGTCTGTATGCAATGAACTAGGTGACCTCTGAGAACTTTCAACTCTAAGATTCTGTAACTAACTGTATTAATTGCATCAATTGCATTTTAATTTATATTACATCATTACAAAATACTACATTATTTACATTAATTGTAATTGATTACATTAATTTCTTTATCTTAGAGGAAGCTAGGAGCACAGTGGATAAACACACAGACACATACATTATACACATGAACAAATGGATTTTTGTAGTTCATAGAGGGGAAAGATTTTCTTTAGCCTTCGTATAGGGTTGGGGGCCTGGGATCCAAGGCTCCCACAGTCAGTTTGCAGTGACATGGCTCTTCATCTGACAATGAAGTTTGGGCATGAAGGGCTGAAACAGGGCCCAGGTACTTGCAATACTGCAATGCAAAGGCATCACACACATATACACATACCTAGATACACACTTATACATATATGGATACTTAGGAGTGTATGCAATAGTGAATGTATTCATAAATACTAAAAGGCAGCAGGATTAGGGTTTATTGTACCTCTCAGAGCTTTAGTTTCTTTATCTGGAAAATGAGAATGGTAATACTGGTTCTACGTACTTTGTAACATATTGTGGGAGAATGTGTTTATATAGAAATGTATGCATGTATGTTTATGTATATATGTATACACACATGTGTACATACATAATTATAGGCATTTACAAGTATCAACACATAAATGTATACACACACTATACTATATGTGGTACACACATATAATACATAGTGCATGTATGAAGACGGCTATATATGTATACATGTAGATATACAAGCACAGTACATATATGTACAGATTCACATGTGTGCTTTGTGTTAGTCCAAGAAGAAAAATAATTCTCATTAATTTTAAACCTATAAACTCAAATAAAATTTATGTTTGAAATATAACAATGTAGATAAGAATCTCTATAATCTTATATTTCTAGAACCTGTAAATTAAGCAATTTTGCATTATGGAAAAAAAGAATATGGCAGAGATTGTTTGAGTTGATTATATCTAGTCTATAGAGTTCCTCCAAGCTGTGTTTACATGTCTCCCAAATGGGGAAGATTCAGGATCAGCATGTTTTTCTGACGTCTCATTACTCAGTGGTCTTCTCGAGTATATTCCACCCCTGAGATTGGGAAGCCCTAATCAACTCTAATCCTGCTGCCAGAGTGTCAGAGAAGTCTTTTCCCAGGGGCCATCTGGCTAAACTGTACTTTGAAGGGAAAATGAAATATCCTTTACACATCAGGAGGTGTGGCATGAGCTGTAGTTTTGATACCAGGACATATATACCCTTCAGTATTTATGAAGCTAGCAATAATCTCTTTTTGACTTATGTAGACTGAAAACAATTTAATTAAAGGGATGGGGCGGGATGGAATTGGGAGAGACAGAGAGAGACAGAGAGACAGAGACAGAGAGAAAAGAAAGAAAGGGAGAGTAATGGAGACACACATACACTGAGACACAGAGAGAGAGAGAGAGAGAGAGAGAGAGAGAGAGAGAAATAGGAGAAGAGATGAAAAGGAGAGAGAAAAGAGACAGAGACAGGCAGAGAGAGAGAGAGCTCATTAAAGAAAAAAAAGGGAATGTGAAGTGATTTTTGCTAAATCAATGGGAATCTGAGTCTCATTTGAAGGTGAACAGTTTGGATTTTTTTTTTTAACTCGGACTGAAACTGAGTATTGTTTCCTGTGATGTGCTTATCTTGTCACCACAGATTCTTGGAGTAGTGCAAGTGAACTGTTTCCATAGGTCTTGGGCACAGCAAAAGTAATGTAAGGATTGGCTCAAAGTAGAAGTTTCATTTTTAGTGGAGGAGCAGATAAAATATTTTTTGTCCATAAAAAAGGATTCTAGAGTTTTACTGCTGTTCCTATCTTGCTTCCTTTTTCTCATGTTGGCCAGTCTATTAATTGCTTGGTTTTTTATCTCTGTGGAACTCTGCTTCCTGGAGGGGGAAAGCTCTGTCCCAAATCACTGGGGCCTTCACAGCTGCTGGAGCTATTAGTGGGATGCTGCAGCTCCTCCCCCCAGCTTTGGCTCACTGAAGCACCCCAGGACCACCACTCAAGACCACGATCCAGATCCAGGCCGCTCAATGCAAGAGCCCTTGGCCCTGATGGATCGTGTCAGCCCCCCTGCTATCTGCAGGCCGAGGGCTCTGAAGCAGCCCAGTGGAAGCCGCTGCTGCTCC
>CM053599.1:181840522-181863816 GCA_028646575.1 Pseudocheirus occidentalis | reverse complement strand
CTGGAATTTGGCTATAATATTCCTAGGAGTTTTCTTTTTGGAATCTTTTTCAAGAGGTGATCGGTGAATTCTTTAAATTCTCTCTCCTGGATCTATTTTCCAGTTCAGTGGTTTTTCCAATGAGATATTTCACATTGCCTTATATTTTTTCATTTGTTTGGATCTGTCTAATAGTATCTTGATTTCTCATAAAGTCATTTGTTTCCATTTGCTCCAATCTAATTTTGAAGGAATTATTCTCTTTGGTGAGCTTTTGAAGTTTCTTTTCCATCTGGCAAATTCAGCTTCTTATGGCATTCTTCTCCTCATTGGCTTTTTGGACCTCTTTTTGCCATTTGAGTTAGTCTACTTTTAAGGTGTTATTTTCTTCAGTATTTTTTGGGGGGGGATCTCCTTTAGCAAGCTGTTGACTCACTTTTCACAATTTTCTTGCATTATTCTCATTTCTCTTCCCAATTTTTCCTCCACTTCTCTTACTTGATTTTTAAAATTCTTCTTGAGCTCCTCCATGGTCTGTAACCAATCCATATTTTTCTTGGAAGCTTGATGCAGGAGTTTTGACTTTGTTGCCTTTTTCTGGTTCCATGTTTTGATCTGCTTTGTCCCCAAAACAGGATTCTGTGATTTGATTGCTCTTCCTCTTCTTGCTCATCTTGCCAATCACTTGACTTTTGAGCTCTTTGCCACAGTAGAACTCTGCTTTCAGAGGGGAGAGAGCTGTGTCCCAAATTGCTGAGGTTTTCACAAATGTTGTCAGAGGTCTGAGGAGGGTGCCCTCTCTACAGCCACCACAAGCTCTGGCACACTGACATTTCTCACCCCAGGACCACTACCCAAGACTGTGACCCAGATCCAAGCAGATCAAAGCAAGAGTGATTCCTCTCTGAATGGTTGCTTAGTCCTCTATGATCTGTAAGCCAGGATCTCTGGAGGCAGCCACATGGCAGCAGCTGCAGATGCTGCACTTCTTGCCCCAGGGGCAGGGGCCAGACTTGCTCTTCTGTCACCCCGTTCCAACAGAGTCCCCTACTGACATTTTACTTTCTCTTTGGATTTTATGGGCTGAGAAGTCTGGAAACCGTCATCGCTACTGGTGATTCACTCTCCTGAAGTCTGCTCTGGCCAGTCTGGGCTGCTGGTCAGAGCCACCCTGGGTCTGGGCTGGTGCAGCTTGTGTGAGACGGCACTTCACTCCCAACTTGGTGTGATAGACCCTTCCTGTTGGCCTGCCAGGCTGCCTTCAGCAGGGGATTTGTTTCTCTCTCTTACTTTGTGGGTTCTGTAGCTCTAAAATTTGTTTAGAGTCATGTTTTACACGTATTGGAGGTGGGTGGGGTGGTGGCTCATGACATGTTCCTGCTTCTACTCTGCCATCTTGGCTCTGCCCCCGTCTAGCTATTTTTCTAAACACAACTTAAACAACTACCTTTCTCCAAAAGTCTATGCCCTCCTATTAAAGGGGGAACGATGTCAATCAATTTATTGGTCCCTTAGTTCATTGTTGGACCCATAGTACATTAGTAATGCTACTAAGTTTTGAGGTTTATAAACATACCCTAGAGAACAATGAAACAAAGAAAGACCTCTAGATTTTGGGTCAAGAGAATAAGGGTACAGATTCTGGTTTTGTTAACTTATTATACCTGTGTAACCTTGGGCAAGACATTTAACCACTCTGGGCCTCAGTTTACTCCTATGTAAAATGAGAGAATTAGGCTTAACTTATAAGGAGGTTCTTTGCAGTTATGACTCTATTAAATGGGTCTTTGAACTTAACGTAGTAATATTAATTTGCCAGTGAGGTCTGGTGAGTGATTCCCTAAATGTCCCCTGTTGCAGGGGAGGGAACATTTCCCTATTATTTGGAGTGGATGTGGATTCAGCTCCACTTAATAGGAATACTGAAAATAATTGTAATTCCTTGTGCTTGAAAATGCTTTATAGTTTTTCAAAGCATTTTCACCTTTAGTTTTCACAAAAATACTTTGAGATAGGCAGGACAAATGTTATAATAACTATTTTCCAGAAGATAATTTTCTAGAAGCCTAGAATGGTGAGGAGAGTTCTGGGCTTGGACCTTGTTCCTGACACTGACTGTGACTCTGGGCAGGACATAACTTTTATGTGTCATCAGACAATTTTCTGGAATCTTTGTGCTAAGTCAAATAGTGGTTGTGATTTGCATTAGTGAAGGGAGTTTCCACTTTGGGAGTTTCTTATGTAGAAGAAATAGTATCACCGATTAAGAATGGAAAGGAGTCTTAGAGATCATTTTTCTTACTCATTCACTTTTTTTTTGCTTTTTTTTTTTGGAGGGCAGTTGGGGTTAAGTGACTTGCCCAAGGTCACACAGCTAGTTTTTTGTGTTAAGTGTCTGAGGCCAGATTTGAACTCAGGTACTCCTGACTCCAGGGCCGGTGCTCTATTCACTGCACCACCTAGCTGCCCCTACTCATTCATTTTTTAGATAAGGAAATTGAGACCCTGAGATGCCAATATCAAATCAGACATCCTTCACAAGTTCCTTAGGTGACTTGATTTAAGGTCATATATTTAGATAGTGGCAAAAATGTCTAGAATCTAGGCCTTCAGATGCCTAATCCACTGTTTAGAGAATACTTCTTAGGAGGTTTCTTTTGTTGTTGTTTTGTTGAGGCAGTTGGGATTAAGTGACTTGCCCAGGGTCACACAGCTAGTGAGACAGGATTTGAACTCAGGTCCTCCTGTCTCCAAGGCTAGTACTCTATCCACTGGGCCATTTAGCTGCCCTGGTATATATTTCTAATAGAGAAAAACAACATTATGATGGATGAGTTCTATGCTTTTAAGAAAAAATGTTAGAATTAATTTTGTCTGTGTCTCTACCTTAATGTTGACATGTTTTAAATCAGGGAATGAGTTGTTATGGGGTATTTCTCTGTCCTTTCCATGGGAACAGCCATTTTGGGGGGTTCACAAGACCTAAGTGAAACTTAGCAATCAGTTTCAGTTCCTACTGGGGCATATTCTTAGGAGTTTCACTTTGATTCAATAGGCACAAATTGGCCTGAATCCACAAAATGGCCCTAATACACATGGCCATTTCTCCATAGCTTGACTAGGAGCTTGTTTTCCTTTCACCGGTGATGAGTGATGGGGGACGCCCACTTAGATTCTATTTTCACTTCCTAGGGCAGGGGTGCGGAACCTACCATCTCGAGGCGACCTCCAGGTCTCAGGTTCCCTACCCGCGTCCTAGAAATTCTGGGAAGGTTTTTTTTGTTAATCTACTATCAGGCGACCCACTCGCCTTTGATTTTATGGAGATACCTAGGCACAGATCTATGTCTAAATCTCCATCTTGACTTGGTGTGAAAAATGGTTTTCATTTTTGTTACCCTTCCGATTAAGCATTTGTGGTGGTTTTGAACTGCTCATTGATTCAATCCAAATGCTTCTGTCATCCAGACCTTCATCACCTTCATCCCCATCCTTCCTCACAAATATCTATTCAATTTCATCTTTTACTCAACATAGCCCGTCTTTTTACTGTACTTCTCATGTTCACACTCCCCTCTCATTTCTTGTCTCCGCTAGCTTAGAATGTCTTTTTCTGTCCTCTCTTTGGAGTCAGGGACTTTCTTTAAGACCTAACTCAAGACTTTCCTCCTTCACAACACCTTTCCTGAAAACCTCTATCCCTTGGTGAGATCTTCCTTACTTTGAATTTTCTTAGCATTTAATGATATAACCTGTGTCACATTATCACGGGTTTGCTTAGATGTTGTTCTATAACTATTTTCTAGTGGTCTCAGCTATTGGTGGCTCAAATAAGCAGCACTACTGTATTTGAAGCAAAGCTGCCTCTAAATAGACATTTATCATATGGTTTTACTATGTGCAAGGCCCTGAAGTAGGAATAGAGCACGAAACAAGAAAAATAAGATACAATCTTTACCTTTAATTATATTCTGATTATTATAATCTTGAGTCTTCCCCTTTAAGGGCACTTTCTTTATATTTCCTATTTATGTTCTGTGTCCCTATTTATTTACATATAGTTTCCCCCATTAGAAGGTAAGCTCCTTGAGGGCAGGCACTGTTCTTGTGTTTCTACCTTTTCTTTGTATCCCCAGCGCTTACTATGTTTGTACATAGTATGTATATAGTACATTTGGTATGTAGTAAGCTTTTAATAAATGTTTGCTGTTAATCGATTGTAATCTAGTGGAGGAGATGAGAAGTAGAAAATGAGAATAAAATCGAGTACAATATGATATGTTGTGGTCACTTAAGTGACAAAGATCTTAATGGTATGGAGGTATGGAGGAAGGGGTGAAATAGGGCTGTGCTGGAGCCAGATCAAGCCAGATTAGGAGACTGTTCAGTTTCCAGTATTGGGTACAGTGGGTAGAGTGCTGTGACTGGAGTCAGGAAGACTCCTCTTCCTGAGTTTAAATCTGGCCTCAAGCACTTACTAGCTGTGTGACCCTGGACAAGTCACTTAATCCTGTTTGCCTCAATTTCCTCATCTGTAAAGTGAGCCAGAGAAGGAAATAACAAGGCACTCTAGCATCTTTGCCAAGAAATCCCCAATGGGGTCACAAATAATTCCTCTTTGAATCTATGACCACTTTTCTTTTCTTTTTTGTTTTTATTTAGTATTTTACTTGTCCTCAGTGATGTGTGAAGACAATTTTTAACATTTGTTTTTAAAACTTTGAGTTCCGAATTCTCCCTCCTCCTCCCTCCCCACCCTTCCTCATTGAGAAGGCAAGCAATTCAACATAGGTTATACATGCTACAGCCACTTTTATAAATCTTTGTTTTATCTTAATATTATATTTAATTTCCTCCTCTACTCTGCTAAGGCTTCCTTTGGAATCCATTTTGAGGGGAGAAGCTTTATTTTTTTCTTTCTTTTTCTCTTCCCTTTTCTTATTTATATCCCTGTCCATTGGGATCAGAAGCTGGAGAGGATGTGACGTTGCTTTCTCAGTATGGCTAATGCTAAGTAGGGCTTCTGGGGGATGAAAATGACTGTTTCTAAGTAAAAAAAAACAAGTCTTTGTAGAGTGATTTGGGCCATGATAAACTCCAGGATGTAGCCTTAATTCCCTTCATAATTCAATTACCTTTTCTGTTCTAGTCTGGACTGTACCAGATCATGCATCTTACATAACTTTGGGGTTCTGTAAAGCACGACTCAAAGTCAATGAGAATATGAGGCTGACATTCAGTAGCCCTATGTTGATCACAAAGAAAAGCTCCGTAGAGTTGGAGGGTCTCTGAAGTTATGGAGGACAATATTGAAGCTTTAGAAATCAAAGCCAGTGTCTTCACTCTTTGTCCTTGCCCTTCTCCCTGACTCTGTCTGTCTTCTGATGTCTGCCCTGCTTCTACCACACTCTTCAGGATGCTCCACAGGAGACAGAACAAGAGTTTCATCAAGCTGCTAGTCAAACTCATCAAGATCTCCTGCGATGAGAGGCTGTTCTAGTCATCCTGTGCCTAAACCAGTCGCTGTTTTCACAATGTATTAAGTTTGTGGTGCATGATTTCATACCTCAGACTCATCCTAGATGTGATTGTGCCCTTCTGGTCACCATAGGGGAAGAAGTGTTTTTCCTTCAAGACAAATATGAAGAAGTTAGAGAGACCTTACCACTTATCTTGGCTACGTCTGGAATCAAGGAAGGTAGAAGCTGTAGGGAGGGGGAAAAATAAATAGAGAAAACATAAAGTCCCAATGAAAATAAGCATGGTTGAGTCCTCTAGACTGGATTGCCTTCAAGCAAAATGGGATATAGATGAATTCCGTTCCCTTACAATACCTTTCTCTCCTCTTTCTTTTCATCACACCCAGTGTCTCATTTGTTTTCCTAGCTGCCAGTGTATTCCTAGTGAGGGCCATTCTTTCTGAGAATGATCCTGTTTGTTCTCCTTCCACAGACCAAATGGCCTTGTTCTCTTGGGGAAATAGACAATCCACTGAATTAGGAGTTGCGATGTCCAGCACTGCCATTTAGTAACTATATTATCCTAGGCAAGCCACTTAGCCATTCTGAGACTCAGTTTCTTCATCTGTAAAATTGTCCCTACTTACCTCATAGATTTATTGTATGAAATGAGAAAATGTATTTTTTTTAAACCTTGGAAATTGCATAAGTACTATATAAATGTAAGGGTTTGTTGTTGTTGTTGTTATTGCATTCTGGAAAGGTTAGGTTAAGCTAGTTCACACCATCATGTGCATGACTAAAAACAGCTGTGTTGCTTCAACACAAGGGGCTATCCAAATGTGGAATTCCACTTGTTAACTATAGATTGGTGGGGAGCTATTTGGGGATATGTAAGGGGCTATGAGCCTTCCTTGCATTTCACTAAGCAGTAGCTTGTTCTCTCTATGCATCCTGTTAGTTGTAGTTTTAAATTTTTACATATAGCTAAGCCCTTACTGACTCTAGTTGCTTGGGCTAAATACTAAAATCTAGTATTTAGCATTTTGAAAAAGTGTTTAGCACTGATGAAAAAGAGTCAGCTTGAAAAGTAAAATAAAATTGCGAAAGGATTTAAATGCTTATGTTACTACCCACCAAGAAATTATTGTAAAGTGCTTTGCACAAATAAAGGATTACAGGAAGGCTCAGTGGCAGTTATAATACTAGGAGACTATTGCCTTCTACATATGGAAAGGAGAAATTTAGGAGGCTCTTTAGAGGAAGATCATGTTAAATTGTCTGCATTTCTCAAAAAAATCTTCAAATACAATCTCACAACTTGGATCAAAAATATAAAGTAAAACAAGTGCTTTAAGGTCTGGGTCTTGTGACAAGTATCTTCGTCTCTGTGAATTTGGACTCTTTGGTTTATTGGTATTCATTATTATTGCTTTATTTCACTGTACGGCCATGACCTTGGGCAGCTAGGTGGTGCAATAGTTAGAACATCGGGTTTGGAATCAGGAAGACTCATCTTCATGAATTCAAATCCAGCTGCAGACACTTGCTAGCTGTGTGACCCTGCAAGTCACTTAACCTTGTCGGCCTCAGTTCTTCATCTGTAAAATAAGCTGTAGAAGGAAACAGCAGGCTACTCCAATATCTTTGTCAAGAAAACCCCAGATGCGGTCACAAAGAGTCAGGCATGACTGAAAAATGACTGAACAATAACATGGCCATGACTGTAGAACCCATGGACAATACTGATAGAATCTTAAAATGGTAATTGCTTGAATAAGTGATAACTTATACTGCATAAGCTTCATGTTTCATGCACTATTTATATAGGCTCTCCTAGTAGGATGGTAGTGTTTTATATTCCTGGGAAAACTTCTGTGTGTTGGTATAGGGGGCTCTCAACTGGTGGAGAAATCATTAAATGCTAAAGATCTATCTACCTTGGTCATCTGCTTCATTGTTGCCGCCATGCTCTTTGCCACATCCGCCTCTGTGACGTTTATAGGGATTCCCAATGGAAAGCCACTCGGACCCCATGGTTTTCCTTTCTCCTTGGCTCAGTTTAAGGAATTTAACAGTGTTTCTTCTTCATCCTACTTTGATCCCAAAGATTCAAGGAAGGAAAATTACTCTCACCTCATAAAAGTAATCATAACTCAAATGGACCTCTGATTTCAACTATTTGGAAGCTCATTTCAGCAGTGCTGATTGAAACCAATCTGGGCCAGCCCATCACACGTGAATCTTCTCCACATCCTTCTATAAGTGTGGCAGGAGTCTGGCATGATGTGCTAGAGACCTTGTCTCCTTCCCTTTCTCTTGGCATTGTAAGGAGGCTGTCCACTGGTCATCCCTTGATCTTGCCAATGACTAACCCATTTTCTTTTCCTCTCATGCAATTCCTTGATGATATTTTTCTGATGAATCTGTGGTCCGATTGTACAGACTCCTGACTCAGGAAAAAAAAAAACACCTCACATCAGTCACAAGTCTTCTTTTTGTCTGTTTATATATATAAACATTGATGTATATACATAAATTGATATATAATCAATTTAATTTTTTGTGGTATAGTTTTGTGCTTACAGTATCTAATCCCTATCAATTCTTTTCTCAAAGAAACGGTTCATGGTCTGAAGACATGAGGCTTCTGTATGATCTGCAGGCTTTGGGATTTTCTCATTCCTTGTTTTCCTGAACCAGGCTTGCCCATACATTTCTCCCCATTTCTATCTTCTCCCGTTTTCAAACTAAAGCCACCAAATATCAGGGTGTATGTTCTTTTAGTTTGAAGAGTCTTATCAAGTTCTTTGTAAGAATTGTCCACTTCCTTATTCTCTGAAATGATAAAAGTTACCACTGCAATTACTTTTAGGCCAGTCTCTTTGCAAAAACTTATAATTAGGGGCAGCTAGATGGTGCAGTGAATAGAGCACGGGACCTGGGGTCAGGGGGACTTGAGTTCAAATTCAGCCTCAGACACTTGACACGCTAGCCGTGTGACCTTGAGCAAGTCACTTAACCCCAACTGCCCTGCCTTCCTCCTTCCAAAAAAAGCAAAAAATCCCTCAAAAACAAAAAAACCCTTATAATTAGCACTGATACAATAATAATAACTTGCAATTACCTAGTGCTTTAAGGTGTGCAAAGTACAATGCATAAGTTATCTCATTTCATCCCCACCACAGACTGGGAGGGAGGTTCTATTGTCCTCCCCATTTCACAAATGAGCAAACTAGGACCGACACAAGTTGCATAGAGGTAGTGCTCGTCTCAAGCGGTATTTGAATTCAGGTCTTCCTGGTTCTAAATCAGGAGGAAATGGTGAGCGACGCCAGTATTTTGCCAAGAAAACCCCACGGACAGTACTAAAATGACACGACATTGGAGATGGTGGAGGAGTCTGCTGTCGTTCATGGGGCTGGTTGGACACGACTGAATGACTAAACAGCCACTTCTTGTCTCCGAGTCCAGCATCCCACCCCCTGTGACACCAGGGTTCTTCTCCTCCCCCCCTCCCCACGATAAGGCATCAGGGAAGGACTTTGTGGGGGAATAATCCTAACAATATTATATTGGCGTTTTATATCCACGCAGCCCCCTGGCAGTTCTCAAAGCGTTTTTCTGTGCTTTGTTTTCTTTGTTCTTCATAATAACCCTGTGAGTTAGGCAGAGAATAGATGATTATCCTTACTATATAAATGAGGAATTGAGATTTAGACAGATGAAGGATGATGAGATTGGGAACCCCTATTATTGGTCTCTCTCTTTCTGTATATATGCATGTATATAAGCGTATACCTTATATACATAGGGTCACAAAGGCAGAGACAAGTGCTACCTGTGTGTATATATATATACACACACATGTACATATACATATACAGATAGGTGTATGTGGAGTTCAAATTATCTAAATGTGAACTATGGGATCTGGCAATACTTAGGATACATAAATGTGTGTAGCGGACCAGACCCTGTCTACTTTATATGCACTGCGGGCAATTGGATTACACACCAGCAAATGAGTTTCTTAAATAGAGGGGGTGACTTATCCCAGATAAGTTTCAGTGAAGAAGTTACTTTAAAAGGAGGAGGGGACACTATCAACAGGAGGCTGACAGTGAAGGTAAAACCAGATAGGATGCCTCTCTGTCTTTATGACGCTGTGTATTTATTTTATCTGTGTGGTTTGCCATTTTATTTTATTTTATTTTATTTTGCTTTTTTTTTTTGGAGGGCACTTAGGGGTTAAGTGACTTGCCCAAGGTCACACGGCTAGTTTTTGTGTTAAGTGGCTGAGGTTGGATTTGAACTCAGGTCCTCCTGACTCCAGGGCCAGCGCTCTATTCACTGCGCCACCTAGCTGCCCCGGTTTGTCATTTTAGATAGCGTGCTCAGATCCCAGTAGGTTCTATTTTGTTTGCTTGTCTACTTTGTACAAGATTTGGAATGTATGTAGAGTTTAGGGATAGAGACGGAACCTATGATTTCTTTGGTATAGGGCAGGGGTTCTTAATTTCTTGTGTGTCATGGATCCCTTTGGTCATCTGGTTTATTGTATGTGTCTACTCTGAAAAAAAGTTTTTTTTAAACTCACAAAATAAAATATGTAGGAGTACAAAGGAAATCAATTATATCGGGCTATCAAAATATAAATCCTCTCCCCACAAAAGTTTGTAGATCCCAGGTTGAGAACTCCTGCTAGAATGAATCTTATTTGAGGAAACTTGTTGTACCTATTCAAGTTGGCAACTTCACTAAAGCTCACAGTCTTAGAGAGTTGTTCAAGGTCACAGTCAGTTTGTGTCAAAACAGGACTTGAATCCAGATCTTCTTGGCTCTCTATCCAATATGCCACACTGTCTCTTATAATAATCAGTGTTATCCTACTAAAAGTCATAAGTTAGCTCTGTGAAAATACATTTAACAAAGCAGTGTTTTAGGGGACAGTGAATTATGTATATGCATAATACTTGAGAACCCATACCTAGGACTGTGGTGATATTAATAAACAGATCAGACTGAAGAAACAATTAGGACCTTGAATTATTGCTAGCCGTTTATCCAACTGGCATCTTAGGATTTAGTGGCATAGGGGTGAGGTATTCAAGACATTTCTTACAAATGATGTTGGTCAAGGTGATGTTATGCATGTGAATGTCCATTAATGCTGTTGATTCTAGGAGAACCTCATACCCTCCAAACAGATTCCCAGGGGATGTTTTTTTTTTTCCTTATGCAGTTTGTGGGTGAAAGAAGGAATAGCCCAATTAGGACTTATGAATAGATGTTAGTGTTTCAGAAGAAAAACTTAAAAATGGAATCATTTGGAGCAAGAGTTGATTCAGCTCCTAGTGTTAGTGTGTTACAGATTGAACCACAGGATGCCTTCAAGCAGTGCTGGAGCAGGTGAAATTGTAAGGACTGGAAATCCCCCTTCGTTATTATTCAGTTCAATTTTAGGATGGGAGACTAGACTGGATGACCTCAAAGGCCCCTTCCAGCACTAAGATTCTGTGGTTCTAATTGGATAAGTTCTGACTGAGGACTTTCTCTGTGTCTGTGAAAGAAAACCTCAAAATACCAACAAAAATCCAAAATCAGTCAATACTCGGTCCCAAGTTTAATTTTCTAAATGAGTTATGTTTCAATATGAGAGAAAGTTTCTCATTAATTTTTGTTTAACCTGAACTGAGAATATCAAAGAAGCCCAAGAGGAAATTTTAGTCCGCAGGCTGTCCCAGCCTTAGCCTGTAAAATAGAAATCGCAGATTAGCGAAGTAAAACTTTCAATAGATAATGCCTTTTTCCTGGAAAAATGTCAGGGTACTTCTTAGGGGCAATTTTATTTGTCTTAATTAATGAGGCACAGTGAAATGGGTAAAGAGAGAGAGAGAGAGAGAGAAATAACTTATGTTTATGTAGCACTTTAAGGGTTTGCAAAGCACCTTCCTTGAAATGACCCCATGAGGTAGGTTGTATAGAAAATTTTAAACCCCCATTTTTCAAATGAGGAGACTCTGACTTTCAGAAGTAAATTGACTTGCCCATGGTAACCCAGCAACATAGGTTTTAAATCCAGGTCTCTTGATTTTAAGCTCAGAGTTTTATTTACTATGCCATGCTGCCTATCTTAGTAGCCCTCTTTTATGGATGGGAATTCTGAACCACAGTGTGGTTAAATGACTTGCCGACAGTCACAATCAGTTGTTCAACTCATGTCCTTCAGCAAGAGTGCTTTACCAATATGGGGTGGGACAGAGATTAGGACTTGGAAATAGAGATAATAGGAAGAGGTACACTGAGAAGCAATTTGCATATTCAGATTTTTTTTGATAGGAAATTTTCTTACTGTCCAATGAAGTTGGGAATGAGAAAAATGGATTTTACAAAAACACCTTGGCTAGCTAGAGAGACAGGTACAAAACCTTGTAGATAATCAGGTTTCAAAAACAGAGCAATTCTCTCCTGTCTGTCTTTGCTTCAGTAGAATTCCTAGAGATGGGAGAGAAGTCTATTGGCTAGGGGCTTATATTTACCGAGTCATATTTGTAGAATGACAGAATATTAGCATGGAGAGGACACTCAGAGATCATTTAGAAGGAGGGTTCTTAATTTATAAGAACAAATCTGTAAACTTGGTGTTTTTTTAAGTTGCTAACTATATTTCTTTTTTTAATGCAATAAATTTTATTTGTTTTCTTGTTTACATCATTCATTTTCATGAGATTTTTAAATTACAAATTTTCTCCCGTCTTCCCCCTACCCCAACCCCCAAACAGCTATCCCACTGTAGAGCCCCTTCCCTGGTCTGCTCTCTAACTTTCTGGTAGGGCAGGGAGGGTCTCCCTATCCCAGCCCCTGTATATCTTGATTCCTAGTTGCAGGTATTGCAGAGCTTTAAATTCTAGATTCTTTTGGTTCCTCCCTTGTCACCCACCCCCGCTGGAAGGACAACCAATTCAATACAGGCTGTGTAGGTGTGATTATACAGGACATCTTCATAGTGGACATATTGTGACAGTGATCATATGTCCCTCCTTCCTATCCCTCCCCTCTTTGCTCTGTTCTCTACCCTGTCCCTGTCTCTTTATTGAAGTGTGAGCATCTAGCATCCCTCCCCCAGATGGTAACTATATTTCAACATTGTTGGTTTCCTCTGTAATCCTGCATATTTTATGCATTTAAAACCTTTATTGTGAGAAGGTGTTTACAATCTTCACCAGACTGACAAAAGGGAGGTCTGTGACACACAAAAAGTTAAGAACTTCTGACATAATTACACACCCTCATTTTATGGAGGGGGATAGCAGGTCAAAAGAGAAATGATTTTCCTTCAGCTAACACAGCTTCTTAGTGGTAGGGTTAGGACTAGAACCCAGGAGCCTTATTCTTGGTTCATTCCTTTTTCCATTTACCAAATTGCCTTATAGAGTCCCTTGCCCCAAATAAGTAAGGAATTGAGTGAGGTTAAGGGGCATATTGATTTGATTCTACCAGGCCTTGCAGATGTGTGTGTGTGTGTGTGTGTGTGTGTGTGTGTGTGTGTGTGTGTGTGTTGGAGTGATATAAATCTTTCTGGCAAAGAGTGGTGTTGACTAGAGACTGGCATCTCTCCCCACAACATAGAATAACTGTGCCCCTGCACATCACCCCAGAGAAATGAAAAAAAAAAAACCCTGCTGAAATTGTTTGCCTGATGTCAGAGATGTGGGGGTCATTCTTGTGAGTGTTTGTATAAGTGTGAGGGTCATGCAACTCTGATATTAAAAAAATGGACCAAATGGGTTTACAGCCCAACCTGTGGGAATCTGCAAGCTAGTCACATCGAGCCTGTTACCACAAAATTGATTCTGGAGCCTTCTTTTTTAGAAACCTACAACATACATCCCAGGCAATCATGCAATCACCTTCAAACACCAAATGAAATGAGTTAATAATCGCTGTTTCAGGGAGTACAAAGGTCTTCCTCATTTCCAGGGAGAATTTTTTTATGAGCACACAAATATACACATGTTAATGTATAACACATATCTGGTGGCCTCTTTCTCTGTCACCCCCACTGTTTGGATCCTAGAATCATGTATGTATCTGGGGCGCTATGTGACCATACAAAATAAAACACGTCTCTAAAAAGACAAAGTTGATGAGATCAATACCTTTAAAAAAGCAAACTGTAGAACATGGGTCATAATAGCTCTATCCTTGATCTGTCCTTCTAACTATACCCAGCCAGGACTGCCATGATATGTATTTTATAAAATTTACCAGCAAACAGTAGCAGCAATAACAAAACAGCTTGTTCAAGGATCTTTCATTTTTCCTCTACACTGTCTTACTTGCATCTGCTGCCTTTGGAGTCTGACCTGAGACTCCCAGTCCTCCTCTCCCCCCCCCCCCCCCCCGTGTCCCCATATTTCCTAGCTTTCCTTTATACTATTTCCTTTAAAATGTAAACTGGAGAATTCCCCTCCACACCTGCAGTTCAGCTGATTTTGTTCCTGTAAAACTTGGAAATACAGTTGGCCAAGACAAGTTGAATTTAAAAACCAAGACAGGGTCTCTAGCATATTGATCTCAGGCTTAAAGAAGACCTTTGTGTGAATCCTAGAAATGTCCAGCTGTTTTTTTTCCTTTTTAATGTTTTGAGCTAAGAGCAGAACTGAAGTTAGGAGACCTGTCAAGATTTTTTTTTCCAATCTAGTACCAGAAAAAAAAATGGAAAAAATGCAATAAAATTTAGTTTTACAGAATTTTAGCTGTATTTTTCAGATCTTAAACATTTAGAAAATTTAACTCTGCTTCAGATGAAGAGGGAAACTTTTATAATACTGGTCTGAAACATGCCAGATATTGCAACTCCCGTTCAGACTTGATCCCTTTGGGTCTCCCAGCAGACTGAATAGCTGAGTGCAAGAACATTCATTTTTATCTGACGGCTCATCTGGTGTCCCTCCAATTCCAATTAGCACGGCTTTGTCTCAGACCTCTCCGTTTATCACAAAGTAGGGACAGTCTTTCTGAATGTAGTCAAGTTCGTGTACCAAAGAGCAACGTGGTGCTGGGCACTCAATACTCTTGAAAGCCAGGATCTTGCCAACAATAGAAATGTTTGTCCTTCAATCGCAGCAGAAAGAAGAGACAGAAGAAAGAAGGTTGAGAACCAGATTGCCAGGCTTTCTGGGAGAATGTCAGAGCATGGAGAATTTGTTTTCTTCTGCAGTTCTAAATGAATTCTTCCTAAAATATAGAATGAAGTTATGTGTTTGTCTGTGAACCATTTCTCTTTTTCCCCCTCTGTCTCTATTCTTATGTCCTTTTTCCTTTTTCTTTCTTCTAAGGCACAAATGCTACTCGGGCTTTATCAATGTTCCACTTAATCCATTCACGTTTACTATCTAAAAAGGACAAAAAGAACACAGTGGTGCACATCTTTAAAGCATATCAGGTCTTTTTGCTAGCCAGCTATCTGAGTATTTTTTTTTTAAATCTCAAACATTTCCCTGAAATACAGTAGAAAAGAGATAAGTAGAGTGGGCAATTCACGGCTTCTCTCAGGAGCAGGGTTTCTTGGGAGTTTTCAGCAGGTCTATCAACTTGGATTGAAAAAAAAAAGGCATAATAGTAATGACCTCAACAATAACATCTACCTAGCATTTATGTAAGAATGGGGAAGGTAACAAGCATTTTCTGGGTGCTCAGTATGTGCCAGACCCTGTGCTAAGCACTTTACAAATATCATCTCATTTGATCCTGTCACAGCCCTGGGTGGTGGGCGCTATTATTATCCCCATTTTACAGTTGGGGAAACTGAGCCAAACAGAGGTTAAGTGACTTGTCTAATGTCACATAGCTGGGAAGTGTTGGAGGCTGGATCTAGTAATTTAATTTCCTTCAATTATGAATGTAAGCAGTGAGATGTTTATTCCAAGAAGGGGGCTTGGAATCATATATAGCAGATTATACCAGACTGCCAAAGGGGGTCCATACCTTTGGACACATACCACTCTGTTCTGGAGTGACAATGCCTACCTCCTTGGTTGACTGCTTCATAGACAAACCTTCTTGGAACTAAGTGGGGGAGAAGCAGTTAACTGAGCACTGAAGAAGTATGAGGTATCCATGAAAGATGAATTATAAATTGAAGCACTCTATAAAGGCCTAGGCCTACTGGCAAGGACTGTCTGGTATCTTCAGGAGGGCTGACAGTACTGTGCTGCCAATAGTCACTTGAAACAAATGATCCAATGGTGTGATCCCTCAGCCTCCCAATAACAGAGGGCAAATGGCCTTCCAGAAGGAGATATAGATTTTCCTTTGAGATATGGAAAGAGAAATAAATTAAATTATTCTGGGACCCAGTGACAAAGGGGGTGGGGAGAGGAAGAAAGGAGTCAAGAGAGAGACAACCTTTCCCCTGCTTTTTCCAAAAAAAAAAAAAAGGAGAAAAGAAAGGAGACTCTTTCCCCCCTCCCCCATTGGAATAAGGAGAGAGACAAACTCTCCCTTGCCCCTTTCGAAAAAAGAAAGAAAGATAAACAAATTCACCCTGCAAACAACCCAATCCTCTGGAGTGAGGAAGAGACAGAATCTCCTTTGCTTCTTTCCAAAAAAAAAAAACAACAAAAAAACAAAAAAACAAAAAAAAAAGGAAAAAAGAAAAAAAAAAAACAAGTCTATCCTGCAAACCACTCAACCCTTTTAGGCAGAGACAGAAAGACACCCTCTCCCTTACCCCTTTCAAAAAAAAAAAAGGGAAGGAAAGAAAGAGAAAAAGAAAGAAAAAAGAAAAAATCCAAACCATCCTGCAAACCACCCAACCCTTTGGCCTGGAAGGCATTTGCAATTTAATTGATATTTGGCGGCAGGAAGCCAATCAGTATAAGTAAATTGACGTTATGAGATGAAAATAATCGCTTAATGGGATACCTTCCCCCATGGCTGAGGCAGCCCAAATAAATGGAGGCGCGCTTGGAAGCAGCGTGATGGCGCGTCCCGCTCCAGCCCTCTGCTGCCTTACTGGCAGGGTTCTGTTCAGGCGGCACTTTATTTTTATGGCATCTGTCTCCACTCCCTGAGAGAAGGCAATGAGCGGTTTCACATTGATTGCCGCCCCAGCCAAAGGCAGCCAGAGCGAGCCCATAATTAATGACTTTATTTGCTGGAAGACTGCTGAGAACAATTGAGTTTGTTATGGTAACAACTGATGCCAGCTTTTCTAGAGGCTCAGGGGAGGTGTTTTAGTGTTGGAGTCCAGCAGCCAGAAGCCGGGCAGTGGACCAGATGATCCGCAGGCAGAGGGAGAGCCTGGCAGATGAAGTGTCAATAAAGCTGAGTGATTCAGCCCTTCAGTGATGGAGCCCGGCCGGAGGAAGGGATGAGGGCTTGGGGATGGAGCACTGCCTTTTCAGAGCCTAGCTTTGAAGATCAATTATGATGATTCCAACCCACAAATGGATTGTAGGATATAATCATCATAGGAGAGTAGTCTCTTGTTCATTAAACTATTTTTTTTTGAAAGGGGAGAGATGGCAAGGTTAGATTGGAGCAGCAAGACTTTCAGGGGAAAAAAGTCTCTTCCCTTGGTATAAAATAGACAACCCTTCTTCTTTTTCTATATTTCCTTCTAGGGCTAGTTTCTCCTTTTCTTTCCATTCTTGTTTGGGGACGCTAGTGAAAGAATGCTGTCTCCCTTAAGCTTGAGGGAAGATGATGTATGACCTTTCTCCTCTCCTCTCAAGATACCTTTTCACCTCTTCCCTCTCCCCCAATTTTCCAGAACCAGTGAATCATGTTGTATTTTTGTTGGATGGCAGGAAAAGTTATTTCCAAGATGGTGTCTTCCCTTGGACTTTCTATCTTGGTAATGATTTCACTTTTCTGTTGTCATGTGAAAAAAGACTCCCATCAACAGGAAAGGATGACTGGTGCTATAAATGAAGTGCCCTGTACCATTTTGAGACCCAGGCTTCTCATCTATGGCTGTGTTAAGGGAGAACAAGCAGATGCTACTTGTCCTTGGGAAGGAACATGACCAGTGTAACATCCATCCATCCTGCACCTGAAGCTGGAGTTGTAGTCTGGGAATTCCACCAGTGTCAGGATTTGTAATGATTTATTTTTGAGGGAACCTTCACCAGAGCGAACAGTGTCATAACAGTGTCATTGGTCTGGGAGTTCTTTAAGCCATTTGGTTTTATTTTAATTATTCTCTCTCTCTGTCTCTGTCTCTCTCTCTCTCTCTCTCTCTCTCATATGTATGTACACATATGAATAGATATACACAAACAGAGGCTTTTAAAGTATCCAAAAGAGTGATGCTGTTTCCTTGTGCATGTGTGTTTATTTTAAAATAGCATCTTATATTTAGGCTGGTATCAGCTCTTGGTAGGTGATCTTCTGGACCCTGTGTAACCACAGCCTTAAATTCTAGAGACAGCATTTATTTTTTTAAAAATTGATTTATTTTTATTGATGACTTTTGTTTTTATATCACATTCATTTTTGAACATATTCATCCTTCTTCCTATGCCTAGAGAGATTTCCATCATAATAAAGATTAAAAAAGAAAAAGCAAAGAGTTCAGCAAAACCAACCAGGGCAATGACTATATAACATAAATAAATAGCTTAAAATTCATATAGTACTTAATACGTGATAGGCACTGTGCTAAGTGCTTTACAATTATTATTTCATTTCATCCTCATAAGAACCCAGGATATAGATGCTATTATTAACTTCATTTTGCAGATGAGGAAACTGAGACAAACAGAGGGTAAGTGACTTGTCCAGGGTCACACAGCTAGTGTCTGAGGTCAGATTTGAACTCAAGTTTCCTGACTCTATATCTGTCACTCTATTCACTATGCCACCTAGATGTCCTATAGCTGACACTATGTGCAATATTCCATACTCATAGTCTCCTATATCTGCAATGAAGAAAGGTACATTTTCTCTACTTCTAAGCTGTTTATAATTACATAGCTTAATAATTATATAGTGTTCAGTTTTTATCATATTCTCTTTTTCTATATTGTTGCATTTCTATACAGTTTCATTTTGCTTAATTTGTTCTACATCAATTCCTGTATTTCTCTGAATTTATCATATTCACAATTTCTTGTAGCATAGTAACATCTCACAATGTTCATGCTCCAGATTGTTTAGCTGTTCCTCAGGTGATGGTTACCTATGTCATTTTCAGTGCTTTGCTGTGATAAAAGGTGCTGGCATGAATATTTTGGTATATATGGACCTTTTTTCTGTCTTTGATCTCCTTGGGGCATATGGCTAATATTGTGATCTCTGGGATAAAAAGTACAACTATTTTAGTCACTTCTTTAGTGTAATTCCAAATTGATTCCACATGCCACTAATAGTCTATTAGTGTGTCTTCCTATATTTTCGTCAGTTTATAGAAAATAAGGCAAAACTTTAGAATTGTTTTGATTTGCCTTCTTAAGAATTGGAACAATCTTTTATAACACTGTTATTCATAAATCTTTTTAGAATTATTTGTTTACTTATCTATTAGGAATGGCTTTTGATTATATATCTTTCCACCAACTTCATATATATCTTGACTATCAGTTCTTTATGAGAGATAATTGATAAAAATATTTTCCCCCAATCAAGTTTACTTTTTTATCCTAGCTTCATTGATTTGTTCATGCAAAAGCTTTTCAATTTTGTGTAATTTAAATTATGTGTTTTATCTTTTATGATCTCTGTTGCTTACTTGGTTAAGAATAATCCCCTTTCCATGGTTGTTAAAGATAACCCCACTTATTTTTTTAAATGATGTGAGTCCCCCTTCTCTCCTCTGATACTACAACCACTGTAGTACAGGCTCTCAGCTCCTCATGCCTTAATTACTGCAGTAGCCTGCTAATTGGTTTACCTGGCTCAAGTCTTCTCCTACCATAGTCCATCCTCCATTCAACTATCAAATTAATCTTCCTAAACAAAAGTCCAATCATATCACCTTCTTACTCATTAAACTCTAATCATTAAACTCTAATTACTCTTCATCACCTCGAGGATCAACTATAATATCCTTTGTTAGGCTTTCAAAACCTTTCATGACCTCTCTCCCCCTTACCCCCTCCAATTCCCCTACTTTTCCAATCTTTTTACAACTTACACCACCACCCACATACTCTTTGATTCAGTTGACTCTGGCCTCCTTGCTATTCCTTGAAAAAGATACTCCATCTCTTAGTTCCAGGTATTTTAAGTGGCTGCCCTATTTATCTGGAAAGCACTATATCCTAATCCCCACCTTTTGGCTTCCTTCAAATTCCAGCTAAAATCCAGACATTTACTGGAAGCTTTTCCTAATCCTTCTTAATTCTAATGCTTTCCTTGTGCCAATCATCTCCAATTTATCCTGTATGTAAGTTGTTTGTATATAGTTGTTTGCATGTTGTCTCTCTCATTAGTTGTGGGTTCCTCAAGGACTGGGGCTGTCTTTAGCCTTTCTTTGTATCTCCCATGCTTAGCACAAGGCCTGGCACATAGGAGTCACTTACTAATTGTTTATTGACTGATCTTTTATATTTAAGTAGACTTTCCAGTTGGAATTTATGATTACCTCAATGGTGTAAGATGCTGACCTAAAGATATTTTTCTGTCAAACCACTTTATAGTTTTTAAGCAGTTTTTGTCTAATAGTTTATATTGTCTAATTTATTGAACTCTTTGTTGTTGTGTTCAGTTATTTCTAATTTGTGCTTATATAGCCTGTTCCATTGATCTACAGTTTGATTTTTAAGTCAACACCAATTAGTTTTGATGGTTTATAATTGTTCAGTTAGAACAATGGTGCTTTAAAAAACACTGAAGGGGGGGCAGCTAGGTGGTGCAGTGAACAGAGCACCAGCCCTGGAGTCAGGAGGACCTGAGTTCAAATCCGACCTCAGACACTTAACACAAAAACTAGCTGTGTAACCCTGGGCAAGTCACTTAACCCCAATTGCCCTCCAAAAAAAAGCCAAAAAAAACTTCAAGGTCCAAAAGTGTTATTTTCCTTTCATTCGTCCTTTTTCCCTTCATGATTTTCTTGAAGATACTAGACATTTTGTTCCTCCAAGTGAATTTTGTAATTATTTTATCTAGTTCTATAAAGTTATCTTTTGGTAGCTTGATTGGAATATCACTAACCCTGTAAATTAATTTAGGTAACATTGTAATTTTTATTGTATTGGTATGGTCTGATCATATGTATCTCTGTGATTATTTCATTTGTTTAATTATATTTACATAAGTATTGCGTGGTCATGGTAGATTGACTTCCAGATGTTTTATGCATTTTGTAGTAATTCTAAACAAGATTTTCCTTTCTATTATTTCTTCCAGTTTTGCTATTGCCATATAGAAGTGCTGATAATTTTCATGTTTGTATTTTATATCCTTTAAATTTCTGTTAACTAATTTCTTTACTGACTCTCTGGGGTTTTCTAAGTAAAGCATGATGTTATCTGCAGATAGGCGTTATTTTAATTTCCCTTCACCAATGCTTATGAGGAGCAATTACTCTTCTGAGGTAAATATACTCTTTTCTGGACCACTAACTTTTGGGAAGACATCTTTAAAAAACCCAGTCTTTATATATACAATGACTATCATGTAGTAGGTGCTAAATGCTTGTTGGTTGATTAGTAATGTCCTCTCCTTTCTGCTATGGACAGAGATTGTAGGTTTTGGATAGGATAGATTTATTCTTCTGTCTTTCTTGTTGGATATTTTCTGGACTACTATTTATCCTGTATATAGCTTGTATGTAAAAAATGGCTGCATTCTAGGGATGAGTATTTCAATGTAATTTATAAAGTGGATTAGGAATCCTCTGGAATAAAGTTCCTAGGAGTTCTTTGATTCCAGTGGAATTCATCTGGACGTCATTTTAATACTGGATTTATCACTCCATAAGTGAAATATAGAGAAAAAGAAAAGGATTCAGTTTGAACATTGGTGTTTTGTTTAAAAACAGGTTTCAATTTGCCTAATTGTCATGTCTGAGGAAAGAGATGGGTAATTTGGGAGCCACTGCACATGGGAGAAATATTGATTTCTCTCTTTATTGTTTTGGAAAAGTTTGGGGTTTCTTTGCGTTGCTGTGTATGTGATCCAATGGCATCACTATGGAGAGTCAACCAGTAAGGGAAATGTGCAAAGAGGGTCAATGAGTGTCACTTCTCCCTTTCCTGCCCCATGATAGAAAAGGATATCAGAGTCAGCCAGGAATGAATCTGAAGCTCAGGGGTTCAGCTATGTCTCTTAAAGCAATGTCACGTCAGTGATGGCCCCTTCCAGAAATCCATCTTTCATTGCTTGTTTGAAGATTTCTTCTTATTTCTTCTTCTTATTTCTTCTTATTCTGAGTGAAAATTCTATTCCCTTTCTTGCCTATGACAAGGATTAACTGGAAAGAAAGGAACTGAGTAAAGCCTGACATGAAAATAAACAAAACAGAAAATCACAAGTGAGTGTTTGATGGGTCTCAGCTTCTGATGAGTTCATTTCCAGTGGATCTGGGGAAAAAAGGGAAGAAATAGACAGTCAACTTGTCTCACAGATTCCTGCACTCCAGTATTAGGCATCTATGGAGTTCCAAACTTAAAGAAGGCCCAGAGCATTTGCAAAAGAAACCACTAAGCTTGGGTACTCTAATGCTCATGGCTAATGAGATGGACTTCATTTCAGGGGAGCAGCCTGGTATGAACTCTCTCACCAAAATTGCCAAGGGTGTGCTGGAGAACATAGACAAATATTTAGAAATCGCCTACCATAAGGTCCAGGGCTTGGTGAGATGGACAGATATAAAGAAATATAAAACAAATTTATTCTGTGGGGACTATGAAGGCTGCTTATAATAGGCAGGGGAGGGACCACATACATATGCAACATTACCTACTTCCCTATTATGATAGGTGGCCTATTTAAAAATGGACTCAGCAAACAAAACAAAACAATAAATTACTACAGGCCACCTGATTTGTCTAGACACACACACATACGATATGTATATCCTCAGAGATATACTGTGTCAAATTATAGAAGATAACTGCTTATATATTCATATGTACATAAATATATGCACAGCGTGTAGTAACCATTGTACACATAATATGAAAACACAGCCCTTCATTAATAAAAACAATAGCACTGGCATTTAAAAAAACCCCAACAACAAAACCTGCTCCTGTATGATGGTGACAGAATTTTGGAATGGAAGAAAACTTAGGAGTTTATCTCATCCACTCTCTTTGTTTTAAAGATAACACGCAGGTCCTGAGTGTTGAAATAACTTCTACAAGGTCATAATGCTTATTAGTGTCAGGGCTAGGCTGAGCCTTGGGACTCTTGACTCCTCCTTCAGGGCTCTTTCCACTCCATCTCATCATTTCTTGGACAATGGCACCTCAATGGGTAAATGCCCTTTCCCCACCCTTGAGTGGGAATTCAGAGAATCTTCCTGTAGATCCTGGACAGGCTTTGCCTCTTCTGTCCAAATATACCTTGAACTTAGGAGGCATAGCCTTTGCTTTCTGTGAAGGGATTACTCAAATTGGCCACTACATGGGTGAAAATGCAGCATCTAAAAGGGCGTCATCACCTTTATGCCTCATTAACTCTGTTACTTCCCTCTTACATTCTGTAATTTCATCAGGCTGACTGAAGGGACTCAGTTATTTAGGGATCCCCTGACCTTCCCCTCATCCCTGCTCCCTGTCCCATCCCCTCCCACCTAGAAATATAATATTAGAAATGTATCTATGATATGATATAATACCATATATTCTATCATTACATAATATATAATATAACCATTATCCTATCCTATCCTATCCT
>CM053599.1:181820352-181840422 GCA_028646575.1 Pseudocheirus occidentalis | reverse complement strand
CCTATCCTATCCTATCCTATCCTATCCTATCCTATCCTACCCTACCATACCGTACCGTCTTGTCTTGTCTCGTACTGTACTGTACTATATCGTACCATATATCATTACATAATATATCACATACAAATGTAAACTAGCATTATATTAGGGAAACTAACACCTAAGAATATCAGGAAAGACTTCCTGTAGGAGGTGACACTAGAAATACACCATGGTAGAAGCTGTGCATCGATAGATAAAACCTTAATAGGTAGCTGTTGTTTCTTGTTTATGTATGTAATTAGCCAAAAGATGTTTGCTTTTAGTACCTACGTGTAACATTTGTGATCATGTGGTTGGGAAACTCTGCGTTTGTCAAACTACCCTTCTTGCTGTCCCTCACATATGAGATTGCATGTTCTGCCTCTGCCCTGTCCCCCATGCCTAGAGTGTATTCCCCCTACTCATCTATCCCCTTGAAAATCTTTACTTCCCTTCAAAGCTAAGCTGGAGTCACCCTTTTACATGAAGACTTTCCTGATTCCCTAGTGCTATTAGTGATTCCCTCTCTTTTTCTTGAATCACTTTTTATATGCATGTTGCATGAATATATACACACAACACGACGCATGTGCACACATGTGTACATACATATACATGCAAAATGTATAGAGTATACTCAAAGTCTTTATGCAGTTATAAGCTATTAAAACTAAGGACTTCTGGTACATCCTGCATATTACCTATCTCTAGACCTACATGTATATGGATACCTAACATCAATATCTATATCTGTGTTATCCTAGCCTAGCCTATCCTATCCTACCCTATCCTAGCTCTCTTCCCCAACAGACTGCTTCTTGAAGACAAGGAGCATATGGAATTTTGTCTCTGTAACCACAGTGACTAGCATATACAGTAGGTGTTTAATAAGTGCTTGGTGATTGATAATTTAAATAATAAAGTGTCTCAGTTTGGAGCCAAGAGCCAAAAGGAATTTGAGGGACCCGTTTGCTGAGCTGTAGGAAAAGTGATTTGTAAATCTTTGAGTTATAAAAATGTATTATTCTTGCTGTCGTCTAGTCTACCATCCTGACTTTACAGTTGAGAAAACTGAGGCCAGGAGGTAGTGGGGTAAGGGTGGGGGGTAGGTAATGGTTTTTCCAAAGTTACAATTCATGCAGCAAAGTGCCGGGGTTCAAAACTAGAATTTTTTGAAGCTCCAAATTTAGTGGTCTTTCTACAACCCTAAACTCCCTCTTGTTGTTCAGTCATAGTCAATTCTTCTTGACCCATTTGAAGTGTGTTGTTTTTTTTCGTGGCAAAGATACTGGAGTGGTTTGCCACATCCTCATCTAGGTCATTTTAAAGATGAAGAAACTGAAGCAAACAGGGTTAAGTGACTTGCCCAGGGTCACACAGCTACTACGTATCTGAGGTCAGATTTGAACTCAGAGGGACACGTTTTCTTGACTCTAGACCAAGCACTCTATCCACTGCACCACCCAGCTCCCCCCAAACTTCCTTTTAACATAAACCAAAGCAAAATCCAGAAAAACTTAGTAAAAAGTTTTCATCCTTTCTAAATAAGTGGGCACCTTCTAACCTTTTTTCCTTCCAACTTCATAGATTTGTATAAAAGAATATTTTCCATAGAATTACACAAATATATTAATAAATAGCATTTATTTATTCAATAACCACTTTTGAACACCTACTATGGTTGAGGTACTATTTTCATACAATATTTAAAACAAAGCTGGATTAATCAGATATGGACACTACCCTTAAGTAGTTCGCACTTCAGTAGGGAAAGAATTTTTTTTTAATTCGACTACATCTAAATTTGACCAAGTAGTCAAATGGACAGTTTCCTTTTTAGAAGAGTTTTCTAAAATTGGGACATCATTTAAAATCTGAGTAACTGCAGTGTAGAAAAGACTAGATTCTTCACATTGATTTTATGTGCGGGGTATTGAGATACAACACATTGGTGAGTCCTACAGGGTCACAAAAGCATTATCTCTCATTACGAAAAAGTAATTTCTGTGAACCATTCAGTACTGATTAGAAAATTTGTTGATGCATGTCATTTTATTTCAAAGGATCACTGTTATTATATATTTCAGACTTTGGGAGATCTTTACAGAGATCCTTACCTTTCAGTAAATCTTCCTATGTACACAGAACTCCCATTGTCCTTAAATATTCACATGGCTAAGTATACTTATAACCCCTGAGCTGTCATTTTAGCATTTGCAGACCTCTAGGATTCCTCAAAATCCCATACAGGGTCATGATATGTCTGCAATGCATTTTATCATATTTAAAAGATGTCCCCTTTGGGGACTTGGAGAAAGAACCCTTCACAGAAGGGAAACATACTAGTTTATCTACTTAGTCAATTTTAAATAGTAAAAACCAAAACCACAAACCCCACTTTTTATGCCTCCTCAACTAACATTCTGTTTCAGAGTACCTTGAAATAATTTTTATTGACAGTCTCCCAAGCTTTCAGGGGTAAAATGGACACTGTGCACAACACTTTACTCTTTCTAGGTCCATTAATCTAGTGATTCTCAGTTCTGGTTTTGAGGGCACTCCAAAATGCTTTTATCTGAAGGGGTATGACCTAATTCTCCAAAAATTCAATTCAATTCAAAAAACATCTGTTAAGTAGCTACTATATGCCAGGCTCCATGCTAAGCACTGGAGATATAAATAAGAAAAAGAGAGAGTCCCTACCCTCAAGGAACTTACAATCTAATGGGTCTAATTTAAAATATATGCATGCAAGCATATATGGTATATTCATATGACATATACATGAGCTTCATGTGATACTTGAAGTGGAGTAGGGATGCTGCAGTGGAAGTAGCAGCCCTCTTCAACTTGCAGGCTGCTTTCCTCAAATTTACAAGAAGAGAAGAGTGTCACTTTGTGAACTACTTAGAGAGTGAGTGTAATATTTGATTTGTTCACCAGGTGGTGCTATACTCAAGTAGCCAATCAAATGGTTTTATCAATGTTTTTTCTGGTGTGCATGCTCAGGCTTTCTCTCTGGTTTGCATGCACAAAGCTCCTACTTCATTAACTCATATAGTCCCAGGCACTGGATGGAATAGGGGTGAAAGGGTGGGGAGTGGGAGGAGTAAGATTGGGGTGGGAATTAAAACCCGTGTTGGATAGATTCTATTGAAGAAGCTAGAAAGTAATGAAATATGGTTCATATTCTACTTATTTAGATTAGGAAGACTAACAATGAAATATGGTTTAGAATTATTGGAAAATGTTGAGCTCTAACCTGTTTCCCTCTACTTGGAATTTACCTTTTCAGTCAACAACCCTCACATACTCATAATTTATTGTGGTTGTGTTTCCCTCATTGGGAACATTTACTCACTCATGCCTCCCCCCCCCCCCCTCCTGCTAGGTATGTTAGCTTTTCTTTACTAGGTGGTAGAGGGACTGTCCCAAAGCAACCCGCTGTATTCCAAATTCTTCCTGTTGTCCTGTTGTTTATGGGAAGATATAAAGGAAGAGGGCTGTGTATTTGAGACAGTAAAAGCAAGGGGACAGTGATGTCAGGACCAATCTTTCCTTCCTTTGTCATGCCAATCATAGGTTCTTGTCAGCTCTCGGGTCAAATGAGTCCTAGCCTCATCTATTCTGATTGTCTCCTCTACGTATATGCTGTCCTGCCTGCTTATTCTTCCCGCTTGCTCTGGGTTCTGTTCTTGCCTCTGAGTATGGATATCAACTCCAGTCCTGGACTGATCTCAGTTCTCCCACTGCTGGTCCTGGTCCTGGTAGGTTGGGACCCATAGGCAACCCAGTGGTCTAAACTCCAAAATCTGCTGTTGCCCACTTATACGTCAGTCATGGGAGCCTCAGTCTCATTACTCTACTTCCCATGCCACCAAAATGTTTGATAGAAAGTGATTCTCAAAGGCAACGAAAGAGGAAATGAAGAATTCTGGAAATCTGATGTCTAGCGTTTAGGTCAAGACACTTACCCAGTGTCTAACATTTTCCCCTCCTTTTTGGGAATTTCTGTGAGCCCCCATCTCCTCTTAACATGGACAAATACCACGATAGAGTCTCCCACTATATACAATAATTGATTTGTTTATAATGAAAATTAATCTTTCAAGTCAGAGGTTTTCTTGGTTTTTCTTCGTTGCTTTTGGTTTTTGTATTCTCAATGCTTAGTCCAATGCTTGGCACACAGTAAGTACTTAACCATTACTTTTTATTCATTATTCAAGAAGTGACATAAAAGCATACCATCAATGTCATATACGATTGAAAAGGGAAGTGGGTTCGTTTTTAATGAAAGTGAGTGACAACCAGTGGATAGGTAGCCTGAGTGCTGCACTGGCTCATAAAGTATTAGAAGAGTGAGTGTATGGCCATTACCACATTGCGGAAACCTTTTACTGAGAATTTGTGGAAGGATACTGTATTACTATGATTTGTAATCGTAGAGCTTGAGTTCAAATCCTGGCTCTGTGGCAACTGCACGTGGGCAAACCACTCAACTTCTCTTTCCTCACTTATAAAGCAATGGAATTGGTTTAGTTGGTAGCCGGAGTCTCTTCCAGTTCTAAACATATACAATTATATGAATGGATGAGAATTGCACAGGAGGGGGGGGTGTGGATAAGTGGTTAGACAACCATTTATGGTTATCACCTACAGCAATGAAAACAGCATAAGCATAGATAAATTAAAATATGCAGAGGACTGTAGAAGCCAGGTTTAGTTGGAGAGAGTAGATTGTTAAATTTTCAGTGCAAGCAATTACACCTCAGAAATCAGCAAATATATACATACACACATACATACACATATTTTGTTTTGTTGTTGAACTTCAGAAAATGATGGAGAAAATGTTCATGTAAACTAAACTTAAAAGTGTTTTCTGTGTACACTCCCCTACCCCAATATCTGGTTGTTAAACATTTACCAGAACATCCCTGAATATATGTATACATGCTGTATACTTGGATACTTTTGAAATTTCCACAAATCCAGTGTACTGGGAAGGTAGGTGGTGTAGTAGAGAGAGCCCTGTGCCTGGAGTCAGGAAGACCTGAGTTCAAATCCAGTCTCAGACACTTACTAACTGTATGATACAGTGTGAGTCACTTAATGGCTGTCTGCCTCAGTTTCCTCACCTATAAAATGGGAATAATAGTCATATGCAGCTTATAGGGTTATTGTGAGGGTCAAATGAGATAATAACTGTAATGGACTTAGCACAGACCACAGTAATCACTGAATAAATGTTTAGCTATTATTAAATACATTGGTGTGGGATCATAATGCCTCAGCGCATGGTCTCCTTTTGTTGCCATGGCTAAAATATAGGGACCTTTAATAATTTGCCAGGCATCGTGCTAAGCATTAGGAACACAGATATCAAAAACAAAGAAACCAAAAAACCCCAAGAAAACCTCTGACTTTAAGGAATTTGCCTTATAAACAGATTAATTATGGTATACAGTGAGAGGCTCTATCGTGGTATTTGCCCCTGGTAAGAGGAGATGGGGGCTTGTAGACATACCATGTAGACATACAGTTTAATCCAGACCTGCACATGATGTCATCTTAAATTGGTGGGATGTATCAGAGCTCGGGCTCTGCTTGTACACCTTTCAGAACTCAGGATCATTGCAGAATAGGATTTTGCTGGAGTATGTGTCCCATGTAGTATTTTTATGAGGAGGGGAAGGATCTCTAGAAAGCAATGGTAGAGTGGTCTTCAGAAATTTGGATTTGTTGTTCAGTTGTTTCATTTGGGTCTGACTCTTGGTGACCCCATTTGGGGTTTTCTTGCCAAAGATGCTTCAGTCGTTTGTCATTTTCTTCTCCAGCTCACTTTATGGGGTTACATGACTTGCCCAGGGTCATCAGGGCTATTAAGTGTCTAAGGTTGGATTTAAACTCAGGAAGAAGAGTCCTCCTGATTTCAGGCCCGGTTCTCTATCCACTGCCCCATATAGCTGCTCCAAAAAGTTAGATATCGTGGCATCTATTAGGTTGTAATTGGCTATTGTAGTTCTCTGATTTCTAATGATTGTATTTGTTGTTCCAGACATGGTCAAGGGAACTAGGAATGTTTGTTCTGGAGAAGAGAAGATTTAGGGAAGATATGGTAGTTGTTTCACAGAAGAGGGATTAGATAGGTTTGGTCTAAGAAGGCAAAAATAAGATTAATGGATGGGGGTTATAGGGAGGTGAATTTTGGTAAATATAAGAGGGAACTTAAGGAAGATAAGGGCTTTCCAGAATCTACTGGACATCCCTGAAGAGATGTGAGATCCCTCTTTTTCAAGGTGATTCCTGAATTATCATAAACAATTTGCATGAGACCAAGATGGTCTTGACATATATTTTGGAATACAGATTCAGAGTTTTCCTTCCCTTTTTCATCGTAGTTTTTTTTTTTTGGAGGGCAGTTGGGGTTAAGCGACTTGCCCAAGGTCACACGGCTAGTTTTTTTTCGTGTGTGTTAAGTGTCTGAGGCCAGATTTGAACTCAGTTCCTCCTAACTCCAGGGCTGGTGCTCTATTCCATGCGCCACCTAGCCACCCCTTCATCGTAGTTTTAAAATAAATGGCTTCTATTCTGCTTTATCTCTTTATAAAAAAAATGAGGATTTTCTAGGTTGGCTTTCTGGGAAGTAGAAGAAGAAGAGGGATATTAGGAAATGAAATGATATGGAATATATTACTGCATTTTTTAAAAGGGAAAATGAGAGGTTTTCAAAACCGAGTTGCTTTATTAGGTTCTGTCACTAGAGTTTCCAGGAAGAGGCTGGGTGTTGTTGGGGATATCGTGGACATTATTTATAAGTTAGAGCTAGTCTAGATAATTGAAAGGTTCTCTTGCAAAAAGTGGTATGGTAGTAAATGTTTAAAAACTGACTCTCTGAAAACAAAACACTTTTTTTCATTTAATCTGCTTTATTAACATTTTATCCATTACTTTCTTAATTCAAGACAATCAAGAAAATGATAAATCAAGCCCTAATTTGTAATGTTTGTTGTTTTCAAAGGTGTAAATGCTCACACTGAAAATTTAACCATCCAAGAACTGGTATGAACTGGCTCCAATGCATTATTGCGTTTGCACCAGCTCTCCTTAGAACCATGTCCTCATGGATATGGCAGTGTATTTGCAAAATTACATTTTCTGAAGACCTTGTAAATTTAAAACATGCTCTGTTAGGATAAAAGCAACTTTGATGAGCCATAGGACATACCCTATCCTACCCTCTTCTGGAATGTCCAAAGACTGCCATTGTTATTTTCATTATTATTTCAAGATAAGGTGAAAACAGATAAGATGTGTGTGTATGTGTGTATGTGTGTGTGTAGAAAAGAAACGTGTGTGTTTATATATATATCCAATTAAATAAAACTTTCTGAGTTTATATAATTGATTAACCACTGTAGGCATGGTCTAAATGAAATTATCTTCATCATTCTCAGATTGTTCTTATAATGTGGGCAAATTGTTGCTGTCTCATTTATAGATAGTCATGAAGGTACAGGATCACAGAAGAATCATATTTTTCTCCCCTTTTTGCACATATGATTGCATTGACAGGGAACAATCTTTGTGAGGAAGTCACTCCTTTTAATGCAAATTGATCATTTTCTTTTTATTGATTTATTTTTGCAACTTGTAGTTAGAGTTAGCTGGGACATTGAGAAGTTAAGGGACATCTCCAGGGTCTTTCATGTAGTATGTGCCCAAAGTAAGATTTTTCACCCAACTCTTTCTGATTCAGAAACTGGCTCTCTGATTGTTATGTCACTGCCTCTGAGAAAAAGCAGAGGACCATAGATTTAGAATGAGGAGAAATGACCCAAGGCCATCTAGAACAACTCGTTCATTTTACAGTTGAGGCAACTGGGGCCCAGGGAGCTTAAAAAACTTGCTTAGGTTACAGAAAGAGTAAGTTGTTGAAATGACCTTTCAAGCCATGTCTTCTGACTCCAGATTCAGCATCCTTTGCATTGCTCCATGGAGAAAGATGGAGAAAATTTGCCTTGGAGCCAGTAACATCTGGGCTCAAGTTATGTCTCTGATTCATGGGCATGTCACCTAAGTTAGCTCCTTAGGTAGATTTCAAAGACAAAGCAACAGTCAATTTGCTGACTGACAACAGTGGAGGGTATTTCCACAATGGCAGTTCTTCCCACCAGCAAAATCATGGGTCTACACACACACACACACACACACACACACACACACACACACACACACACACACACACACGATGAGTACATAAAAAACTGGGTTGCCTAGGGATGTATAGTAATTCCTAAATGCAGTTGTCTTCTCTGTACAGGTCATTAGGCTATAACGTCTGACTCTGTCTTATAAATATGCCAAATAAAAAAGGCATTTGAATATATATATATATGGATACACATATACACATATATGCATATATTTGTATGTGTATATAGAACATTGAAATTCTATGTATACAAATTGAATATATATACACACCTATATACTTATACTTTGTGTATAAATATTTATATAACATTGAAATTCTATTTAAATATCTAAATTATATATACAATTATATACACACATATATGTGCACATATATATATGTGCAGCTATAACACTGAAATCATGTATACTTATAAATTGTAAATATACATATATACACATATTTATAAAGCTACAAGGCATAAACCAAAAAATCTAATAAGTTTTATAAAAATGCAATTATAGTGATTGCATAGTATTAAGAATTTTTAATCTTAAAATTAGGTAATTTTTTTAAAATACACTAATAAAAAGCCAGCACAAATATGGGTGTGTTTAGTAAAAAATTCTCTAAGTTTTCAACTTGGATATATGACAATACACTTTGGTAGACAGACGCAGATCTCTGTGTATCCAAGAAGAGCAGAACTGGTCCAAGTATATCTAACAGGTCAAGCTCTGAAATGAAGAAGCAATAAGCCAGTGAAATGGTACTATCACCGAAACATGATTGATCAATTGAATTCTATCAGAGACAGTGGACAGTGAGATTAACTCAGGCCTGATAGGTTCAATGAGTTAAAGCATGATGTTCATTTCAGCTTCATTTCACCAGTCTTTGCTTGTGAAATTGGTCAATCAATAGAGGTTGAAGATCATATATATATATATATATCAGTGACCATCTTATAGGGAATATAATCTAGGGTAGTTGGCTCCTGACTGTGGCTGCCTGCAGTGGGTAATGGAGATAGAGCTGAAATTCTATCAGTACCATCGAAATGGCCTGATATCTTCTCCAAATGAAAAGTATTTTTGGATCTCTGATGATTTATCTTTTTTTTCCTCCCTCTCACTTTGATCTATGACAAAACCTATACCCATCTTGGAGAAATATAGTGATTTCTCCTGAAAACATTTGTGCAATGATCATATATATATATATATATATTTCAAATATAAACCTTCTTCCCTCTCTCCTTTTAAAAAAGTTATATTGGCCTTTGGAAAAACAAATACAGTAATTTAAGCACTCAATTGGGGGTGGGGAGAGAGAATGCAAAGAACTTATAGTAAATATGTTTTTAAAACATTATTTCGGGAGTGTGCTATAAGCAGTGGAACCAAGTCTGATGAAAAGGGATGGAATGAAAGTCGTTTACAAGGAAAAAGAAAATTCTTCCAGGTATAATTAAAGCAATGCCTTTAAGCTTTCTTTCACACTAATTTAAAAGCACAATTCAGGGCAATAAATCACCCTTTTGCTCCTAGTAATATTTCATTTGCTTCAGAATATTTTAAACATAGTGGTTAACATCCTTCCTAATTAGTAGGCATATCTTTCTAGTAAGGTGGAGTAATTAGGTATGATAAAAGGTAATGGAGTTGGACAGTATGGATTAGAGACAGCAAACTTGTCCTTTAGAAACTCACACGTTAGCACAGCTCTGCTGCTTGTTCTTTTTAGGTTATATTGATTCATTAAAAGAAAAATCCCATCTATTTATTCCAACATCTACTGGGTACCCTCAATGATGTGTTGGTACAATTTAAGCACCAGAATGTATATCATGGTGTGTAATAGCTACTGCCCTGAGTAATATCCCAATCAAATACACTCAAGTTGGATTTGAACATCCTCTGCGATTTTACAATTGCATTTTCCGTCTCTGTGCAGAAAGACAGAGTAAAGCTGATGGCTGAATAATTGCAGCCCCTACAGAATTTCCCTTTATTTCAGGCCCATTTCTCTCATTTGGTGTGCCTAACTTAGAAATTGGCTTCAAGAAATCATCAGGAGCATTCATTTTGTCCCCAAGGGGCTGGGTAGCATGGGTCCTCTGAAGTGATGTCTCTCCTGGATTGACCCCTGGTACCTGTCCTTAGCTGGCTGCTTCTCAAAGATACCTTCTGAAAGAACTGACAGCAGTGGACTTCATTTCCAGAGGTTCCTCCTTGCTTCCCCAGTCAATTTATAAAGTAGATCGTTGTTATGGATTTTAATAATATACCCTCCTCAGCTCAGCTCTGTTAGTTACCTCCCTCACTTGGCTTAGGCTATTTATAGTCCCTTATTTACTAGCTACCAGGGTGTCCATTAGCTATATTAGCCTCGTGCAGTCTAACCCCATTCAGATTCATTTTTTCTTCTTATGTTGAAAATTGTGTGTGTGTGTGTGTGTGTGTATGTGTATGTGTGTAATAATATTTGCTGAGAATGAGTCCACTGTTTTATTTTACCTATCTGAGAAAGGTAGTTAGGAAAGTTAATGCAGACATTCTTTTTGCTGAGAGATTACTTAGCAAGAATGGTACTGAAAACTTAAGATGGTGGGTAGAATTTGGGAATACACTAAACTGTTCCTTGTATCAGCCCAGTTAATAATATTGGGGAGGAGGATCAAGCATTTTGGAAAAGGGGGGAGTGAATGATGAAAATGTGACTAGAGCTCAATAGGAACATTTTCATTGATATGCCCTAGAAGCAAATTATTTTATAGGGGAAGATATATATGTAATACATACATATATGATATGCATATATTATATATGTATATATAATACATACATTCTTAAGAAGGTACTTTTAAGAAGGGGATAACTAAGGAAGAGAACCAGGGGTTAGTACAGAAACACACACACACACACACACACACACACACACACACACACATAGTGTCCCAAAAGTCTTAGTGGAATTTTAGGTTTTAATAGCCTAAAACTGCACTGAGTCTGGGACCCCGTTCCTCTCTATGTACATCCCCCCACACCCACACCCATGCCCACACAATATATATAATGTATATATGTAACATATTGATATCTAAATATGTATTGCTCTAGATATAGATATTATCTCTCTATATATCTATAAAGAGAGACAGATTTATACACGTATCTATCTAATTTTCATCTATTTAATATGCTACTTCTGACCACCAAAGGAAATTATCTTATGAAATCTAGCAATGTGAATGTAATTTCTAGTATTCTCTGATGAACATTTTACAAAATCTCATTTAAATTTCAAATAACATCTTTTGTTTTATAGTACCTTCAGTTCTAATTATGTGCCTTCCCCCCTCCCCATCCAGCAAAAATTTAAAAAGAGGAAGAAAATTCAATGAAATTACCCAATACACGAACTGAATCGGATATTATAGGTGATGTTCTACAACTGTAGTCCCCCACCTCTGCAGAGAAGGGAGAAAGGTACAAGTTCTCATTTTTCCCTCAGGAGCCAAGCTTAGTCAGCATTTCATTTCTGATAGAAGTTTACAAATCTGACCAGGTAAAACCTAAGCTAAAAGTGCCAGGAATTCAGTCATGCTCTTTCAATAAAATCTCTGCCCTTTATTTACATTGATACAGGCAGTGGACAATGTGGGTGCTCTTCTTGGTTTCAAACATAAGTATTACAATGAAGTTCCTGTATGTATCAACACTAAAAACAGTCTTTAAAAAAAAAAAACAGGCACTTTCACTAAGTGCAAACTTGAACAACAATTTTTATCCAATAAAGTCTAGCATTTGCTAATTATGTATCTCTGCAAATATTTAATCCATATAATATGGATTTAAATGTTCTTAATATGGAATTGAAGAAAGAACAACATAACTGTCTTTAATTCAGTTGAACTCAAAGAGCATTTATTAGGTGCTGGCACAGTGGATAGAAGGCTAGAACTGGAATCAAACAGACTCAACTTACTGAATTCAAATCTGACCTTAGACACTTACTAGCTGTGTGACCCTGGGCAACTCACTTCACCCTGTTTGCCTCAGTTTCCTCATCTGTAAAATGAACTGGAGAAGGAAATGGCAAACCACTCCTGTATCTTTGCCAAGAAAACCCCAAATGAGGTCATTAAGAGTTGGACATGACTGAACAATAGCAACAATATATACAAGGAATGAAGCTACACAGATAAAATGAAAAACAGCTCCTATCTTCAAGGGGCTTATAATCTAAAGTCATAACGGATATAATACACTAACAGATAAGTAAATTTAAGACATTTTGAGGAAGAGGAGAACACTAGCAATTAGAAGAGTCAAGGAACGGATCTTGTAGAAAGTGGCTTCTAACTTAAGCCTTGAAGGAAGCAAAAGATTCTGAAAGGTAGAGGTGGGAAGGAAGTACATTCCAGGCCTGAAGTTTAGTCTCTGCTAAGGAAGAGAGAGAGCAGATTGAATGCTGAATACAAGAAACAGCAAGATTAGTTTGGTTGGAATGTAGAGTCTGTGGAGGGGAGTAATATGAAAAATGTTTAGAAAGGCAGGTGAGAGATCCATTATGAAAACCTTTAGATGCCAGAGGGGTTTGTTTTTATCCAAGAAGCACTAGGGAGCCCATGAACATTCTTGAGCAAGAGAATGACATGGTCAGAAACAGAGATTTGAAAGATTATTGTCGCACCTGCATGAGGGATGAATTGGATACGGTGAGAGAATGAAAGCAGAGAAAGCCAAAGGAGGTTTTTCATAATACCTTATGTTTTCTTTTTCTTTCTTTCTTTCTCTTTCTTTCTTTCTTTCTTTTTTTCTTTCTTTCTTTCTTTCTTTCTTTCTTTCTTTCTTTCTTTCTTTCTTTCTTTCTTTCTTTCTTTCTTTCTTTTTCTTTCTTTCTTTCCTTCCTATCTATCTATCATCCATCTATCTATCTATCTATCTATCTATCTATCTATCTATCTATCTATCCATCCATCTATCTATCTATCTATCTATCTATCTATCTATCTATCTATCTATCTATCTATCTGTCTGTCACAGGGTTTGTAATATGTATGCATAATTTCACATAAAGCACTCCATACAGTAGGACTTTGTATTGTTGTAAAATGCTTTGAGATCCTTAAAAGAAGGTTCCATATTGAAATAAAATGTTTATGTTTAAGAAATTTATATTTTAGTGGCCATTGAATAACACAGCATTCATTAGATATGGGAGGTGAATAATAAAAAAAGATAGTAATTATTGGGAACTTCAAACTCAAATACTCCTTTTCCTTTGTTTTTATCAGTAATTATTCCTTCTCCTCTTCTGTCTTCATATTGTATGCCTATATCTGTGGATCTGGGGACTTTGAGACCAAGGGTAGGAATGTGGGATGGTGTTGGCCATTCTTGCATCTGGCTTAAGAACTGTAGTTACCTTCTGTTCTTAACATTGGCCCAAGGACCAAAATTTGGTTGTTGATAAGATAGTGCTTGGTAAACTTTAAAGTGGGGGTGGCTAGGTGGTGCAGTGCATTAGAGCACTGGCCCAGGAGTCAGGAAGACCTGAGTTCAAATCTGGTCTCAGACACTTAACACTTACTAGCTGTGTGACCTTGGACAAGTCACTTAACCCCAATTGCCCTGCCTTTCGCCCTCCAAAAAGCAAAACAACAACGACAACAACAACAACAACAACCTTTAACGTGCTATAAAAACGTGAGTCCTTAACATCATCATCATCATCATCATCATCATCATCAACATCATCATCATCATTGTCACCACCACTACCACCACCATCACCTAGAGATATTTGCCTTCCTTTACCTTTTCCAGACTTCAGGCTACAGTGATGAGAGGGGGCCAGGAAGGTACCCAAGGATACAAAATATGATCCGTGTCGACCATGTCTTTTGCTGAGGAGGTAATAACTGGTTTCTTATGTAGTCAGCCTTCCACATTCCATTTTCAAACTCTGTACTCAAAGCAGGGAGCAAATGATTTTAATCTCTCAGTCATTAAGGAGAAATTTTCTTACTAGCATTTCTTACTTAAAATAGTAGATTAGAATAACTTGAATTTGGCTTATTTAGTTCCCCACTTCCCTACAAATTCAGAGCTTGTAATGATTTCTAAGGTGAAACTGAAAATATCTAAGTTGAAATTTCCAAATCAGCCAAATATCTGGACTGCTTAAAAAATATATTTGCTAACCTCTGTTTAACTTATTCTTTCTTCACCATGGGAGATGGAGTTTGGGTGTGAGAAAGGAATGAAAAGCTTTGGTATAAAACTAAAAAATTAAGGAACTACTAAAATCTCAGGAGAGAAAAGTTGAAGGCACTCAGGTCTTTGAAAAATATCACCTCATAGAAACTCCAGAAATTAAACCCTATAATGAAATAGGTTGCAAAAAACAGTGCCAGTATCTCAAATAATTTTGAAAAGAAGATGGCCATACTTTGCTGGAATTTTGAAAAGACTTTAAGTCTGGTAGCATAAATCCAGATAGAACAATTATATCAAAATAGAGTAATTCTCAAGAGCTAAAATTTGCTATAATCATCATGGCTGAAGGCATTCTCCCACAGTAATTGATAAAAAGTGGGAAAATATTTCTGGTTGTGCATATGTCAGAATATGGGGCAGCTGTAGCAGTTCTAAGAATTGTAGTAAGAAAGGTGGAATTATCAAGGAATACCACCAGGGATGGGCATCAAATACCACCATGGCAGAAATGACTTAAAGGAATTACTGAAGATCTGAAAAAAGACCATTAGAAGACCATGTAATTATCCAGATGGTTTACACAGTAATGCTGTATTTCCCAAATAAAAGCAACAGAAAAGAAACATGTGAAAAAGAATCTGGAAAACAAAAGTCTATCAGATATTACCTGAATCAAAAACTTTACTGTAGAGGTTTGAGAAATTAAGAAAAAAATTATTGAAGAGAGAAAACCCTGGAAGGAAGATGCTGAAAATTTCTGGTCATCTAAATGGTTATAGGAAGTCCAACAGAACAAAAATGCAAGTTGGATCAAATGAGAAACAATGTTGTTGTAATAAAAAAAGAACAACTATGTCAAAGACAGTGACAGAAAAGCCAGATTCTGTGCAACAATGGAAAACAATAGGATTGGTTAAATATTGGTTTAAATACTTCACAGTTGTTCATAAATTACAAGCATTTTTTCCCCCAGCTTCTTCCTGGAGACAAGTTTGACATATGTTTCTTAATAGGAAGCACCACATATCTATTTCCAAAAGATGAAAAAAGCAGCAACTCCTCAAAGTATAGACTATGTTTTTGTGAACTTAGTATGAGGTAATTACAGCTTGTGTCCATGTAACATGTTGACTAAGGAGCAAAAAAGGTGTATCAAAAATTCTTGGTGATATGAAGAACAACTCATCAATTTAATAATTATTGAACAAGCTGCCCCAAAATGCCATAATATTTGTAATACCTTGTGGATAATAGAAAAGCCTTTGACTCAGTTCCACACCCATAGCTTATTCACATATTGCAATTATGTGAGATTTGTAGTAAGTATAATATTGTAAGAATGCTGATGAAAATAATAAGATGCTATTTTACTATAGTACCTTCAAATATAGTAAGAATGCTGTTTAAATAGAAAAATTCTCTATTCAAAACATGCCCTCAATGTAGTTAGGCCAAGAATCATGGTTACAAACATAGCATTTTTCAGGGAGATAGTTTAAGTCCATTAAGGTTCTGCCTGGTCTTAAGTCCACTGTCATCTTTCCTTAATATAACTAAGTAGGTATGGCTCCCAAATTTAAGATGGAGCAAACCAAAACATGGACAGTTAGGTGGCGCAGTGGATAGAGTATGGGGCCTGAAGTCAGAAAGGCTCGTCTTCCTCTGAGTTCAAATTTGACCTCAGATAAGTCAAATCAACAAGAACTTATTAAGCACCTACTCTATGCCAAGCAATCTACTGAGTTTTGAGGATAGAGAAAAAGTCCGGTCCTCTCCTAAGAAAACAAAAACAAATCAGTCCCTGCTCTCAAGGATCTCAGAGTCCAGTAGGGGAGACAATATGCAAACTATGTTTAAGGAAAGATAGAGACCCTGTGTTTTAAGCTTGAATTAGAAGTTCACATTGAACTAGTGGATGAAGACAGTGCCTACGGTACCTTGGCTTCCTCTGGGAAAAATAGAGGACAATGATGTGAAGGAAAAAACTGTTGTTAAATGTGTTTAGAGACTTATTGACATGCCCACATCAATGCTTAGATAGAAAGAATACGTTTAAAGCAATTAACACCCAGGAAATACCAGTCTTAATGTATACTATTGGAATTGGGGCATAGCAGATTTTTAAAATATCTGAACAAAAACCTGTGTAATATTAACAAAATACCGTCCTCTTTCATCATAAGGCAGCTAGAAAAATATTAATACTTCCTCACCAAATGGAGGAAAAGGATCGATAGACATTTTTAGAGTACATGAAAAGTAAGCTCCAAACCCATAGAAATAGTTTTGGAAGAAGTGGATATTACTTCATTGAATAAAACTGACAAGTACAAACCTTTGGATTTGTTAAAGATAACCAAAAGTGGTTTATCTCCACATGGAACCTATGAAATGCTAAAGGCAAAGAGCAGAAACACAAGACCTCTGCATGGATTCAGCCAATAGATATGTTGACAGAACATCATTTAAAAAGGCCAATTTATGCAAATTTGTTTGTGGAAATGAAGCAATTTATGATGACAATCCAGGGCCATGTCATTTATAACAAAAATTACAGAAGAGTTATCTTTAAGGATGCCAGATTTAGTGATTTTTATGCAAAGAAATAGTAGAAATTGTGCAAATGCAGTTAGTAAAAATTTAGCATTTATAATATATCCAGCAAAACATGATCTGGTGTCTAGAATCATTCCTCAGAAACTTGCTATCTTTCATGCACTGACAGATGACAAATCTTCATTCTACAAATACGTGTCTTAAAACATCCTGGCGAATACAGCCAATAAATTGTGCTAGAACTGGACCGCTATTACAAACGGAAATGCTGCCCCAAATCACCCAATTGTTGTTGTTGAGTTATTTTTAGTCATGTCTGACTCTTTTGTGACCCCATTTGGTGCTTTCTTGGCAAGATACTGGTGTGGTTTGTCATTTCCTTTTCCAGATCATTTTGTTGATGAAGCAAACAGGGTTAAGTGACTTGCCCAGGGTTACACGGTTAAGTGTCTGAGGTTGGATTGGAACTCATGTCTTCCTGACTGCCAGGAGCTCTATCCACTGGGCCACCTAGCCACCCCAAATCACCCAGACAGAACGCTAATTCATAAAAACTTAAGAATTACATTTTAAATAGAGCCAACACCATATTCACAATGCCTACGGTGGCTATGAATATGCTGGTGTAATTTTGAATTTCAAAATATAAAAGACTCTCCATATGGAAGGTAGAACCAAAACATTTATTCAAAGACCAGAAAGCCAAATTCCAACATGAGAAAGTCAAATCCATCATAGCAACAAAGAAATCTATACACAATAACAATGCAGAAAGCACCACCATCCTCAAGCCTTCTCCCTGCTAGGACCTTTCCACAAACAAACACTCAAAGCTTATTGTCTGCTTCTTCTTTCTTCTTCAGCTCTAACTATTCTGACCAACCTTCTCTGGATTCTGCTCCACCCTTCCTGCTCCACTCATTCAACAAGCTCCTCCCACCACAGATTTATGTGACTCAGGCTTCCACATGACTCAAGCTAGTCGCGTGGGCCTGTCGATGGATGGGAAAGATCTTCCCATTAAACAAAAATGCATTAAAAATACAGGAACCTATGAAATGGTTAAGATCTATGACCTTACGTAATTAAACGACCTCTATGGGTGACATCTATGTGAACTCAGTCAATCGTATGTCAATAAAGAAGCAACAAACAAATGATTAGATTGGTTTATGGAAATACAAAGGTTTATAATGGCCATTCAGAAGCAAGTTATTGCCATCAGAAATTATAGAAGGCTACCTTTAAGTTGCCTAGGCATAGTGATAAATGTAGACAATGAAAGGAAACAGTAGAAACTGTGTGACATTTCACTATAGTCTGTAAAAATTTAGCAACTACTTAGCAAGATGTGAACTGGCGCTATATCAGGAGCTCACTACGTTTCATAAACAGATATAAGATATCACAATATCATAATACAGACTTAAAGGTATCTTGGAGAGCTCAGATAATAAGGTAGACTGGAAATGGACCTCTAAACTTAAATACCCCTTCCGGTCACTACTCTTCTACACGTGTTTCCTTTCCTATTAGCTTGTCAGCTTCTTGATAGCAGAGACTATCTTAACTTTTGTATTTCATTCTCTGGTTCTTAGCACAGTGTGTAGTACATAGTAAGTGCTTAATAAATGCTTCATTCATTCATTCATTCATTCATTCATTATCAGAGACTGAACTGTTATCCCCAATAACCTATGTTTTATATTGATCCAAAAAAAGATTGAGAACAATGGTTTTAATAGATGCTGTCACCAAATACCCATAATCTCTAAGCTACTTGAAATGGAAAACTTTCAAAAATATAGAGAAGGGAAGAAATGGAGAAAACAATAATGATAACAACAACAATAATAATAATATGATGACAATGTACTCTTTCACAGTGATATTATGACCCACACTGAGGATCACATGAGATTGTCTATAAGCAGAAGAGATTGAAATCTATATGAACAGGAAAAGGAATATGTCATCCTTGTTGTCCGACAGAAGACAAACTTACATCTAAAGATTTTTATGAAAATATAAAAGCAGCTAACTCATCCACCTGTACTCCATAGGAAAGATTAGAAGAATGAGATGGTGACAATAATGATGAATGATGAGAACAGCAGCCTCCTCATAGTCATACCCATCATCCACACTATGGAGTGAGATGGCATTGCCATGTGAGTGGCATCCAGGATCATCTACAGTGGAGAACCTTTGTGCCTCAAGACCTTCACAGCAGCAGTATAGACTGGAGGCTTAGGTTAGAGATGCCACTGACTGAGTTCATAGTCAGGGTGATAAACTACTCCTAAGAGTCAAAAGAAACAGAGAGGGTGGCAGATTGTATGTCTCTGGACTAGTTACTTAGTCTCCAAAGGCCTCCGGAGATTTTTAAGTAAAGAAAGAGGCACTTATTAAGGGCCAAATGTGTGTCTGGTGCTGTGCTAAGCGCTTTACAAATATTGTTTCATTTAATCACCACAACAACCCTGCGAGGTAGATGCTATTTTTATCCCCATTTTATAGATGACGAAACTGAGGAAGTCAACAGTTAAGTGACTTGTCCAGGGTCACATAGCTAGTGTCTGAGGCAGGATTTGAACTCAGGTCTGACTCCGGGGCTAGCATTCTATCCCCTGTGCTGCCTAACTGTCTTTCAAAGATGATAAGCTGCAGAAAATGTGCTGATCAGTCTTGTTAGAGGGAGTTCCCTAAACCAATGAAATCACAGCTTAAAACAAAGAAATATCAGCTAACATTTATGTAGCACTTATTTATAACACCCTTTATATAGTCTCTCATTTGACTCTCAATGTGGGTCATAACACCAATATGAATCAGGTGGCACATATACTATTATTCCCATTTTTGAGATATGCAAACTGAGACTAAATAGTGGAAGAAGGACTTAACTCAGGTCTCCAGGTCCATTGCTCTTGCAATTATATCATAGTCTATTATGATAATGCTGAAATGAAAAGATGGAAAAAAGACTTGAGAACTGATCAAGGATTTCTTCCTTCCTTCCTTCCTTCCTTCCTTCCTTCCTTCCTTCCTTCCTTCCTTCCTTCCTTC
>CM053599.1:181799331-181819852 GCA_028646575.1 Pseudocheirus occidentalis | reverse complement strand
GTGAAATAATGCACTAAATCACTAATAAGAGAAACGCAAAGCAAAACGATCCTAAGTTTTCACACCATACCTAGCAAACTGTCAAAGATGATAAAAAGATGGGAAGAGTCAATGTTGGAGAGGTTGTGTAAAGACAGACACACTAATACATTGTTGATGGAGCTGTAAATTAGTACATTTATTCTGGAAAACAATTGGAAATTAAATTTGAAGATTTATTTATTTCAAATTAAATAAAAATTGTTAAAATATCCATAGCTTTTGTTAGGTATATACCCCCATGGAGGTCACTGATAAAAAGAAATGTTCTATATGCATGAAAATATTGATAGCAGAACTTTTTTGTGGTTGCAAAGATCCAGAAGCAAAGATGACCATCAATTAAGGAATGGCTAAACAAACTGTACAAGAATGTAAAGGATTGTTTCAACAAATAAGATACATGATGAATACAGAGAAGAATGGAAAGACATACATGAAATTATTCTTGTTCATTCCTTCATTTAATGCCATGTGTCCTGACTTCTTGTTGAAGGACACGTGCAAACATAGACTCCTGACGTTAGCCAGTATGAAGCATCACCAAAAGAGGCAGCCAACTCTTGGGAAATTCACAATTTTTCCTATCGTTGCATGTGCACTAAATTCACTTGCCAGCAAAAGTAGATACTTAGGATCAAAAGAAAGGATTGTAAAAAAATTCTGAGAGTCTTGACGTCCATGGCTTCCTATAAGTCCCAACTAAAATCCCACCTTCTACAGGAAGTCTTCCCCAACCCTCTTAATTCCAGTGCCTTTCCTCTGTTTATAATCTCCTATTTATCCGTATATAGCTTGCTTTGTTTGCATATTGTCTTTTCAAGCTCCTTGAGGGTAAGGACAGTCTTTTGCCTCTTTTTATATCTCCAGAGCTTAGCACAGTTCCTGCACATAGTAGGTGTTTTATAAGTGTTTATTGATTAGTTGTTTTCCTACCCTCATACAGAGACAGAGACAGACAGACAAACAGACAGAGACAGAGAGAAGAGAGAGAGACAAAGAGAGAGACAAAGAGAGAGACAGAGAGAGAGACAGAGAGACAGAGAGAGACTTGCCAAACTTTGAATAATTGGGATAAAACCAATAATGAAATATACTTCCCTCCTCTTGGTAGGTAAGCAGGGAATTTTGAGGGCAGAATATCACATGTGTTTTCAGACAGTGATGATACTGGTTGTTTTTGTTTAACTGTTTTTCTTTGTTAAAAAGAAGGTTCCAGTCTTGGGAATAGGAACATGAGTAAGGAGTTTTAGAATCATGAGTGCATAGAGGGTCTAAGCTATAGGGTCCTTTAGAGATAATCTCACCCAGTCTCTTTCTTTTACAATTGAAGGAGATTCACCTATATTTTCATAGAAGACAAGTAAGATTGCCTCTTAAACTTTAAGGAAGATGCTTTGCTGTATCTAACTTATGAGCAAAAGTGAGGTCATCAGATATCTAATGTCAAGTAACCCAAGCACTTCGAGATTTCACAAAGCTTTATCGTTTCCATTTTACAGATGAGGAAACTGGGTGAAAGGAAGGGAAGGGTTTTTTCCTTTTTTTTATGGAGGATGAGGGACAAAGCCTGTCTGGGAAGAAGGAAGTTTGGCTTTAGTTTCTTTCCATTCCTCCAGTTGTCTCCATCCCACTGTTTGAGGTTTTCTTTTGGGGGCAGGGTGGAGAAGGGGAGGAGTTTTGGGGGGTTTTTTAAGTATAGCCATAGTAGTAACATCTCCTACCCCCTTCCATGCTTGCTGAGAGGCCCCTTTTCCTGACACCCCTTTCTGGGGCCTAGTCATTGTTTTAAACTCTGTTCTTGGTTTCAGGGTCTTGGAGTTATTCAGGACTCTGGGGTAGCCAGACCCCACAAGGCCAACTTTCAAATTTTGGGGTCATGGATATTGTAACCTTGAAGCTTTTCTAGAATCCAGAGGCAAGGAGGTGAAATCTCCAATTTGGTGTTGGGAGAGGTGCTAGTGGAGGTAGAAAAGGCTGACTCCTAATGAGGAATGTGTACAGCCTGCCTTGCTACATGAGCGAGTTCCATGTGGGTTCCGATCTATCTGATGGTGCCTTCGGCCATCAAAACAATATGGTGGGCAACACAGACTCTGCTGAGCCGGTGGAACAAGGACTGAGAAGAACTTGTCCAAGGTCATACAGCCAATATGTGTCTGGGGAAAAAAATGGAACCGAGGCTTTCCAGACTCCAAGGCCAGTACTCTATCCATTACGCCAGCATGACTACAACAACACATGCTATGGGATAAGGGCGTTGTTTCCATCAGAGGATAGAACTGCTGGTATAGATTCTTCAGTCACTAATTTAAACCGATGAGGATTAAATACTAAGTGCTGTGTTATAATAGACCATGTATAAATAATACCTGGTGTACTTTGCTACAGTGAAGATCACAAGTTATTTTTGTGGCTGGCTGGTATTGACCAAAAGTCATTTTGTTCATTTGAGACAATGACAGCTGAAATCATTGACTCCTGCTGAGCCGCGGTAGCATTACAGCGCTGTTTCCAAGGGCTCTGAAGATAAGTGGGCCGCACATTCTAGCTCCATCAAGAAATGTCTTCCTCCACTTGCAAGCAACAAGCGCCCAAAGTCTGGAAGTTGGGTTCGTAGCAAATGAAAATGAGTGCACGCCAGAAAGAAGAGAATACATCTCGGGACTCAAGAAATCCAAGAACAAAAAGTAACAATTTCAGAAGCCTAGAGTGAGTTTTTGCAAACTTAGAAAGGATGGCTAGGGAAGGCGCTATAGAGGCAAAGAGTTAATAGTTTAGAAGCAAGTTTAGCATCCAAGTTTAGAACCACAGACAAAAATCCCTTCATAATAACTCCTGATCCCTTCCCTCCAAAACCATAAATACAATTTAAACCTAAGATCCATTACTATTAGCTGGTTATTACCACTATGACAGTATGAAAGAATGAATAAACAACTGGCCTCAAAGTCAGGAAGGCCTGGGCCCACCTCTAACATAACCTGATTGTGGGACCCTGATTGAGTCACTGAAGCCTTATTTAAATTTTCAGGGCTCTAAATCTGGTTCAGGCCACACTTGGGAGTGTTGTACCAAAGATGCTGCCTCCTGGGTACTCCCAAGTGTGGCTTGAATCGGTTTAAAATGCATTTCCTTTCTGATTGTAATGTGTTGATTGTAATGGTAATGGAAATTTGAAGATCTTCCCTGCCCCTTAATAAGCCTAAGGGAATTTGAAGACCTTTCCTGATTTGAAGATTTTCCCTGCCCCTTAATAGGCCAAATGTAATCACATGGAGCTCGTGTTGGGAGGAGTCTGCTGAAAGGTGGAGCACAGCCCACAGGAAGCTAAGAGTCAGAGCAGTTAGAGATCGAGGGAGGAGAGGACACACCTAGGCAGACAACTAGGCTTGTAAGTTTTGGTTTGTGGGAAACCTAAAGGATGTTGTAGCTTTCTGTGCTGTTATGGTATATTAACTTCTTTATTACTATGACAGATTTGGCTTTCTGGTTTTGGAATTTGGTTTTCTGGTGTCTGAATAAATGTTTTGCTTCTGTGTTCTATATGGAGAGTCTGTTATGTTTTGCAATTGATCATTATGCTTGCATATTCATAGTTGCCTCCAGCGCTGTGAATATTGTACTGGTGCTACACTGACATACTAATAAAAAAAAAGTAATATGTAAATGTGTGATTTTCTAGGGGTAGCTAGGTGATGGTGAATACAGTGCTGGGTCTGGTGTCAGAAAGACTTATCTTCCTGAGTTCAAATCTGACCTCAGACACTTACTAACTGTGTGACTCTGGGCAAGTCACTTCATCCAATTTACCTCAGTTTCCTCATCTGTAAAATGAACCAGAGAAGGAAATGACACTGCGGTATCTTTGCCGAGAAAACCCAAAATGGAGTCATGAAGAGTCAGACATGACTGAAACAACCACAAGAAGTGGTTATCTAAATCAGTATACAGCTCACCTGGATTATGTGTGGAGTAGTGGGCCCCATTTCTATTTCATTTTCATGGTAGTGATCTAATCTGTTCTCTAAGATTATAAATTGCATGAAAGTTTCCAGCTTGCATCAGGAGAGGGAACAACCTCACCCAGGAATTCCCAGAAGTGATAAAAATCAGAGGTCTAGTCTTATATAAAAGAAATCTTCAAGTACTGAATGTTGTGACATGTGTTCTCACAGGATTATGGACCTGGAGTTGGAATGGATTTCAGAAGCCATCTAGTCCTCAGTTTACAGATTAATTGGCCAAGCTCCACAAGCTCTATGCTGCCTTCCTTCAAGACCTCTGAGCCGTTTATTGATGCTCCCTCCTCAAACCGAAAGTGGTTTTTCCCTCCTCAAATTTCCCATAAAACTCCCTGCATCTCTCCTTTACACTTAATATATGTTCTCCCTCTTGAAATACAAGCAATAATAATAATATTTATACATTGCTTTAAAATTTGCAAAATATTATGCAAAAACCTCATTTTATCCTCACAACGACCCTGGCAGGTAAGTGTTATTATTACCCCCATTTTACTGAAGAGGAAATTGAGGTAACTAAAGGTAAAGTGGCTTGCCCAAGGGCACACGCACAGCTAGTAAGCGTCTGAACTCATGTTCATCCTGCTTCCTGGTTTGGTTCTATCTATTCATGACTCAGCTGACACCGAGGCCCTTTGGTCCCTGTCCTTCCCCATGCCTTCCCCCTATCCGACCCTCGCTAGAGCTGTCCAGGGTCATCTTGGTCTGAACAACCACACTTGCACACACCATCTCCAGACCCCAACACAGAGATGTCATTTTGGGTCCTCCTTGAGAACGAAGGGTAGCAACCATGCCATGCCCCCATTAGAATATGGTCTACCAGGTCTACCACAGCCCCTGAAATAATAACAACTAACATGTGTTTAGTATTTTCTTTTTTTGTTTGTTTTTGCTTTTTGGAGGTGGAAGGGCAGGGCAGTGGGGGTTAAATGACTTGGCCAAGGCCACACGGCTAGTGAGTGTCAAGTGTCTGAGGCCGCATTTGGCATTTGAATTCAGGCCCTCCTGACTCCAGGGCCGGTGTTCTGTTCACTGCACCACCTAGCAGCCCCTTAGTATTTTCAAGTTTTCGAAGTATGAGCTTCTCAATAATCCTGTGAGGCAGGTACTACATGTCTTTTTATTTCCATTTTCTAGAAGAGGAAACTGAGTCTTAAACAGATTAAGGGTTTCGTCCAGGATCGCAGAGCTAGTAAATATAAGAGGATTCCCACCCACTCTACACATGCACACACACACACACACGTGCATGCACACACATATGCACACATGCTCACACATGCACACACATGTGCATGCACGCACACAGACATACACTCACACGTACTCACACACATTCACACACACGCACACATACACCCCTGCCCAGAGGCTGTAGGTACTCGGTACTTAATGAATACTTGGTGTGCTGAAACTGAATTGGACCCTGGCTTGAGGTTTTGTCCTGTTATTTTGATTTCTCCTAGAAGGGCGTTCAGAAGCACCACTGACTTACCTCCTGTGCTGGAAATAGCCCTTCCACTGTCAAGTCACTATAGAAAGAATACAGAAGGACAAGACACTGGAATTTGGCATGCTATGATGCTCAACTCACCTGGAGAAAATACCACAGTTGTTTTTTTTTCTTTTAATGAGCTTAGGAAAGTGAGAAGCTTTTCCTTTTTTATTCTTTTCCAAAGGGGCACAAGCTTTCTCCCAGTTTAACCTCCTGTGACCTTTGAACTTCAAGGGAGGTCATCTGCATGTTACTATTCCCAGCTGTCTTTCTGTCTCCCTGCCCAACTGCAGGCCCTTAGCCCTTTCCATTTTGTGGTGGTATTGATCTGTTGGCAGCAATGGGCTGGATAATTAGCCAGGAATTAGGGTTTCTATTACAGCCAGGAGGCTGCCCCAGCTGATTTATCACCTGAATAATTTACTGTGATTGAAAGGAAATTAAAATGAACTCCATTTGACAACTGTGCGCTTTTATGGGCTTTAGAGAAGACTCAAAAGCCAAATTAATCGCCTGGTGTTGTTTAATAGTCTACTGAGAGTAAATATGGGAAGGATTTTCTCTGTTGATGGGCTTTCTTGGGCCGGATTTAGGAGGTTTTTTTGCTCCCACCAATAAAACTACAGACAATCAAAGGGAGTTTTGCTCAAATAGATTCTGCTGTTTAAACAACAACAACAACAACAACAATAATAATAATAACTACATTCTCTCTTTTAAAAAATCCTCCTCCAAGGTTATTTTACCTATCTCAGACATAGGGAAAAAAGGAATTGCTTTTTCAATCATATTTTAAAGGAAATACTTAGTTTCCTTGAGAATCTGCCTCCATTCACTCCTACCTCATGCATCCTCATACGTTCCATTCAATTATTTCTCTTTTGTTCTCAGAGTGTATAGATCCAGACCCACAAGGTAATGTTCAGAGGCCAGAACTGTGTACTAGGTGTGATGGAAATGTGGCCATAATAATAAAGGGGCACTGAACAAATGCAGACTGGACCATTTTATCAAGGTTCTTATTTCCGATAAGTCAAGGTATGTCTGTATATATATATATTTGGATGTGACTGCTCAGCATGCATAGAGCATAGCGGCATTCTTAGGTGCCATGCTGTGAGCAAGCACCCCAGTCAGAGGCTAATTCAAACAGCCAAGAAATCTGGAAAGGGAGAGAGAGAGAAATAAGGGAAATCACATCCCAAATGGTTCATCCTCTCATGTTGTTGCATACACGGCCAAAAAATCATGTCAATCATCACAAAGGACATTATATTATTGGCCTGACAATTACTCATACTTTTCCCTCTTGCACCACATAGTGGATAAAGAAACAGCCTTAGAGGCAGGAAGACCAGAGTCTTAAGACTCTCTCTGACACTCAGGGAGTGCTGGAGTCAACTCTAACTGCAACTACAAAATCAAGGCTCAACTTATTGTTTTATTGATTGTCTAGACTTTGTTAATAGTGCGGATTAAGCTTAAAAGTGTGTATGCATACATTCCTAAGAACCCAGTTGTTAAACATTTTACCAGCACACCCCTGAATTGCCCTATAAACATTGCTTGAGCTCAATAGGAACACAGTAAATAAAGTCATCATTGAATTAGAGGACTGGTGATTGTAGGATGATAATAACTAATAAGAATAACTGTCATTTATTTAGAGCTACATAAGGTTTGCAAAATGATTTCCAACCATTATCCCATTTGAGCTTCACAATACTCCTTGCACATACTAGCTGTGTGACCAGGGCAAGTAAGTCTCAGCGTCCCAGGAAACTTTTGAACCCAAGTAGGAATGCCAACTCTGCTACTTACTACCCATGTAATAGGTAATCCTCTAAAATGGGCACATCGTTTTAAATTTAATCATTTTTCTGGGTCCCAGTTTCCTCGTCTATAAAATTAGGGACCTGGAGAAGACATCCTGGTAGGTCCCACCTAGATTTAAGTTCTATGATCCTATGAAGTTATACATGAGTCAGAATATAGTTTCCACATGAGGAGCTGACTCCGCCGGTCCATCCTAGTAGACTGATAAATAGGTAGATACAGGTACAGACAACTAGGTGATGAAAAGGATGGAGCGCTAGGCCTGGCAGGAAGATCCATCTTGCTGAGTTCAAATCTGGCCTCACACTTACTAGTTGCATGACCCTGGGCAAGTCACTTACCCCTGTTTGCTTTAGTTTCCTCAACTGTATAATGAGCTAGAGAAGAAAATGGTGAACCATTCCAGCATCTTTGCCAAGAAAACCTAACTGAGGTCCCAGAGAGTCGAATGCAACTGAACAACCACAAAAGACATAAGCACACATATCTCCAGGCAGACACGCGTCCCTTTGCCCCTTCTGAATATCCATCTTTCAAGATTCAATGGGATTAATTGCTACTCAGACTCCCCTTGAATACCCTTGAATATCTTTTCCCCTTCAAATAATACAGCCATATTGTCAAAGCTATCATTTGTCAAAAGTTATTGCCTAGCAGGAAACAAGGGTATGTCATTCATAGTCCAGTGCCCATGTGCATACAGCGATCCTCTGACTCCTCCTCACCTCTCATCTCCCCTAATTACTGCACATTACAAGAAGGTGAATCCGATGAGCAGGAAAACGCTGAGTCAGTCATTGCGCTGTTTAGAGTTCAGACTCAGGCCAAACTTTGTGCCTGACCATCAGTATCAGGCTGGTCCATCAGGACCATCTGCCTCATTCAGAAGGATATTGTAGAAACCTTAGCTCAAGGCTGATCAAACTGATTGCTGAGAATCTATTTAGTGGAAAAGAGGAAGAATGGAGAGAAAACTACATTTGGAGTCAGAGTCCCTGGATTTGAATCCTGATTCTGTTCCTTGCTGTCTGTGTGTCCTTGGGCAAGTCACTTCCCCAGAACCATAACGAGAAATCTTAGTGTCCAGAGCAAGTTCAGTTGAGTTAGGAGGGAGTGGAGGGGGAAGGGAGAAGGGAAGAGTAGAGTTAGTAGTTGCAGAGGATAGTTTGACCAGAGATAGGTGCAGAAGAAAGCGCAACTCAGCCTATAGACCAGTGGTGTCACACTCGAAGAGAAATAGATATTGACTTAGAAAACCACAAATTAATATTACTTATGTCTGATTATATGGGGTAGCTCAGTGTTGTAGTGGATAGAGCGCTGGGCCAAGAGCCAGGAAGACTCATCTTCCCAAGTTCAAATCCAGCCTCAAAAACTTACTAGTTGCGTGACCCTGGGCAAGTCATTTAACCCTGTTTGCCTAAGTTTCCTTATCTTGTAAAATGAGCTAAAGAAGGAAATAGCAAACCACCCCAGTATCTCTGCCAAGAAAATCCCAAAAGGGGTCACAAAACGTCAGACACAACTGAAATGACTGAATAACAACAAATTACATTTTACTTATTTTGTAAAATATTACCCAATTATATTTTAATATTGTTGGGGGGTAGCATGTGTGCCTCTACTGTAGGTAGCCAAATGGTGCAACATTAAGGGCTAGGCCTGGAGTCAGGAAGACCTCAGTTCAAATCCAATCTCAGACATTTACTAGCTATGTGACCCTGGACAAGTCACTTAGCTTCATCTGTCTCAATTTCCTCATCTATAAAATGGGACTGTTGGGAAGATAAAATGAAATAATATCCATAAACCATCTAGCACACAGTTCCTGGCACAAAGTAGACGCTCAGTAAATGCTTATTCCCTTCCCCTTCCTTTTCCTATTTCTGAAACACTTTGTGAACCTTAAAGCTCTGAATAAATGCTACCTGTCATTATTGTTTTTATTACTTCAAAGCTCAGTCCCATACCTACCTCGTACCTTCACTGGGGAAAGGCAGGCCAGGAGAGATGGGCCTGGAAGTTGTACCAAGCCTCAGCACAGGCCAACAGAGACCTCCCTTAAAGTGCCCAGGAAGGCAGTGTCTTCCACACATTGGTGACCCGGGTCAAAGCTCTCACTGCACCAGGCTTGTGATGGCTCCAACGAGTCCTTTGGGCCTCAATTTTTTCCATCTTGCAAATGAGGTTATTGGACTTCATTTTTTTCTAAGGTCGCTCCAATTCTATGATACCTATGATACGCTCTAAATTCTATGATACCTATTCTCTAACAAATCTGATGTCTTATCTACTGACTCCTGAAAGACACATTTCTCATAGATTAAAGAAAAATTAAATATGGATCTTCAAGGAAAGTTCTTTGGGTGATAAGCTGGTGGGAGGGTTGGGAGGAGGGGTTGGTTAACTTCCCACTTAAGAATATCTACAGAGAATGAAAAAACACTTGCTTATAGCTGACAAACGACCCAATATTTGTAACAAGTATTTTTTTAATGGTAACATAAAAGCTTCTTCATTTACTTGGATAAAATGATGCCAGTGCCAGACTTAGAATCAGGGAGGATTGGGTTGGAGGCTGACCTTAAACATTTACTAGCTGTGTGATCCTAAGAAAATTCCTCAACCGCTCTGAGCTGATTTCCTCCTCTGTAAAATGGGCTAATAGTGACCTTGGGCAAGTTACTTAACCCCAACTGCCCTCCAAAAAGCAAAAAAAAAAAAAAAAAAAATGGGCTAATAATAGCACCTGCCTCAGGGGATTGTTGATAGGAACAAATGAGACAATGTATGTAAAGAACTTAGTTCACTTAAATCTCTATTTAAATATGAGCTATTCTTTTTACTACGGGCATAACTCCCATGCAATTCAGCTACCAGTGATTTCTCTTCTTTTCCCAATATTCCCAGTGCCTAGAACAGTGGCTGGCACACCGTAGGTACTTAAGTGCGCCAGCTGATTGATTTGTTGGTTGACCAACTAGAGATGTCAAAGAAGTTACCCATTGTATGTTGCCCTGTGAGAATAATGGTATGGGATTTTTCCAAACCTGGTCCCAATCAAACCTAAGACTTCAGGCTAGAACCTGAGTCATTAAATAACCCTTTAGCAACACCTGAGTTTTTTTCTCACTTACTTATTATCCCCAAACCTTAAAAAATTGAAAGTAGGTTTCTCCCATTGCATATCATGCCATACTCTTATTTTGTGCTTATATTCTAAGTTGTCTTCCATTTATATTGTTTACATATCTCTCCTTCTAGATTATAAGCACTTTGAGGGCAGGAGACTCTCTTATTTATTTTTGCATATCCTTCAGTCTGGCACAGTGCTTTCTTTGCACCTTGTAGACACTGAGCTAATAATTCCAATGAATGAATGAATGAATGAATGTCATTCCTAAGAATGAAGATGAAGAAATGATACTTTTGTCAGATTGGCCACAGCCCGATAAGTGAGAATTTTTGCTGGCTCTTTCTTGATAAATTCCAAAGATTATACTTTTGGAAACCCATAGGGAAAAAGCCATAAAAACGAGGTGGCTAGGAAGGTGGTGGGTGGATGAGAAAAATGGTCAATAAAGAAGTTTTTTAAGACTGAAGGTGTAGAAATTAATTCATAACAAGGTTCTGCTTGGGAAGCTCAGTATAACCTACTATGATTCTGTAGGAAAGGACGGTTATGGAGAAAAGCAAGGAATCCAGAGAATCTCTAGTGTGAATATTTGTATCAACTCAGGACCATCTTTCCAGACTAAGGAGGAGATGAAAAGAAGGGGAAGTACATCAGGATTTGTAAACTAGGGATGGAAAGAGAACAAGCAGTTATGAAGTGCCTGTTAATTACTAGGCAGGACATTAAGAGCTCTACAAAGGATTGTATCACGCTCACAATAATGTGAGAGATAAATGCTATTATTGTATTCATTGACAGTTGATGAAATGGAGCCAAACAGGAGTTGCAGAGCTAGCTAGTGTCTGAGGTTGGATTTGAACTCAGGACTTGCTGAGTCCAGGGCCAGTGCTCTATCCACCAAACTTAGTGCAAAGAGCAATGTTTTCACTGCTTCTCCACTTACATTTGTATCCACTAAAATCAGGTTAGGAGCCTTTCTATGATCAGCTTCCTAGCCGGGCCTGAATCTTCTTAACTCCTAATGATGGTCATGGCAGCATGCTCTCTCTCTATATGCCACACTGCCAAGATCCTCCATCCTCATGCTGACTGTTTGGCCCCTTGATTCTAGTGAACCAACCAAGGAAGCTCCTTACAATTTATACTTTCTCTAGGAAAGGAATAAGTACTATTGTTGTTCTCAAGTCACTTTTCAGTTGCGTCCAACTCCCTGTGACCCTATTTGGGGTTTTTTTGGCAGGCATACTGGAGTTGTTTGCCATTTCCTTCTCCAACTTATTTTATAGGTGAAGAAACAGAGGCAAACAGGGTTAAGTGACTTGCTCAGGGTCACACAGCTAGTAAGTGTCTGAAGGCCAAATCTGAACTTGAAAAGATGACTCCAGGTCCTTCCTGACTTCAGGTCCAGCCTTCTATTCACTGTGCCATCTAACTGTGCCCAAGTGCTACAAAGAAGGGAGGGAAAAATCCTACTGGAATAGAAGTCAAGATACCTGGATTCTAAGTCCAACCTTTTGCTGAGATAAACTAAATCACCTGTTCCTCCATTTCCCCATGTGTAAATGCAGCTAACAATATTTGCCCTAATTATTTCACAGGGATGTGATGAGCAGGAAGTGAGGCAGTCCACATGAAGAGTCTTCTGCCAAATCATAGAATTTAAGAGGTGGAAGGATAATCAGAAGTGATCAAGTTCAGCTCCCTGAACATCAACCCTTTCCATGACATCTCAAAAAAAATAACCATCTCACCTTTGCTGGTTAGTCAGGGGCTTTGGAGAGATACCACTGCAGTTTTGAGCAGTTCTGATCTAATCCTTACAGCCAGCTAAAATTTGTCCATGTCCACTTACACTTTCCCACCCATTCCTAGTTCTGTTTTCTGTAGCCACTCAGAAATCCAATCTTCATTTCTACATATTTGGACACAGTTACTTTGTCCCACCTTTGAAAAGCTTTTCCTCTAAAGACTACACATTTCTGATATTAGGCAAAAAAATGTTTTTTAATTTTTTTAAATTTAAATTTTGCATTTTAATTTTTTAATTTAAAATTTAAACATTTTTAAATTTAAAAAATGAAATGTTATTCTTTTATGTATTCTTAAATTTATAAACATGTCTTTTTTGGTCCAGATATGTGATTACATTGGAATGGGAACCCCAGTATGGAAAGTCCCTCCACCAACACCACTCTTCTTTTAGCTACAGTCTTAGAGAGTTGCCTAGGGCACTGCGAGATTAAGTGACTTGTCCATAGCTTTATACTACGTATGTTAGAGACAAGATCTGAATCCAAGTCTTCCTGACTCCAGGACCAGCTAGCCATACACTATGACACACCGCTTCTCAATGACAGACCTCAAGCTACCTACTGAAAACCTATGCAATGTGGATTATTATTAAATAGCATAGAGGCTGGTACAAGCAGGTCAGACTAGCCCAGTAAGAATGTGGCATTTTTCAAATAATAGTAGCTACAACAATGGCCGGCGTTTATATTGGGCTCAAAGATTTGCCAAGGGGCTTTACATGTGTTATTTCAGCTGATCCTCACAGCAAGACTGCAAAGTAGGTGCTGTTATTACCCCTTTTTTTACAGACAAGGAAACTGAGGCAGAGAGAGGGTAAGTGATTTGCTCAGGGTCACACAGCTCATAAGCGTCTGAACTAGGATTTAAATTCCAGTCTTGCTGACACTAAAACTAGAACCTACCCATCAGGCCACCTAGCTGCCCCCAAATGGACTCAAACATTGCCTTTCAGCCTCATACCTGTTACATTCTCATATTGAAGGAACATGAGTGACTTTGGGGAAGACAGACAGAAAAATGGTCATTCGTAAAATCTGTGATTTCTTTATCTCCAAAGAGCTCACTTTTTGCAAATGAAACAATCTGCACTTTAATATAAGACTAATGAATCCAAGCCCTCTGGAAGTTCAAGACAGTTATCACACTGTGAAAGGCTGTTTCCCCAGCATAATGCATTAAAATCACCCTCCTCATCAAAGTTAGGAATGACAGACATACCCTCTATTCTTGCTTTCTAAATGGCAATGGGATTAAGGCCATTATTTTGATTCTGAAAACTTTGCAAGAGGAGTTAGGAGTGATGTGAAAGATTTCAACCCATCCAGGACAATCTGGGATCTGCTTTTGGTCAGACCCTGGTATTACCCAACAGATATGGAAACCAAAAGAAAAGATGGGAATGGTTAGAAAAAAATACAATAGCTTACAACCAATGAATCTTTAATTAGGGCTAAGTGGTATCTTTTCCTTAAGCAAACAGTCTATCAGTGATGAAAAGTGAAGTTATTTCCTGAGAACTTATGGTGTGCGCATGTGCGGGTGCATTGTGTGTGCCAGGGGTGGGGACCCTGCTGCCTGGAGGCCACATGTGGCCCTCTAGGTCCTCAAGTGCGGCCCTTTGGCTGAATCCAAACTTCACAGTCGATCCACCGGTGTGGATCATTGTTAAATTCCTTGTATAGGTCATTCAGGTTCCATGATAGACACCATGCCTGGTGAAATAGGTATTTCGCTGAAGCAATTACTCTCTGCATTTACTACGTTGCATCAGGTGGCACTATTACAGTTTTCTGTCTATTTCATTTCTTGCGGCTCTTGCTTCCTCCTCTGAAGCTCATAATCAATGTTGATGATGGCGTCCAAGTGACCCTGTGTCCTCAAATGCTATACCAGTAAAACTTATACTCCAACAGATGCTACCAAGCTGGAAAAGCTTCAGACACATGTGTCTCAGAACCAGCCTAGCTCAGGACAACATTGCCACCAGTGGGCTAAGTGTAAAGCCTTACAAAATTGGCGTCTGAATATTGGCGGACACCACGATGAATGCTTTTGGTCACAGCAACTTGAGGAACTATTTCCTAAGGCTAGCAGAAACTGTAATCAGCTGCAGTGGAAGAAACCACCACACGTCATGGATCCCTGACCTATGTAGGGGTCAGAGACATCATTATTATGTTTCTCTTTTGCTCTGTACCTTTCTCTATAATGTGTGGCATTTGTATCTCATTTTTAACATCTATTTGGCTTTACTAGAGAGGGATATGGCCCCATCTCCATTGTGATTCACAGATGACCTTTTCCAATTGGTTTTTGCTGCAAGTTGAACTATAAGGTTAGAAATTACCAGGCAACAAACAATGGAAATGAAAGCACTATGAAAAGGTAAACGCTAGCCAAGTACATGGGATTGCTATTATTCAATAGTAGATTGCAGTAGAGAGGGAAGGGCGCTCTATTAGGTTGGAGCTGGAAGACCCGAGATCTAGTCCCAGTCATGCTGCTATCCAGTCATATGACTTTTATTAAGCAGTTTGACAATCCCTGAGCCTCATCTTTCTCATCTCTACATAGGAAAATAATTGCCGATCTGCCACTTCTCCTTGGTACAAATCCTCATCACCTTATGCCTGGACTATTATAATAGCCTACTGGTTGGTATGCCTGCCACAAGTCTCTCCACACTACAATCCATCCTTCACCCAGCTGTCAAATTCACTTCCTAAATTTTCAGTCTGACCATGTCATACCCCCCCATTCAATAAACTCCATTCCTACAAAATCCTTTTTATGACATTCAATGCCCCTTGTCACCCATCCCCTTCCTATCTTTCTAGTCTTCTCACATTTTGTTCCTCTCTCTCTGTTCTATGACCCAGTGACACTGGCCTCCTTGTCCCAATAAGACGTCTCCTGTGTCTGGGCATTTTCACCTGCTGTTCCCGATGCCAGAAATTCTCTCCCTCCTCATTTCTACCTCCTGGTTTCCCTGGCTTCCTTCACATCCCAGCTAAAATCCTGCCTTCTGCAAGAAAACTTTTCCCAATCCCACTTAACATACCAGTGCCTTCCCTATGTTGAAAACTTCCAGTTTATCCTTCCTGTGTCTTATTTGCACAGAGTTGCTTAAATGCTGTCTCCCCCATTAGACTGTGAGCTCCTTGAGAGCCAGAATGGTTTCTTTCCCTTTTGTTGTATCGCCAGTGCTTAGCGCAGTTCCTGGAACATAGTGGGTCCTTAATAAATGCTTACTGATTGACTGACTGCCTTGTAGCATTATTGCGAGTATCAAAGGAGACACTAGTCATAGAAACACTTTGAAAACTGTGAAATGTTACAAATGCTAGGTGCTGCTGCATATTTATCAATAGTTCTCATCTAATAAGCAAATAGTCCCTCATCCTTTTCCAAATCCCAGATATCCTCTCAGGCAAACCAAAAGCATCTTTATGTTTTTATTCTATCTACCCCTTTGGTTCACTTCTTGTGAAATACACCACTCAGGAAGGTCATGTAGCCCAGCTAGTGAAAAGAGCTTAGCTTAATACCCTTCTAGTATTCTCACAAAGAGGATTAACTCATCCACTTGAATCTCCTGCAACAAATCTGGGTAGGGATCTGAGAAACTGAACTCTTGAATTCTGATGCTCAAGATGTGGCATTTAAAAATAAATAAATAGTCCATACCATCATTGACTAAGATAGCTTTACATCCTCATCTCCAGAAACACAGACAGCATGAACTTGCTCAACAAATATACCAAGAGAATTCAAGAAGCAAAATCAGGCACTCCCTTTCACTAGCACTGGAAACAGAGGAGAAGCAGTGGAGACAAAGTCCTGAGTCTTGAGGAATTCTACTAAACACATGGAAGAGAGCATGCCCCACGAACAATGATTTTCCCTTTTTTTTAGGAACATCATTTAATTGAGAAAGAAAACGCTTTTCAGAGACAATTCCTCATCTTCTATTGATGAGAATTTAAGTAGTAATGTCTTGACAGTTCCCAATCGGGGCATGTAGGCAGCCAGTAGAGAATATATGTACATTTAAAAATAATATTAATAATAATAATGCACACGGAGTTCAGTGAGAATTAATGATAGTACCTGCTCTGGTTTGATGGGCTCAGTGGTTGTAAATATGTCAGAATAATGTTGTCTCTCAAAGACTCGATCCAACACTTCTAATTGCTGCTGGGTGAAGAGGTCTCCCCGCATCTGTTTCCGAAGAAAATCTCTGCCTGGGAGAGAATGGCCGTTTGGTACTGGAGACTCCTGAATACCTTTGAAGGGGAAGAAGATAAAGAGAAAGCTAAGTAGATGTTACAAGTGCCCAAGGAAAAATACATTGAAAACATAAAACATTAGAACTAGAAATGACTTTTGAGATCATTTAGACCAAATCACTCATTTTACAAAGGAAGGTTAAAGTCACTTGCCCAAAATCTCATAGACAGAGTCTGGATTAGAATCTGAGTCTTCTGATTCTTAAACCAAGACTCTCACCTACACTACTGTGGTAACCCAACAACACAAAACTAAATATTATCTATATATCACATGCTTGTGCTTTCTAATTGAGGGGTAATTCCTAAGGTTTTTACAAGGAAAAAAAATACTAAGGACTGCAATATAGTATAAAAACCAATGGAACCAATGTTGTCACATCCCATTTCCAATGAGTATCCAACAGATATTCATTCTGTGATGCTGATTATCACCTAACTTCTCTGAGTCTCAGTTTACTCATTTGTAAAAATAAGGCAGATAATATTTGCAATACTCACTTCTTTCAATTCAGTTCAAAACGATTATTAAGTGGCTACTATGTACCAGTTACTTTGCTGAGTACTGGAAACCCAAAAAGAAACAAAAGATGCTCTCTGCCCTCAAGGAGCTTTATTTATCTACAAAAAGATAAATGCAAGAAAACGAGGATGTTGGGGATAATGTTACCAGCAGACCAGATACTTCCTTGTAACTACACAAATAATGATGTTGACATTCACCAAAACATTTCTGGAAATCAATTTTTGGAATTGCTTTTAGGAACAATTAATAAGCCAGAGCAAGAAAATAATTCTCATGACTTTGTATTCACACCTTTTTTTAACTTAAAAGAAAAAGTTCTCAAGTTTCAGTAGCTATCTTATTCATTAAACTTCAAATGACTTTTGGCTGATTTCAAAAACTTAAATCCATTCTCTAATGGCAAAAGAATATGTATGATTCGGCCTCTAATACTTACTAGCCGTGTGACCTTGGGGGAGTCACTTAACCCCAATTGTCCTGCCTTTCCCTCTCCAAAAAAAATAAAAAGAAGAAGAGAGATAGCTATTATTTGGGGTGTCTAGGCAGTGCAGCGAATAGAGCACCAGCCCTGAAGTCAGGGGGACCTGAGTTCAAATCCGACCTCAGACACTTTTCACACTAGCATGTGACTTTGGGCAAGTCACTTAACCCCAATAGCCCTCCAAAAAAAAAAAAGAATATGTATGATTATTTTGAGGATCATTCCAGAAATATACTCAACAATGGCATCGTGACCGACACAGATTGTAATCACCTAGAATAACAGTTTTGAAAGGGACAGCATTTGCCTGGATAAGTTAGTCCTAGGAAGTATATTCAAAATCAGTCACATCATTTTATAGCCTTATATTTATTCCTTGGCTATTAGAGTCTAAAAAAACCCCAGTTTAGAATTTATAATCTAGGTGGACCCAAGAAGTTACTAGAACATGTCCAATGGCCCTGTCTCTTTGGTTCATTGTCTCAACAGTGGTTGAGCAAGATGCTTCTCAACTCCATACATTTCTCCTTCTCCATCAGACCCAGAGCCCTCCATCTTCAAAGGATGAACAATCTGTTTCTTTGAAGAAATCAGTCTCAACCCATCCATGACTGAGCTATGGCTCAAGAATCACTCCCAGCATTGCGCTGCTTTTATTAATCTACGAATGCAGTTAGGGTGTTTGCGCTTTGTGCACATCATAATAACAGTAACCGAAGCTTCAGTTCCTCCCCAGCAGGATATGCTTTTCAGGACCATTTCACAATTTTCTTCATTTGGCAGGGCCTAGGACCGTGTCAGCAATTACTATGAGGGGATTTTAAGTTGAGAATGAGTTTCAACATGATGAATTAGTGCAAGAAAATAGGCCATAAATAATGTAATTTAGCATATGTGGAACTCATTGTATTCCGCCCTTGACTGTGTGACCTCAGGAAAGTTTTAGGGGTATACAACAGGTTAAAACCCCCTAACCAAATATGCCTGAGCTATTTGCAGTAATCGTTTTTACTGTTGAAATTCTAACCACCTTTCATGACCCAACTCAAATGCTACATCCTCATTCTTTCCAATTCCCTGTTTCCTGTACCTCCTGCACAAACCGATTTTTCCTTGTCCTTGTCTCACACGCTGCATTGTTTATAGTTTCATTGTAAACTTAAAATGTTCTACTCTAAGATGGTGGATCACCCAAGAGTTGTTGATCTCCATCAGAGAGGGACTTTCATCACAGTAAAAAAAAAGTCACAGCTCTAATTCAGGTCCCCTGATTCATAGCCGGTCTTGTCCCACTATAATTCAATGCCAAGAATCATTCTTATTTTTCTGCATATCTCCCCAAACCCCCTGGCACAGTACTCTGCACATTTATTTATTTATGGTGCAGATTCATTATTTCATTCAGTCTCTCACTGAGGGAGACTGGTAACTCTTAAATGATTCACCATTTGGGGGTTGTCTGAGGCACAGAAATATTTGGTGACTTGCCCACAGTCACCTAGCCAATGTGTATCAGAGGCAGGGCCTGACCCCAAGTCTTTGTGACTCCAAAGCCAGCCTGCTACCCATTGACCCACACTACCCTCTCTGCACATTATATGCTTAATAAATGTTTGGTCAAATAAACTGAATTACTCAATTACTCCCGTGCAATTGTGCTTTAATTTCTGTTATTGAGCATTGAAATGTAGGAACACGAATGAGAAAAACTCTACCTTTTAAGCGACTAATTTTAGCTTCTTGATTTTTTTTTTTGCACTCTACCCTGAGAAAGCATTCTCTGATTCAACTGAGGAATGTAGTATTGAAACTACATGAAATGGTGAAGCCAATTTTATTCCAGGGAGCAAAAGCTGAACTTGTAGTTTGAAAGGCATGTTGAAATCTATGTGTAGACATGTACACAAGTACAAAGGCACTGAAGGGACAGGGTATCTTTAAATCTTTCTTCTATTCCAAATCAAATAATATGTAATAAACCTGATATTGGGCTTAGTCAACCATGGCTTATAAAATTAAAATTCTGGTAACTGGCTTCATGGTAGCAAAATGGCAGAGAGCCCCTGTCTATGGAACAAAGCAACACGAGCTTTAGATTTTGAGTTAAACTAATGTTATTCTCAGCTTGGTTTTGAAGCTAAAGTTTTGCAGAAAGCTAGTTGAGAGAGGGGGCAAGGAAAGTCTGTTGGATTCACATTTGTCAAGAGAAAACTGTCTCTTGCACATCTAAAAAGATCATATATCTCAAGTTTTCTTTATAATGCAGTCAGATTCATTTTTCATATTTTCCTGGGTTTGGTTGTTTTGTTGATGTCATTGTGTGCATGATATTTTTTTAAATGTCCTCTACTAAAGAATTTTTCTACCACCTACCTCATCGTAGTAGGCTAGTGACCCTTTGTTTTCCAAGGTTATGCTAGGACAACACAAGCTTTGGGAGGATCCACCATGATAGAAAGGCTTTCAGAGACGAAGCGTCTCTGTGACCCATGGACCAGCCTAGCTCAGTTCAGAGAAGTTCATAAGCAGAATGTTGTTGTTCCCCTCTCATTCCCCCCACCAGTTATATATTTTTGGGGACCATAGCAATTCATAAAATTGTCTCCTAAATCCCAGATAGTTCGATTTGAATTGGTGGAAGGAGTACCCATAATGACAAAATCATACATTCCCTGAAGCATGTGAAAGAAAATAGAAGATTTTCCTTAAGTACAGATCTGACCAAATGACTCCCCTACTCAGGCAATTCTAGTAGCTTCCCATTACCTCTGGGATCAAATAGGAACTACTCTCTCTTTAGCTTTTAAAGCCCTATAATGGCCATACTAGATTTTAATCTGTATTATAAAGCCACAATCATCAAAACTACTTGGTAGTGG
>CM053599.1:181760559-181798831 GCA_028646575.1 Pseudocheirus occidentalis | reverse complement strand
TGATCTTCCACTCATGGGGCAACCATTAACTTTAGTCTCCAATAAAGTCCTTAGAAAACCACACAAATTTTTCACCCCTTGATTTCCAACAAACTTCAGTTTAGTCGAAGGGGAGGCCTTTTCTTCATTTTGACTCTGGGTAGTCTGTCTGATTCCCTGGATCTTCTTCCCTGGTCCCAGTTCCTTCCTGAATCTGCCAAACAATCACCTAGATTCAGGAGCTGACAGCTGCCAGGCTCTTGTCCAGTCCTCAGGGCAATACCCAGCATACGCTGAAGTTCACAGGGTTCAGCACACCTCAAACCCTTCACCACTTCTCTTGCCTGGAATTCAAGGATCAGCCAAGCCATGAACACAGTTTGTTCATGTCTCAGTCAGCTTCCAGATACTGGGAGAGGAACTCTCTCTCTTTCTCTCTCTCTCTTTCTCTCTTTCTCAGCTGACTTCAGTCTCCATGAATCTTCCTTCATCGAGGAGCCAATTCCAATTCTCTCCCCTCTCTCTAAAATTCTTCTTTATATACAGCACTGGCCTCCTGTCTCAGCCAATAGCCTTCTTCCAAGTCTACAGGGGAATTCATACCTTCTCTCAACAGTGGACAGAGTTCATACCTTCTATACTTAGCCTAAGTTACTAGGTGCTACTTAGCCCTAAGTATCTGATAAACTGATTACTATTACATGCTGTCATGACTATTTTTACATAGTTGTAGTCAATATTTTTTTTATTCTGCTTTGTTTGCTTTTCATCTCTTGATCATTTCAGTTCCATTCTTTATTAAATCTATTACTTCTAGGGCATTGAAGAAAAATTAGTCCCTGCCCTGAAGGAGTTTAAATCCTAACAAGCTGCTTCTTTATTTAAGTCTTCTTCTGTTTCTTTATATTATTCATATTTGTCATTTCTTACGGCATGATAATATTCCTTTTTATTAATATGCTATTGGTTGTTGAGTTATTCCCCAATTATTTGACACAGCTTATTTTCAGTTACTTTCTATTTCAAACAAAGCTGCAGGGGTATTTTTGTATAGTTGGCATTTCCTTTTTATTATTGTTAAGGCATAGTGGTAGGATCTCTGGGTCAAAGGGCATGAACAATGTTGCAGCTTTTATTGTATAACGCTACATTGCTTTTCCAAAAATAAAATAGTGGCACTAAATATTGACAGCTGTGCCAGCAGTGTAACAGTGTATTTGTCTCACAATAGCCATACTGGTATTGAATTTGGTTGTTTTGAACTATTTTTGCTACTTTACTTGGTGTAAAAAGGTGTCTCAAGAGTTATTTCAATTTGCACTTTTTCCTGATTCTTAGATTTTAAGAATTTTTCAAGTTGTTATTTATAACTTGTGTTTTTGATTTTAAACTACTTATCCATTATATTGATCACTTGTTATTTGAGGAATGGATCTTATTCACATACATTTGTGCCAGTTTATTATAGATCTTGACTGTCAGATTTTTGTCAGAAAAATTTATGATGAAGATTTCCTCCCCAATTCACTTGTTTCTTTTTTATTTTGATGCATTCTTGTTGAATGGTGCAAACTAGTTTTATGTAGTGAAACTCAGCTGTTTTGTGTACCATAATTTATATTTGTTTGATAGGTAAGAATTTTTTTCCTTTCAGAATTATAATAGATAAATAGTTCCACTTTCTTTTAATTTTAAAATGATGTCATATTTATATTTAAATTGTGGATGCACTTAGAGTTTATTGAAGTATGTGATATAAGATGTATATCTATTCCTATTATCTTTCTGAACATGTTACCATCCAGTTTCCTCTACAGTTAAAAAAAAAATCAAACAGTGATTTTCCTTCTCAATATTTTGTGATATTGGATTTATCAAATATGAGTTTTGTGTGCCTTTGATTCTAATTCTAGATTCGTAGTTGGATGGTTATTCCTTCTAAGTTTTGTCTTTAAAAGATGACTTAGGCAAAGCAAAGAATTCCTTTGCAGCACCAATAGTCACACCTATGTTACACTATATATCTTGAAGTACCATGTAACTCTATCATTATTGTGTATAATGATATAGGATTATAGATTATAGTTACATAGATCATCAATCTTGCAAAGTACAAAAATGTATATTAAAATCTCCTCCATTCAATCATTGTGGATACTGCCTTAATGAGATAATATGTGGAAAGCACTTTGGAGATTTTAAAGTACTATTCTTGTTGTGGTGGTATTAGTTTTTGTTGGTTACTATTATCAGTCATGCTGTGGGCAAATCATTTAAGTTTTCTTAGATTCAGTCTAATTTGTGAAATGATATAATATAATTGTAGTGAGAAAATCACTTTAAATATTAAAGTGATATAAATTATTATCATCCCTGTTTTCTAAAGAAAAAAAATTGAGACCCATTGAGAATTAATTGTCATGAGCAACAATGCGAAGATCGGCCTCCAGCTTCCCCTCAAAAAACATCAGCTCTTCTGACTCCGAGTTCATTGGTGGCCTGTGGGTTGTCATGGTTTCTCTTATGAAAGTTGCACTTGCCTTCCGTATGAGTCAGTCATACAAGACTCTTCTCATGTGACATTGACCTAGGTGATTTTTCTCCAAAGGTTCAATAAAATGTTAGAGGTAAAGTCATGCCTTATCCCACGAAAGAAGAAACTAAGCCTGTTACACTGATCTGACTCATTTCTGCTCGAAGCATTGGTTTTCAGTCAGAAGCATCCCCCTCATCCTCTGTTGTACTACAGAGCCATCTGTACTCCTGTAGAACCTAAGTGCCCATGGTGATTCTAAGGGACATTAGGAAGAAGCAAAAGAAGAAGGTGGCCCTGCCATTTGGTTCTAAAAGTGTTTCAGAGGCACAGGACATATAAAATATTTATTACCAAGGCAATGTGGGTAGAACAGGGGTGGGCTTTATTGCAAAAACCCGGTTTTCTCTCTTTCTATCCATACCATTTAAAAGTCACATTGTTCTTTTATGATTTTCCCTTAAAAATACACCTTTCGCTCTGCATTGTAGTTATTGTCCACCACCTACCCTTTCCCCTCCCCAAGACTAACCTTCTCATGAATATGACTTGTCTTCAGTTCCACAAGTAAATGTTTGTGTAGAGGATTGGAGATACTTGTTGAAGGGAATGCAAAGTTTACAAAAGCTATATAATCCCTGCCCTCATAGAGTTTACAGTGTGATAGGTGGAGAGAGCATATATAAAGCTGACGGGACAAATAAGTATGATGTGAAATAACACATATGTGTTTAAGACATTCAAAGTCTTCTGTAACTTGTTGGTGTGGGTGGGTAGAGATCATTATTGACTTGAGGAATGGGGGAGTCAGTGGGGAGGCTTTGGGGAAGTGGCTTGGGTAACAATAGCTTAAGAGGATGCTTAAGAATTCTATAAGCAAAGGGTGGTCATGGAGAGGGAGGAGGAAGAGAATTTTCAAGTAAGAAACATGAGTGAAAATACAGATGTGACAAAGGGCACGGTATGACTGCTTTCCTGGTTGACTGGAGATCAGAGTACATGGAAAGGAATAGCAAGAGATTAAGTTGGAAAAGTAATGGGCACCAGACTGTGGAGGACCTCTCTTCAAGGTAGTCTTTTAATAATTAAGATTCATTTTTACTAATTGTTTTTTGTTTTGCCATTGCATTTCTAAAGGTTTTGACTTATTTTATTCCTTTCCTCCAATGCCCAATGAGCCCCTCCTCCAAAGTCCTTCTTCATGTCTATTTGAAGTATTTGGGTGAGTGGAGGTGGAAGAACACAGAGTGACTCATTCTGGGTTCTGAACTCTTGGAAGGCACAGTTTTGGTTCTTGGGCACATAAAGCAGAATTAGACAGGAGCTCACAGTTAGAGGAGGCTTCCAAGGCTGTCTAGTCCTACTTATCTTGAAAACAAAACCTTTTCTAAATATACCTGATGAATGATTATCCAGCCTTTGCCTGAAATGCCCTCCCTCTGCCCACTACTACCCTCCTATGGCTGCCCATTCCACTTTTGGAGAGATCAAATTGTGAGATAGTTTTTTTTTAATGATACCAAGTCTAAATTAGTTTCATTAATACTTCTGCCCATAAACCCTAGTTTTATCCTCAGGGGTCAAACAGAGTGAGTCTCATCCTCTTCCCATTGGATAGCTTTTCAAAAACCTAAAGACAGCAATTGTGCCTCCCTTAAGCCCTTGTCAGGTTAGGCACCCCAAGTGCCTTCAACTGATTCTCATAGGGCATGACCTAGAGGTCTTCACTAAACTAATTGCCCTTCTTCAGATGTTCTTCAGCTGGTCAATGTCCTTTATTAAAATATGGTGTTTCAGACATGATCTGACTACCTGGACTGTCACCTCTTTAGCCCTGGACATTATGATCCGTTAGGCCAAAAGAGAGAGTTTTCCTGGAGTTGAGGAAAGGGGAGCACTGGGGAAGAATGGGGAGGGAAAAATTAATTATTAAGTACCTACTATGTACCAGGCCCTGTGCTGAGTGCTTTACAAATATGATCTCATTTGAATCTCACAACAACTCTGGGTGATAGGTACTATTGTTATCCCTAGTTTACATTTGAGGAAACTGAGGCAGACAGTGGGGTTGTACAGCTAATGTCTGAGGATGGATCTGAACTCAGTTCTTCTTGAGTCAGGGCCTGCTGCACCACCTGGTTGCCTATGTTAATTCCAAATATGTTCCAGGATCCTGACCACAAATAAAAATTTGCCTGATTGTTTTTATTCATTTGACCTCTGTAAAGCAACTCTTTTAAGAAGAGGTAATATTTGCAGGACATTTTTTTTTTTGCCCTTGGATTTAGGACATCATAGTATAGTTAGATGGAAAGATGATGCCAGAATGTGACCCTTTATGACGTTCTAGAAGAAATTTCTTTCTCCATTGGAGCAATTTGGTAGGAGATTTTTCTCATTTCTCTTGTATATGTCAATGAATGGAGAACATTTATTTGTTCTACAGGCTGGACCTGGCCTTTGGCTAGATTTCATACAGTTAAAAGGCAACACTTCTTTGACTGCCAATGTAGACGAGGTAGATATTCTGGCTTTCCTGTTCCGTGCTGGAATTTCTGAAGGCAGAGAGATGTTATGGTTACAGTGCTGAACTTTGAGTCAGACGACTTGGGTTTGAATCCTGCCTCCAACAGCTACCATCTGCGTGACTAAGGGCAAGTCACAATCAGGGTTTCCATTTCATCTGAAAAAATAGGGCTTTTAATTCAGGTGCTGCCTCCCTCACAGGCTTGTTCTGAGGAAAGCCCTTTGCAAACCTCTCCAAACAGAAGAGGGCACTGTGAATGGTGGTTATTATTTCAAAGAGCAGGGTAAGAGGTGGTAGCCCCATGAAGCCCAAAGTCCAAACGAACAATAATGTGTGAATTCCACTTCAGAAGCTACCGAATCACTGTCTCTGAACTTCCTTTCCCTTTTCCATCTACCTTCCTGAATTCCTTCTACGTCTTTTGGCTTTTCTCTGAGTCTCCCTCTTGGTCTCTGTCTTACTGCTTTTCCCTCTGCCTCTTAATCTTCCTCCCTCTTCTGTCTTCCATTTCCTGTAGTTCATTCTTCCCTCTCAATCAATGAACTACATGAACATTTTTATATTTTCTGAATGAACTTTTGTGTTCTTTAGTCTTTTTGAATTTAGATGAATTTACCTATTATAGTATTCTCTATTAAAAATAATTAAATTAAGTTGTATTGCCTTCTCCTTTCTATACTCTCTCTCTCTTTTCAACTCCCCTGAATTCTCACTGCAGTTAAGGGGCACTTGGATTCTGCTCCTAGTCATTCTTGTCAGAGAGTGATATAATGAAGTTATTTTTTTTCAAGGCAGTCAAGGTTAAGTGACTTGCTCAGGGTCACAGTGATAAAGTTTTTACACCTAAGTGTCGAAGACATCCCTGTCAGGATAATTTCTATTTTAAAAGAAGACAACAAGGAGAAAGAAAGCAAAGCCCAACCCAAAGAAACGAATCAGTAATGGTGGAATTTCAGATACCAGTAGGGGAGATACTTTTTGGTGGAAGGCCTTCTCAGTGCTCCTCCAATCATACAATGTTGATGTTTGCTTCCTCCAACTATGCTTCTGATAATTTCTATATGAGATTTCACCCTTGGCTAATTTCTTGGATTTTTAAACGATCTTCATCTGATGCAAGGAGATAATATAATTTCTACTGTCGATTTTGATTATAACCTTCCCTTTAATAGATAAGTAGCATCAACACAGAGTTTACGATTCTTTAATATGTGACCACACTAAGATTGCTCCCTTTCCTGGTACACACAGGTAGGAAGAGTCTTCTCAAAGGGAGTTCCACCCAGGCCTGAATAAAGAAACAAACAAAATTAAGATGTGCACAGGTTATTTGGCTTTATTAAAGTCACATACTAAATTCATTATTCCCTAGCATCTGACCATTATTCTTAGGCTTTCCTTGGAGCTATTTCTTAGAAATCCTTGGGGAGTGGAGGAAGGGACAGAAAGTCAGGCAGTATGACATGAGAGACAGTGAGGTACAATGAGAAAAAACACTTAAGTCTGAAGTTAGAGGACCTGGGCTTCATATCTCTTCTCTATTACTTTTTAACTACTTGATCTTGAGCAGGGCCCCAACCTCTCTGGGCCTCAGTTTCTTGATCTGTAAAATGAGATAGTTGGTCTAGATGACTTCTATGGTTTCTTTCTAGCCCTAAGATTCTATGAATTGCAAAATATTCTTATACTTCTAATTATCTTGAATCTACTTCTTTGCATACATGTTATATCCCTACAGCAGAAGGTAAGCTCCTCTTAGTCAGGGTTTCTTTCTTTCCCTTCCTTCTTCCTTCCTTCCTTCCTTCCTTCCTTCCTTCCTTCCTTCCTTCCTTCCTTCCTTCCTTCCTTCCGTCCTTCCTTCCTTCCTGTCTCTGTCATTCCCTGTCTCTGTACATCTGTGTGTCTCCCCAGTGTTTTGCACAAAGTGGCTTCTTTGTAAATATCTGTTGAATCCTACATCTCCCATTTCCATGTATTGGCACAGGCTGTCTGGAATGCACTTCATCTTTACCTCCATTTCTTAAAATCCTTAGTTTACTTTAAATCTCAGTTTTCAATGCTACCCCCAAAATTATTTTGTATTTATGTATTTATCTTGTGTATATGCACATATGCACACATTGTATTCTCTCTACACCCTGTCCAGCTTCCTCCCTCTCTGCCCACCTCCGTATAGAATGAGAACTTTGCCTTGAGGGCAGGGAATATTTCCTATTTTGTTTTATATCCCCAGCGACTAGCATAGTGGTTACAACCTAATAAATACTTGACTGATTGAATAAAATTTAATCAAATCGTCATAAGTTAGCCTAGTAGGCTTTTTCCTGCCTTGCTAAATGCTATCCCTACTGTGGGTAGAAAGCACCGGATTTTAGGACCCAGAGTTTATGATTTTTTAAAATGAGGTTTAAGTTCCCCCCTTGGTGATTTACATCTGAAGGCATAGCTTGAGGACTCATATTCATGCTTGTAATGTTTGTATATGTGCTGTGCCCTTAGAATTGAATTGCTATATGGAGATAATAATCATAATAGAAAACATTTTATCAAACTTTACCATAAGCCTGAAAACTTTAGTCTGAGTCGTGGTGTGGTATGAGCTTGGATTATTGTTACCACAAATGTCCACATCGATTCTATTTACATAAGAAGATAATTTCCCGGACATTTTCTCTGTATTTCTTCCAGAGAGATTGGGTCTGTTCTAGTCATCCAGTTTTTTGTACTCATGTCTGCTGTTCTCTTCCCTGTTTTCCTCTGCCTCCTGGCATTTATCTGTCTTTTCCTCTCTCAACCCATTTCCCATCCTCTCTCAGTCCACCCCAGCAGAGCCAACCCTTTTCATGCGAATCAGGCATCATGGCACCTTCTAGGGAAGGCGAGCTCTGGAGTAGTAGCCAACTCCCTCACCTCAGAGGATCTGTCTCCAAGTCCAGTCCAATCACAAAGGCCCCAAAGCCTCGCTTTGATAGAATCTGTCCTCCCTCTTTAAGGAGACCTCCAGATTCCATCCACAAGTGTTCCTGTTTCTCTTTGCCCTTTCATTTAGGTTTTGTTGTTTGCTTGGGCTTGTTTGGATGTGAGTGTGGGTCTGTGTCTGTGTGATTTACCGAGCTATGGCCTGCCACATGTCTTTACAATTGCAGTGCCCATTTCCTACTGAAATAATTTCTACAAAGAGTGGCTCCTATTACAGGGAGAGAAGCACAGACGTCATGATTTATTATTATTTATGGTCCCAGGGCCTTGTTTATGCACGATGGCTTAGGTGCACCACGATAGAAATGCCATTATGCAAATGACATTGAATGTCCTTACTGAGCCTAAATAATTTTTGTGTTGGACGATTAAACCTCATCTGTTATTGATATGGGCTGCAGTCGGGCTATTAAAGAGTCCCAACAGTACTTACTCCCAGTAATGGGAAAATTGAGAGGAAGAGGCTAAACAATTGCCTCAAGTGGGTTGTGATTGTCTGGTAGGAGTGGAGCATAACCAGCCGCCTGAATGGGAATCGTGTTTACTACTTAGGGATAAATAAAGAGGAGAGAACATGCAATAAATTACACTTTTGATTTGAGTCGGGTGCACTGGAGAATTTGCGTCCTTTCGATTTATTTATTTATTTATTCATTCATTCAGGGGGGGAAAGACCAGAAGTTACCAGGGTTGGTTCCCATCCCGCCTGCAGCTTGGTGAGGTGGGAGGGGAGGGAACAGGGAGGAGGAGGGAGGGGGGAAAGGAAAGAAGGAGGGAGCCCATCCAATCTTCACAGTGAACAAGGGAGCTGCCTCGTCACTGCTCCTTTCTTTCTTCCTTTTTTTTTTTTGACACAGCTGTGCAGTCACATTTTGATCAGTGTTGATAGCTTATGAATTCCAAAATTGACAAAATTTACAGAAAAATGAGGATAATCCATCTTCCTTAGCAGGCTGTCAGGAGCTGGCCGTACTTCATAATCCTCAATTACAGATGCTATTTTCAGACATTTACATGCAGATATTAGAGCAAAATGAAAATGAGAAACAAAGAGAGAATGGAAATGCAGCTATTTATATGTATAAAAGAAAAACAGGTAAATTTGAGGCATTTAGATTGGATTTGGGGATTCCTTTAGAAGACCAGAGACTGTGTGTGCATGAGGATTTCAGAATGAGACCATGAGACAGACAGCACCCAGCACTAGGTATGTAAATTATCTGAAGGTTTGGGTTAAAAATAGGTCAGCTCTTTCGCAAGATCAAAATAAATGGACTGATGCTAGGGTTTGTTGGATGAGTCTTTGGATTTAGGGCACACCTGGGGATTATCCTCATGATACCTGAAAGAACACAGAAGAAAAAAAACAAAAGCAGACCTTAGCCATGAAATTCAAATAGCACATTTGACAGAAGAGAGACCTTCCAACCTGACCATTCCAACTCAGATAAGGTGGATACTCTTGAAATCGACTTCCTCAACAAGGCTCATTTCAAGGTGAGACCAAAATTTTGTTGAAAACAAAAATGTCAGTAACACATTGAAAGGTGAAGTGTGGAGTTCTGTTCACTCATAGAGGCCAGACATATGGTGAGTTGTGTTAATAAACTTTTAAAATGGGATATAAATGATCAAATTAAAGGCAGAGAAGCCATTTTGATATAGAAATCATCCAATCCCTTCTCAGTTCTAATTTCAAGGCGAGAGGGAGTAAAGGAGGAGGGATTTGTAATGAAAATGTTCTTCCCATAAAATTTAAGACAGAACAGGCTTGATGCTCTTAAAGCTGTATACAGCACTGTATTTTTGAAAAGCTGAGGCTATTTATTAAAGCTGCTTTGGATTCAAGGCTCCCAACCATGTCCAATATTACCATTTTTCCCTCTGTGAGCTTGGTACAAGAAGGCAGTGGAAACTCTGCATGGTGCTTCCATTTTTGCCCTTATTATTTAACTTTTGTTGGGGGAAAAGCTCTTTCCAAAAAAAATTTTAAAGCTATTTTGGGGTGTATTTGGGTTGGCTGGGAGTATAGAAGCTGCTTAACTGGAAAAGACAGAGAAAAGGGGTGATTGGTTGTACAGGCTGATGGCAATAGCCTTCAGTGATTGAGTGCTAGGAATCCTTTGCTTTGAAAATTTTTGTTTGGGATGAAAGGTTTTCCTATTGGTGATTTCAGTCTACGTGTTTTGCTTTGCCCAGGAAGAAATGAGAGAGAGAAGGAGGAGTAAATTTAATTAGTAGCCCAAATTAAATGTGTGTGTGTGTGTGAGAGAAAGAGTGTATGTGTGAACATTTAAACAGAACTAACAATGAAATTGGCTCATTTTGGGAGCAGCGGAGAACATGTAAAAAATGAACTTTTGAATCTACATTTCTATTTGCATATCAAACAACTTCCTTGTTTAAGAAAAGTCTTCTGATGACTAAAACATATTAACACATATGTCTGGTTTCCTAGTATGAAATGTAAGACTTTAACAATTAAACATACTTGGAGAATACAAACATCCTTTCACCATCAGAGCAAAATCTCTTACCAAACAAACATTTGCAAATAGAAGTGTAAATGGAAAAAACATTTAATGAATTTACCATCTCTGATCAAGAGATGTTCTTTGCTAGATGATGTTCTTTCTACTCTGTTTTCTTTGACTGTGGAGAATTTTGGTCTTATCTGTGTATGAAGATAGAAGGTGTTGACCATGTCACCCATCAGCTTGTCGTTCGATTATTCTTTTCTTAAATTTTACCATCCATAGCGCTAAAGTGATTCAGGAATATACTTGGGTGTTTCCTTTCTAATTAACAAAATTGTAAACTCTTTTTCATTAATCAATAAATATTGTTTATTAAATTGAATAATCTTTCTTCAAAAGAGTTATTAATATATCATTTATTAGCAAATGGAATCAATAATAAGACAAAGACATAAAATATAATATTTTTGCTTATCTGGAAGATCAGTCAACTCAAATGCTGACTGTTCCAGTAGGTGACTTCACTTCTACAAACAAAATTTCACCAATTGGTTCGTTCCAGATATTGATTTCCTCCTAAGAATTTTCTTCACATTTCTCTTGAAGATTAAAGTTAAATTGTCTCTCAGAAAATAAGGTGTTACTTTTTTGTTTCTTTTAATTTTTCATAGGAGACAATCCAGACTACACCACACTTGCTAGCTCCTTAAAGATACCCTATAGAATTTTCTTTATAACATACTAATTGATGTAGTTCTGGCAAGAAAGAAGTTTCTCCTCACCTTCTTTCTCTTTGTCTTTCCTCATTAGATCCTCATAGTTCAGAGATAAAACACACACACACCCCCCCCACACACACACACACTTTCCCTGACTCCAAAAGGAGGAACACAGGCTAGCAAGGCATTTTTCCAACTTATTTCCAACTGTCCACACACAGTGCTTTTGGGGGGCACTATTCCTTTTGGTTCTTAAAGACACTTTAACAATACCTATAGTTTCTGTGGGAGAAGCAAGTGAAACAGGTATTTTTCACTAATAACTAAAATGCAGTCTCTAGCTTCTTCCTGAATTGTGCTCATAATTTCACCACTTAATCAATAAGTATTTAATACACACATACTAAATGATAGTGATGGAAAGAAAGACAAAAACAGAGCCCCAGCCTTCAAGGAGCTCACATACTAACAGGAGAAACCACAATGTAAACAACTGTGTGCTAACAAGATATATGCACCTTAGATGGAAAGAATAAAGAGAATTTAGAATAAAGAATTGAAAAGTATCAACTATATGCTTAATTGCTTTTTTTAATGTACTAATGCTTTTGCAAATTTCTATATATTCCTTTAACATTCATTCACATCATCAGGAGTAGAGGGGGAGGTTAGATGTGTTCTCTGCCCACTGGTAAAAATTGGTGCGCAGAGAAGGCTAGGGGTAGGTCAACCATGGAAAAATGCCAGCAGCCTAGGATTTTTCATTTCATACATCATTCATGGCTGACTGCAACAAGGCCTGAGTGGGAAAACCAAATGGAACAGCCTTCCTCTTTCTTTCCCTTTTGCCTCTACCAGCAGCCCTCCCCATTTCTCTTAAGAAAGAGAATAAATCCAAGGGGAAAGAGAATATTCTGAATTGGTTTTTGCCCACTCTGAGAATCAAAATGAAATTAAAGTCCTTTGGAGAAGGGCTGGAATATTGTCCTCCATTTTGTTACCCACTTTCCCCAACCCCCAACCTTCCCACCCCACCTCCCCCAACCCTCCACACACTTCAAACCTGGTCCTTCAGTAACAGCCTTGAGGATTTCCTATCTCTGTTAACATTGAAAGAAAAGAAGACCTAAGTCATTATTGAGTTACTGATCATCTCTGTCCTCCATTTTCTTTGAGTTATAGTATAACATTAAAATCATCACTGGATACAGAGACAACATATATTCTATACCCAAGAAAAGCAAAGAAGAAGAAGGAGAATAGAGAGAAATGGAAGAAAAAATCATGCTTTGGTTCTCATCTGAAGTGTGTATTTGAAAATATAATACTCTTTCACTAGCTCAGAAATTGATTGGCTTTCACTTGTAGCCCAGAAGGTAATGCTGGTGCCAGGTATCCTATCAAAAGAGACCACTCCAGATAGCTTTCCTTTAAGACCTTATGAAGTCATATCCTCTAAGAAATACTCCCTGAACTTCAGACCCAAAGCCAGCACTGACTGCGGTCAGAGGAACTTCTCTATAGCCCAACTGTCTGTCTTTGGGCTGTCCCTCTCACCAGAACAGAAATGGTTTCCAAGCATTTATTTTGCATTGCTGTGATGCACTTTATCATGAACTATGCATTTCAGTTTTCTGTCCATCTTATTCCTGTCTTCTCCCTCTCTACTAGGATACAAGCTCCATGTCGGCAAGGCCCATGTCTTATCTAAATTTTGTATCTTTTCCAGTGCCTAGTGTGGTGATCCGTATACACAGGCACTTAACCAATTACATGTTGGATTAAATTGAATCACATTTGGTTTGGGAAGTCTTGGGTAAGAAAAAGCTGTGGCCCGGAGAGCTAAAATAACCTTTATTCGCTGAGCTCCTATGATGGTTATATTCTAATGACAACTTAGGGAAGTAAGACCCTCAGGAAATTTTAGGAGCTCTTAAGCAAGGATTTGTGGTCCAGCAGAAATGGAACTTTACAATTTTGTGTGACTTGTACCTCAGGAAGAAAGTGAGAAGGGAATAAAGCATAGCCCCTGTATTCTTCCTTCCTTGGGAGAGTTCCAGATTTTGCTTGTGAAAAATGAGTGTGCCATATTTGTGAATCTCTAATAATGGCACTTACTTAATGAAGGAATGTTTGGTGGGTCCCACGGATTCAACCTCCCCTACATGACATTGTGTGAATAAAAAGCCCCGATTGTATTTTTCAGTACTTCTGTTAGTCCTTCCCATCAAGGTTCTCAACATCTTTTATATCTCCTCCTCATGGTTTCAAGTAGGGGAACTTTGTCCTTTGCACCACAGAAGGCTCCCAGTGAAAAAGAGGCAGATCCCAGGACTCCTGCTGCCTTGAGGAAACATTCATTTGAAGCTTTGCTCAGATGAGCTCTGTGTTGGCACAGCAGGTGGGAAGAGTTTACTTGGAATGGTTAATTATTCCTGGGCTTTCATTCTTCCCTTTCTTTTATGGCTTGGATGACCAAGTGATTAAAAAAATCAAAACTTTTAAACTAACTTAAGTAACCCTTGGCCTGATTGGGGTCTTGGCGTTTCCATTTATAAAAAAATAACAATATGGAACTAGACGATCTCTAAAATCTCTGAGATTTTATCATCTCATAATTATCTTGGACTCTTGTTCCTTCCAACTGCCATCACAGAACATGGAGTACTGGTAAAATCGCAAATGGAATTCTTAGTATCAGAGAATGGAAAAGTACTTTAGTTTTCTCCACCAAGGCTAAGAAGTATTACCTTATCTATTGTAGTCTTTGTCCTCTTTTGGAGCAAACACATTACCACCTTCCATCTGCTGAACAATTAACTTGGTCTGGAGAAAGATCACCCTCCCCACCCCCTCACCCCCGGTCCCCCCTGCTCCTCATTCCTATCAACCAAAGGTACTACTAGTGAAGTTTTGACCCGGAAGGAAACTCTGGTTTTCCACACTACACCTTCCGTCCTGGGTGGCTGTTTTTTTGTTGTTGTGTTTTTATGGAGTGGGGAAGGCAAGACAATTGGGCTTAAGTGACTTGTCCAAGGTCACACAGCTAGTAAATGTGTCAAGTGTCTGAGGTTGGATTTGAACTCAGGTCCTCCTGACTCCAGGGCTGGTGCTCTATCCACTGCACCACCCAGCTGCCCCATCCCTCCTAATTTTCAGCATCTGAGGGTAGAATTATGAATGTGATAGAAAGTCAGCCTTTTAGGGTTTGCAATTCTCCTGTGAAACTGTCCTTGGAAGTCCTGTCAATATCTTTGAAATCATTGTAGTACAAATTAGAATAAAATTAGCATCACCTAACGAAGCCTCTCTACATTCCTGTGTTTAATTTGCAAATATTTCATAGAATATTAAATTTGACTAGACTACAGGGTGTTAAACTTGTGAGTATTCCATAAGCTTGAAAGTAGCAAAGATGCCTTGAAAAATGGGTCTTTTGTGTTTTGCCCTTTGGCTCTGAGGTTCTAAAAACAGGATCTTAGAAATGCTTGAGTCTTGGCTGGGGAAAAAGTGGAGGTAAAAAAAAATGACTGATTTAACTTTATACTAATTAGGCTCATTGGCACGGTGTCTGTATCATTCAATATATATTGGGCAAGGTATGTGTTACATCTGTAGTTATTGCTGATTTTAGCTTCAGAAAGAGAAGGAAGTTATTTTTCCTAATACGAAATGAAATGAGAGGTTTCTTTCCAACATTTCTATGATATTATGCAGATATGTCTGAAAGAAGTTAAGTAGCGTAGCTTAAACGACATTGGCTACACTGGGTCCAGATTGCTGCGCTCTCATTTCTCAGACTTTTACATAGGTTTTCTTCCTATTGTCTGCGGGGGAAGGCCAGGCTTGCCGATGCCTGAGTCTGCAGCAGAGCTTTCTTTAGAAGCTCACCTTCACTGCTCAGTCACTGATATTTAGCTCCTGAAACAAGGGACAGTTCCCTAGTTGAGGCACTTGGTGATATTGGCTCCACTTAGGTTCTTGCCCAGAAAGGAAGTGAATGATGGAAGAATAGAATTCCTATGGTCATGAGCTGGAAGAGACCCTCTGCTAGCTCACTCTGCTCATTTTCCAAAGGATGAAACAGACAGAAAAGGGAAATGACTTGCCTGAGGTCACTTGGGGGAGTAAGAATACCAATATTTTAGCTGCCATCATACTTGCTCATCATAGGATTGTCCCAAGTTAAGAATATATTAACACTTTAAATCAGTTTTTACCAGTCATATTCCTTGACATGTCTCCAGACCACAGATGATGTCTTATTCTCTTCTTGATCTTAGGAAGCTTGTAATTAACCAAGTACTCGAGATCCCATCTTTCTTTCTTTTTTTTCCTCTCTCCTTGTCTCTTCCTTCCATTGGTAGATGCCCAACAGATGGGCAGTGGCATCCCCAGGAGCCCCAATGTACAGAGGTGGCTGGTGCTTCTCTACCTGTAGACATAGTCTGAGGAGAGTTGCTTGATATCCAGGTGGGCTGGGAGAGGGTAGAGGTTGAGAGAATGGAAGAGACGAGGAACCAGACAGGGGGAAAACCCCTTACATTACTTAGGTAATCTTTTTTTTTCTTCTCACTAATCTCCTTTTATATATCTTCCTTCTCACATGTCTGTGTTTTTTTTCTCCTCCATGCTATGGCAGTGGTGCTCCATGCTGATGAGACAATACTTGGTGCAACCCCAGGCATTCATTTTTCAGGTAATTTCTTAGGGTCCAGCTCACACTTTTTTTTGGGTATCAAGCTGATTGGCTTTCCTGATGAAGCAGGGGTGCTTGGATGAGGTTTCTTCCCTTAGGTTTTACCTGTCAAGTCTGAATCTAGTATCCTAGAAAGGAAAATGCCCAGGTGTTCATTGACTGTCCCTTCCCCCACATCCCTGCTCCCAAATATAACCTTTGTGGGTAGGCTAGAAATCACAAGCAGGGCTCGCGGCCATGTCTCAGTATTATAGAAGAAATCTCCTTCTCAGGCAGGTGTTCTAAGGAGTGGATGGTGAAAAGAGCTTGGTTTTTGCTGGAGAGGGATTAGTGTTCAGTATTTGTGAATTGCTGACATCACTTATTTTAGTGATAATGAAGGGATGCACTATGTGCCTCACTGATGCAAACCCCCCATATGATAATAAAATCACTCCAAGATCTCTGAGAAATAGGAAACTCAGCAAATAATAATTTTGTTGGAATTGGAATAGTGCAAAGAGAATTGTGTGCTCTATGTGTGTGTCCATGGATCCTTCTCTAGTGCCATGCTTAGTTAGTACCTTTGTATCCAGATTTTCATAGGACTAAAGAAAAACAAAGGAATTACTGTTTTCTTTAAATACAGAACTAAATAAGGCCATACTTCAGTCCAACTTCTGCTTTTGAGACCCATATCTTCCTTCTTGTTTCTGTTCATCTTTCTGTAAAAATTGAAATGTCTGTTAGGAGCCCTGTATGAGGAGCATGCCAGATACATATCAGCAAAAGGAATTAGGCATGTGTTAGCCAGAAGAAAAGAGCAGAAGGAACATGAAAGTTGCTTTAAAGTCTAGAAAGCGCTGTCTTGTGGAAGAGGGATTAGTTTTATTCTCTTTTGTCCTAGAGGGTACAACCAGGAAGAGTAGGTGGAAGGTGGAAGGGAAAAATCGATTTGGATGTGCAATGAAGTATTTTAGGAGATCTTCAAGAAAAGGTTCCATCTAATGTTGAAGGGATTCTTGATTGGGTTTGGGTTGGGCTAGCTGGCTTTTTTTGTCCCTTCTGGCCCCCAAAGTCTGTAATTAGGTGCGAATCCACTGAAGAATCTTTGGAAGGCTGTGCATACAGTCTAGAGAAGTCTTTTGGGGGCCACTTGAGACTGAGTGTCAGAACCACTGTGGCTGAGGTTTTAGTCTGGCTAGCAGTGTTGAATGGCTTTTGCAGGAGGGAATATCGGAGGATAACTTCAATTTTCTTTTTTTTAAATAAGACTTCATAGGGGTGGCTAGGTGTCTCAGTGAATAGAGCACTGGCCCTGGAGTCAGGAGGGCCTGAGTTCAAATATGACCTCAGACACTTAACACTTACTAGCCATGTGATCTTGGGCAAGTCACTTAACCCCAATTGCCCTGCCTTCCCCCCTTCAAAAAGCAAAAAAAAAAAAAATTCATAGGCAGCACACTCTGTGAACTGGTGTTATTCAGCAGAAGGAAATGCGTACCACAGATGGCCTTTGTGCTCAAATGGGTTTTTAGAAACTAAAGAGATGACAGTACTATCCATGTGCAGTGAAAAAAATAGTTGTGAAATTGCCACATCCTAGGGCTGTCTCCCCACCCCTAAGTTGTTCCCATTTTCCTGCTTCCACACAGATCTGGAGAGGGGTGACATCATCCCTTGGGCTACAAAATCCAAGTCCGCTTCTTTATCTGCTGGACATTTGGTATATACACATATGTATACATATTTATAAATGTACATATGTATATATGTATACATATATACATATATGTGTGTGCACACACATATGCCAAATGTCTAGCAGCTGAAGAAGAGTAGGGTCCTATAAACCAAGGATAATACTGCCCTTTCCAGAATATGTGTGTGTGTGTGTGTGTGTGTGTAGAAAGATATATATATGAACACACACATTTATATACACCTCTCCAGATGTGTATAGATAGATATACACACACATATACACACATACAAGCATACACACATGTACACATACACGCCTCTCCAGATGTGTATATATTTGTGTGCGCATCTCTATCTGTATCTGTATCTGTATCTATGTCTTTCTTTCCCCCATCATTTCTCTAGGTTTCTCTTCCATTTTCAGAGCTGACCTGGTACCCTGTTGGAAGCTCTATTGGTCATTTCTTTTTGTTGCCTACAGGCTGTCAAATTAGTTCTTGCCATGATTGTAATTAAAATAATAATATTATTTTGTTTGCATGGTGCTTTAAAAACTGCTTCACCCAGCGTCATGTGATCAGTGCTTAGCAGTGTGTGGAGTATGATAGGTGCTTAATAAATACTAGCTGGCTGACCATATAGTGACCATGAGAAGTGGGTGGAAGAACTGTTAGCATCCTTATGCTACCAATGAAGTTCAGAGGAATAAGGGAGTAGAGAGCTAGGTGGTACAATGGAGAGAACACTGGAGCTAGAGTCAGGAAAACCTGAGTTCAGATCCAACCTTAGACACATAACTAGTTATGTGACAGTGGGCAAGTCACAACCTCTTTCTCTCTGTCTGTTTCCTCAGCTTTAAAATGGTAATAATAATAATAATTACAATGGCACCTGTATCCTAGAGTTGTTAAGAAGACATAAAATGAGCTAATAAGTGCAAAGCATTTTGACAACAGTACAGTGCTTTGTAAATGCTAGCTATTTTAAAGTAATTTTCCCTCAAGAACACATAGTCACATAGCTAACAAATTAAAGAGGAAAAACTTAAACTGGGATCATCTGATTATAATACGATCTCACTACATAAGTTGCACTGTGTGCTTGGTACTTACATAAAAACAGGGCTGCTAAAATTCTCACAATTAAAACTTAATGTAGAGTCTCCTATTTCTTAATTTAGCAGACATGCCAGGAACAACCTGACAAGCTATATCAAAATGATTATTTTCAGGGTGGCTAGGTGGCGCAGTGAGTAGAGCACTGGCCCTGGAGTCAGAAGTACCTGAGTTCAAATCCAGCCTCAGACACTTGACACAAAAACTAGCTGTGTGACCTTGGGCAAGTCACTTAACCCCAACTGCCCTCCAAAAAAAAAAAAGGCAAAATGATTATTTTCTGCAGCCCACGGTAGATCTACTGGCAAATTTGGCAGAATAACAATTTTAAAAAAAGAAATAGAAAAAGTATTGTTAGAACATACTTTGACATCTCCTCATAAATGTCCTATGTGCCCATAATCAAGTGTGACTTATAACCTGATTTCATCATATAAATCAAAATCTTAGCATGCTGAAAGGTTTAATACCATTAGCATGATCCTGTGATTCTTGTGCTATCATTCTGAATGATGCCAAAGTTACCAGCTACCCTTTATTGTTGGCATAAGTGAGATAAAACATTCACAAAAATTGCCAGTCCTAAATTTCCCTGGAGTGACTGGAAACTTTAAAACAATTCCACTTAGAGATAATTTTTGTCTATGTAACAAATATTACTCCTATCTTTCTTTTTCTGGTTTGTTTTCTCTCATTATAGAAACTTGTTTAACTAGAGATAGGATTTCAGGTGTGGGAGTGATTGATAGTAGATACAGAAACACATTCATAGTTGTAGGTTAGGCTTCTCTTGAAGTAGGAGAATTCCTGATTAGTATCCATGTTATCTTACCTGAGAACTATTGTATTAGCTATTTGAATCCTCTGGGACGCCAAGAAGAAGACTGTTATTTCAAGATCTTGGTTTCATAAAAATAGCTTAAAGAAGGGAGGCAGACCTCATAGAACAAATTCCTTTTGGGGCCATGGAAGTATTTCTAAATAAAACCCAGTTTCTTAAAATTTTCAGCAGAGCATCATGATTGTTTTTTTAAACTTAAAGTGACCATTTGCCAAATCCAATCTCAGTTTGGATTAATTCACTAGATAGAGAATTTAGTCCTCTTAAGAGCACAGGCAGCAGCAACCTCACATTCATTCACCGGTTTAAGGAGACATTAGTTGCTGCTGTCTGTTTTGTGACTAGCACAACTCTCCCCTTGGCGGGAGACATGTATCTCTTCCAAACAACCAGCTCCCGCTTCTCTTCCATGCTGTGTTTGCATACAGTAGGGAAAAGGAATTTAGTTTCATGAACCATTAAAGATACCAGAGGCAAATTTGAACTGAATCATGATCAACTCATTTGGACCCAGTTATTTTCTGCTAAGTTCTACAGTCAACACTGACCGAGACAAATTTGCTATTTCCATGAAGCTGGACAGAGAAACCCATTTGTTTGTTCTATTCCATACACAGTGATCAGGACTGAAACTGAATGCAAGTGTCTTACTAAATGTGTTCTGGTTTTCTCATATAGTGGGATATGGCATTATGGAGGAATTCTCCTGGTTTGGTTAATGGCAGAGAGTCCAGCAGCACATAACTATAGTCCTTCAGCTATTGTATTGCTTAGGTGTTTTTTGCTTAATTTTTCAGACCACAGAATACTCAGCCATGGCATCGCTAGCTGGCGGATTAGATGACATGAAGGCCAATTTAACAAGCCCTACGTCTGCGGATATAGGGGCCAATGTCCCAGGGCCACAGTCATACCCCATTGTGACAGGTAAGAAATGCTAAAGACTGATGTATGTTGCAACCAAATGGATTTGTTGATTGAGTGGGGGAAAAATACAGAAGCATTTTGGTGCTTATAGCTGTTGGTAGCTATTTATATTATAATAAGGTCATAAAACATTGGAATGTGCATGTGGATGGGAGGCTATTCTCTCTAAGGAAGTCTTGGTCTTGATGTGAGTTCATTACTTATTGTTCAAACAAGGCCAGAGGAGATACAAATCTCAAACTTAGATGAAAAAAACTTGCACAAAAACAGTAACTGAGCCTTATTATGTGGTTGTATTGCTGTTTATCAGAAGATTGTTTAAATGGTGTTATGTCTGGAATACATGAGGTTGGGATTTGTGATGGGTTTGAATCTACAGATCCTGCTGTTTGATATCAATAAAAATCAATTTGGTGGCCCATTAATAAGTACTCTTTGATATAAGATGACTCTTAAACCCATCATCATTTGTTTAACTGCTTACTAAGGAGTTATTAAGAATTGGATTGTGCATCAATGAACTGACCAGTGTTGAACATTCATTTTTCTCTGTCCTTATGCATTTAAGCTTTTTAGTTAATCTTTGGCCCAGGGATTCCTTTATTGCAATGTTTCTTAACTTGAGGTTTTTAAAAGAAATATTTTGATACTTTTAAATTTGGCTTTTTAAAAATAATTTTAAAAAACTGCATGTCAGTATAATTGGTTTCATTTGTAATCCTCTATATTTTATGCACCTAAAACATTATTCCAAAAAGCGGGTCCATAAGCTTTATAGACTTAAAAAGAGATCAATGATATAAAAAGTTTAGGAAGCCCCATTTTATTGGGGCTACATCCTAAGGATAAGATTGATGGGAGAGGTGTGTTTGGGGGAGATCTATTTGTGCTAAAAGAAGACACTTTAGCAGCATTATTTGTAATAGCAAAAAAAATAGGCGAATGATAGAGAGGCTCAACAATCAAGGGATGGTTGGACAAATTGTATTATGTGAATGCAATGAAATATTATTGTGTAAAAGAAATCTCAAATTCCTGGAATATACATGTATGTTGAAAGGCATAAGAAATGATGCAGAGTAGAAAGACAAAGAATCCGTAAGTAGCAAATTTTGGAGGGAACTCTGGAAGGCTTATATAAAATAGGTTAGACTTTGTGGGCTGTGTGTTTGACTCTTCTGAGTGAATGATGTGCAGAATTGGAAATAGCACTTTGACAATTTAATTCTATCAATATTTATTAAGCACCTACTATTTTCTAGTTCAGCGATAGTAGTGATACAGAAACAAGGTCAGTGGAGTCCATGACAGAAGGGATACCCAAAAAGGAGAACTATCAATTCTCAGGGACCACTTTGTGTTGTGCTGAAAATTCTTTTCCTCCCTGATGCTGATTTGTTTTTATAATTTTACTTTGTCCTATTTAATCCCATAGACTTCTTCATTCCAGGTCACCCATGCAGTGTCCTGTGATTTGCCTCCCTTTGCTTTGACTTTCTTCTCCACCTTAGGAGATGAAGCCTGATGTAGTTGACAGAATATGTGACCTGGAGTCAGCAAGGTCTGGGGTTAAATCTGACTTCAAGCACTTACTAGTTGTGTAGTCCTGGGAAAATAACTTCTCTGAGTCACAGTTTATTCATCTGTAAAATGGGGATGATAATCCTGTCTTTTAGTCCAATCCCCATTTGAAGCATGAATCCCCTCCAGGACATCTGCAATGTATTCACTTAAATGGTGAAGTGACTTTCCTGAGGTCACATAAGTACTAAGTGGCAGAAACTGGATTTAAACTCAGGTCCTGTAACTTCAAATCCAGTGCTGTAAGCTTTTGTGAAGTGGTTATTATTCCTGTACCTCATAATCCTGCGGGGATGACAAGAGATAAGAGATACAAGATGCTTTGCAAATCTTAAAGTGTTAGACTAACACGAGTTGCTTATTATTTATTATCTGAAAAACGAAGGGCATTAGAGCAGAAATTGGACTTACTCGCTGTGCAAGCCTGGGGAAGTGAAAGCCCTTTTTGGATCTCATTTTCTTTTTCTTTAATATGCGGCTAATATTGTGGATAAGTGGATTGTATAATGCTTATATCTATTGCACAAGATGATTGGGAGAAAATTGCGTTGTGTGACTTAAAGGTCTGTGTAAATGCAGTTGTTATTGACATTATGATCATCGTTCTTCATCTAGTTCTTGATCAAGTTCAGAGGAAAAGGCTCCTGGTGTAAGTTGCTATCTTGCTATTTATTATTCTTTTCTTTTTAGTGTTCTATGGAATATTGCCCAGGTGGATAAAATAATTGCCTTTTTGTCACTCAATAAATTAGACATTTGTCATTATTTTTTATTTCTTTATCGATGTAGTACAGACAGAAATGTCCCTCTTTGGCTTGAAAGCCACACTTAGTTCTATTCAGGAGTGATGACAAAGGAATTAACATTGGGCAGTGACTTGACTTAAACTGTCTCCCTTGGAGATGTCACTTTTTAGATCAATTTTTTCTTGACATTACTGTGCTGCTGGCATGTTTTAAATAGGGAACATTTCTCTATGTGAACATCATACACTGTCTCCGGTATTTTTACTCTGCTTGGCTCTATTCACATATTTGTAGACCATGACTGAATTATGAGTGTGAAACTGAGTCAAAAGCTCTGTGATAAGAAAGGAAAGGTGAATAACACTTTGGGGGTTGGGAGGGAGAGATTGTTCAGCAACAACCAGGTAAACAACGAATTGCTTTTTATAGCCTTGGGGCTTGGAATTACAAGCTCAAAGCTTGTTAGTTAAGAGGTCAACAACTATTTAATAAATGCCTACTATATACCAGTTTCCATGCTAAGCCCTGGGAATATGTTAAAACCAGTCCTTACCTTCAAGGAGCTCACAATTTATTATTATTAATTATTATTATTGTTTCATTCTCATCTTTCATCATGAAATTCAGATAGAAATGATCCTGGAATGAGTAACTAATCTACTATAAATTTTTAACATTTAATGTTCTATAGACTATTGCATTTGGTAAATAAATGACTGCTATTTGTAAGTTTTACTGCATGAAAAAATCCTTTGCAGATTTAATGAAATCATCTCTAGTGCAACTTCAGTGGTAGACAGTACAATAAGAATGATATGTACCTCCTCCTGATCCCACATGAATTTGACTTCTAGTGGGTGTCTGTTTTGAAAATTTTTCATTCCATGTTATTTGGAAATTATGATTATCTGGTCTGGTGACATCTATTAAAAAGATTATTTTTAGTTTTATGAATCTATGTTATGTTTGGGTATTTGTGGACAATTTTATTGGTGATAGTTATGGGAATTTGTCTTCTGACAGTCTGTGACAGACAGCAAGTGTATTTTGTTTTTGTTGGGTTTTTTTTTGAGGAAGACAAGGCAATTGGGGTGAAATGACTTGCCCAAGGTCACACAGCTAGTTAAGTGTCAAGTGTCTGTATTTGGACTCAGGTCCTCCTAACTCCAGGGACCATGCTCTATTTGTTGTGCCACCTAGTTGCCCCAATAGCAAGTCTCTTACATATAATGCTATCCCGTAGTTCATGTCTTGTTGGGTATTTGGTAGACATTAATATTTTAAAGCCTGAAGCAACATGTTGCATAGTTTCTGCCATATACTTAAGAAAGTAACACCAATTAAAACGTCATTTCTGGTGGCAATGACCTGGACCTGAATCACCATCTTAAACTGTTCCATTAACACCTGACTCCACCATTTTTTGATGCTTCTTTGTTGACATGTTGGCTGAGTTTGTGCAGATGTTGTGAATTGCATTCTTGGAAATTACTCAATTTCTTAGGCTCCATCATTATGTAAGCCACTGTCAGTTATATTTGGCTTATCCAGTGGCATATGCTAGTTATCATTCTTGACTATTGTCCCATGAAATGATGTCTGCTTGTATCAGAACTATTTCAGCAGATTTTTGACCTCTGTTAGGTGCTCTGAGAATGTCCATCAAGCCTCTTCTTTCTTTTTTGGTGAGGAAATGTTAATTTTTCAGTAACTGCCTAAAGGAGACCGACCCTATGTTTTATTAACATCACACGGGTTTTTTGTTAGGATACTTTCCAAAGGCATTATGGTCCACTTTGCAGCCATAGAAGCACACATTAAGACTGGTATTGTGTAAGGTGTTAATCACTTTAAATGTTTTTCTTCTTCCCGTTCAACTTTGAAATCAGGATGCTAGTATCTTAATGCATTTGGTTACCGGCTTCTACTTTATGTCTTTACTCTCGATGTGTTTTGTCTGAAGAAGACCAAGATATTTGTATAAATTGCCTTCATCCATTGGTTCAGTATAAATTCTGGGTTCAAGCTTGAAGCCTTCAGACTCTTTCTTTGGCACAAGCTAAGAATTTCATGAGATGAAGGAGATGAACTGTTTAATATGTTTTCCAATGGAGCCATATAACTTGATGTTAACTATGTACATAAAACGATTTATAAGATGTTTTGGTTTGACCCCTTCTTTTACTTGAAAACTATACTCAGATCTATAGGAAAGATGATAATGAAATCAACACTAGGGAGAACCATACTGGCCTTAAACTAACTCCCTGAAAAAAGAAATGCCACATTTTTTATTCATTTTCCTTGTTTATGTTGTTATGTCGGCAGAATGTTTTAAACAGAGAATAGTTTTCCATGCGAACATCAAGTATGCCAACATTCTCACTATATTTTGGTCTGTTTTACATGAACAAGCCATGAGTGTGAGATTGAGTCAAAGGCTTTGTGATGATCAGTATAGACAATCTAGGTGCTAAAATGCTTTTGGGCACTTATTCATAATTATTGAATCAATAATAAATTGATCTTTATACTTGGGATATTTGTTGGTCCATTTTTTTAAATTCCTCATGCAATATGTAGTTTTCTGTGAATGCTTAATATAAAGTATATCAATAAATACTTAGCCTAAATTAACTGAAACTATTCTTCCCAAAGGTACTATGACCTCTTAGTTGCCCGATATAATGGTCTTTTCTCGGTTTTCATCATTCTTGACCTTTCTATAGATGTTACCCTTTTGTGATCTTGGTTTCTCCTTGTTTTCTTTCTACCTGTGTGATCTTTCCTCAGTCTCCACTTCCCATAGATTCAACTATTACCTCTATGTTGATGATTTGCAGATTTATTTGTTCAGTCTTAATCGGTCTCCTGACCTCTAGTCTTGTATTTCCAGTTGTCCATCCAACGTCTTGAAGTAGCTGACTCATTGACATCATGAACTTAGCATGTCAAAAACTGAACTCGTCTTACTCTCCAAAATTTCCCCTCTTCCTAACTTCTCTATTACTGTTGAAGAAGGTACCGCTATCTTCTTAGTCACTTAAGCTTGAAACTTAGGAGTCATTCTTGACACAACACTGTCTCTCCCCTTTCATAGCCAATCTGTTGCCAAATACTGTTGCCTCTGCTCTCATAGCATCCCCTTCTCTCCTCTGACACTATCAGTACCCTGGTACAAGTCCTCAGCCTCAGACCCAGACTATTGTAATAGAGGACTGGTTGGTGCCCCTGCCTCAAATTTTCCCCAGTCCAGTTTATCCTTCACTTGTTTGTCCAACTGATCTTCTTAAAGTTCACTTTTGGTCATGTCACCCTCCTATTAGATGAACCCCAGTAGCTCTCCTTTGTCTCCAGGACTAAATATAAAATCTTCTGTTTGGTTTTTAGAACTTTTCATAACCTGGTCCCTTCCTATCTTTCCAAGCTTCTTGCACCATACTCCTCTTCACTGGTTTCAGTGACCCTGGATTACACATTGCTGTTCCTCTCGTATATGACACTGTGGCTCCCATTCCCATGCATTTTTATTGGCTCTCCTACATGCTTGGGATTCTTTCTTTCCTCAACTCTGCCTTCTGGTTTCCCTGGATTCCTTCAAATTTCAGATAAAAATCCACTTTCAGTGAGAAACCTTTTTCCTTCCTACTTAATTTTAATGCCTTCCTTCTGATATTATCTCTAATTTATCTTGTATAAATCTCATTTGTACATGGTTATTTGTGTGCCATCTTCTCCATCAAACCGTGAATTCCTTGAGAGAAGGGACTGTATTTTGCTTTTCTTTGTATCCCCAGTGCTTAGCACAATGCCTCACACATAGTAGGTGCTTAAAATGCTTGTTGACTGACTAGTAATTATGTAATGCTTTCTGTAAAGCATGATCAAGCTTGTGTATGAGAGGAAGCTGGAAAAAGGCTCTGCTGGTAATGTATGTGCTGATGTAAAGTGTTTGAGCCAGTAATTGCAGATCTTATCTGTCTCCACTGCTTTCCAGTTTTGCAGAAAGACTAGAATTTCAGTCACCATCCTTAGATGTATTTGTTCCATTGTTCATTATATTAATGGCATGTAAGCTTTGTTTCCCGTTTGATCCAGCTTATTGATTTAAACTTTATAGGGGGACCATAGAGATGGCCAGAAATTCTCCTCATCCTTTTTGTTGAAAGATTCCCAATCTCCTTTAATTTCTTTGCTTCTTAATCCTCTGTAGTAGTTTTTGATTGATGCTGAATTGTTAGTTTTCTTCCTTGTGCTGCTTTGAATCCATGCATCACGTTAAGATTTTGACTTTTGATTTCTGTTGCTGATTAAAGGAATGGAGAATTTCTGACATATTTTGGTTTTCTAGATTTCCTTCTGTGTGTTTCTTTTTTGTTCCCTTTAATTGGCCAATTTCACATTCTGTGTTGTTTGTTTGTTTAACCATCTAGACACTGATTTAATCTTTCAGGGCTTTCCCCAGATCTCCAATTGCTTTTTAAAGTAATTTCTGCCAGTGCAGCATTTGACACCTGTTTTCAAGAGCTCTACCTTTCTTCCTGGTGTTTTAAACCATTATAACTTCTACTGGGTATACTGTTCTGTTCAGTTTCTGAACTGTTTTTATCCTTTCTGACAAATACTGTTGGAAAAGCATTTATTAAGGACATTCTATTTGCCTTCTGTGTGCTAAGTATTTTACAAATATCTCATCTGATTGAGAAACATGGGACAGAATATTCATTCATGATGTTTATAGCAAAATTCCAATGATTTCTTTAAAATTACTCTATTTTGGAATAGTTGGTCTGCTATTTAGATTAATGCCATCAAACTGAAAAAGGGCTTTTTTGAAATTCCAGCCCATGTATGCTCATATCCTTTTCAAAATAATTGGAGACATTGATATTGTTTTGTCATCCATTTTGTTTTTAGGCAATGTTTTCTTTAAGTAAAAATTGTCAAGGGTCTCAGTTTCTTACCATTTACAACTTTGGATTTTAGCAACTCTATGACTTCGTCTCTTATTTTATCTAATCTAGGCTTAGTGATTAAGTTCTTTCCTATGAGTGCCTTCTATTGGTCAGCAATACATTGCTTTGTAACTTAGAGCTGTGAGGGTATTGAGGGTATGAAACAGAATGAAGCAGTCACTTAAAACTTGTAAGATGGTTCTAGGTTTTTTGTGCTAGAACACTTGTCCATAATGATATTTACTTATCTCTTCAGTTTATTTTATTCACAATTATGGCATGTCACTTTAGTGGTCAATGCTATCTACCCTGATGTAATTCCAGAAGAGAGTGCATTGGGAATTCTCATTTATTCAGTTTTTTCTTCAAATAATATAACATGTAAAACACATGGAAAGCTTTAAAGTGCTAAATAAATATTTGTTATTACATGTTCCATTCTCCTTTACCTTCTTGTTCTTTTCTTGCATGCTATTTCCCACTGAAGATGAGAAAACCAATGATCCCTTCAAATATAGACCAATTCTGTGTTTAAAAGAATTCACAGAAAATAATGTATTTGCTGAGGGAAGAAAGAGCATTCCAAAAAATTCAGTGGTATGAAGAAGTTGTCACACTCACTTGCCAGTATTTCAGTGATTTTCCCCCACAGCTACCATTATGGTGTCAACACAGTAAGTCCCTGCATTGTTCCATCCTATCTGGCATTCCTCTATTTTGCCTTTCTCCCCACCTCTCCCACCTGCCCCTCCCCCTCAATGAACTTTGGAAAGAATTATTATTGCTGTTGTTAGTTGCTGTAATAGCAGCAGCAGCAGTAAAAGTAATATTTTAAATTATTTATATGTTCCCAATCTAGTCTGAGTGGGCACAAAGTGATAATATTTCCTGTCTACTGCTGATTGACTCTCTGTGGTCTTGTGTTTTCTTAATTTTTCAAGGCAGGCATTGTAGTTTGATTTTAAACTTAACTTTAAGTCACTCATAAGAAAGAACTTAATGGGGGGGGGGGCTAGGTGGCACAGTGAATAGTGTACCGGCCCTGGAGTCAGGAGTACCTGAGTTCAAATCCGGCCTCAGACACTTAACACACACACACATACACACACACACACACACACACACACAAAGTAGCCGTGTGACCTTGGGCAAGTCACTTAACCCTAACTGCCCTCCAAAAAGCAAAAAAAAAAAAAGAAAGAACTTAATCACTATCTTTACCTTAACATGATTTAGTAACACTGATAGTACCACAGACAGTGGTCACTGGGGGAAAGGGCTAGATTTTTTTTCCTGAAGTTGATACTGAACAACTGGCTTCATCACTAACCAAACCTCCCTAGATCTCATTGGATAAATGGCCATGTACCTATTTGTTGGCTTCAGGGGAGGTCCTGAAGGATATTGATGGTAGTGCAAACGCTGTTTGCAGAGCCCTGGCTGTCCATATAGCATAGCTGAGACTGAAGGCAGGGAATTGAATGACTCATCTCCAGAGAGGGCAGCCATGTGGGGTGTTGGAAAAACACCTGGACCCGGAGATCTAACTGCAAAGAAGTACCTACAGGATACAGACAAACATGAGGGAGGGAGGGAGCCTAAAAGCTGTGGGAACCTGGAAAGATTTCCTTAAGGATGTACAGCTTAAGCTGAACCTTGAAGGAAGAAATGACTCAGAAGAGGTAGTAGGGAGGAGGGAGAACATTCCACTTATGGGGAACAGCTCATGTTGGAGATGGGAGATGGAATGTGCTACATGGGGAGAAGCCAGTAGGACAGTTTGGCTGGAGAGAGGGAGTCATATGGAATCGACATGAAAAACAAAGACTAGAGCCAGATCTTCAAGGAATGTTAACTGCAAGCAGAGGAGGTTGTATTTTATCCTAAAATGATTTTATCCTAGAAGATTCTTGAGCAGGAAATCTGCTCTCATCAGACTTGTGCTTTAGGACAGAGGTGTCAAAAGGCTCGGGCCATATGCCCCTCCACAACACTCCTGAATGTGGCCAGAACCAGATTCAAATGTAACAAAACATAGATAATGTTAACATGTGCTTTTCTAAGTTAATACACAGCCTGCAAGGATCCTTATATATGGTCTAGTGGTCCTCACTTTTGCTTGAGTTTGACAGCACTGCTTTAGTAATATTGTATTGACAGCTACATGAAGGATAGATTGAAGAGATGAGAGCAGAGAGGCAGTTTCATGGCCCAGTGAAGAGCTTGCTGAACCTGAAGTCAAGAAGACCCCAGTTCACATCAGCCCTTAGACACTTACTAGATGTGTGACCCTGGGTAAGTCACTTACCCTCTGTCTGCCTCAGTTTCCTCAACTGTAAAATGTGGATAATAACAACACCTATCTCCCGGAGCCATTTAAAGGGTCAACTGAAATAATATTGTAAAGTACTTAGCACAATGCCTGGCACAGAAAGTAGTTCTATCAATATTAGCTATCATTAATATTGGTTGAGATAATATTTGTAAAGCAAATTTGTGTCTGGCACAAAGTGCTTCATAAATACTTGTTTACTTCCTTCCTGTTGAAATAGCCTTTCCCCATAAATCCTCCTCCCAATTTCCGCATTTGTGTTCAAGGCATGACCATCCTTCCAGTCACCTAAATTCATAACCTAGCAGTTATCGCATGACGTTGATCATCCTCTCTATGCAGATGGCTCCAAGATTACTATTTCCAGCCCCAGCTGATTTCCTAAATTCTAGCCTCTGTATACCCAGCTCCCCACTGGACATTTCACCCGGATGTCTCATAGACAACCCACATTTAATCTGTCCAAAACAGAACTCATTCTCTTTCTCCCCAAACTCAGTCTGCTTCCAAGCTTCCCTATTTCTATCAAAGGTACCACCATCCTTCTAGTCTCCCAGAATCACAGCCTCAGCATTGTCTTTGATTTCTCACTCTCTCTCACCCCACATATCTAATTGGTTGCCACATTTGGCCATTTCTACTTCCACAACATTTTTCAAATGCATTCCCTTCTTACTTTTCATAAGGCCACTACCAATTCTGCCCTATATTACCTTTTTCTTGAACTACTACAAAATGGGTGTCCCTTTGTTACAGGTTTTCCCTATTCCTGTCCATCTTCCACACCTCTTCCATGTGATAACTATATCGTGTTCCCATTACATCTTCTTGAGGCTAAATATCTCTAGTTTGTCAATGAACTTCCTAAAATATAGGACCAAGAACTGGACACAATCGTAGTGATGTGGTCTGGCCAAAGCATAGGGATTATAGATCTAGATTTGAAAAACATGTCAGAGGCAGTTTAGTCTGATCATAGATAGATAGATAGATAGATAATAGATAGATGATAGAGAGACAGACAGATAGAGAAGAGATATAGATATATAGATGAGGAAACTAAGACTCAAAAATGTTAAGTGACTTGCTCAAAGCAGCATCTGAACTCACTCCACAGGCAGTGGTGTTTTTTTTTCCATGTTATACTACTGCTTTCTTCCTTAGTCCTAGACATTATACAGTTTAAGATCACATGAACTTTCTGATTGACTTAGAATGATCTTATAAAACACTAATTCCTTCCAACTTGTTTTCCTTTGGATAAACCACCTCCTTATATTTTACTTGTGAAATTGATTTTTTGATCCCAGCTATAAGACTTCGCATTTACTCTTATACAGTTTCACGAAAAGTTCACTGCAGGCCAACCTTTCTCTCCACTTTAGAGAGGTATAGGATATCCCCTGGAATCTTCCTGGAGTGCAGCCTTGGGAAACTCATTCTAACCTGAAGCCACATGAGGATGTGGTTTCTAGTTTACAGGGCTTAGCTCAGTCCTGGAAATGTACTTCCTTCACCCATCTGGCTTTTTAAAAAATTTAAATCACTCAATTAATTAACAAGCATCTATTAGGCACTTACTAAGAGTCCTTTGTAAACTATAAAGCAAGCTGTCCAAATGTGAGCTGCATTTTCTATGTCACCTGGGTGGTTTTGTTGGAACATGCCATTTGGCACAGCAATTCCCCTAAAAGGCCCGTATGGTAATTGGTAAAACTGTTTCCTAAACAGATGCTTTTCTTTATATGATACAAATCCTTATAACACACAGTCTCTGCAAGATTAGATATTGAGAGATGGAAGGGACCTTAGAGGTCATGCAGTCTATCATTTTACAAGCTAAAGCCTAGAGAGTTGAAGTGACATGTTCAAAATTGTACAGGGAGTGGGGAGTGTCAAAGCTGGGACATCAACCCAGGTCCTCTGACTCCATGTCTAGCTCTCTATTATACTATCATGCTCGTTGAAAAAAAATGCTCATAGAAAAGCTTCCTTATTAGAAGACTAAAGTTCAGTTAAATCACAAAAAAGGATGGTTATTCATTCAATTTTACCCATTGAACCCCAATCTTCCTTTAGGTAAAATAAATCCATGCATTTTCTAAGCTCATTACTCTAAGTTTCATTGAGGGGCTGAAAAGCACCGTATCCTGGGTAAGGATCTGGAAATACTGTCCTAAGAGTTTGAAAAATGCATTTTATTGTCTCCAAGAAAACTAATCTAGCTCTTTAGATAGACTGGGATCGACGGTTCAAGCTTCAGCAGGTTTTATGAGAAAGTCTTGGACCATGTTGGGCTTTCATCCACAAATTGACCTAAGTCGAGTTCATATTGTGATTCTTCAGTCTTTAAGTCATGTCATAAAACAGTTTAATGCAAAGCAGTCTGGTAGTAAAGGGGCTGGCTGAATTACAGTCCCCGTCTTTCATTTCCCCAATTGTGGTCTGGGGCTCATCACAACTTGCAGGAATATAATGTAAAAGATTCACATTGTAATTGATGGTACACGGGGAGAGCCTGTGCAAAGCTCCCGCTCCCCAACAGCCTGAGGGGTTAGGTTTATAATGATATAGTTTGTGGGAATTGGAACACTGCCGTCTCAACCCTGGGTTCTTTCCCACTCTTTTCTCTTTAAAAAGAAGAAGGAAATCGGGCTAAATGATGCTGAAAGAGAATGTCGATGACAGTGCTCAGTACCGCTTCATTCCCGGACTCCCTTGTGTTATGGACTGGCGACTAAACATCTGATTAGAGAACAACTCGATTTCTCTCCATCGTTTTTATGCCACATTAAATATTAAGTTAAAAAATCCCCGCTCTTACTGCTTGCTGCCACGGTTCATAAGCGAGCTCTCCATTTGCAAGCCAATGACATGTACCCGGCTCATTACTGCTGTAGTCAGCAGTTTCAGGGCAGCCCTGATTGTTACTAATTACCTGCAGATGCATTTTCTCTGCTTCGGCTTGCTGACTTCAGCTTGGTCGCTATCACTTTGAGAGGACAAAGTGGCGCAGGAATTGACACCTTCACTTGGCTCTCCAATGTGGGAAAGGCAGATTGACAAATCTGTAGGCAGTCCTGACTGCAGCTGGTGGGAGAGTCAGTTTGCATTAGTAGGGGCCATGAATGACTGGAAGAGATTGTCGGCTGGTCTGGCTAAAGAGCCAAATGAGAACATTTTGTTTTAGGGAGTTCTGACATGAACTTCACACATCTTCCTTTCAACCCCAACTAGGCAGCCATGACAGCAACTTTGGCCTTAGTGGCTATGGTTTTTTCAGCAATTGCCTGAGAATTGAGAAGTCATGACAATTGAATGATGTAAAGGATTTTGAAGTTTGAAAAGCAATTGCCTTTCTCCCCTTGCCTCCTCCTTTGTACATAAGGACCTTAGAAAATCTACTCCAGATTCAAGGTACTTGGTAGGTTTGCATATGCTCAAAATCATAGCTTATAAGCCCCCACTGATGTGTTTACTTTTAACAGTCAGCCAGGGGACACAAGAAGTTCAAAGTAAAGATACTTCATGAAATACCACAGTGAAAATTAGCACCAGAACATTTCCTATTTAAACCTAGTGTCTACTCTCCAATAAATATAACTCCATCAGTGGGAAGAGTGGGCATACTTAGGGAATATAGGATGTGGAGTGATGACTATGTAGGGAACATGTGGAGGAGACCATAGGGCTGTTAGGCCACCAATGTCTTCTGTTGATGTCATCATGATGCTCTTATGGAGCCTGCTCCCCAAAAGCCTTATGTGATGTTTTGGTGATCATGATCACATGGTTTTGCTACTAGGCTCTCACTGCACATGTTATTGTGAAGTTTTCCTGAAGTTTGTGACTTCAGTAGCAATGCTATTCTATATAAGAGGAAGAGTGTGTTTTGCCAGCATTTTAAAATTGGGAACTCAAAGATTGAAGCACTTCAAAAGTACATTAAATGTCCTTAGGCTTTTAGTATCTTTAGTTCTAGTCTTTCAGTTTTAGACCTTTAGTTCTTTCAGTGATGAAGGTGAGATGTCATCACAAGTAGGCAAAAAACTTAGCTGCTGTCCCCTCATAAAATAATGAACCTGCCAATTCTCAAAATTTTAGCTGAGTGCAGATTTTTCTCTAGGAGAGTCTTGGCACGTAGGAGTCAAGCTTATTTGGAACACAAAACAAATGACCAGCTAAACAGAGCCTGTGAACATTTGGTGTGTTTTCTAACCTACTATATCTAGGCCTGAATCACAGTCCAGTAACCCAGAAAACTATCTGACTTACTGTTAGAAATTCCTTATACATCCTTTATGGGATTTCTGTGCCCTTAAATCTATTTTGAGGGGATATGACACTGGCAAAGAAACTGTACCAGAGCTCTGTGGGTCTCAGGCTCCAAGATTTTCCCACAGCTCCACAATTCTCTGGGTCTTCCATACAAATCAAAGTGGAAGAAGGCAAGAGCAACAACAAAAGTAGGTGATGCTTGGACTTCTAACTCAATCCTTCATTCCAAATTCCTGCCTTTATTTTGTGTAGGTAGAAGGCAAAAAGTCTTCTCTTTCAGTCTTAGGCTTTGAGCTGCTCCACACTTAAAAAATAAAAATCTCCTCTCTCCTTTTTCTCTCCAGGTTAGTGGCAAGGACAGCATCAGCACATTGAAGGTGTGACTTCCCTTTTGTTATTAAGTAGCATTTATTTGTGCTACTGGAAAAAAGTGGAGATTATTGTTGTGGATAAAGAAATGCAGTAGAGTCAAGAGTTTAGCTGGAGAAGTTTGATTAAGTTCTCCTAAAGTTTTACCCCCATAATTGAGATACTTTTTACCTGACTTGATTGGATAAAATGCTCTTCATTTAATACCCCCCTCATTCTTTGTTAACAGAAAAGTCAAATCCGTTTCATCGAGTGAGATGTAGCCTAACGTAGCATTTTACTGGCTGTTTGTTAAAAGGCACTAAGAAATGCTGACTGGGAAGGGGAGTCAACTGAACCCAGAAATTCATTTCCAGGGAAGTGCTCATAACAGACCTATTGAGAAAACCTAATAGTGTTGTTAACATCTCTCATTATTAGAGTGAATAAAAGTAATTAGTAGGTGACAAAACCTTTCCAAAGACACAGACACATCTAACAGAAACCACATGCACATGTCAGGATGAATAAGGAATAATGTGCACCTTCTAAAGTGGGCCAAAACTCACCAATAAATTCTTTGCATTCTCCAATCTCCATAATCAGAGGTGTGTTAGTAAATGTTTAACAATCGGCTCTCTGGGAAAATGTCTGCAAGGCATACTTTTAAGGTTAGTCTGCATGATTAACATTTTCTCCATCAATTTCTTGAGTCTAGACAAATTAAGAAATAATAAATCAAGTCCTGATTTGTAGCATTTGCTGATTTCTGGGGTATAAAGGCTCACGATGAAAATTTAGCACTTGGTTCTTGCCAGTCTATTTGAGCTGGTTTTCTCATCTAAATTTGCAATACTATTTGGATTATTCTCTGAAAAGGGTTTGCATTCCAGTTATGATATTTGGGGGTGTGTGGGTGTGTGTGTGGGATGTGCATGTAGTGACTTGCCCAGAGTCACACAGCTAGTAAGTGTCTCAGTCAAATTTGAACTCAGGTCCTCCTGATCAGGACAGGTGCTCTACCCACTGCTCCACATACCTGCCCCGGTGACGATATTTTCAACTAGCACCGTGATCTTCATTTAGAGATAATTCCAAATTAGAATAAGTTATTTAGTTCCAAGCATCTCCAACAACCCATCCACTCTCTTCCTCCCCTTCTCATCTCCTGCATATCTCTAAATCCAACAACCTCAGCTTTGGGAGAAGATTCCAAAAAGAAAACGAGCAAGGCATTTCAGAAAGTTACTTGAAAAAATTTCCTTTTGAAGGCTAAGGGAAAGCACTTTAGAATGGTAATTTATTAAATTTTCTTCAGTGCATGTCATGAAAGATTCAGGCTACTAAAAATGATCTCATGGTGACAGAAAAATGTCATTGTGCTTCAGCTGTTTCAGTTGTGTGTGACTCTTCGTTTGCAGTTTTCTAGGCAAAGATACTGAAATTGTTTACCATTTCCTTCTCCAGTTCATTTTACAGATGAGAAAACGGAGGCAAATAAGGTTAAATGACTTGCCCAGGGTCACATGGCTTGTAACTGTTTGGGACCAGATTTGAACTCAGGAAGATTCATCTTCCTGACTCCAGGCCCAGTGCTCCATTTACTGTACCACCTAGCCATCCTGACAGATAAACATTTCTATCTAATAGGTTTTAGTCTAGAATATCTTGTTTGAAAAAGTCCTTTGTCCAACATCCTGTTGTTTGATCAGTTCAGGTCTATTTATTTCTTTTTTAGTCAAATTTTACTAATGGGGATACCAGTAACAATATCACTTAGCATGTTTATATGGAAAAAAGACATGTAGTATATGTCACATGAATTCTAAGACTTATGCAGAAGTATCAGTTCCTTCAATGAATTATTCTTTTATGTGAGTAATGGTAGAATTTATTGGAGAGTTTTGTCCCATTTACGTGGGTGTGCTTCATGTCTTATTCATTCTGTTGTATATACTTGCTTAAATTTATTTTTTGCCTTTGGAAAGATTTTGTCAGCTACGGATTATTGTTGATCCATTCTAATGTCAAGAGGTGTTAGCTACACTATTAGGTTTTTTTCTATTGGTCTGTTATGAGCACTTCTCTGGGGATGGATTTTTAGGTTCAGTTGACTCTCCTCAGTCAGCAACTCTTAGTACCTTTTAGCAAGCAACCAATAGAATGTTGTATTAGGCTTTAGCTTAGCACTTCTCATTCAATAAAATAGACATGACTCTTCATCAGTCTGTTAACAGAAAGAGAGAAGTATTTAATGAATGCTTGCAAGTCTATGAGCTTTTAAAAAATTTATTCTGAACATAGTAAATACCAAATATAATGAGTATTTCTATGTAACAATAGAACTGAAAATAGCACTGTACATGAAACTATGAATCTCTACTATATATAGCTTGCTTGTCTTTTGAAATAGATAATAAATTCAACTGGTAACTTTCAAAGATGTTTTACCTGCTTGTAATTCTTTCAGGCCTTTCTTCTATTCTCTTCTGTGCATTAAAAATTGTTCAATGATCCTTTTTTCTTTTTTTCTCTTTCTTTACATTTTTGCAAAGAAAAAAAATTCTTTACATTTTTGTAGGGGGCAACTCTTTCCCTAGCCTTCCTTTCCTAACTCTTTCTTTTCCCCCATTTAAAAAAAGAATACCTCATCAAAAATCTGCATAAGAAAGCAAAGCAATTCTCACATTGGCTATGTCAGAAAATAAGTAGATATCTTTTTCTTTCTCTTTCCCTCCCTCGCCCTCTCCCTCTCCCTCCTTTCTTCCCTCTCCCTCTCCCCTCCTCTCTCTTTCTCCCTCCCTCCTCCCTCATCTATCTTTCACTTTTCTGTTGGGAGCATATTTCTTCATCAGTCCTCTGGTATCATGGTTGGTCATTGCATTTGTCAAGAGTTCTTTAGTTTTTCAAAATTATTTTTCTTTATAATGTTGCTGTTACATAAATTGCTCTTCTGGTTCTGCTCACTTTACTCTGCATCAGTTTATATAAGTTTTCTCTGGCTTCTCAGAAGCCATCCTGCTTGTTATTTTATTTGAAATAATAATACTATATTATGTTCACACATCATAATTTGTATGATCATTACCCAAATGATGTGCACCCTCTGAGTTTCCAGTTCTTTGCTATAATAAAAAGAGCTCTCCTAAATATTTTCGTACACTTGGGTTATTTTACTTTTTCTTTTATTTCTTTAGAGTATAGCAAGTTCATGGGCTTTTAGAAAAAATTCTAGTTTAATAGAAGCATAAATCTATAAAATGATTTATATAAAGTGAAAGTATATAAAGATACAAACACGAGTTTCTGCAAAATGTACAGCATTACAAGTTACTCCACGTCCCAGAGTGCTTACTTGACATGAGGTCACATGCAGACAGAATGAGAGAACTCTTTGGCCGAGAGCCAGAGAGAAAGGAGGTGAGATAACTTCTGACCTGGCCACGTGGAGAGGGGGGGGAGGGAGAGGGAGAGGAAGAGGGAGAGAGTTCCCATGAGAAAACAAAGCTTTAGTGAGAGACATCAAATGTGACTTTTGTGCTTCCTTTCCAAT
>CM053599.1:181743031-181760059 GCA_028646575.1 Pseudocheirus occidentalis | reverse complement strand
TAAAATTTGACTTAGTCAAAGTAATCTATTTTGTCTAAGGTTCCTTTAGATTCCTTTAGATAAGGATTCTCCCCTATCTGATCTCATTCTTTTCTGTTTTTTTTCAAGTGTGTGACATTTGATATTCAGTTTGAATATCCATTTTGAGTTTCCATTTGATATATGATATAATCTGCTGATCTAAACTTAATTTCTGTCATATTCCTCATTTTCTGCAACATACTAATTAACTATTCAATTCTTCCTATAGTCCTAAGCAAAAAGGGAGAAGAGACCTTCCTCTGGTAGTTTATGTTCTTGGGTTTATCAAACAATGGGCCCCTTTTTTTTCCTCTGATTGCTCTGTTTCTTGCTTATCCAATCATTTCACTGATTGACTTTTCTGCTGTTTTCTAAAATCTTACCAAATAGTTTTGATGATTACTGCTTTGTAGTCAAGTTTAAAGTCTGGTAATACTATGTCTCCTCCACTCATACTTTTTCTCATTGTTTCCTTTGACATCCTGGACTTTCATTCTTCTGAATTAATTCTGCTATTCTTTTGTCTAAAATATATCCCCTAAGTAATCTGATCAGTATAGTACTAAATCTACAAATTAGTTTAGCTAGTAGAATCTTTTTAAATATAGGATGTGATATCTTATATAATAGTACAGCTTTAGTGCAGATTTAAACTTTAATAACTGCAGAAATACAAATGCTACTAACTTAAACAAAATTTGAAATGTTGATTATTTAAAACTTAAAATATTTACCTATAGCTTATTAAAATTTAATGTTGAACCTCGTACTATAAATTCTTCTAGAAAACTTTTGAACTTTATAAAAAGTTTGTAAAAAACTTTCATCAGAAAGCTCGGTGACTGAAAGGATCAGATTTGTAATCCTAGTCTTAAGATCATCCAAAGAATGAGGTTTTGATGTGCAAATGACAGTTTTGACATGATCCCACAAGAAAAAAGTCTCATGGAGCTGGATCAGGTAACTGAAGTGTCAAGTTAAGAAGACGTTCTTTACTAACCCACCAGTCTAATAAAGTGTAACAGAAATTGTGTCTCACACAGTGCATAATGGCAAAGTACCCCATCTTGTTAAAAGTAAATATTTAGTATTGAAAATGAACAAAACTGTGAAAGTATTTGCAGATCTTATACATGATTGTACACCACCATGGGGCAGGGGGATAAAGGAGGGGAGAAAATCTGAAACTCAAGTGATTCTGGAACTGAATCTTGTAAACTAAACGTAAATAAACAAGTCAATTAAAATAAAAGAAAATGAACAAAACTAAATAAATGTAAAAGAAATGTTATTAGTTAAACTTTCAAATGATTTTTGTAAATTTATAGCATTTATATTTCTGAAGTTATTAAAACTTAAAGACTTTTGGGACAGTATTGGAAGGACACAACAATAAGTAGTGAATATCTCTCCAATAATTTGTCTTTCTTAAGCTCTTTATAAAGTGATTTGTAATTATATTTATCTTAATCACTCAAACAAATGTTTATTAAGTTCTGGGTGTTAAATATTAAGGATACAAAGAAAAAGCAAAAATAATTCCTATCCGCAAATAGCTTACATTCTAAAAAGATAGACAACAGATACATAAATCAATACAGAGAAGTTACATATAAAGTAGGTAGAAGCGTAGCCTTACAGGAGAAGACATTAGTAAGTGGAAGGAGGGCAAGTGACAGAGCCTATTAGAGGAGTGGCTGCTTTGAGCTGAGTCTGAAAGGAAGCCAAGAATTTGAAAGCATCTTAAGCATGGGGGCTAGTCAGGACAAAGGCATGGAAATTGAGGATAGAGTGTTGTGTGAAGAAAAGTCTGTAGGGCAGGATGATCAGATAGTAGAGTATATGTATGAAAGTAATGTGTAGGAAGACTGGAAAGAAAAGAAGGGGCTGGGTTATGAAGAACTTTAACAGAAGAGTTTATATTTGCTCCTAGAGGCAGTAGGGACTCACTGGAATTTATTTTGTAGGGTGTGACATGGTCAGATGTATTTAGGAAACCATTTTGGTAGCTATGGGGACAATGATTGGAGGGGGAGAGACCTGTGGCAGAAACACCAATTAAAAGGCTATTATATTAGTGCAAAGTAAGAGATTACAAGGACCTGAACTAGGGTTGTGGTAGAGTAGAAAGAAGGGGGTGTTTTTGAATTATGTTGTGGAGAGAGAAGTGACAAGATTTTGCAACTGATTTGGATGTGAAGTGAGCAAGAGTAAGGCCACTGGCATCTGTCTCAGATGTCTGCAAATCTGGGTGACTAGAAGGATGATCATTTTGCCAATAGTAACAAAATAAATTTGGAAAACAAGTGGGCAGGGGAGAGGGAAGATGAGTTCTGTTTTGGATGTTTTGAACCTGAGATATGTATAGGACATCTGTTCAAAATGTCCAATAGGTAGGTAGTGATGAGGGAATGGAGCTCAGGAGAGAGTCTAGGGCTGGAGATGTGTGTGTGTGTGTGTGTGTGTGTGTGTGTGTGTGTGTGTAGGAAGGATATCTATCTGTCTATCTATCTATCTATCTATCTATGAAGAGAGTATAGAAGGAAGATAAAAGAAAGGTAAGGAGGGAGCCTTGAGGCATACCCACATCCAGATCAGATGAGATACTTTTATAAATATTTGGCACATTGCAAACACTATGTAAATTCTAGCTATTATTGTTGTTGTTATTATCTAGTGAATGTCAAGACTTATGTAATTTTGCATGTATCCTGGGAGGTGAATTCCTAGGGGTTTTTTGGTACTTATTTCAGAAAGAATTTTTTTCCTATTTATTTTCTTCATGTACTGTCTAGAAGTTCTGGAAAGTTTTGCATACTTATTTTGAATCCTGCTCTCTTCATGAAGCTATTAGGAGTCTTATTTAGTTTCTTTCCTGTTCTCTGGGGTTCTAACTAGAGTATCATATCATCTTCAAGTTTGAAGAGTTCTATCTCCTTTTTTGCTAATGTTTATGTGTTTAATTTTTGTTCTCATCTCTAGCATTTTGAAAACTGTATTAAGTCATAATGGGGAGGGAGAGGCATTCCATCTCAGAGTACCATATTTCCTTCAAAATTTTGCTCAAATGATACCTTTTATATGAAGCCTTTCTCAGTCTCACTCTTTGCACTATATTAATTTTGTATATATTTTCGTAGAAATATATTTATTTACTATCTCCTTTGGTAGAACATAAACAAGTTGGGAGCAGGCTATTTCTCTTTTGCTTTTGTATCTTCAGTGTTTAGCACAGTGCCTGGCACATAGTAGGCACTTAAATTTGTTGATTGTTTTATTCTTTTTTTGTGCTGAGAACACTTAGAATGTTTCTTCATTGCAAACAATCCTAGACTTAGTTTTAAATATGTGCTTTGGATGCTATTAAAGAAGGGCTCTTTTATGCCTATGATTCTGAGGATTTTGTTTTAACAAAAACAAATATTATATTTTGTTGAAGAGTTTTTTCCCTACTTCTATTGAAATCATCATTTTGGTTTTAAAATCTTTGCATACTTTCTTTATGTTGAATCATCCTTGCATCCCTTCTATGACTTGAACTTGATCAGAAGTAATTATTTCTGAATATATTTTTGTAGACTCCTTGAAAGAGTTTTATTTAAAGTGTTTGCATCAATAATCATTAGTGAAATTCATCTATAGTTTTCTTTCTCTGCTTTGTCTCTTCCTTATTTGGGTATCAGCATAATATTTGTTTCATACCAAGGAGTTTTGTAGATAGCTTTCCGACTTTTTTTTTTTAGAACTATCACTATTTAAAAATTTTTTTTAAATTAATTGATTTGTTTATTTACTTTTAGTTTATAAGGTTTGGTTCCACAATCCCTTGAGTTTCAAATTTTCTCCCCTCTCCCTTCCCTCGCCCCCCCCCCATGACAGCATACAATGAAGTATAGGATCTGCAAATACTTTCACATTGGACATTAGTCTGGTTGTATAGAGGGGCTGTAACCAATGGAGTACACAATGGGAAAGAAGAAACAAAACCAAACATGGAAAAGAATGGCTACCACTATGTTTTTAAAAGCATTTTTAGTTTGCTAAAAACCCATTTGTAAATCCATCTTTCATGGGATTTTCTGTTTTCTCTTCAGCCTCTTCATCTTAAGATATGATGTAGGGCGGATAAGTGAGAATAGGGATGGGTAGGATGGAAAGAAGAGGAAATTAATTTTGGTGCCTCTTGTATTCTCCATTTCGAAAATTGTTTCAGTTTCATAGTTAGGGTAAATAAAAACTAGCTGATACTAGTTCATGAAATCTTTCCTTTCTTTGGCATCCTGAAACAAAAGCAAAGTTTGTTAACTAAGGGGATTCTTATAGGATTTATATTATTTTTGTGGAGGGAGATGGGGGGTGTGTAGCATGAAAGTTGTATTCTTATAATTTCATCATGGTAGAAAATTTCAGATGTAGAATTTCTTGCTTCTGTGGTAGGTCCACTACTGTCTGTAACTTATAGTCTTAAAAAGTTTCCTGAGGCACCAAAAAATTAAGTGACTTCCCCGTAGATAGAGTTGTTATGTGCCAGAAGCTAGACTCAAATCACCATCTTTCTGACTTTAAAACCCTATTTCCAGCCATGCCTCTCTGGGATATTATTTTCCTAGCAAAATATCCCTTAAAAACCCTTCTCTGGAAAGCATTGTGAGACTTGGGGAATAGAAGGGGGGAGCAGAGAGCTTGAGATTACCATTAAGTAGAAGTTTTCTTCCTTGTCTGTCAATAATTACGGTGGAAAATCCAACTAGAATGTCTTTGATTTGCTGAGGTTTCATGGAGTTTTGAAAAATATTTTAAAATAGTTTTGTCGCTGAATAACCTGCTCTCATTTTCAAATGTTCAACCATGGGCTCATTGACTGGCTTTTCTGGAGTTGGAGTGATTAAAGGTTGTTTCAGGTTCTTTTGTAACTAATTCTCATCCTGCAGGAATTTTTAATGCCTTAACCTTTCTTTATTCTGGTCATGGCAGAAACAGAAAAAAGTTTAACTCACAGATAGCGCTTCAACCCTGTTGTTCCCTCTGGGATGAATGCCAGGGAAGCACTGAAAGGCCCATTCATCTTTGTGCTAGAACATCTTTTCTGCCCTGCCTTTTATGACCCATTTTGATACTGATCTGATACAACTAAACACCTTTCACTTCAAAGTGAAAACATAATGTGAAATAAAAGCAAATATAAAAAACGTCTAATATTTGGAACTGCCAGGAGCCATGATATCCTAGGGAGGTGAGAATGGAAGCCATGACACGCAGCTGCAGAGATGTGACTCCTGTGGGCTGGGGTTTATATCATGAAAGAACAGTGGGTTATGAAACCTGGCTTCTTCATTGACAGAGGATGCATTCTGCTATCCACTGTAATGTAGAATCCCACCATTATGCTTTGCACTTATGATGAGACCTATGTTTTCCCCATAATGGGAACCTAGGTAGCATAGTATATATAGGCTGCTGGGCCTGGTTATATGAAGACCTGAGTCCGAATCTGGCCTTATATTCTTCTAGCTGTGTGACCCTGGGGAAGTCACTTAACTGCCGTCTGCCTCAGTTTCCTTAACTATAAGATAAAGGTAATAATAGCACCTACTTCCTAGGGTGTATGCACAGATCAAATGAGATGATATTTGTAAAACATTCAGCATAGTACCTGGCACATAATAGGCCCTTTAATACTTATTTGTTTCCTCCTGTCTCACTGACATTTTAGGATGTGCCTAAAAAAATGACAAAATTTGAATAAACTTTGGAATGTTGTTTTGAGGAGCAAGTTTCCGGAAAATGATTTTTAGCAGAGGAAAAGTACCTTATTTTCCTATGATCTTGAGACATCTCCTTAGTCAGGCCAAGATGCCTTGGAAAGTTGGACAATCAGAGAATTCAAACATCACGGAACTATAAAATGTGAGAACTGGAAAGGACTTTAGAGACCTCAAAACAGCTGAAAAACTGAGACCCAGAGAAGTCATATAATCTGTAACTAGTCAGTGACAGAACCATGACTAGAACTCAGAGCCCTGGACTCAGTCAACGCATTGCTCTTCCTGTTATCCCATAATTTTTCTCATAATCACAAATCTTAGATCTGAAAGCAAGAGAGATAGCAGCTGTAAATCACTTTTTGAACTTAACAGGGCTTTATAAACACAAATAATAACATAATATGATAGATTAACATCAATATTACAATATCATCAATATTACTATTGCACTATTAATGTTAATGTTATGACATTAATATTAACAACATTATTATTAGTCTGTATTCTCCATCTGCTAAAGACTCATTTCCTGAGTTTTCTACTGAGCTACTGCTGAGCTGGAGCAATGTGTATAGAGCAAAATATGGGTGTGCTGGTAAACATTTAACAACTGGCTGGGGGTGCGTGAGAGACAGATACAGATTCACATTTTTAAGTTTAATCTGTTCTCTTAACATTTCCTAAAGTCTGGAAAATAAGTAGTAACAATAGCAACAAATCCAGCCCTGATTATGGGTTTCTGAGGTGTAAAATTTAACTTAACATTTAGCAGGGGGCTCTTAGAGCTGGCTCCAGCACACCCCTGGATGGGAAGGACCTTAGGGCATTGTAGCTTCCTGATAGAACAGTGGGAATAAATGAATAAACACCATGTGGCAAGCACTGAGTCCAACCCTGAGGATACAAGTTAAAAAAATGAGAAAGTCTCTGCTCTTAAGGATGTCATTCTTCAATTGGGGGAGACAATACATAAAATCAAGTTCAAATGGGAAAAGACCCAGAAGTTCTAAGAATTCAAATTAGGGTGGATGGTAAAGCCCAGACGTCCTCAGGGTTGTAGAAGTAGTCAATGATGCCAGGAGATTGCTGTGCATGAAGACACGGCAGATGAAAAGGTCTGATATTTCTCCCTCTTGTCAGAAGGAAGTGAATTATTGACTTCCATCTCATTCGGGTAGGTGGTCCAGTGGGTAGGGCACCCGGCCTGGTGTCAGGAAGACCTGAGTTCAAATCCAGCTTCAGATACTTACTAGCTGTGTGACTCTGGGCAAACCACTTAACTGCTTAGCTCAGTTCCCTCATCTGTTGAATGAGCTAGAGAAGGAAATGGCAAACCACTGCTGTATCTTTGCCAAGAAAACTCCAAATGGAGTCAGGAAGAGTCAAATACAGCAGAAATGATGAAACAGCAACAACAAAATCTAGTTCAGGTCCCTATGAGCAAATAGCCAAGGGGAAAGAAGTTAGGGGCCCCAGGTTCAGATCCCAGCCCTGCTGTTTGTTAGCTACATAACCTTGGACAAAGCACGTCACCTCTGAACATGAACAACCTCATCCATAAGATGAGCTCACAGGACTGGATAACCTCTGGTTCTAAACTCTCATGCCCTCACGACTCATCCCTCTCAATAGCAAGCCCCTCATGAGGCGGTCTTTCTCTGCCTGTTCTCACTGTTGTTGCTGTGCTCTGGCTTCCCCACTCTGCAGCATGGCTCACCCCATATTTTAGGGCTGCTTGGCAGTTACTTTCATCTATGCACAGAAAAGATGGTTGTAGTCAACAAACTATGGTATTCTGCATTTCTCAAAACGATGTAGTAGAGTGTAAAAAGAGACACTTGTCTCTGTTTCAGGGTCACTCCACCTGGGTTCTCCAAGGGCACAATCTGCTCAGGTTGGGGGTTTTTTCCCACTGAACCTTCAGCTCTGGATTCAGTGTTGTATAAATATGATGTTGACAAGAGGAATAGGATAAGCAAATCCAGTTAACAATTATGTTCTATGTCATGGAAATTAATTTTCGTTCACCCAAGTGGCACTGACTTTGATGTTTACATGACACCATTCAAAATATTAATGGATCCAGTGTTTGTAATAACATGCAGGCTGATATGTGAAAAGCAGAGAAAGTAAGGGACTGAAAACAGCAGTGAAGAGAGCACCATAGACGCATTTCCATTCTGATTTTGGATTCTGTAAGTTTTGAACTTGGAATTGATCCCATGAAAGAGGGACGCAGCAAATCCTCTGATCAGATTGTTTCTTATGTGAGGGGCCATGGCATTTATCTTGAGGTTAACATGGAGTCTATGTCTAGGGATGCTAAAAAACTGTACGCTTTATTTTCTTTTAACATATCATTAGTCGTCATGGTAAAATCTATTGGGAATAGTGGCATTAAGCAGTGATCACAAGTGAACCATGAGAAATTCAGTTTAACCGTTAAGTAATTATTTCTTAAGAAGTTCTTCTATACCCAGAACTATAATAGCAGCTGTAAGAGAAAGATAGTCCATACTCTCCCACAGCATAGAATATGGCTGGGGAGAAGAGACTAATATCCCTGGGGTCAAACTACTTGTTGATGAGGGCCTGTAGGCATTCAGAGGGGATCAATGCAGGTTATAGCAGTTGGGGAAGGCTTCGTGGAATCTCATATTTTTAAGAATTGAAAGGGACCTCAGAGATCATCTAGTCCAATCTCCTCATTTTACTGATGAGGAAACTGAGGCCCAGAGAGGCTTAGTGACTTGCCCAAGGTCACACTGGCAGTAAGTAACAGAGTTAGGACTTGACCTCTGGTGCTCTGGGGAAGCTCGGTGGCACAGTGATTAGAGCACTGAGCCTGGAAGCAGGAAGACTCATCTTTCTGAGTTCAAATGTGGCCTCAGACACTTACAAGCTTTGTGACCCTGGGCAAGTCTCCTAACCCTGTTTGCCTCAGTTTTCTCACCTGTAAAATGAGCTGGGGAAGGAAATGGCAAACACTCCAGTATCTTTGCCAAGGAAACTCCATAGATTTAATGTAGAGTCAGACACAACTGAGTGAGTGGGCAACTAAACGACGAGCTCTGACTCCAGATCTGATGTTCCCCTCTGTGCCGCCTGCCTGCCTCTGCCACTGGGGAATGGGTAAGATGTCTGGGAGATATGGGGTTGCAGGGGAGGAGGATTACCAAGGAGGGGCCAAATGAGCTTGGGGGGAGGCAAACAATGGGCCCAGGAGTGCAAAGGGGTAACCAGTACCAGTGTTGGGGGGGGGCAGTGAGGAGTCATCCTGACTGGAATGAAGGGTACGAATAGGATGATGCTGGAGAGAACTAGAAGATGTGTGCACAGATAATTGCTTTTTTAGGAGTGGAAATTCAAATACATTATTTACATGACCATAGAACTCTCTTTAAGAAAGGATTCCTTAAGTTATGATGATATTACTAGTTCATGTTTATGCTGGACACTGCATCTTCTACTGTATGTGTTCATAAAGGCCTTCATAGTACACAAAGCAGTTTTTCACAATAACCTTGTGAGCATGATTATTCCCATTTTACAAATGAGGAAAACAGGCTCAGAGGAGTTAAGGTCACATGGACAGTTAGCTATTAGCTTTGTGACAAGTCACTTCATTTTTTTTGTGAGTCCCAATTTCCTCATCCATAAAATGGGCATAATTACACCCCACCTCAAAGGGTGTTATGAAACAGCTAAGTAGCATAGTGGATGAGATAGTGGGCCTATAGTGAAGGATAACTGTGTTCAAATCCAGGCTCAGATACTTACTAGCTGTGTGACTCTGGAAAAATCACTCAACCTCTGTTTATCTCAGTTTCTTAAACTGTAAAATAGGGGTTAATAATAGCACCTACCTCCCAGGACTATTGTGAGGATCAAATGAAGTAATATTTGTAAACTGTTTCACACACATGCCCAGCACATACTAGGCCCTATATAAAAGCCAGCTAATTGTTTTTAATTAATTTAGTAATAAATTAATTTAATTAATTATATACCTTAGAGCGATATACATGTCAACATTATTCATAAAAATAGCAGGAGAGATAGATCTCAAACCCGGGGTCCTTCCATTGGACCACACTCTCTCAATAAGGAATGGGGGGCAGATTATGTAGGTCATTAAATGCCAGTATGAGACATTGGAATTTGACCTAGTGGGTAATACATGATAAAGCAGGTGTTTTAGGAGTATTAAGCTATTAAAAGGTGAATTGGAGTCAGGAGAATATGGAAGTAGAGAGACTAGTTGGGAGGCAGTCGCAGTAATTTATGAATGAGAAAATAAGAACCTGGTCTATTACTCTATTATTGTAAGATGAGAGAAGGAGAAAACTGCATAAGAAGAAGGGTAAGAATTCAGAGAAGGGCTGGAATGTGTCTAAATAATAAAGAAGAAAGTAATGAAAAAGGGTGGACCTCTGGGGACAGTCTCAGCAGGGGTCTGTGGTTATCTCCTATGGCAATGGCACAGACAAGTTAGACCTGTCCTCAAACATTCCTGATGTCCCTAAACAACACCTTGAAAACACACCACCCGCGAATTTTTCTCAGTTTTTTTCTTTATCCTCTATATTCTTGGCCTCTCTATAGTAAAAAATTCCATAATTTTGCAATCTATTCTGCTGAATGATGGGTCTACTTTTGATTCTTAACTGAGATTTTTCACATTAAAAAAATTTAGTATTTTATTTTTTCTCATTAAATGTAAAAACAATTTTTACATTCTTTTAAATTTTAACTTTCTTTTAATTTTAAATTCTTTTAAAATATTTTGAGTTCCAAATTCCCTTCTCTCCTCTCTTGCCATTGAAAAAGCAAGCAATTTGATACGGTTACACATGTTTTTTACACTTCAAACTTATAATTTGTTTTCTCTCTAATCAGCCTTTATCTTTCCGAAATAGACATTATTTTTTTTAAAAGTCTGTTCTTCATGGTTAAAACTGTATTCAAGGCTCCCAGAATCTGGACCTACTCCATATTATATATCCAGCCTTATCTTTCACTACTTCAACCGGTGGACCTTCACCATACATGGAAATGTAATAAGCCAGTTACTTAATATTCTTCTACTTCTAAACACCTACATTCTAAATAGTAAAACTTCTGACATAACAATTTTGCCCTTGCTGAAGTCCTATGTTTCTCTGTTTGGATTAACTAAATAAAAGGTAGTATAATATACTGGAGAGAAAGCTAGCCTCAGAGTTAGGAAGACCTGGGTTTAAGCTTTGCCTCAGACACATACTGGCAGTATGCCCTTTGGGCAGTCACTTAACCTTTTAGTGCCCTAGGCCAGTAATCTCCAAAGTGGGGGACAGGGAACAGATCAGCAAATCAGAGGGTGGAAAGAGGAGTCAAATCCCACCCTCCCTATAATAGACAATCAAGGGGCTTGTCCCCAATACAGTGACACATTAACAGTCCCTGACTCTGTAACCATCTTTTGCTGTGAAAACTCCAATTTTCTGCCTTTTTGAGCCAGGCATCAACCCCTCAGGACATTTACAACTTGAATGCTACCCAATGGGTTCATAAATGCCACTGGGAAATTCTACCTGCACAACCGTGCCTACCATACCTATTCCTTGCTCCCCAGACCACCTTGCGGTTGCAGACAAGGTCTCCTCAGAGGTCAAAGCCTGCTGTGGCCAGTAAGACCTCTACCTCCTCCATTTTCATTTTTTTGGGGGTAGACTAAATCTTTTAGGACGATGGGTCACAGATTGGTTGTGATTTTCTTTGTGATCTATGATCCTCATTAATGATCTCATCACAATACCTTTCCACTCAAAATCATCTCTTTTCCAAACTTCCTTGTTGCTCCTGAGAGCATCCCTTTACTTCAAGTCACCCAGGCTCACCAAGCACAGTATTTGACTCCTCGCTCACTCCCACGTCCTTCCATACCCAATCTGCCACATCTCTCACATCTGTCCTGTCTCCCTCGTTCACATCCCCCATTGTGTGTCTCCCTCATTACCTGGACTACTACAGTAGCTTCCTTACTCACCTCCTTGATTCCTTCTCCAATCTATCCTCCATTCAGTTGCCAAAGTGATTTTCCTAAAACCTGGGCCTATGTGTCCCTGCTCTGCTCTGCAAACTAACATGGTAGCCGCTCAAGACTCTTGACAATTTCAGTTGCCTTTTTTTCAGGCATCTTCAGAAAAACTGACAGCTCAAATATCATCTCCATTGAGTCTCTGTGAGGCTTATCAGAAACAGTGAATGTTAAAGTGCTTTGAAGACTACAAAGCAATGTATACATATAAAGCTTCATCATCATCTGTCTTTATTGTCATTTGGGTTATTTCTCCCCAGTGTGTTCCTTACTCATTACATTACTTTTCTGTATTGAAGCTAATTTGCCCCTTTTTTCACTAGATGGTCACAGTCTTGAAAAATTGTCCCACATTTTTGTTCCACCACTGTACAGCGTCGTTGCTTGGGAAAACTTTGTGTCATCTGCAAATGTGGAGGTTTCAATCCCAGCACTGACTTAACATTTAACTTAACATTAAAAAATGTTTAGTAAGACTTGTCCAGAGTCTGATCCTTGCCATTCCTCCTAGCTTACAGTCTGTCTCTATGCAGGCTAATCCCTTTCCCCTTTCCCTCCCTTCTCCTTTGTTACATCTCTTTGAGCTAGTTCTGTATTTATTCAAATGGTTCTCCAGTCCTGCATTAACTCCGTTTTTGGAAATAGGTCTTTGTGTGGAAACTTGCCAGGCATATTCAGAGTTTGAACAAATGGTTCCTCCCTTGCTTATTTCCTTGTATACAGTCTCCAGAATGTCCCTTCTCTTTCTAGATCTTTGATAATATTCTGAGCCTACTAATTTGACTCAAAGGGCAACTAGATAGAGTATCGGGCCTGGAATCAGGAAGACCTGAGTTCAAATCCAGCCTCAGACACTTTTGAGCTGTATGACCCTGGACAAGTCTCTTACTCCTATTTGCCTATTTGCCTCGGTTTCCTCATCTGTAAAATGAGATGGAGAAGGAAAGGGCAAACCACTACAGTATCGCTGCCAAAGAAACCATGAATGGGGTCATGAACAGTCAGACTCGACTGAAACAACTTTTACAGATTTGAAAACTAAGACTCAAAAAGATAAGTTGGTTGTTTTTTTTTTAATGTTATTCAATGTGTAAGTAGCAGAACCAGAATCACAAAATCACAAATTAAGAAGGAATCTAAAGAGCTCATTCAGGAAGCTCTAACAACAACAATGAAGGTGATTACTGCTATCCCTACTGCTACTTCTACTAGCTAATACTCCTGGGACTCTTTAAGGTTTGCAAGGGGCAGCCGGGCAGTGAAGTGGACCAAGTGCTGGACCTGGAATCAGGAAGACTCATCTTCCTGGGTTCAAATTCAACCTCATACCCCTCATAGCTGGGCAAGTCACTTAACCCTGTTTGCCTTGATTCCCTCATCTGTAAAGTGAGCTGGGGAAGGGAATGGCAAACCACTCCTGAATCTTTGCCAAGAAAACTCCACATGGGGTCTAAAGAGTCAAACACATTTGAAACAACTCAGCAACAAAAACAACAACAACAGGTTTGCAAAGCTATTTACATCTATTACCTTATTTACTCTGACCTAATTGAAGAAGAATTCCCACTACGATATGCAAATAGTCACCTAGCCTTTTGGCTAGAGGACCCTTAAATGGGGGAAGGGTCCCTTTATCTCTAGAGGCAACAATTCTGCTTCTATAGACTTCTGATTTTTAGAGCTCTTTTATTTATTTATTTATTTATTTTTACATCAAGCTTAAATCTTCCCCTTTGCAACTTTTGCTCCTTGCTCCTAGTTCTGTTCTCTGGGACAAAAGTGAACAAGTCAGATCCCTTTTCCACATGATAGCTTTTCATGTATTTTAAGACAGGTATCAATCATTTTATGTCCCTCCTAAGTTGAGGGGTAAACATACCCAGTTCCTTCACCCAATCTTCCTGCTAGGGCAGGACCTCAAGGCCCTTTACTGTTCTGCTCTGCTCTGCTCCCTCTGGGTATTTTCTAGCTTATCAATATTCTCCAGTGCCAATAGTCACCCAAACCAGCTAATATTCCAGATGTGGGAAAACTACAGCAGACTAAATAGCAGGACTTTGACCTTTGATTCTCAAGCTATAGCTCTGTTGACCTATTCACTTTGCAGCCCAACAAAACCCTTCTTGCTTTTCACTTCTGCAACTTGCTGATGAGGCACAGAACTGTCTATTTACCATTATATTCTATAGTATCTCCAATCTGTCTGCATCAGAAGATCAGTTAGCAATGAGAAGCTTCCTAACATTTTCCTTAGTAAATACTGAGTTGGAAATGATCAGACTTCTTAAGTGATCATAGATATTCTCTAGCTCTATTTCTGCCTCTGACATAATAAAACCTGATCTTCAGGAACTGCTGTTGGGCTACCATAGGGCCTGGGATACTGTGCCCAGGCCAGGGACCAGGGTACATCCTTGGGAGAGCCTGCCTGGTTCTCAAGGAGTTTGATCTCTGTGGCAAGAGTTATAAACCTCTCTTGTATTGTGTGTCCATTTGGCAGGGCAGCAAAATCTAGGGGTCCTCTTTTCTGAGTATTGCTTTTTTTTGCCTATACTCATAATTCTAAATTTCAGTTTGAAAGGTTAGTGAAAACAAAGATTTTCTCCCATCCATGTTCATGGACCTCTTGGGGCTTCATCACCCCAGATTAAGAACTCTTGTTCTAAGTCAATAAGCATTTATTAAGCTTACTATGTGCTAGACACTGGGTTAAATACAAATGCAAACACAAAAAAGGCAGTCCCAGCTCTTAAGAAATTTATATTTTGGGGGGAAATCAATTAAAAAAAACCTGAAAATAAGAGTGGCAGGGCTGGTAATCAAGAGGACAGAGATAAGAAAGTACCCGGACTGGAGACACTGTAGAGAAAGTCTAGACAGGGGGGCAGCCTAGAGAGTAATGGCTGGCCTGTTCATCCTGCTTAAAATGGAGGCTCTGAGGGGAACTAGCCAATTAGAGAGAAAGGCCAAATAGGTAGCATGATCTTCCAAGGTTAAGTTTCTATAGCATGGGAGAGAAACTCCTGCTGCTCCTAGTGGGTACGGGGGAACAAGGTCCCTCTACTTTTTAAAACAATAAAAAACCATTTGTGGCAGGTTTCTTTGTGGAATTTTTTCCACTGATGTTGTAATGAAAATAGAACAAAGCATATGAACAATGGGAATGGAAACTGTGCCTACTACTATAGCCTTGTAAACAAGGATAAAGGATTGACCAGCCTGGCCATAGTTTTTACCAGCCTGTCCCCTTGTGTGCAGATGACACTAATAGGAAAATGAATAAGGGAGTAGCTTTTTCTTTATTTTCACTTCTGGCATAAGTTGTTACAGTTCTCGAGTATGTAACAACTCATACCCTGCCTTTGTATCATACTTTAAGGTTTACAAAGGTCTTTCTAATGAGCTGGGAGTAAATTGGAAATACTCAGAGATCCTTTTTTTTTTTTTAAACCTGTGGGATGAGTTAAATTGGTTGGCTTTTTTTCCCCTTGTTTGTTTGTTTGTTTTCACCTGCCCCAGCTATCTTTCTGCCATGGTAAGATACTGGTTTTGCTTGACAGCTGAATATACAGGAAGAAAGGCACATGAAATCTTATGGAGTAAAGCTTGTTCTTGTTCTCCAGGGGCCATATGTATTAAAGGAAAGAGAAACTGGAAGAGATTAATGAAAAGACTTTTAAAGAGAGCCTTATTTTAACACTGATCTTAGATTCAGTGGATGGGATCTCATTATAAATGCCCTATAACAAAATCCTTTCGCATTTTAGGAATGCAAGTGCAACATGCACCTGCCCTCAAGGAGGAAGACTGGGGTTAAATGCCTGTGTGATACATGTCACATGAACCTGGGCAAATCCCACCGTCTCAGGGCTCTCTCTAAGACAGAAATGGCAGAGAGGGTGTTGATGTACATTGGAGAGGGGGTTTCCTCACCAAGGGGTTCCTTATATTAGTGAGATCACAAGTCTGGTCTGTAGACCTATGATGTCATTTTTCTTGCAGAAAGTGAGAATTGATAGTCCATTTATTTTATCTTTTGAAGTTTTTGTTGAGTCATTATCTCACTTGGGGTTTTCTTGACAAAGATGCCACTGTGGTTTGCTATTTCCTTCTCCAGGTTACTTTACAGATGAGGAAATTGAGGCAAACAGGGTTAAGTGACTTGTCCAGGGTCAGACAGCTAGGAAGTGTCTGAGGCCAGCTTGAACTCTCAAAGATGAGTCTTCCTGATTCCCGACCCAATGTTCTACCCACTCTGTCATCTGGCTGCCTTTTGTTTGTACATCATAGTTAACACCACATTCCTATTGACACCTATCATGTAACAGCAATAGTAACAGCAAACATTGGTCAAGAAAACCCAAATGAGAAGTGACTGGGTCTGGCTGTGGACACAGCGTTCTGCAGCTTTAGTGCCCCGTGTCTCTACCAGCAGGAGGGAGGTGGGGTTTTTTCTTTTGTTCTCAGGAGCCAAGATTGGTCATTACAGTTAATCACAGTTTTATTGCTGTTTTCCTTGACGTTATTTTGGATCCTGTTTTCATGGGTCTACTGTTTTCAGCTTGCATTAGTTCATCTAGATTTTCTTTTGATTTATCAGTCCTTTACTATAAGAAAATAGTCACTGGACACTTACCATAGGGAATATAGCATTTCCCCCCTTAAGGAGCTTATAGTCATGGGGTGCAGTGGAGAGAACACTGGACTTGGAGTCAGGAAGACCTGAGTTCAAATCTGGCTCATGCACTTATTAGTGGTATGAATCAAGTCATTATGCTCATGCTGCCTCAGTTCCCTCCTCAGTAAAATGATGACAATAATATCGCCCTCCCAGTATTGGTTGTTTTGAAGATCATGTCATATTGTGTACACCTTAAAGCATTATATAAATGCAAATTAGCTAGAGGAGAAGAAAAAGAAGGAGGAGGAGGAGGAGGAAGAGAAGGAGAAATAGAAGAAGGAGGAGAAAGAGGAGGAGGAGAAGGAGGAGGAAGAGGAGGAAGAAAAGAAGAAGAAGAAGAAGAAGAAGAAGAGAAGGAGGAGGAGGAGAAATAGAAGAAGGAGGAGAAAGAGGAGGAGGAGGAAGAGGAGGAAGAGGAGGAAGAGAAGAAGAAGAAGAAGAAGAAGAAGAAGAAGGAGGAGGAGGAGGAGGAGAAGGAGGAG
>CM053599.1:181726517-181742531 GCA_028646575.1 Pseudocheirus occidentalis | reverse complement strand
TTAGATTTTCTTTGAAGTAGACTCAAGCTGCGGCTTGGGAGGCTCACTCCTGCTGGCCGCCCTGGGTCCTGGCCTGCTGGCCTGGCCATGGCTGCGGTTTTGGGCTTGGTGGTCTCAGCTCTGGTGTGAGCTGCCCCTCTGCAGTCCCTGTTCCTCATGCCTTGGCAGATGTGGAGGTGCTGGAGGCTGTAGAACCTCTGAAGACTGTCTGCGGGGCTCGGCTCAGCTCAGCACAGCTCCTTCCCACCACCCCAGGCCTGGCTGTGGTCTCGGCTTCAGGCTGTTCCAGCCTTCGCTCCCCGGAGCAGTGCTGAGCCCCTGGTGCCGAGCTGCCTTCAGGGAGACGTGTGTTCTCTGTATTTTTGTGAGTCTGAGAGTCCTAGTCTTTCCTAGACTTTGTCTGGGCTCATATTTTATGGGTGTTTAGGGTGGCAATGTGGGAGCTGCGGGACCTTGCTGCTTCTACGCTGCCATCTTGGCTCCACCCTCCTTTTGTATAATTCTTTTTTCTTAAGTTTTGGGGATTAGAAAACTTTGCAGAAAATAACTACTCCCGTCATCTTGTCGATCATGTAAATTTAATGTGAAATTTCTTAAATAGTTATGCATATGTAGTGATAGACTGGGCTCACATATGTAGTGAGGCACACCTGTAAAAAGGAATGTCCTTGGGACAGAGGTTACACATTTTTCCAAAGTCTACATGTTAACCTACTTACTTCAAGAAATATTCAATACAACAAAATTCCAGTGAAGCAAAAGAATTTAAAATAATTCCAAGGGACTTGACCTCTACTTGTATATTATAAACGCTCACTAAGTATAGTTTTAAAGCAATTTGAGATGCAAAATGGTTAGACATATGATCATACATACTATTTACTTAACAAGTCCATATCCTAGAGAAAATCCTGGGGCAGGACAGTGCTTATCATTTTGCACATTCTTTTGCAAATGTTCAAGATTTTACAAGAATCCAAGGGCATTTTGCTAAACTCCTCTTGTTAAAATTCAAAAGAGAAACATAACAGAAGTCTTTCTAAGTGGAAGCTTGGGCTAAGTAAACAATAAAGGAAACCACAAAGGACAAGTTGGGTGCTCACTGTTCTTGCCAGTGAGATAACTAAGCCCGATCAGTGACAGTTGCCTTAGAGATGGGCTACCTCCTGGAGTGCACTGCAAATGAATGTGCCTCAAAGAACACATTAGGAAATTACATTAAATTAAGCATTTAGGGCTCACTCTGCATGCCACAAATTCACCAACCCAAACCACACACACATACCCCCCCTAAGAGTCCTATTGTCCTACCAAATGTCCCTGACTCAGAGGTTCTCTATCAGAATGGCTACACTCTTGTTTTAGTCCATTACCCAAGTGTGCTTTCCTCAGGTAAGTCTAGAGTCAACCAGTGAAGAAAACTGCCAAACACTGCGCCTGATTCTTTTCAGTGTCCAAGTCTCTGCTTCGAAGACACATGAGAGAAACACATTAATGGTCTCAAGTCACAAGGGAATCATTCAGTGCACAGCGACAGTAATGATCCGACGGTACCCTAGGGGCCCAAGAGAGTTATTGTGTCCCACTAAGTACCTAACTTACCACTAGACAATGACTTAGGACAGAAGAGAGAACAAAGCTACTTAAATTTTTCACTCACAAAGTGGAAGTTAGATCTAAAAAACTTCCTCTCCCAAGGCATTATCAATATAGAGCATGAACCTTTGACAATGATAGTAGTGAAGCCAAAAACTTGGCATACTTAAGAAGTAAACGTATAAGACCTTAAGTTTGTCCTCTGTTTTTGCTACTTCTCCATTCTGTTACATTTCATAATCTATAGATTTTATAGCTCATAACAGGAAGAGCAAGCAATGTGCAAAACCTCCCTGTGTCATTATATGACCAAAAAAGACTGCCTTGAAGGTCAGGGGTGATAGCAATCCTGGAGGCAATTTATTGTGTGAAAATGCTCATGCAGTTAGCCAGGATTGCAGGCAACACATCATCTATTCTAATTGTAAACCAAATCTTAAAGAATAACAATAGCTGGAAGGAATGTAGAAAACTCAGGGAAATGAACAAGAGGTCCAGTAGCTCAAACACAGAGAGTGGAGTACAGAATTTTAAGTTTTGGGATCCCACACACATATGACGGACCCATGGATCCAAAGGAATGAATGAATTTACCAAGGATCCTCCATGTCCTTCCCACCAATCTCTCTACTCCATATTATTTCTCTCCTTTCCTATTTCCAGAGTGGCTGGGTCAAAGTGGCAAACTCAAACGCTTACAAAAACCACTTCTTCCTTCTAATTCTTCTTCTTCTCAGTCCTGGAAGCTAAAATATGATGTTTCTTGATGAACCAAAAAGTTGTATTTAGTGAGCCTTTAAAAGAATTCAGACTTTTCCTCTAGGTTCCATAGAAGCATCCCAGGAATAGCCAGGGACTCCAACACCAAAGAAAATATTTCTGGTATGTGCTTCATAATAGGGGCCATTTAGCATCAATGTGCTGGATGTGTTTACTAAGAAAAAGTTAATGCCAGCAGAAACTAACCATTATGTGTGGGGTAGGGGCAAGGAAGAGGATTCTTTCTAAATCAGAAAGGTTACTAGGATGATAAAAAGAAGTGGATACATAAATAAATAATAGAATAATACTATAAAAATATTTTTAGACCCAGCCAGTCCCTGTCCATGGAAGTCTATGAAGTTGCTGCCTGTTATTTTCATTACTGATAGAAGATGATTACTACTAACCATGAAGTGGAAATGGAGGGAGAGGAAGAAGAGAAGAATTATGTAGTATTTGATTGGCATGTTTTTCATCAGTGTTTCCCCCCCTCCTAGAAAGGTCCACATCACTTCATCAGGTGAAGTCTCCAAATAGAAGCTTAAGTCTCATATACACAGAGAGACTGACAGTGAACATCAGAACAATCCTTTTATTGTCAGATTTCAAATTGGAAAAAAGCATCGTGGGAAGGGAAAGAAGCATTCAAGGAAATTGTTACATATGTGTACACTTTTGCATTATGCATGTTGTGGAATGCATCCTGAGAGAACTGAGTACTGCAACAAATAGCTCTGTTGAGGGAATTGAGCCAGCTGGAAGAGACAGTCTAGGCCCTTAGATGAGAGAGGGGAAACTGGTCTGAGAAGGAAAGCTCTCATCCTTGGACACACATATAAGATTTCTACTATCCCCTCTACTGTGGGTACAACCGCTGGTGCCGATTACACAGTTCTACAATTTCTGCAGTTCCAAAAGGGAATTCCTCACTCTAGTGGCTTTCTTTTATAATTGATGCTGGTTATCATAAAATATTGCATGGAAGGGCTAAGATAAGCATGTAAGAAATCAGCTCCATTATGATTAAAGGCACCATGGCATAATGGATAGAGAGCTAAACTCAAATCAGAAAGATCCACGTCCAACTTCTGTCTCTGACACCTACTGACTGTGTGACCCTTGGCAAAGTCACCTAATCACTGTATCCCCACAGGAAACTCTCTAATCCTATACTGTATTGTCACAAGAGTATGCTGAAACTGGCTTGTACTGGCCCCAATGACATCTCAGAAATCTGCCAATGCCACGTGTTAGGGCTTCATTATTGTTTTGTGGATTGTCTGGGTTTAAGAAAGTGGTGGAGAAATGGTAATAATGTAAATTAAACTTACAAGTGTGTGGTGTCTCTATGTGTGTGCACACATTTACACTTTTTAGGAGCCATTTGTTAATCATTTGACAGAATCCTTTGGCTATAAACATGATGATCTGCATTAGAAGAGAAAGTTTCTTTATCAAGAATTTCAGTGAAATCTCCAGGCAGTCCCTATCTCTATCTCTATGCTAAGAGGCATTTTGTTAACAAAGAATAAGCTATCAGTACCCTGTCTATTACCACCAGGAGCAGGGACAAAGGAAAAGAGAAGAGGAGGGAAGAAAATATAGTTATCCTTTCTACATCATCACTTTGCCCATTGAGGTTTCAATACATTGTAGGTAGGCATAAAAAATTAAATGGGAGTTTGGAGGGGGGAGGGGTGTTTTTCAGAAGCCCCAGAAAACATGCAAAGGCCAGCAGATGACAAAGAAAAAGTTCAGAAACTCAGAAAGGCATAAAATATATGCAGAGTATTGTGTAATATCAACATATTTTATCTTTTGTTGTCATAATAATTCAGACTTCTCTGGTATGAAGGTAGGGCCATAGAATCTTACATGGATTTTCCAGGTCTTGGGAGTGTCATACTCCTAGACCCTATGATATTGAAGGGATAACTGTAATCCCCATGGAGCCAGGCAATGCATCTCTCCATCACCATGACCCTCAGCTTCCATAGACAGCTACTTCATGTACTCAGTTCGAAGCGTTCATCGGTACTAGGTAAGATTTCCCAGAGACATGCAGGATAGAAATCAGACAAGAGAAGGTGTGGAGGTCAGTGCAGTCCTATTTCTGACTTCATATATATGCAGTGCACTCTCCCTTCAGACTTCTCCCTCACCTATTCATAACATATGGATGGACAGGTCGGCTAAGCAGTATAAAACATAATATTAGTGAGCCACACCTAAAGAGACCATTCCCATGTTCTTTAGATGAGACAGTCTCCACCTTGAAAGGAGAAATTCTGGCTAAGGAAAGGCTTAAAAAGAAAAAAACAGTTTACTCTTGTCCAAAACCAGGTTTCCTTATGTATAATAATGATGATGATGATGATCATGATCATGATGATGTTGATAGGGATCAGATCCGGAATTTCAGTGATATAGGGAACTAATACATGAGGAAATTCCTTCTACCAGGTGAATCCCTTCTTCACAGCCTCTAGCTTAGAGAGTTGCCTAGAATGGTGAAAGGTTAAGACTGATATGCCCAGGACTACATAGTCAGCATATGCCCAAGGTAAAACTTGAACTTGGGTCTTCTTGGCTCTGAGGCCAACTCACATTAAGATTTGCTAAGTATTTTTCTAAAAAGAAAACAAACAAAAACCCTCACAAAGCAGGTAATATGGGTAGTATTATGCCCATTTTATAGATTGGGAAAAAACAAAGTCAGAGGGATTGAGTGATTTGCCCAGGACCACACAGCTTAATGAAGAGCTAGGACTTAAGCCCTCCTTTTCTTAACTGGTAAGTTCTCTACCCTTGTCTTTCTGGTAAGTAAATACACTTTTAAGTAAATAAAATTTTCTTTTTAAACACTAAAAAAGAAACTTCCGTACTCTCAAATGTATGAGTTCTTGGGTGAAGAATTATGATCATAGGCAATAAAATTCAGCCTGTTGGGAAAAAAAAAGTTTTAAAAAATCCTAATCTGCTATTTGTCCATCCTCTGTGCAGGGTATCAGCGTATCATTTGTGCTCTCATCTAAGAGCTGCCTGCCCTGATGCACCTCACCACCACTGCCAAATTAAAGACAGTTTTTTTTTATTCCATTATTTCTAAAATGTACTATTGCCGGTGCAACATGCAACGCACAGAAGAACTAGGAGAATTAAAACCATGCAATGAAACAGCTTCTTGACGGATAAAGCTATGGAAATTTTAGGCTCCATTTACTTCTCAATCTAATTTTGTCCTCCGATGCACATTATGCCTGAAATGGGATCTCATGTGGTTTGATCAGTGCTCTTAACGCGTGCAGAAGCAACGAGGCTCCTCTATTGTTGTTTCCTTCCTGTGCTACGGCAATACTTCTAATGAGAGCAGCCCAGCAGGTACTGAGAGGCAGTATCCTTAGTAATCACTCTGCTACTGGAGAGATGCTAGAGAATAAAAACAATCTGCAGTTTGGAAATGTTAACATCCCCACAGTCTCCATCCCTTGCCAAAAGGCTTTCCGGTCAGGGTAGAGACTGCTCCTTCTAAAACCTTAGGCCAGTTGCAATGCACACATACATGCACAATGCACAAAGCACGTCTCTTCTCTACATCCCATTAGAAGAAAGGAATTTGGATTTAACTTTGAGAAAACAAAAAAATGAAGTTTTGCATTTTCCCCACTGAAAGTTCAGAGCTTCACAGGCCACTTGAAAAAATCAGATACCAAAAGGTATTTGAATCGATGAACATTTATTAAGTGCCTATGATAATGTCCAACATACTCAGGATACAAAGACCAATAATAATAATAATAATAATAATAATAATCCCAGCTTCCAAGGAGTTCACATTCTATGGTGGAGGAAAAGTACAGAGGGGGAAGGGAGCAGCTACAACATGTTCTTAGACAAGTTGTTGTTGTTGTTCAGTCTTTTCAGTCATGTCAGACTCTTCATCTCCTTTGGGGTTTTCTTGACTGAGGTACGAAAGTAGCTTGCCATCTCTTTCCCCAGCTCATTTTACAAATGAGGAAACTGAGATGGACAGGATTACATGACTTGCCCAGGGTCACACAGCTAGTATGCATCTGAAGCTGGATTTGAACTCAGGAAGATAAGTCTTCCCGGCTCTCTATCCACTGTGCCACCTACCTGCCATTTTGGACAAGTCCTCTTTATATAATGGGTTGTCAAGAGGCAGAGGACACAACCAACTGAGAGAATATGAAAAGGCCTTGTATAGGAGATGGCACTTGACTTGAGCTTTGAAGGAAGAGTGAGATTCTGATGGGTAGAGGTGAAGAGAGTGTATTCTAGTCATGTTTAATGAGAAGTGCCCCTGCCCCATTTGCCCATCTAGTCTACTCACATATCTAGAACTGGTAGGCTAACAAAATGAAGATCAAAACCATCCATTGAGAACTTTCTATGAATTGCTGACAGAAAACATCTGGCTCTTTTTTTTTTTTGGAGAGGGGAAGATAAGGCAATTGGGGTTAAATGACTTGCCCAAGATCACACAGCTAGTAAGTATCTCAAATGTTTGAGGCTAGATTTGAACTCAGGTCCTCCTGACTCTATGGCTGGAGCTCTATTTGCTCCCCCAACAGCCTGCTCTTCTGCTACAGTGCCTAGTTCCCCCAGAGACCAAATCTTTCCTCCACAGCCTCCCCCACCTTGTCCACTGTCCTTGATAGCAATGTGACCCTTCTTCACTCTTGTAAAGCACCTAGCACTGTGTATTGCACATGGTAGATGCTTTGTCAATATTTATCCCTTTCCCTTCAACTGCCATTCCTATATATGACACCAGAGATTTATCCTTTCTCTCTCTCTCTCTCTCTCTCTCTCTCTCTCTCTCTCTCTCTCTCTCTCCCTCTCTCTGTTTCTCTCTCCCTCTCTTTCTCTCTCTCTCTCTCTCTCTCTCTCTCTCTCTCTCTGCTTCTTAACCTTTCGTCCATTAACTCAGACTCATAAAAGTTCAGAACTGAAGGCAACTTTAAAGATAATTTAATCCAGTCCCTTCATTTCAGAGAGCAAGGAAATTTCCTTTCCACCTGAAAACACACCGGGTGTCACACTCATCTCTGAGAAGCTAATACTGACAACCTGCCCATCCAGGTGTTTTCCTGTCTCTTTCCTTTGCCATCAAGGCCCAGAAGCATACCATTTGCTCTGACTATCTAATTAAGCATGCTAGTTAAATATAAAATTATCCTACAAACCATAAACATTTTCAAAGAATTAAAATTTAATATAATATTATATACTTTTTATACATTTACTTTTTCTGATGTCTCTGAAGGCACTTCAGTATCCTGCTCAGGGCCATCATAATGAACATCAACTACCATTGTCCCAACAAAGCATGGAAGAAATAAGTGATAGAGTTCTGATTAACATAATATCAGATACATATTTTATCGTTTAATATATCACACATAGTATAGGACAAACGTTTTCAATGTATATTCTCAGCTTATCCATTTTGTTTAGTCCCGTAAGCACTTTGCTTACAAGCTATCTTAAACTAATTATTTCACCATTGAATTCAAATGAGCACAGATGAAACAGAATTACTCATTTTACACTATAGGATCCTGGTTATTAGTAAATTCAGATAAGTGGAGCAAGGTAGAGATGGGGTAGCCATGACACTTCATCAAATTAGGAGACATAAATGTAGACCATGAGTAGGCAAGTTTGAGGAAACATAGTCCATTGATCTGCCAATCAATTGTTTTCAATTTTGGCTTCAAGGAAAGAAATGAAAGTGGTATCAGACAGCATCAGAGGTCAGTGGTGCTAGTGGTTTCTAGACCATCAGGAGGCAGTCATATCTTCTGAGTTATAGCTCTCCCCAACAAGAAAATATTAGCAGGAAGAAAAGGCAGTAGCTAATACTGTGGACGTTTTTTTCCGTCACAGTGGCCCTTCTCTCATAGCTTCAGGAAGGAAATTTGGAGTAACCTCTGCCTTTTGCTCCCTACACTGAATGAATTATAAAATAAAGTTCTATTTCTCTTTCTATGTGACATCAAGCACAACTATAATTTCTTCTCTACTACAACAATAATAATGAGAATAACACCCTCAAAGTCCAACCCATTGTTTATGCTGGGAGAGGAGGGAGAAGGGAGAAGGAGTGGAAAAGAAGAGCAAGGTAGGTGAATGTCAGTAAGAGTTATATAATCTGGGGGCTTTGTGTTCCCTAAAACCATTATGTAACTGTGAAGGCCTGGAATGAGCCCTGTAATGAATTGGACTACAGTCACATTCTTTAGTCCTCTGATCAGTGTGGTGCAATTGCTTTTAAAGATCAAAGAAATGTACTGAGTTGTTTAAGCAAGACATCTTAACCTTTTTCCACTTATGACCCCTTTAGCACTTCTTAAACTGTAGGTCACAACTAACTAGCTCTATTCAAAACTACCACCATGGAGTGGCAAGCTTGACAAAGAGGCTAGCAGACTAAGTAGCACTCCTTTGTGTTACGGTACCATAAGGAGGCAAAATACAATGGTATGAATCAGACACGCCAATACCCTACCTGCTGAAAATAATTCTATGTGAACAGCACTGGGAACTAAAGGAGGAAAGCTATAAGTGTTCTTGAAATGGACTAAAGAAATTAATACTCTCATTAGGCATAAAAACTACATCATAACTAGACTTTACCAAATATAGGAAAAGACGTCATATGCCTTTTGTGAATGGTACCCTCAACTCCAAATTGTGAACCAGTACAAGAAAAATGTAAGAAAGAACTTCATTCCTAAACCTGGATTAGACAAAATAAGAGATGAGATAAAGGAAATACTAAAATCTTAGGAAGGAAAGTTTTAAGTACCTGAAGCCATTGAAAATCTTCCCTTAACACAAAGTTTACATATTATGCCTTATAACCAAATGGATGTCAAAAACAATGATGTCTCAAATGATTTTGGAAAAAAAAAAGATGGGTATACTTCAGATTGGAATTTCCAAATGATGGGCTTCTTGTGTGCATTTGATGGCATGAATCCATCTAGTAGACCAACCATATGAAAGCAGATTATTTTGAAAATCTGTCATCTGCTACCACAATTATGAATGAATGAACTCAGTTACAATATTTGACAGAGAGTGTATGAACATTTCAGGACCTATACACAGATTATATTCAGTGGCCATTCTCATGCTAAGAACCATAAGAGCAAAGGTAAAGATATCAAAGAGAATCCCCAAGAGTGGAAATTAAGTACCACAGTGGTAGAAGTAACCTTAACATCTCCATTAAGAATTACATCAATTTCTAGCTGGCATATGAGGCAGAAAAAAAACTTCAAATGCATAATGCTCAATTAAAAGAAACAAAGAAACATGGGAAACAGAATCTTGGAAACAAAATCACATCAGAAATTCTAGATTCCCTTAATCAGTTAAAGCAAAATTCACAAGATTAAGCCAATATATAAAGTCAAAGGACCACAAAATACAAATAAACAGGTCACTGTTGATCAAAATCTTTATCACAGAAGCCTGAGAAACAAAGATATCAGAAGAGAGAGAGAATTCCTGAAGAAGGAGAATGTACAAAATTTCTTTTCATCTTTATCATCTCAAGAAGTACAAGGCAAGTTGTATAAAAAAAAGAAATATGAAGTTAATTCACTATTAAGATAATGAATGAGAGAGTAATTATATCACAGGAGTACACCAAAACTCCAGCTTCTCCTCAAAACTAGAAAGCATGAAGGCAAGCTAAGAGCCATAATTATATCTCAAAGGCTTGACAATGATGCATTTACTACTACAAAATAACTGCTAGTTCCTCTTAGACTTAAGCCTAACGCTGCCTTTCTTAACAAAAGTCATCATATATCTACTACCAAAAGATGAGAATTCTAGTGACCCATCTACATCTAGGTCCATTAAATAGTTGTTGACTTGACGTAAAGCATTCACAGCATTTATACTAAAAAAAAAATCTATAAACAATGACAAGAAAATATATTGTCTGAGAAGCAAAATAAAAAAGTATGCCAAAACGTCCAGGATTATAAAGAGCAGCTTATTATCAATCTGAGGATTATTGAACAAGTCATTCGAAAGCACCTTGATTCTTATATTGTCTTTATTTTCAGAAGTCTTTTGACTCGGTTCCATACTCATGGCTTATGCATGTACAATACATATATAAAGTAGATCCAAGAATAATGAGAATGTCCACATGAAAAACTATTCTCTGTTTATAGTAAAAATGCATTGTCAATGTAAGACTAACTGTAACAAAGTGAACCATTTTTAAGGAGACAGTTTGAGCCTATTAAGTTCTTTCTGCCTAGCCTGAGTCTTATGATCATCTTTCCCAAACTGAACTAAAATTAAATAGTAAGTCTAATGAAAGCATCATATTAATCAGTTGTTATACTTCAGTGAAATCAAGTCCACTTGGATTGTAAAGTATAAAATTCTAAATGTACATCAAGGAAAAAATAGACTGAAGACTTTGAGCCTGAATTCAAATCAATGTAATAAGGCAATACTCATATTTACTTATCAATTGGTCTCTTTTAAGCAAAACATAATACTCATAAAACCATCAATGGGAAAGTTATAGTACACTCCATACATGTTAAAAGACTTTTTGGGAGCATCATCCTGAAATCAAAGCTCAACAGGAAAAACACATTTAAAACAATGAGCACCTATGTCATGTCAGTCTGAGTCTATGCTTTCAGAATTCAAATAACCACAAGAAGTTTATAAAGTATTCTGAAAAAAAATCCCTGTAATGCTAATGAAATACAGAACCCATCATCCTAAAAACAGATATAGAAAGAAAACACTTCTTTGTCTGAAAGGAAGAAGAATACATATTCTCAAGGAATATAACAAATAGGTCAAAAACTTCTACCAATAATTCTGGGATAAGTAAACATTACTTCACCAAGCAATATTAAATGTCTATAACAAGTATGAGTCATTGAATTTTCCAAATGTCAGCTAAAATTGCTTTGTCTCAGGATGAAACACATGAGATGGCTAAAATCCAAGAGCAGCATCAAAAAACCCTCTACAGGTGATAACCTCACATGAAATAAGCCAACAAAATGTCACATGAATTTAGTCAAAAATTCATCAACAAAAAGTGTCAAGCAATGACAGTAATGCAGACTTGTTTATGGGGAAAAATGAGTTTAAAATGACAATAGAAGACTGGGTTCTTGCCACCTGAAATTATAGAAAGATTATCCTTTAGTATGGATTTGGTGATGAAGGCAGTTTTTGCAACAATCAAAAAAACAGTAAAAATTGTGTATGTTATATAAATTTACCACCTACCCCACACCTAACAAGTTGTGATCCATGGCAGATATTTTATTTCATAGAATGACAGATGACAAACCCCATTCAAACAATGAAGTTCTCCAAGCATCCTGGAGAAGTCAACCACTGAATTGTCATCTACAATCAGTTGGATATAACATTGGTCCATAAAAAAACTTTTTAAATGACATTTTAAATATATGTTACCACAACAAAAATTAACAATTTCCAACATATATAGAATAAACAAGTCTTCAAAATGCAAAGATATAGCAGAAAAATAAAAATTATATGGGAACAGATTGATGTCATCCCTAATGTCTGCTATCAAAGTTATACTGAGAATACTTTTTTTTTTGCTTTTTGGAGGGGTGGAGGAGAGGGCAGGGTAATTGGGGTTAAGTGACTTGCCCGAGGTCATACAGCTAGTAAGTGTTAAGTATCTGAGGCTGGATTTGAACTCAGGTCCTCCTGACTCTAGGGCCAATACTCTATTCACTGTGTCTCCTAGCTGCCCCTGAGAATACTTTTAATGAACCTATGGAAGATGAACATACATCCTAATACCATTCAGTTGATATTCAATTTTTTAAAAATTATTTTATCTAATTATAAAACCACACATGGAAATTATACATAAGGGAATAGTAACAATCTAGTCATTTGTCCCAGGACCATCAGACTAAATGAGATTAAATTTTCCTATACCAATAATAATGACTCATTTCTATATTGCTTTGTAGTTGCAAAACTTTGCATACTTTGTATCATTTGATTACTATTTAATGTTTATTGTTTATCATTCATTCTCAAAGAGGACTAATGACATCAGAAGGGTGATGTCTTGATTTGCAAGTGAATTAGATTTAAGTGAGGCAGGGCTGTGCAGAGTTACCAGCCTCACTCTTTCCTCCAGAATCATCTGAGTCCAGCAGCAAGAAATAGGTCAGGGGATGGCTAGGTGGCGCAGTGAATGGAGCACCGTCCCTGGAGTCAGGAGTACCTGAGTTCCTGAGATCAAATCTGGCCTCAGACACTTAACACAAAAAACTAGCCTGTGACCTTGGGCAAGTCACTTAACCCCAACTGCCCTCCAAAAAAAAAAAGCAAAAAAAAAAAAAAAAGAAAGAAAGAAATAGGTCAGGATGACTGGAAGCAGCCCTGGATGCAGCAGGAGACCTTGCTCTTTTTAGGTATCTTTCACCCAAACTTTTGCAATGCTTTTCTCAGTGTATTCTGATAGCTCCAACCTCAGGCACCCCTCCAATTTGTCTTTACTATGACAATCATAGTCATGACCTCTGCCTGTCACTATATGCTATCTGAAATGCACCTTTTGATGACTTTCCACTGGTATACAGACTAGCTTCTCCAAAATCTTTCACCCAAACCTCTGGCTACAGTTGCTACAGTACATCTCCTCTTACTCCAGTTGTTTCCTCTACTTGTCTTCATGCTATTCAGCAAAGGTCAGGATTTATAATCTAAACACCTGAATTTGAGTCTCATGTCTTCCACTCATTAACAACATGACTTTTAATATCTCTGACTTTCAATGACTTAATCTATTAAACAGGGCAACTCTTGCCCTATTTCATAGGGTTATTTTGTCAGTCAAATGAGATAATAGAGGCAAAGAATTTTGTAAAAACAAAGAGGTAAATACATGTTAGCTCTTAATGTTGTCATTTTGCTGATCAGAAGTCTTTGTTAGAGGCTTTTGTTGCATTGGTATTGGTTGTAATGTTACGATAATGATAAAATGTTAACATTTGCATATCAGACTTCAAAGTATGAAAAGAATTTTGCATTCCTTCTCTCATTTGATACTTCACAACCATCCTGTTCAAGTAGGTGTTATTATTACTCCCATTATACAGATGAGAAAATCGAGGCTAACAGATGTTAAACGATTTATTATGAGTCACATGCCTAATATCTGAAATGGAATTCAAACCCAGATCTTCTCGGCTCCAGGTCCAGCACACTATCCACTATATTATGCTACCTCTTAGGGAAGAATACGTGAGATGTCCTGGGGGCTGAACAATTAAATTTTCAACTATTTCCACACTTACAAAATGATATTGTAACTCATTTAATTCATTACACTCTTGCAATATTAATGTGTCTATATTCCATTCACATTCTAGCTGACTAAATTCGATAGTCATATCCCACCTAGCATAATTTCATATTAACATAATTAGTAGAATGAAAGTTCCTTAAAAACAGGAATTGTTTTCATTTTTACCTTTCTATGCCCTCCACTTAGCATTTTACCTGTCATGTGGCAGGTGCTTGACTAATGCTTGTTGAATTGAATTAATAATAACCAATCTCCACTATAAAGTTTGGAAATCTTCACAGCAACAGTAGTCAGCCTGCCACCCATTTGAAACATTGTTCCAACAGAACCAAATGCACCCTATAATGTTGTTTCACCTACCATTGTGCTTTTATGGCAACAGCAAATGACATTAGGTGGTGCAAGACATTGCTCTCTTTAGTGGCAGGATGAACCTTTGGTCCTTTCAGTATCCCAGGACCAAGGCTTCTGGACCCTGGCTACATTTTAATGCTGCAGCTTACCCATAGAGTTTTCTTTCACCTCTTGGAAAGCCAGAGGCTGACTAACTGTCTGTATTTTCCCCCCTCTGGGATTGGGATCCTCTCCTGCTCTTCACTAAGACTGGAGTGCCCCTGGGGTCTTTAAAACTGCAGTCCAAATGTTACCAAAAATGCAATTGTGACAGCTAGGCAAAGAGCTGTGAAACGAAAAAATCTATAAAAGTTCAACAAAGCAAGAGAAGGGCAGGGTAGCCAGTGAAATTCTCTGGTTCATGACCACCAGTCAGTGACGTCAGGATTTATAACTGTATTAAATGGCATGACAGTCAGCCATGATATATCAGTTCCCCCCTTCTTCCCAAATCACAGACAATAAAAGCTTTGGCAGTGAAAGTCATTCATCATCATAAAGACTTGAGACACTCTAGTCATCAATTTCACTCACATCTTTAATACACTGGAGAAAGTGTTCGAGTTTAGCACACACACAAAAAAAGAAAAAAAGAAAAAACATGAAGAAAGATTGAACAGGAATAATTACAAAGGTCAAAGGAAGGAATTTCTCGAGAAAGCAAGTTCTGATTAGGAGAGACAGAAGAACGCTGGGTTTTTCTGGGGACCTATTATTAGTACAGTACAAGTTGGCAGCTACATTAAATATGAATACATATAGATATTAGGATGAAGTGAATATTCATTAGTGTGGGTCAAGAAAAGAAGAGACAATAAACTTTCCATTTTAGGTCTTCCTTTAAAACTCTATATTTCTGGTTCTAAAATTGGGCATATAAAATGCAGATTAAAAGGTTATTTATAAATAATCAAGAATTATTTTTCAGTCTCTTGAAAGGCAAAGACACAGCTTCAACCCACTACAGAACTTGCTTTAAATGTCCTGTTGGCACTCTATCTGTTATGGAGGATGGAAACAATAATAAGTAGCTGGAGACAGGCATGAGGGGGAGGGGATTGTTTAGATGCAGTCTTAGCCATGACTGAGTGCCATGCCATAAAATGGGGGCAGTTGGGGAATTATTGGGAGAGACATCAGGGAAATCTGGCTTAGAAAATTATATCAGGTGGAAATCCATAACAGAAGCAGTCCAATCAAAAATAAATAACTGCACAGTTCGACGTTTATCTCGGCTGGAATTTGATTCATGAAAAATTGTACTTAGAAATGCCTAAGATAAATGCCTTATAGCAAAAGCTCTTGTTTATAAAGTACTTTATGGACTTGATATCTTTAGAGCCTCACCATAACTCTGTGAGGGAGTCAGTGCAAGTATCATTATCTCCATTTTACAGGAGGAGAAACTGAGGTTCAAAGAAGTAAAGGAACTTGCCCAGTGACTAGATGGCATAACTTGAAGCTAGATCTAACTCCACAAGCCAGCATTCCTTCCACTCGGCCAGGTTGCCAAGAAGTATTCCAAGCTTTCTATAGTGTTCCATCAGAGAGACCAGAGAAGCACTTCACAGGAGAAGCTATCCATTCTCTTTAACGAGTCATGACATATGATTACAAAATCATGCTTTGGATAAAATGTATTCTTCCATCTTCTGAGCCCCCATTCTCATCTCCTTTCCCCCATATACAGAAACTTGCACCTCTCTCATGGTACTTATTACATTCTGCCTTGAACCATAGCTGTTGGTTTATGTGTCTTATTTCTTCTCCTCCTTTTCTTCCTTCTTGTTCTTGTTTTTCTTAGTCTTGTTTTTCTTTTCTTTCTCCTCCTCTTCCTCCTCTTCCTCCTCCTCCTCCTCCTTCTTCTTCTTCTTCTT
>CM053599.1:181662862-181726017 GCA_028646575.1 Pseudocheirus occidentalis | reverse complement strand
TATTTCTTAGCTTCAGGGATGCCACACTCTCTCAGTTCTCCTACCTCTTTAACTAGTTTTCCTGCCTTTGTTAGCTTTTCAAGGTAAATGTTATCTAAGCTTTTGTCCTTGATCTTATTCTCTTCTTGCCTTGTATTCTTCCCTTCATAAATATCATTCATTTCCTTGGTTCCAATGATCATCTGGCAACCAAATCTCTATCTCTTTCTAATCTTGACCTCTCTTCTGAGCTTCAGACTCAAATTCTCAACTCCATTTAGGTAGCCTATCAGTGCTTACACATTGCTAGGTATTCTTTCAAATGTGTGTGTGTGTGTGTGTTTGAATTTGAGAAAAAGAGAGAGAGAATATTATTCTCATCAACTCCAGAAGTACTGGTTTATGATATTAATTTCTTCACTAAGTCTGAAATGATATGCATCACATCATAGACAAGGGCAGACTTCACTGCTTGAGGTTCCTTTTTTCGTTAGGAGTACCTTGGCCCAGGTTCTCTGTGTCTGGTCTGTTATTATCAAACATGTAATAAGACCATGTTGGTCCAAACGTAGACTTCGCTTCTCCTACCTCAAATCCAGCTACTTCAAAGCCTAAGTGCTTATAATTTGTGTTATTGTTCAGTGTTCACTCATGTACTTTTTATTTAAAAGAAATATCGTTTTAGGATGATATCCTTTATTTGGGAGCAACCTGTTTCAAACAATGTGGTAAATCACTGATAATTATAAAATAACCTAGAGAGATCTTGTTTATGTTGGGGAAATAAGTCATTGTAGCAGCTCATCCATTAAAGGCTAAATACTTGATTTATTCATTGACAAAAAAAAAGCATCTTAGGTAATTAGTCCTTAGGGAATGAGCCATTCTGTATAGCTGATATCTCAGGTAGTGGGAAGGACATTTATTTATTTATGGAGGACATAAATGAAGGACATTTATTTGTGGTCAGAAGACTTGAGAAGTGGCACTAAGTCCTGGTTCTAGCACTTACTAGCCAGCTGACTTAGAGCAAGATTAATTTCTCATACCCTTAATTAACTCAGTTGTCAAACGGGGATAATACTTGCTACTACCTACTTCACTGACTACATTTGACTATTATTCCCTTCAGCACTGATGCTTATTCAAAAAAATTAACTACAATGAATGATTTTAGAGATGGAATGTACACTTCTTTCCCTTCCTTGACAGACCATGCCATGAAGTTGGATTGTAATCCATTGAGTAAATATTTTACCTTTTGCATTTGGAACCGACACAATAGATGAACAAAGAGTTATATCCAGAACTAAATAGGAGGAACAGAACAGAATGTATTTTATGTTGGAATTCACATGGTACACTCAACAATTAAAGTAGCTCAATGGTACAAAACCCCATTTTACAAACCCAGAAATATTCTTCTCTAATGTTAGATGGTTTTAAAATCTTGCCATACAACTGTATCCAGGCAATCAGTTATGGATGATCCAATGGAAAGATGCACTGTGATTACAAGCATGCAACAGGATATCTCCAACAGTAACGTGAGCAAGGTGTCTAGCCAGAAACCTTGAGGGTCTTCACTTCCCAGACTGGCTTTGTTTGACTAGATGAAACACCATTCTTTGTCTCATTTTATCCTAGCTCTAGTAATTGAATGGGCATTGCCTCAGTCAAAGTGAGAACTTAGAAAGACCTTAGTTTAAGAAGGCCAAGGTCTCCCACTACATCTAGGGCCATCTCCATTTCTAGTTTACATTTTGCCACTGGACCCAGATGTCTCTGGAGGAGAGAATGAGACTGGTGACTTTGCAAAGGCCTGCCTCACTTAAATCCAATTCACTTGCAAGTCATGACATCCCCTTCCTGATGTCATGGTCCTCTTCAAGAATGAAGGACAAACAACAACCTGTAAGTAGTAGTAGCTGTCCCACTGGGGCCCCAACTGACCAGTTTCAATTGAGCAATGTAGCTCCTCCTTCCCTTCCTTCCTTCCTTCCTTCCTTCCTTCCTTCCTTCCTTCTGTCCCTCCTTCCTTCCTTCTTTCCTTCCATCCTTCCTTCCTTCTTTCCCTCCTTCCTTCCTTCCTTCCTTCCTTCCTTCTTTCCCTCCTTCCTTCCTTCTTTCCCTCCTTCCTTCCTTCTTTCCTTCCTTCCTTCCTTCCTTCCTTCCTTCCTTCCTTCCTTCCTTCCTTCCTTCCTTCCCTCCTTCCTTCCTTCTTTCCCTCCCTCCCTCTTCTTCTTTTCCCTCTTCTTCTTTTCCCTTTTCTCCCTCTTCTCCCACCTCTCCCTCCTTCCTATCCCTCTCTCCATAAAGGGAATCCTCAGGTGTTGTGCCCAAAAGAATGTGAATTTTGATCCCCGAAACCTTGCAAGATATCTTGGGGTTTATGGGCTAGATTTCTTTTTTATGGACAATGCCTTAAACCCAAATCACTCTGACCATCATTCATTGGTCAACAGGTCCCAGCCCAAGTCTCACTTGGTCATTGTTTGGATTCCAATGGTTCAGAGTGAGTGTAAATGGCAATTGTGTCTGTTTGGGTCAGAAATTCTGGGGGTCTTCACCTTCTAGATTGATTTTTTTTTTACTAAGTAAAAGGTTACTTTTTTTGTCTCATTTTTATCTAGCCTTAATCACTGAATGAGTGTTACCTCAGATCAGCTGAGATCTGGGAAAGCCCTTAGCTTAGAAAGGCCAAGACCTCCCACTGCATCTGGGGTGGTCTCCAGTTCTCTGATATATATCTCCTCCCTGTATCCTCTGGAGGAGAGAGTGAAGCTGGTGATTTGGCATGGTCTCACTTAAATTACAGCTTCACCTACAAGTCATGATGTCTCCTTCTGATGTCATGGTCCTCTTCAAGAACGAAGGACAAACATCAGTAACGGCAGATTGTAAGCAACAGAAAGACAATGTTTCTTGATGACCTCAGGGTCATCACTATGTACATCAGGTCTGGTTGTCCCTACGTTATATGATCCCAGTCTGCCAGACTTTTGGATTTCCTAATCTTCCTGTTTCTTCCCTTTCTGTCAGTAGATTGTTAACTGTAACTCCTTACTATCATCAGATGGTTGGTTGGCTGAAGTATCTCTTCTCCCTACTTACAACTCATTGCTTCTAGTCTGCTATGGAGTAGGCACTAAGAGAACTTCATTTGTTTGAATTATTTGTTAAATAAAAGAGAGAGGGGCACTAAGGCATTTTCCTGGGAATAAAATGCTCCTGTATTAATACATAGGTTTAATGACACCTGTTTTGTTTGGAGACCTTTTTTGATTACTTCTTTATTCTCTCTTTTTCTATCATGTTCCAGATACGTAATTATCAGATAGATAAGTTCCAGATAAGGGTTATGTTTCTATACAGGTGTCCCAAAAGTCAGACTGCAATATTAAGCTTTATTAACCTCAGAAGTATTAATGCTTTCAACTAACAAAAATAACATTTCAAAGCCTAATTATACAAAATTTACAAATATTTGTTTTTCTTATTGAAATTCTACATATCCACTCTTTTGTGCTATCCATAGCTCTAGTCAATTTTCAGTCTATAAAAATTTGTATCAGATGCTACTAAGTGACTGAAAAGATTGCATTTATAATCTTACCTTTAATAAAAAGCCCAAAGTTGGTTTGTTTTGTTTTTACAAATGACAGTTTTAACATGATCTCACAAGAAAAGGTCTGAGAAAGTGTCATCCAGAAACTGTCTCACAAGAGATGTCTAATGATAGGGTGCTTCATCTTGTTAAAATTAAAATTTGTTATTCAAAATTCACAAAACTAAGTACATATAAAAGAAATTTAAGTAAAACTATTAAATGACTTTTTGATATTTTGTAGCATTAAAACTTCTGATTTTTGTCAGTTCCCTCTAATCCAACTTCCTTCTTCCACATCCTGGACCCATTTGTGGATGTTAATTCCAAGTTTTGTGAGTTGGACGAAGTCCAGTATAATTTATTTTTAAAAGCTATATACCATGAGAGGTCATTACTAAAATACTGTTTGAGGATATGGTAGAAAGTTACTTCTATGAAATGTTAGCTAGCAACTCCATGCATTTTAAAAGGGAAAATTATGAATTGAAATGACTTAAAAATGAGACTAAATAAGGTATTCTCTTGCATATATATGTCAAAGGCATCGGCAGTGAGTTTTATGGTCATTGTTTCTCTTTCTCTCACACACAAAACACCTGAGCACACATGTACGTGCACACATACATATACATACACAAATTTACACACAGAGACATGTCAATTTCAGATGAGATATGAGTTTATTCTTCACTATTGTCTCTCAGTAAAGAGATTCGGTGCTTGGATCTCACACATTCTCAGGAATTACACTTACTGGCTTATTCTCAATCAGACTTTTTACTTAAAATGAACCTTCTTCACAAAATATTTGAAATAGAAGCAGGTTTGCAATTAATTGATTGGGTAGTAGCTCGTTCCCATCCTCCTCCCATCTTATTTAATAATTTAATATATTGTACCAATCCCATGGTCCCTGTTTATATAAATATATGTGTATACATACATATACATACACATATATACATACACCCACACACTAACATTAGTCTAGATTTAACCCTTAAGGAGTCCATAGTAGATTGAGGAAGGTCTGAATACTGGTTCATGTCTAGAGTAGGATAATGAAAAAAATCTCTAAATTATGCTTTTATTTCTACTGACCCTACTTCAGTTCCAAAGACCAAATGATAATTTGTTTTTGCTTGTGCTTTAATCCTCAATCAAAAGCGTTTGAATGTGAAAATATTGACTGAATTCATTGTCATAAAATTTAAGGTATGACATTTTAATATACCTCAGACTCCTAAAATTCATTGACCATGGTAAAAACTGGCTTGTAATTAAGATATAGCCTGCTAGTTAGAGATATAATAAGTTTGTTTAAATCATAAACGGGAAATAATTCTCAATTTTTCTATTTGTTCCTTTCCGTTGTAGACAATAGGCTTCAGTTTTTATTCATATCAAGGCTGAGGTTGATATCTGTAGCATGGAAGAACTCTTTGAAGATTGATCAATTATGTTGGTGTGTTTATATTTCTATTATGAAGTACTCACACTTCTGAGTCTTGCTTTATGCATATTAACGACATCCAGTACATGTCAGGAGCAGAACTTGAACCCAGATTAACATGATTCTGAGGCCAGCCTCTATTCACTACACTAGGCTTCCTGTCATCTTGTTATCCTAATAATTCATCAAATCATTATTTCAAAAAAAAGATAATGCAAAACCAAAATAGCCTCCTTATGATTTGAATTATCATGAATTCCCAAATATTGGGGTATAAATGAATTAGAATATATTGTATGCATATATGAAACATATACACAAAAGCACATTTAGTTCATGGTCCTCCATATTTCAGATTATTCATTTTGTGGGTTATCTGTGACAGGATTTAATGTCCAGTTTGATCTTATTTATCTGGCATGATTGAGGTCTATATTCCAAAAAAATAAATTTCCCATTCAACTAAAGCTTACTCCTTTAAAAAAAAATTTTTTATCATTTTGTTGAAAAAATTTTTTAAAATAGGTTTTACAATTCTCAACTATCTTAAACAGATTATGTTGTAGAACCTTTTGGGTAGAAAGCTGGCCTTCATGCTAGAAAGATCCAGTTTTAAGTGTTTTACACATAGTAGCTATGGGATCCTGGGCTTCTCAGTATTCTAGACCAGTGTCCAAACTGAGGCTGAGATTCCCAGGAGACCATAACCTGACCCCAAAGGGTATGTGATCAATCAGTGAGTTGGAAGATGGGGCACATTCTGCACTCCCCATGATGCCTATTTGCAGGACTTTGTCTCCAGCACAATCACAGCTACTCTCATTCCCCAGTATCTCCCAATCCTACCCTTTCCCTCAGTCTATCAGGTCAATCAGCTTAGCTCCTCAGGATCGTTATGACTTTACTGCCAAAGGCAGCTGTATCACTGGGAAATTACACACACACACACACACACACACACACACACACACACACACACACACACACACACACACTTCTCCTGGTCCATGCCTTCATGGCTATGGCAGGTATCCCTCAGCTCTGAAATGGTGACTAAGGAGCAAGACTTCTGCCTCCCTCTTCCCTTGCCCCCTCCCTTTTAGTTTTGTATGGGCCATAAGGAATTGTGCAAGATGAGCAGGCATGGATGAATTGGGACGAATCATAGATCTTGTTAGATACCTTTCCTCTGAAACCCACTTTTCTTCCAAACTTCCATATTATTGTCAAGGGCACCACCATTCTTCCAGACACCCAAGTTCACAACTTCAGTCTCATATTCTATTTCTCACTCGCCTTCACTCTGCATATGCTTTCAGTTGTTAAATTTTGGTGTTTTTATATCCCCATCTTTTCTATCTCTTCCCCTCTTCTACTCTTCTTATTTATTCTACTAGCCAGTACTCCAGGTTAGGATTTTATCTTCTCCATCCTAGATTAATGCAATAGCCTCACAATTGATCTTTCTGTCTCAAGTCTTTCTTTTCTATAATTTATTCTCCACGCACAGCCAAAGCCAATTTTCCTAACCCGTTGGTCTGGCCATGCCACTCCCCTACTCAACAAACTTCAGTGGCTCCCTGTTGACTCTAGGGTCAAATATTACTTCATCTTTGACTCACACTTTTAATCTGTATTTTTGGGTAAATTTTAGACTCACTATTATGATGACCCTCATTATATCAATGTCTACTTTTAAACCAAGGTGCAAATATGGTTATGCTTTCACAGGCTACTGAAGTGTCAGGAATCTTTACCTTTATTCTGTTTCCCCTTAAATTTACTTTTAGTTTATTTCTTTAATTTTTAAATTCAATTCACTTTTATTCTCAGTTTTGAATTCCTTCCCACCCTCCTGTTCCTCCCCCACTCATTGGAAGTCAAGAAAAACAAAACTCATAAAATGTATTGTCATGCAAAACAAATTCCTGCATGAGCCATGTCAGAAGAAAGAATTAAAGAATTGAAAGAAGGAAGGGAAGAAAAGGAAGGAAAAGAAAAAAGTAGACTCAAATCTGTACTCTTGAGTCTATCAGGTTTTTTTTTTTTGCAAGGGGAAGGACAGGGAAATTGGGGTTAAGCAACTTGCCCAAGGTCACACAGCTAGTAAGTGTTAAGTGTCTAAGGTTGGATTTGAACTCAGGTCCTCCTGACTCCAGGGCCACCGCATCACGTAGCCATCCTATCAGCTCTTTGTTTAGAGGCTGATAGCTTGTTTCATCATGAGTTCTTTGGAATTGTGATTGTTATTGTGTTTATCAGAGTTCAATAAGTCTTTTCTTATAATTATTTCTTATAATATTGTTATTATTGTATAATTTACTCTCTTGGTTCTGCTCACTTTGCTGTGCATCAATTCATACAAGTCTTTCTAGATTTTTCTAAAACCTTTCCCTTCATCATTTCTTACAGCTCTTTATCTCTATTCTTTTTTAAGTATCTTTTGTATTTATTTTTTATTCTGAATTTAAGAATTAAAACAAACATTTCCATAATAGAATAGAATAGAAATAAAAGATTATTGCACACAAACCTGCAAATCTATTTTGTACAATTTGCTTTTCCTTTTAAATACATGATAAAGTTATCATGTAACTTTATTTGTTCCCCTGATCCCCTAGATGGCTACCATTAGACACAAACATGTGTCTATATATGTATTCATACACATATAAACATATATGTATGTATGTAAAACCATTCCACACATACTTCTATTTATCAGGTCTTTCTCTGGATGCAGATAGTGTCTTCATTCATATAGCCTTTGCAGTTAATTTGGGTATTTATAACAGTCAAAATGACTTATTCATTCAGAATTATTCTTAAAACAATATTGATGTTAATTTAAACAATGTTCTCTTGGTTCTGCTTATTTCACTCTTCATTTTTTTGTGCAAGTCTCTTGATGTTTTTCTAAGATCATCGAACTCATCATTTCTTATAGCACAGTATTGTTCCATCACACTCCTATACCACAACTTGTTCAGCCATTCCCCAATCAATGGGCATCCCTGCAATTTGCACTTCTTTGCCACCACAAAGAGAGCTACTATAAATATTTTAGAACACAAAGATCTTTTCCCTTTTTCCCTAATCATCTTAGGAAACAGACCTAGTAGTAGTATTTCTGGGTCAAAGGGTGTGGGCAGTTCAATAACTCTTTGGGCATTATTAATGACCCCAACTATCAATTTTTGAGTTCTTATGCTTGCTTTTTATGATTTCCCCCTCTATTTATCCATTATCTACAACTTTTAGTGCTATCATTGTATTTGCTCCTTATAGTCTTCATTTTTTGTTTGTTGCTTTTTATCAACTGAGGACTGGGAAATCAGATGATACAGCTTGTCAGATCTAAATTTAAAAAAAGAGTAAATAGGCTCTTAATAAAGGTTAGAGAGTAAATAAAGGATGTACAACTTACTAGAAGTGAAGTGCGTGAGCTTTGGTGCCTGGATTTTGTGACATCTGTTTTGATTGCCCTGTGGCCTTTTCTGCTTCCTTCTTAGTCCTTAGATGTCTATGATATCATAGATTTAAGGGTGGGAAAGGATGATAGAGATGTTTTAGCTCGAGTCCAGCCTCCTTATTTTAGAGATGGGGAAGCCAAGGCCTTCAGAGTTAGAATGACTTAAAACAAGTAGGTAAGTAGCAAATGTGAGATTTGAACCCAGGTCCTCTGATTCTAAATTCGGTGGTCTTTGCACTGTACCATGCTAAATGTCCAAGAATTATGATGGCCAGATGTGTGAAGTGTTATTGTGTATGTTTCAGGAAATGTACACAGCCTATCAGAATCCATAATATATCACAATCTGAACAATAATGAACTCTGTCACAATAGAGTTTTACTGTGTTCCTTCCAATGATCTTTAATCAAGTCCAAGGTCATCTGAGGGGTTTTTTTTCCTTCCCCAGAGGAGCCAATGAATAAGAATCTCTCAGGATCTTATGGTATGAGTAGTACAGTATTTCGACCTTGAATTCTGTCAGTGACTTGGGATGTGTCAACCATTCTTGTGTTTATTGTGTCATTAAAATGACCTAATATATGGAATCTTTGTATCATATGAAAGGTCAACTCAATTTTATCTGGGGGCTGTCAATATCTTTCTTTGAATCAAGTCTTCTAACCAAACCATCATCTGTTTATGGGTTGCCAATTTGTGTGCAAAGAACTTCTCTGATGATCTGTATATTAAGAAAACAACCAATCTGTGTGATTTTAGGGTCTTGGGAAAGAGTTTTCAGTGAAATGATTGAGTATAAAATGTATAGAGCCTTAAAATGTATAGAACTTAAAAATGTATAGAGCCGATGCATGCTCTGAAATCAGTCAAGTTGAATTCAGGCGTTTCTCAGGGCCTACTGCATCATATAAACCAGTTTTACTTGGTTAATGTGAACAAAGGGAGGAGGTAGAGGGGTTTCTTTGTTACTATTCATCAGTTTTCCTGAACCTATTTTTTTCTTGATCAGTTTTACTCCAATCTTTAGTCTAATGTGTCCCTGAATATGGTTATGTCTCACACAATTACAGAAATCACTGAAGATGGTACTGTGCTCTTCCCCCTTAGAATGAGCTAGCAGCCAGGTGAGACAGAGAATGGGGAACAAAGCCACATCTGGGCCCATCATCTTAATGCAGTGTGCTTAATCTGAATTTTATGGCTTGGAGAACAGATTATAGGGCTTCTGTGAGAGCCTGAGAGTAACACTATGGACACTGCATTTCAATACCTCCTTCACTAATCTTTTCCCCCCACTGCTCCCATTCCCTGGCTGCTCATTTCACGCAGGCACTTAAACATGACGGATAATTGTGTTCTGCTTATCAATGTTTAATTTAAGGGCTGTTCCATCTGACCTGGATGCCCTCTGCCAGAATTGTGGCTCGTTATTGATTTCATGGTCACACCTGTGACATTACCTGCTTTGTAGGAAGTGGGCTCTGACGTCCCTATGAGGCCTTTGCAGTCAGACCTAATTGTCAAGAAGAATAATTGAACTAACAAAATCATTATAGCTGATCTAGGCATTACCACTGTTTTATCTGCCTCTAATTAGGTTGCAGGGATGTCAACTGGTAAGAGTAAGCTTGCCACGCTAGGTTTGGTGATAACAAACACCAGGGCCAACAGAAGAGCTGAAAGTTGTCTTCTTCACTCCCATCCATATTCTTCTCATGCTTTGCAATACAGGAAATCATTTGGTACTGACTGATGGCGACTTAATATAGGAAACTAATATCTAAAAAGTGAGATTCTTAGTGACTCTGACTTGTGGGAAAGGGACTAATTTTATAGATACGTTAGAATCTTCACCAAATGTTGGAGCTGGGAAAAACCTATGAAGAAATGTTATCTTGCTCTATTTCAGAGGTCAAGACTTGGAACAGGGAGAGACTTAAAACATATTATTAAAAAATGCTCACTAGTGGGACTTGACATGAATTTCCTTACTACTTCGTATTGGTGGGCTTATGGCCAATTCTAGTGGGTTCTTGGATCCTTCTTTCTGCCCAGAGATAGACACAAACTGAAGGACCCTCCACTAAGGGATGTCCACCTTTCCCAGGGATGTACCCAGGACAACTTTCCCTGACACCCCGATTCAGTGGTATATGAAGGGAAGTCACACATGAAGGAAACTCACACAAATGGAGAGGAATTTCCCTGGGGCAACCGCTCTAAGGGACTCTCATTCCTTCCAAATGAACAGCAACCTTCCCAGCACACCAGAGCCAGCAGCCTGAAATGATCAACAATTCAACAGCTAAAGAGTCGCCTCTTTTGTCAGCCTTTATGTCTTGGTTAGTGACTGCGTGAATGTGAAATAGGCTGGAGAGAAGGGTGTGGCGATTTGTCCTTACTTCTGTCCTCTGTCCGTGGTTTCAGGAGGCTCTGTTCACGCCTTGTTTTCCTCTCTCTTTTTGCCTTTTCTGTCAAAATGGTAGCTAACTTTGGCCATATCTTAGCGCTCATCTAGTCCAGGTGAGAGAACTGAGGCTTAGAGAATTAAGTGTCTTGTTCAAGGTTACACAGCATTGGTCTCCTGATTCCCACTCTGGTGATCTTCCCAGTATACCACATTGCCCTCCAAATTAGCTCCCATAAAAGTGTCCGTGAGTTACAAATTAACATCTCGTTTTTGCTGTCAGTTTCTGGAAAATGACTATACAGTTGTAAAATACTTTTATTGCTATTTAGGGATTAAGCAGCAATCCAATATGAATGAGTTAGTTTTGTAAATTTTCATTAGTTCACATAGGTGTAAGGACCTGGGGGTGGGTGTAGCATAGAGCACCCTCTTTCCACAAAGGTGAGAAGATGTGGCATCCCAAAGGACACACTACAAAGGGTAAGAGAGAGGGCAGTCACTCACTCCTTTTAAAGTCTTTTGAATGGGTATCTTCTCTTCCTAGTTTTGTGATCAATCCTGTTTAATATCCTCCTTCCCTCCCTTCTTCATCCCCTCCCCTAAACACATCTCATAGGAACCAAGGGATTCAACCAGGAACTTCTGGTTGCCCAGGTCTTTCAATAAGAGGCCAGGATACCTGTGTCAGTAGAATTCGTCAGGGCATATGCTCAGCAACTTCCCAAACTTCCTATCACAGGGACCAAGAGATCAATCTGGATCCTCATGCCCATTAGCAGATACCAGGGCATGTATCCAGCCCCACAGAGCCAGAGAGCAGGCATACCAAAACAGCAAGTGAGGTTCAGGTATCATTAAGCCTTTGCTACAATGGAAACTCACATCAAGATGATGGACAAACTCTAGAGAGCTGAAGTTTTCTTAGTCACCTGCCAAGGCTTTTCCCATGGGGCCATGAGCAATATTGGTGATGAGACATTTCAAGGGAATTGTTCTACCCTTTGTGTCACAGAGAGAATTGCCATGTTGAGTTAAATACAGCCCCAAGACCAGATTACACCCCAGATATCATAAAGGTCTTTGTTCCAGGAAAGAACGAATTTCTTTCTTTCAATAGTATGTTGCATTTTCATTTAAAATTAGAAAAGCTCAACTAGATAGTTCAGAATTATGTGCAGATTATGTGGCCATTTAACATAGTAATTTCATACCATTTATCCATAATACAATAGGAAAACTCAAATGCTTCATATCTTTTGGGAGCACATCCTATATTGTCTCCTTTATGCAAAAGAGACAGATGACAAATGGACAGAGAGGCTTCAGGGAGGGGTGGGAAGAGTAGTAATAAATACACAGTAAGTCAGAAGACAGCTTCTAGTCCTTGCTGTGTTGACCTTGGAACACATCTGATTCTAGCCTTGTCTCCTCTTTGGCAAATAGAGATTGGACTAGATGAATGTCATCCAGGTACCCTTCCCACTCATGATTAGAAAGTGATCAGTTTTGGGCATGGGTTTAATGAGGGTAGAGGAGGGGTGAAGAAACTTCCAGGAAATGTCCTAGTGAACAGATTCAACCAGATCTACCCTAAGGTTCAATACCAATGTTGGGAACTTTTTTTCCCCATGGAGGGTGACACAGAAAAAAATTAATATAAGATCACACTCAATATAAATCAACTTAATCTAGTTGGGTTTTGTTTTTCTTTTTTTATATTCAAGAGCTATTTATTGACTTAACTCTATGAAGAGATTAGGGAGGGCTTATCCACATTGCTTGAAAGTCATATTGAAAGCATCATTTTTTCACTAGAGAAACACAAATTCAATTTTTCAGTTTGGTTGGGTGATAACGGAGGAGTAGGAATAAAAGTAGGAGGCACTAAAGGGCAGGGAAATCACTCCTTAGTGAAAAAAAGCCTTCAGAAATAAGTGGATCAACCAGCGTCCATAACTTTTTGTTTCTGAAGCTTATAGGATAATATGATGCTATTTCTCTCTCCAGTAATAAATGATGGTCATAATGATAATCCGGAGGCTCTGAAAGAGCCTGACGTTGCTTCTGTATCAATTGGACAAAGAAACTTTGATCCAGAGAACCAGAAAACTAGAGAATGTGGAAACTAGAATAAAACTCAGCAGCCTTTGAATCCAATCCACATGCAAAAGGAATGCCCACTATAGCGTGCCAGCCTCTGCTTGAAAATCCCTCAGGAGAAGGAACTCTCCACCTCTTGAGGTAGTCCATTCCACTTTGGGGCAGCTCTAATTGTTAAGAAGTTTTTCTTGACATCAAATCTAAATTTATTTCTTTAACTCTAGCTATTATGCTTGGTTATGCCCTTTGGGGCCAAAGAGAACACACCTAACCCTTCTTTGACATATGTCTTTGGAGACTTGAAAACAGCTAACCTGTCCCTCTCCACGTCTTCTTAAGGCTAAACATGTTTCTTTGTCATGGGCTCAAGGTCCTTCCATCATCCTGGTTGCCCTCCTCTAGACACTCTCCAGTTCATCCATGGTCTTTTTAAACCATGGCACCTCAGAGTTGATCTAATATTCCCCATGTTGTTTGACCATGGCAGAGAACAATGGTTCTGTCACCTCTGTGTTCCTGGAAGCTATGTCTCTCTTTATGCAGCACAAGATCACCTTACCTTTCTTGGCTGCCACATTCTACTGCTGTCTCCCCATTTTACCCTCAGTTTACAGTTGAGGAAACTGAGATAAACAGAGGCTAAATAACATGTAGTCCACTAAGACCACCAGATCATTCTTCAAACAAACTATCTAACCATGTTTTCACTTTCTTGCACTTGTGAAATTGATTCTCTCTTTCATCCTTTTTCTCCCTCTCTCTTCCCCCCTCCCTTTCTCTTTTGTCTCTGTCCTCTCCTATCTGTTTCTCTTTTTCTGTCTCCTTTCCTCCACATATTTATACATATATACAATATAATAATTGTGAATATGCATAAATATACATACACATACATCTATCTATCTATCCATCTACACATATGCATATGGACAAGTGTAGCTCCTTTCTATGCAGTGGTCTTCAAAATGGGAATTGTAGACCCTGCTGTCACTCCAAATACTCCTTCAGTTGCTAATTTTTAAATTTCTACCCCTACAATATATCTTGCATTTGTGTATCTCTCCATTCATACATCCACACTCTAATTAGATCCTCATCACCTCTCACCTGGACTATTGCAATAGTTTCTTAATTGGTCTCCCTGTCTCAAGTCTCACCCCTTCTCAGAATATTCCTCCATAGGCTGCCAAAGTGATTTTCCTAATGGTGACAGGTCTGACCATGTCACTCTCCTACTCAATAAACTCTAGTGGCTCCCCATTGATTCTAGAATTAAATATTTTTTCATCTCATCCTTCTGAAATATCTATTTTCATATAAGTTCTATAATGTATATACTTATCAGTATGTGTATCTAAATATGAGCAAATAAGTATATTGTGGGGGAATGATTGAAATTTTGTCTTTGTGAGTACATAACCAAAAAAATTTAGAGACCATTGTCTATGGTATTTAGTTTAAGGGATAAATGTAGACAGTCTTCTCCTATCTTTTTAAAGCCCTTTGGATTAGATTTATAAGGCACATGTCAAATATATTCTTACCAGCCTTTGTTAAGTTACACTCCATTTCTGAAGCAGATAGTTTTCACGATGGCTATATTTGTTTGCTAGAACACTGGTGCACTACTTTTCTTGGGGATTGTTCAGAGGCATGCTCCCGTTCTTGTTTTCTGGGCTGGATTTGATACAAGGCTCATTCCTGGAAAGGAAAACCCATTATATTAGCAACTGCAAGACTTCAGCAGTCACCATACCACTGAGCTGGTGGCATCTTCCTCATATTCCTAAGACGCCCTCCTTCCCACCTAGCCCCTCTACGCTTACCAGGGGTATTTTCCATTGATTTTTGCCATGTGCACCATCATCTCTTGGTGTCCCAAAGGCACGTTGTATGAAGTCTTCTCTTTGCTTTGGTAACGCATAACAGTTATGCTGTGGAACACCAGAGAGAGGGGCTTCACCAGCCATCCCACTACCACCTGCATCCCCTCCATTTTCTCATATATCCTTTACAGTAATTAATTACATCTCTAGCGGCTTCATCTCTTTCTTTTGTAATCAGGTAGATAAAGGGAGAATTTTTGTTGGTGCCCTGTGGTATTCAAAGTGAAGGGCTTTCACACTGTCAGGGTAATGAATTCTGCAAGGGTTTGAAGGGCCTGGGCTGGGAGGATCTCTGTGTCATGTGTCTGGGAGTGACAACCCCCAGTGGTTAATTACTGCCACATGATGAGAGCTGAGCTGGTAGCAAAATGAGATAAGTTCATTATGAGCTAAATTTGAAGCTAATTGGATTCACATTTCCCCCCATTAGTATACATAAAGAGACTGTACCTAGAAATGTTTTTTAGGCTATTATAAAAAAGTCACATTCGAGCAAAAAACTGATAAACTGGCTGTGATTATTTCCTGTTATCTACTATAAGGAACTTTCTGGGATATTTGGTGGATGGGCCCATGGTTGGCTAGGATTGCAGCTCTCCTTATATTGGAGCAGAGTATTTGTGTATAAATGAAGACTCACAGGATGTCAGAGTTGGAAGAAACATTAAAACTCATCTAGACCTTAGTCTCATTTTAAAAGTAAATAAAGTAACTGAGACCTGGAGAGGGGAAGTCTTGCTCAAAGTCACAAAGCTCAGAAGTAGCCAAGTCATGCTTATGAACCCAGGCCTCCTGTCTCTGAAGGCGGTACTCTTTCTGTAACACTGAGCTTCCTTTGTATTAAATTGACCCCTTCAGGTCTAATATTTAAAATATATTTAAATGTATCATAATATAAAGATAAAATAGGGAATTTACACAGAAATGTAAGACCAGAAACCATTCCCTGGTAGGCAAGTTGTCAAAAGGATATGAACGGTTTTCAAAAGAATTATAAACTATTAACAAGTATACAAAAGAATGCCCCAAATCACTAATAATAAAGGAATTGCAAATCAAAATAGCTCTGAGGTTTCCCTTCCCACCCAGCAAATTGGCACACATGACCAAAAAAAAGGGAATAGTTAAGGTTGTAGAGGTTGTAGAAAGGCATGGGAAAGGTGTTGGTAGATATACCATTTTCTAATCATTCTAGAAAGCAATTGGGAATTATGCTCAAGAAAGTCACTAAAGTATTCATACTCTTTGACCCAGAGATCTCTCTGAAGTAAAAAGAAAGGTCCCATAACCACCAAAATATTAATAGCAACTTTTTTTTTAGTAGAATCAAAGAACAGGAAATCCAGAATTTGCTCATCAGTTGGTGGCTATCTAAATGAGCTGCAATATATATTCATATATATGAATGTGATAGATAATTGCTTTGCTGTAAGAAATTACTCACATGAGAGACAGCATAAAGTAGTAGATAGAAGGCTCGTCTTGGAGTCAGGGAGATCTGTTTTTAAGACCTGACTCTGACACATACTGGCTGTGTGCCCCTGGGCAAGTCCCTTAACTTTTTATTGCCCTAAGCAACTCACTTAAGACCTATTTGCACTGGTAGAGAGAATGTCAGGCTTCCCTATACCAAGGAAATCTCAGACTAAAAACATAAACTAACTGGGGCGGCTAGGTGGTACAGTGAGGACCTGAGTTCAAACATGGCCTCAGACACTTAACACAAAACTAGCCGTGTGACCTTGGGCAAGTCACTTAACCTCAATGGCCCTGCCTTCCCCCCTCCAAAAAAAGAAAAAAAAAGATAAAATGAATTTCTGCCCTGTGGATTCTGTGGATTAAGTAGAACCAGGAAAACAGTATGTACCATTTGGCTACAACAATATTAATGGGAAAAAACATAGTCAATGAAAATGAATGTTGTGGAAATGATAATGGTCAATCTTGACCCCTGAAAAGATATTTGAGACTGAACCTACCTCCTTTCTTTGCAGAGGTGAAAGACTAGTGTATGGAACACAAGGCATAGTAGCGGTTTTGGTTGATATGTGATTCTTTATTAAACTGTTTCTTCCCTTACCCTGCCTCCTCCCCCATCCCCTGCCTCCCTCTTTTTTATTCTTTCTTTTAAGGGATGGCTCTTGAGGGATGGAGATGGATATTTTGGTTAATATGAGTGATATAAAAACAAAAATAGCAATAAAATGGAAAAATACATTGTACCTTTTCTGCTAAATTTTCCCCGTCGCAAACCTAGTCTTTGCTATAGCTTTGCAGCCAATCCATGATTATCTATGTGAAGATTATCTGAATTATGCGCTATCTCTGAAGTCTTAGAGCTACTAGCCCCTTACTCTTCTGTTTGGAGATGAACTTGAGTCAAGTTGCTCCTCTGGTAGTTTCAGTTGAATACTGAAACAAAATGGGACACTTGTAAAGCATTCAACAGTTAAAAATAGAGGTTTACTTAGCCATGGCGGGAGGAGGATATACAATAAGGACAAGCTTTGAGGATAGCTTGAGTTGATTCAGTTGAGTAAATTCTCAGGCAAATTCCCTTGCTTGAATAATCCATCATAATTCACCAGCCCAGCCTCCAAGTGCCCCCACAGGTTGTCATGGCTGCATTGTACTCAGATGATGAGGAAGTGACATCAACCATCTTTGCCTTTAGTTCCCAGAGTCCATCTCTCCAGGATTGTCTCAATACCTTTTTTTTTCCATTGATTTGTTTATTTAATCAAGGCTGTCTTATCATGGTCATTGCCACCCCACAGGTGGCAATTGAATTCACTTTTAATATTCCTAGACTCTTTTTGGGTGTTGCCAAAATAGCAATGCTGCTCCCCAACCTCTTCAGCCGCCCTATCCATTGTTTAACCAATCCCTCTACTTTGAGGACCTAGAAGTTGTTATAACAAAAGGTGTCCTTTGTAGACCATTAAGCATTTTGTACAGATTATGATTCTCCACCATTGTAGATAATCAAAAAATGAAGAATATGCTTTTAACTTCATCTGTTATCGCTTACATAACTTTCCCAGATGGTGTGGGGATCAGAGAAGGAACATCTAGCCATGTGGTCAAATGAATTTCTCTGGTGACCCTATTTTTTGGAGTTCTACCCATAGCCCAGGGTCTTTGGAGCATCTCTGAGAGTATTCTATCTGACCATGGAATTTAGGGACAAGGGGACCCACAGCTAGTGAGATTTCCTACTTCAGATGTTGCAGATGCATAGATTTAGACTGTGACAGTCAGAAGGGGCCTTTTTAGAGATTATTTAATTCAAGAAAAATTTGTTAAGTTCTTATTATGTTCAAGGTACTGGAGAGAGGCAAAAAATGACACAGACTCTACCCTCATGGAGCTCACAACATATGTTTAATCCAACTCTTTCAAACCCTATGTTCTATAGATGAGGATATGGATGTCTTAGTGAACTTTTGGTGAGGGTTCACTAGGAAGAGTCCCTTTGAATATATCCTCCAGGTATTACTCACCTTCCCATCTATAGCCAGAGGATACCTTGGACCTATGTGGATGGCCTAATCTGGAAATGAATACCTTTGTACTTCCTTTATGCCTATCCCTTATGCTCCAGTGGGTGGCAATGAGATTTCCAGGAGGGCAAAGACACAATCTTCTGACTGATGAATTGAACATGGTGCTGTTGACTTAACACATTTCCCAGTTCAGTTCTGAGAGTCAATGTTGTGTAATGGCTAGGGCACAGAACTTGGAGTTAAGAACCCCTAGGTTCAGATCCTGCTTCAGATGCTAACTGTGTGACCCTAGGCATGTCACTTAACCTCTTTGTGTCTCAGTTTCCCCACCTATAAAATGATGGGGATAGCCTTGGAGGATTTTCCATATTTAAATTTATGATCCTATGATTGATCTGTCTATCTATCTATCTATCTATCCATTCATCTATCATCTATCTATTCATACATTCATTCATTCATTCATTTTTTTTTTTTTGCTTTTTGGAGGGCAATTGGGGTTAAGTGACTTGCCCAAGGTCACATGGCTAGTAAGTGTTAAGTGTCTGAGACTGGATTTGAACTCAGGTCCTCCTGACTCCAGGGCTGGTGCTCTATTCACTGTGCCACTGAGCCACCCCAATCATCTCAACTTTCTAAGCCTCAGTTTCCTCTATAAAATGGGAACCTTACCTGATTTGCCCATCTCTGAGTTGTGGTTAGGATCAACTGAAATGACAGATGTGGGAGTGTTCTGCAAAGTGTTATACAAATGTAAGTCAGTATTAGGCGATAAATAGAACATATTTCTTCTTGGAGAGAAGATGATAAAAGCCAAAGATACAGGAGTTACAAAATACTTGTAACAGCCAAAATCGCATCAGGTAAAATGAATGGGATCATTGAACACATCAACTCACTGCTAATATTCAGACAGCCAGTACCTCCATTTATTTTCTCTGAGAAATGTAACTGCATGAGAAAGCCACACATGACTTGTCCAAGATGTAATAACATCACATTCGTTGTAGTACTTATAGAAGAAACCCAAGTAGATTAATTTTATTTATTTATTTTCAAATTCATTTTCTGCCATCAATAAAATATTTGACTCAATCTCAAGTGATATTGATAATTTCTTCCTTGGCAAAAAAAATGTGGAATGAAGATGTGCTGAGAAATTAAATTGAGCACATTAACATCCTACCCGGAATCTATCATTCAAAATACAATTTGAGAAATTCTTATTCTTTATAAAGTATTAGAAGTGAAACTAGCATGCAGAGGTGCTATAACATCTCAAAATTACTTTCCGTGTATTCAGACTGTTCCCCCCTTATCTACTATTATTACATTTATGATTGCTCCTTGACAGAAAAAAATAAAGCTTTGAGGTCAGAAAAAGGGGATTTAGAAGGAAATGCATGCTTTTTCTGTGTTTAACATGGGCTCTATTGGGCAAATACATTATAATAATCTATCTTGGAAATAAAAACCTTCTGCTAATATCCCAAGCTTATGGAAATAAAAATATAACTCAGTGCTCAATGGTGAAAACCTCACAGTTTCATGTTCCAGGTTTGAGGTTAGTAGTTTGAGGCCTGGATTAAAGATCAGAATAGCTGGGTCCTAGTCCCAGATTTGCTCAAAGCTTGCACTAGGAAAGAATGACAGTGGGCGTTTTTTGTTTGCTTGTTTTTAGCAGTATAGCAGCACTTAGCACCTAATGTGTTGCTGTTAATTTGTTTCAGTTATGTCTGACTCTTTGTGACCCCATATAGTTGTTTTGCTTTGTTTTTTTGGCAAAGATACTGAAGTGGTTTGCTATTTCCTACTCCAGCTCATTTTACAGATGAAGAAACTGAGGCAAACAGGGTTAAGTGACTTGTCCAGGGACACACAGCTAGTAAGTATCTGAGGCTGGATTTGACCTCAAGGGGCACCTATTAGCAAAAACAGTTAGAAGGTAGATATCTTATTGGTAACCCTATCCCAGATTAACTCTTCCCCAGACTGCCATGTCCCATACTCTGGTTCCAGAATCCTTAGCAGCATTTGAGGGTACATTTGGTGTCATTTGAGGGTATATTTTGTGTCTCTTCTCCTGGGTGTGTTTTGTCCTATTTTGATGGACTGTTTTTTTAATTTATATTTTCTTTTTGCTTTTTTTTTTGGAGGGCAGTTGGGGTTAAGTGACTTGCCCGAGGTCACACGGCTAGCTTTTTGTGTGTGTGTGTGTTAAGTGTCTGAGGCCGGATTTGAACTCAGGTACTCCTGACTCCAGGGCTGGTACTCTACTCACTGCGCCACCTAGCCACCCCTTAATTTGTAGTTTTTATTCTAGAACTTAGCACAATGCCTAGCACGTAGTGTTTAATAAAGGCGCTCTGTCTCTGTCTCTGTCTATCTGTCTCTGTCTCTCTCTGCCTCTGTCTCTGTGTCTGTCTCTGTCTCTCTCTCTGTTGTCTCTCTGTTTCTGTCTCTCTATCTCTGTCTCTCTCTGTCTCTCTGTCTCTGTTTCTGTCTCTGTCTCTCTCTGTCACTCTGTTTCTCTGTCTCTCTCTGTCTCTGTCTCTCTTTCTCTGTCTCTGTCTGTCTCTGTCTTTCTGTGTCTCTCTGTCTCTGTCTCTGTCTCTCTGTCTCTGTCTCTCTGTCTCTCTGTTTCTCTGTCTCTCTCTGTCTCTGTCTCTGTCTCTCTCTGTCTCTTTTTTTCACCAAAAATGTGGCTTTGTTGATTGTCAGCTGTGTTGCAGTTGGAACAATCATTTCGCATTTATGAATCTCAGTCTCTTTATCTCCAAAATGGGGACAAGAATCCCTCCCCTGCTTTCTTCGAACAGATGAGTGAGACAATCCTTTGGAGACAATGACTGCTATATCACCACAAGGCATTTTGTCATCATTATTAGAATATAAATCCCTCAAGGGCAGAGACTGTTTCATTTCCACTTTTTTCTTCTGTGCTCCCAGTGCCTTGTAGCAGATCTGGCACATGGTAGATCTATAATAAATGTGTGTTGAATTGAATGATTATTGATGGAGTAAATGAAACCACTTTAATGACTAAGATGATCCCAGGGTTAACGTGGATGCTTCACATTTGCTTTTGCTTCTCTGACAGAGGTCAATATTTGTTTATTTTTTCTTCCAAAGTTCTTGTGAGATTTCCTCTAAGTGGAGCAGCACTACTAATAAGACCATCACATGATTAGCCTTATCATGCAGTACATTGTCTGCTCTACTCTAACATCTGTTTGTTTCTTCTAATAGGTTAGTTCCAGGATAATTTATCACCATTATTTAAAAATATATTTGTAGATTCCTTAATTTGTATTTACTCTTGTAGGTATTTTTGCTATATAATTCAATGTATGACATATACTGATATAATTAATATCAACCAAGATGAGATGAGTTCTCAGTATATGTTTCCAGGTGGTCAAAAATTGTCTGCACCTATCATCATATATCATATTGATGATGTATTTTTGTGACACATATCTTGAATGATCAAAAACGAACCCTTTATTTTAGATCAAAACAAAACAGAACTCCGAAACCATGTTTCATTTAAACCACAAATTAGACTTAGCCTCATTATGTAATCTTGATTAAGCTATTTTTTTTGGGGGGGGGATACACACTTGAATTTGATCATGAGTTTTTTATGTATGTTTTGTTAAATATATATTTCATTTGACAGACATTTGAAGTTCTCCCTCTTTCTACTCAAGCATTTTCCTCTGTTGTAGTCAGACTTCCTGTTAGAATCATCTCAGTAATCTGAGGTTAATAAAAATGAATATTAATTGCTTCCTTTCTACCTTCTTTGTGTGGTCAAGTAATTATCTTGATCACATATTATTTGTTCTTCTTATTAAATTATTGTTAAACATATAATAGTATATCTATTCACATAATTCCCGTCTTTCCCCTTGGCATTTTCACTCTGAAGTGGGAGGAGGGGAAATTTTTAGAGCATCTGGGGCAGAGTCAACACACCACCTTTATTTGTTCAGATCCTCTACTCTCTTAATAAGAGAAAGCGAGTTACCAACGTTATGATGGGAATTGATGAAGATGTTCAATGGAATTTAGATATCCCACTCTAGGGCTCCTTCCCCTTCATTGAAGTCTGTTTTTAAACAGTGTTGCTTGGAGTGAGAAAAAAAACAACAGAATGATTTTCACATGTGAAGAAGTCAGTCTTTATATGGCAGTATGTTTGGTATAGGGGAAAAATTGAGAAAGAGAATTTGTGAGAAGACCATTAGCCTTGATGACTGGAAGGTAATATTTTTATTTAGGTCTTCAATTCAAATTTCAAATTTGAACCAAGGCAAGCAAGGCCAGGTTGCTGATGCAGCCTCAAATTATCCTAGTGCCTTCTCATAGGGTGGAGGCACATTGACATTTTTTTTTAAATGCCCGGTGTGTTCAGTGGCAACCACTACAAATGGAGCAGCGCCAAGTTCACCGAGAGTCTGAGGAAGAGGAAGGAAATAAAGCAATAGGAGATGGGAAAGAGACATTTGGGGAGGGGCATTCATGACTGTCATACCCTTCTCTTGTTAATAGCTAATAACAAGTACTGCTGCCTGCTACTTCCATTTCACTTTCTGGTCAGGATAAAGCACATTCAACGTCATGTTGGGTAAGGGTAAAGAATATCTAGGACAGCCTTTGTGTGTTATATTTTGATGGTTATGAGGAAAACACTCTTGCCTCCAAAATTTCTTCCCCCAAAGTTTACTATATCTGATATTTTACTATTAACAATTTAATTTTTGGGGTTAAGATACAACCCAAGAGGTGTAATGCATTAGCACTTTAAAAGTCATTAACACTTTAGTATGAATTAGTTCTTAAGAGCCTTTCTGGATGACAGGCAAGTTTTGAGAAGAGGGGAGAGGGAAAGATTGGTCCAGAGCACAGTGAATAACTGGGAGGTACTCTATATATAGCAGGGTGTCTGGATGGCCAAGATGCAAGATGAGATTCTGGGCACCTAAAGTGGAGAATGTTACCCAGGAGGAGACGCAGTGGATGCCAGTGACAAACTGCCTGCTTCATAATCCCTCCTAGGTCCAGCCCTGGAGAGAGCCCAGTTATAATGAAAGTAGGGCTCTCTAAGTTTTATTGCTATAGATAACCCTGCTTCCCAGCTGTAAAATTGATTGATGCTCTTTAAACCCTAGAGATGCCTCTACTACTGGAAGCCTTGGTCACTTCCTCAAAGTAGGAATATGGGAGGGGGAGAACTTTTACAAAGAAAATATTTTTTTTATTCTCCACTGTTCCCCAAATAGGGGAAGCAGGAGGGAAGAATTATGCAAGGAAGAAAATAGTGAATAAATATAGTAATAATAATACTATCTATTTGAACTTATACTCGTGTGTGTGTGTGTGTGTGAAAATCAAACTTTCTGGAGTAGAGAAAATAACTGAGACCTAAAGAGTATTTTCTTATATTGCAGGAAGAAAGGAAATTATTAGAATCTTTGAGTTGAAGAATGACTCAGAAGATCATGTAGTGTAATACTTTCATATTACAAATGAGGGAACTGAGTCAGAGAGTCAGTGATTTGCTCCAAGTATTCTAGAAGATTATAGGGGGACTAGGACCCAAGCCTCTTAACACTGAGTCTAATTGTCTTAACTCTATCCCAAGACTATATGCCCTTCTCACTTGTCATTACTGAAGCTATTGATGACTATGGACTCAGTACCTTCATTAATTTCTTTGCTCTGAGGTCATACTGTAAAAAAAAAAGGTGAGGAAAAAATAAGAAAAAAGAAAAATATGGAGTGGCAGCTGTGGTGCAGTGGAAAGAGCAGATGATTGATGGGGCAAGCCCCCAAAGGAGATACGAGGAGATGGGATCAAGAGTGTAGGTAGAAGGTTTGGCCTATCAGAGGTGGAGAACCTGTGGCCTTGAGGCCACATGTGTTCCTCTAGGTCCTCAAGTGTGGCCCTTTGACTGAATCCAAACTTCACAGAACACATTCCCTTAACAAAAAAAATTTGTTCTGTAAAACTTGGACTCAGTCAAGAGGCTGCACTCAAGGATCTAGAAGGCCACTTGTGGCCTTGAGGCCCCATGGCCTCTGGACAAAGAGAATGTGTAAAGGGGAGTGGGGCAAGAGATAGGGAATGCAAGATACAGAGCTCAAAGCGGATGGCCTCTTTTCTCAGTAAAGTAGGAGAAGATATATGTTTGGGTGGTATAAAGGAGATATTGGTGCCATGAGAACAGAAGTTTTGAAAAAGCAAAAGACAATACAATAGAAATTCAATCAAGGACACTTTTTGTTCTGCAGCAGTGAGGAACTTCTGAAGGAGTGTGCTGGTAAATTTTTAATAACTGGCTTACCAGAAAAAATAAATTGCATAGCATACTTTGAAGTTTAATCTGAATTATTAACATTTTATCCATTGCTTTAAGTCTAGACAATCAACAAATTGATAAATAAAGTCCAGATTTGTAGCATTTGATGCTTTCCAAAGGTTCACACTGAAAATTTTAAATGATCTCTCAGGGACAGGTTTGAGTTGGCTCTTGCACACCCTTGGCTCCCTGTAAACCAGTTCTCAAAACTGTGGGTTATGTTCAATTCGTAGCAATGAAAATACATCCTGCGTATCAGATAGATTCATAACAGTAGCAAAATTACAGTTATGAAGTAGCAATGAAAATAATTTTATGGTTGGGGGTCACCACAACATGAGGAACTGTATTAAAGGGTCATAGCATTAGGAAGATTGAGAAGCACTGCCTGAGGCTTAGACAATATTTATGGGCCCTTCCAGTTCTAACCTTCAATGAGCTATCCAAAATGGAAGTGGGTTCCCTTGCTTTGGGCGTTGATTGGGTTCCCTCTCCCTGGAAAGCTTCAAAGACTGAGTGACAGCTTAATGGGAATGTTGTAGAGGTGATTCTTGGTGGGTACATGTCGGACCAGATGGTATCTGAGATCCTTTCCTTCTCAGAGATTCTGTGATCTTCTGACTTTCTGATCCTATACAAAAACCTGGGACCAGGAGTGGCTAGAAGACCAGGCAACTTAGGCGTTTCTTTAACAACACGTGATCTTCTCTGAGAGAGGAAGCATGGTGAAGTAGAGGGAATATTGCACCTGCAATCAGAAAGTTCTAGGTTCAAATCCAGACTCCTGAATTTGACTTAATTTTCTCAAATAGAAAATGGGGATACTTAAAAGCCTCAAATGAGATAATCTATGTAAAGACTGTCAACTTTAAAGGCCTGTATAAATGTCAGTTGCCATTTGGATATTCTGTTTTTATAATATTAATAATATAATGTTGGTAGAAAGTCATTTGATATTGTTTGGTCTCAATTAGAGGTTGGCAAACTTTGGGCCAAATCTGATCCTACCTCTGACTTGCTAGAATGATTGTAGTATGCAAAAGCAAGCAGTGAACTAAATTTGGCCCCGGGGGCTGTACTTCGCCAACACTTATTCAAAATTCACTAAAATTCTTAGGAAGAGTTAGTGTTCAGTGGTTTCCATTCATGTCCACTTCTTAGTGACCCCATTTAGGGTTTTCTTGGCAGAGATACTAGAGTGATTTGCCATTTCCTTCTCTAGTCCATTTTACAGATGAGACAATTGAGGCAAACAGGGTAAAGTGACTTGCCCAGGGTCACACAGTTAGTGCATATATGGCCAGATATGAACTCAGGAAAATGAGTCTTGCTGACTCAGGACCTGAATTCTATCCATTACACCATCTTGCTGTCCCTCTTGGAAAAAAGTTATACTTAAATATGTTTTGCAGGCATATTATTTTAGGGTGCTTTCTAATTGGCCCTTTGAAGGTCAGAATACATCTTGTTTCCTAGCAGTCTACAATGAGATAAAATTGGTGACTTGGCAACATTTTAATTAAGTCAATTTGATCACCTATTATACACCTATTATGCACTTCTCTTCTTTCACTTCCTGAAGATATCTGAACAACAAACACACACATTGAGGGAGTTCAGGACCATTTATCTTGCCAAGTCAGATAACTGATGTTTAGCTGAACTGTTTAACCTGAAGCAATTCATCCCTAAGCCCAAGTAGAGTGGACAATCCATGTGATCGATTAATGGCAGATATTGACAGCAGCCATTAGTAAATGCTACAGAAGAAAATAATACGTTGAATTTCTTATGGGGCTTACGTTATTGAAACCAAAGCTTAATGATGGTCTCCTAATGCTTACTTTTCAGTAGGTGACACTATGATTAGGCTTCCCGACTGCAAAGCGTAACAAGCGTGCACCTAATAATTGGATAGGACTTGTTGAAAAGATCTTGTTTTTTCTCAAGTTCCTTTTCCATATTTATTTCTGCAGACTCTAGTTAAATAAGTGTACAAAGCAAACCCAAGCGTCCTTACCCGAAGTGAATAGACCAGAAAACATGGATAACCTTTGATGGACTTGTTAGAGGACTCTCGTCCTTACACATACACATATGTGGAGAGACACCCAAGATAGATGAAAAGGAACTGCTGGTGAAATTTCTCCTTTCTGATGTCTCTGGTGCCAGGTTAGCAGAGTTTACGTGGTCATCCTGAACCACCAGTGAGATTCTCAGAGCTGCAGTGACAAAGCTGGCCTGCCAAACCACTCGGTGTTTTATTGATGTGCTTCTGGATGTATTAAATTGTGAGGCAGGCTCCTAGAGGAAGGGGAGTAGAGTCTAGGTGAAATGAAAGCTGACTCCATATAAAACAGGAAATTTATAGGTGAATTAATGTTCAACTAGGAAATCACTAGAGCTATACAAAAGCAGTGTCCTGATAGAAACTGGCTGACTTCTTTAAAAAAATCTCCTTTCTGTTCAAAGGACTCTCCCTTTGCCTGATCACGGGCCAGATTTAGACATTTTATCTACTGTGCTTGTATGGGAGAACAAATACATTCATTCACAAATAAACCACTTCTATATATGCAGCAGGCATCTAGAAAACCATTCAATTAAAAAAAACTAGGTAAGGAGAATAACATGTGGGTAGGATGTCATATTTGACAACCCAGATAATTGGTCATAATGAAAATTGCGTTGGAAACTTTGGTTATCAATCAATCAAAGAGAATTTACTAAGCCCCTACTATGTACTATATACCATGTCAGGCATTGGGGAAACAAAGTCCAAAATGAAGCAGTCCCTGAATATAAGCTTTTATTTGTTCAGAGGAAATGAGTAGTGTGAATTTTGTGTGATTTCAGAGCTGGGAATGTTCTAGATGGAGTTTCCACTTTTTGAAGTCCTATACCTCGACTAAATAAAACTCAGTTTGCTGAATCTGCCTTGAAGTGATGAAGGATTGAGCTAGAAGCCTCCTATAAGAATTGGTATTTGGACCTCATTCTAGGGAATCTGGATGGGAACCGATAACTGAACTACATCCAAGTGTTGCTGGTCTTAGTTCAAATCCCACCTCATTGTTCACAGACTGATTTCCATGAGAGATTTATCAGTTGTATGTGGAGTCAAGGAAGATCTGAGTTCAAACCTAACTTCAGACATTTACTAGGTACATAACCCTGGGCAAGTCACTTAACCTCTGTCCACCTCAGTTTCCTCTACTACGAAATGGAAATATTAGCAGTAACCACTTCTCAGAGTTGTAATGATTAAATAAGATATTTACAAAGTGCTTTTTCAAACTTTAAAGTACAATGGACATGTTAACTATTATTATTATTAATCCCTAGAAATAGAGAACCTGTGGAGTGCATTAGAATTGATGAAAATAGTACTTTAAATTTATATGTTTTCCTGATAAAACTGTGAGGTGGTACAAGTATTATTAATCTCATTTTAGAAATGTAGGAGCTAAGGCCCAGAAGAGGTAGTAGGCAACAGAGCCAAGACTTGGACCCAAGTATTCTTGAAACTTGTTGAGTACTTATCCCACTACATCAAGTTACTTCTCACACATTCAAGTCAAATGGACAAAGCCAATTTAAAAAATTACCAATTAGTCATTTACCAAAAATTTACTTAAAGTCCACTATGGGACAGAGTCTATGCTAGGTGCTGAGGTTACCAAGAAAAAAATAAAAAAAGTATCTGCCCCCAGGGAACTTACAGTGTGTGAGGAAAGGCAATATGACTGCATATAGGTACGTATTAAATATCCATAAAACTAAAAGTTATAGGAGGAGCTTTATTTAAAAATGGGGTATTTCCCAATCCTACTGAGTCATGACTTTGGGGAGTGGTAATTGGAATCACCAAATTAAGCTTTCAGATAGTTTCCATTCCTTCAGAGTTTTCCAATAAATACCTTGGATTGTCATCCTGTTTTAGGAATTTAATTAATAAAAGACTAACTCACAACAAATCTTGATTCAGTATTTTAGGAATTGATGATTATTACTCAATTTAGTGAACATTTGGAAAACATCTTCCATTGATCTTTCTCCTTTTTCCAATTTTTCCCTCCATTATTTCTTATCTTCCCTCTTTCTTTCTTTTTTCCTTTGTTTTTCTTCCTTCCTTCCTTCCTTCCTTCCTTCCTTCCTTCCTTCCTTCCTTCCCTCCCTCTTTTCCTTCCTCCCTGCCTTCCTTCCTTCCTTCGTTCCTTCCTTCCTTCCTTCCCTCCCTCTTTTCGTTCCTTCCTTCCTTCCTTCCTTCCTTCCCTCCTTCCTTCCTTCCTTTCTTTCTTCCTTCCTTCCTTCCTTCCTTCCTTCCTTCCTTCCTTCCTTCCTTCCCTCCTTTCCTCCTACTTTCTTGCGCTGTTTTCTTATTTGTAAAATGGAAAGGTTGCATTGGATAACCTCTAATGTCCTTTCCAATCTGACTATGATTCTGTGATTGTTCCAAATGATGCTCTTTAAATACCTGAAAACATTTATCATGCTCCCTAGTTATCAGGTGACTCCAAACAATGCTTGAAAGTGTTGACTTTGAGACTATTCACCATCTTGCACCATCCTGGTTGTCTTCTTCTATAGCTGTTCCAGTTTATCAGTGTCCTTCTTATAATGTAGCTCCCAGATGTAAACACAGTACTCTAGATGTGGCCTAACATGGCTTTGCCTCTTAATGCTGGAAACTGAGCCTCTCAATGTAACACCCCAAAAACATTAGTGTGTGTATTGAGTGTTGTATGTGAGTGTTGACTCATGTTGAGTTAAGGTCCACTAAGAACCTAGAGCTTTTCCAAACTATTGTCAAGGTCTCTCCCATGTTGTATTTTTGATTTGACATGACTCAGCTAATAGTATTGCTGGAAACTACTAAGTTATTCAGAGCTATAAATAAATGTTCCATAAAGAAAATATTTTTTCTCTGAAATTTGTATTTGTGAAGATCTGAGCTGTGGCCACTGTAAACTTTTTTCTTTTCTCTGTCCTCTGTACTGCTGCCTGCCTTAGAGAAATAGGGACAAAATCAGTAAAAATATATCAGCATTCATTGGAACGTGCTTTTAAACCTAGAAGGAAAGATGCTTAACATGAAGAAAAGTGACAATCATAATTATAGTAGTGGGCACTTCAGCAGGCCTGGTCAGAATCTGGATAGTTGGATTTTCTGGCAAATTGAGTGCCAATTCTTTTTTTTTTCTTCTATTTATTTGCATTGAATGAGATATAGGGATTTTCACTACCAGGATTCCCTTTCAGGTGCATATACAATTATTTTGATTATATTGGGAGGCAGCACGGTATAGAAAGTCACATGACAGAGTAGGAGTTGGGAGATCTGGGTTCTAGCACTGCTTGTTCCACTTAGCAGTGGTGCGACCTTGCCAAGTATCTTAACGTATTTCAGTTTCCTCATCTATACCATGAGTGCTGTCATGTAAATTAAATAATACAAAGTATATAAATTATGAAGGAATGAAATGTGTTTCCACTATGCTTTCTTCCTCAGATTTAGGCCCCTGCAACCTCTTTCCTATGATAACTGCACAAAGTTTTGGTCATTTATGGCTTGGGCTGTTTTAACCTCCTTCTTCCATCATTGTTCAGTCATGTCTGACTCTTCTTGACACTATCTGGGTTTGTTTTTTTTTTTTGGCAAAAATACTGGAGTGCTTTGCCATTTCCTTCTCCAGTTCATTTTACAGATGAGGAAACTGAGGCAAACAGGGTTAAGTGACTTGCTCAGAGTCACACAGCTAGGAAGTGTCTGAGGTCAGATTTGAACTCAGGAAGATGTGTCTTCCTGACTCTAAGCTCAGTACTCTATCCATTGAGTTACCTAGCCGCCACTATTGTCCTGTTACAATTAATTTGTAACCCTAAGCTGCTAGAGCAGAGGGATCTAATACTGGGCCACAGGCTGAAGGTAGCAGAACCAGATTAAATGTAATTAGGAAATTGTTTTTAACAAAGTAGAAATGTGATATAACATAGATAACATTACATTTTAAAACTAAGCAATGAGCAGACAGAAATCCATCGGAATGGATCGGTGGCTCCCATATCTGTATGAGCTTGACACCACTCTCCTAGAGAACAGAAATATTGTCTTCCCCAGTCTTTTTAAAGATCTCATATAGGGACTATCCAACAGGACAGATAGATGGCTAGCAGTAGTCTTTCTTTTTTTAAACAAGATTTATTGATGTATTTTCCTTTGACTTCCCAGTCATTTTAGAAATACCATTCCTTTCCCTCTCCCCTCTTCCTTTCTCCCTCTTCACAGCTTCCTCCCTCTTTTAGGAAGTAACTCATCCCATTTTCTTCTTACAAAAATACTAAGCAAAAACCTTTACTACAGGGATATACTAGAGAATGCACACAGTTATCCCTTCTACAGTGACTTTCCCCATGCTGGTTTTGATATAGCACAGGTTGGCATAAGAAATTAAATGGGAATTTGGGGGCAGTTTTACAGAAGCCACAGACAATACATGAAGGCCAGCAGAAGACATACAAAAAGTTTAGAAACTCAGAAATGTATGTAATATATGTACAGCATTTTATAATATTTTAGATAATGTAATATTTATAATTTTATAATATAATAATTTTGTATAATATAATAACATTTTCTCTTTTAATGTCATACTAATTTAGACTTCTCTGGTACAAAGAGAGGGTCAAACATTCTATGCGGCTTTTCCAGATCACAGGGGCACTGTACCCCTAACTCCTCTGCAATGTGGAGGAGAGAGCTGTACACAATTCTGCACCAGGTTTTCCCTACCTTTCTCCCTACAGGAATTAAGTATATTTCCATTTCTATTCTCCAGGATAAGTTTTACTTTTTAAAGAGACTGTTGTTATTTGGAGATGATAAATATTTTTACTCTTTCTTGCTTACTTGCTTTTTGGAGGGCAATTGGGGTTAAGTGACTTGCCCAAGGTCGCAGGCTAGTTTTTGTGTTAAGTATCTGAGGTCGAATTTGAACTCAGGTCCTCCTGACTCCAGGGCCGGGGCTCTATTCACTGCGTCACCTAGCCTCCCCTTTACTTTTTCTTATTAAAAAAAGTGAGGGCCATCATTGTGAATAAGGCTTTTGATTTTTCCAGGGAGGTCTACCATACATTACTACTTATACTGATTATCATTAACTGACTGTGAAACCATAGGCAAATCCCTAACCCTCTCTAGACTCCCATTGGTTCCTCTCCAGTTAGACCAGGGCATAGAATATAGGTTAGGAAGTGCTGGGGTGTGGGACTGGAGGTCTGAGCCAGGACTATACAATAGAGGGACTTAGTGGGTTGAGGAGTTTGAGTTTTGTTGGGTTATGGGTGGGAGATATTGAAAGATTTTGACCAGGCAACACCTTAATAACCATTACAACTAACATGTAAATACCACATGAAAGTTTGCAGAGAGCTTTACATGTGTCATGTCGTTTGATGCTCACAACAGCCCTGTGATAGAAGTGCCATTATTGCCCCCACTTTAACGATGAGGACACAGAGGCCGAGTGAGGCGAGGGACTTGCTCAGGCTCCCATGGCTAGTAAGCGTCTGAGACAAGATTTGATCTTCCCGACTCCAATCTAATGATCTGTTCATTGCACCGTCTGGCTTCCTGAAAGTGATCTTTAAGATTTCTGATTCTGTAGTTTTCAAATACTTTGAAACTCTAGTGAGATAATATCTATAAAGTGCTTAGTAGTGTGCCTGGCATATAATAAGTTGGCGCTTAATAAATACTTGCTCCCTTTTCCCTCTCTAAAGTATTCCATAAAAGGGCAGCTAGGTGGCACAGTGAATGGAGCACTGGCCCTGGAGTCAGGAGGACTGAGTTCAAATCCAGACTCAGACACGTAACACAAAAACTAGCCATGTGGCCTTAGGCAAGTTACTTAACTCTAATTGCCCTACCTTCCCCCTTCCAAAAAAAAATTATATTCCTTAAGAGGGTGCAAGATTGAGGGGGAAGGCAAGAGAAAATTTTGGAGCATGGAACACTTTGGAGTATGATAGGCTTTGGGGGAGGGGGTCAGACAGGATGAGGGACCTAGAAGCTGGGGGATTAGGAAGGAAGCAGGAAGGGGAGAGGATGGTAAAGAAAATGTAGGAAGGCACCTAAGATGATCTTTGTGCACTTTTAAATTCAGGGTCCAAATGATAATGATTGATAAGTGATGCTGGAAATCACTTTGCTAGCTACGTTCAAGCAATAGTGAATTAGGTTGCTGTTGTCTCTCCAGTGGAACACCCTAGCCTTGGAGTCAGAAAGACTTGGATTGAAGCCACATCTCATGCATGTGCCAACAGTGTGACCATGGACCTGAATCTCTCAGTGCCTTAGACAACTCTACAAGACTTTATGTTACAGACAAATTGCATTGGTAGAGAAAGGTTCCATACTGGGAGTAATCTATATTGATGGGATCACCTCTAGATAGATAGATAATAGATAATAGATAGATAGATAGATAGATAGATAGATAGATAGATAGATAGATAGATAGATAGATAGATAGATGATAGATAGAGATAGATGATAGATAGATAGATAGACAGACAGACAGATAGATAGATAGATAGATAGATAGATAGATAGATGGATGGATAGATAGATGGATGGATAGATGATAGGTAGACTGATGGATGGATAAATGCTAGATGGGCATCTCTCATGTATATATTTTTATGTATGTATGTGCATGTTGCACACGTAGGTTACATGTGTGCACCTATGCCTGTTATATTGCTTGATTCTCATGCCAACCTCATGAGGTAGGCAGGACAAGTATTATGCTAGCACCCTCAGTTTTGCCAATGAGAACGCTGAGGCTCAGGGAAGCTCCAGTGAGTTGTTCAAGGCCACACAACTAATAGAGTACAGCCCGGCTGCTGACTCACAGTCCAAGGTTCCTTTCACTAGGCTGTGAATAATAGGGAACATTTATATATCATTTTAAGGTTTCCTAAGCACTTTCTATCTTGCCTCATCTGGCTCTCACAATTGCCTTCTGAGATAGGTGCCATTATTGTTCCAGTTTTACAGATGAGGAGTCTGAGGCTGAAAGGTCCAAGGTAAGATTTGAACACGCATCTTCCTGACTGTAGACCCAGTGCTTTATCCATGACACCACTCTGGTCTTCTTGTACCACCATCTGTAATAGTGAAATTAATGTAATGCATTTGGACTCAACTTATGATCTCACTTTTAAGACAAGTTTCATGGGGAAAGGAGGTTTTCAATTATTCTGGTCTCTTTTATTCATCTGTCAGTTTCACAAGGAGCATCCCACAATCTGTTATTTTTCACTATACAGAGAGTGCTGCCTAAGGATACTGAGATACATTATTACTAAATATTCTAGGTCCCCTAAGATCAATGGCCTTCCTTTTCCACACCCTCTTTCCTTACTCATGTCACTGGACTCTTCTCTCCTCTCCCTGGTTGCTAGTGAATTTTAACCAGAGTTTAGATTGTCTTTGGTATTGAGCATTTAACTTTTTTGAGGAAAGTCACAGTCATGTTTTAGAAATAAACTAAGGTTTCACTTTTAAAAAAAAGTATTCCAGGGAGAAATGGTTTGGAAACTATAAGAAAAAGAAACCTGAAAATTCACAAATGGGAAGCTGGGGCCTCATACTTAGCTCACCTTTGCATCCCGGAGACCTTCAGAAAAAAACATTTAGTCGACACATTAGCAACAGCATTGGCTGCTACTAACAGCATATGCCTGCAGGAAGGTCATGTTTGATTGGTGGGATGATTTAAAGCATCACCTTGCTAAGGGCCTCGCTGAGCCCTTAGCCGGGGCTGTATAGAGTAATTTATTATTAGTCCTATGATAACAGACTATCTGTGAGAACACTCAGGTTTTAGAACCCAATAGAGGCATCAGTGTTGGAAAGCATATGTCAGCCAATAAGAAATTTGTCTTTTTTAGAGAGAACCATTATTAGCTAACTGCCTTTCCCTGGATTTGTTTTTCTTTATGGCTTTGTTCCAAGACCAACCAAGGATGGTGAGGTCACTCAGCTGCATGTTTTTAGGGTCTTAAAAGCATATTTAAATGAGCAAATTCAATTATTCAATTTATGGGATGTCAAATGCCATAGCAGGAGCATGAGGTGCTGGAATTTCATAGATCATAGGTTTAGAGCTGGAAGGGACATTAGAGGTCACTGAGTCCAATCTCTTCATTTTTACAGATGAGAAAAATTAGTCCAGCAGAGTTTAAGTGACTTTCCTAGGCTTCCATAGCTAATAAGTGTATATGTACATACATACATATGTATACATAGATAGCATAAATATAAAGTTCATAAAAACAAATATATCCAAAGTAGCTATGTACAAGGTACACTCGGAGGGAGGGCACTAGCAATTGAAGTGAAATCAGGAAAGTGCAGAATTTGGTACCTGAAGGGCATTTTTAAGAAAGGACTCTATAGGAGAAAGTTCATTTCAGGCATAGGGGATGGCCCATACAAAGACAGAGAGACTGAGATATTGTGTAAAGTGCAAGGAACTGAGGAAAGGCCTCTTTGGCTGGATTTCAGAGTGTAGGAAGGAATGTCATGTGCAGTGAGGCTGGAAGGATAAAATGGGAAGGCAATGTTGTGTAAGGCTTTAAAAGCTAAACAGAAGAATTTAATTTTATCTTAGAGGTGACAAAAAACCACCTCAACTAGATGGGTAAAGAGAGATAATGCAGGGGAAGTGGTATAAAAATGTCATCAGAGGAATGTCTTATCAAAAGAAAAGATGCAGGGGCGGCTAGGTGGCACAGTGAATAGAGTACCAGCGCTGATGTCAGGAGGATCTGGGTTCAAATCCAGCCTCAGACACTTGATACACTTACTAGCTGTGTGACCTTGGGCAAGTCCCTTAACCCCAATTGCCCTGCCTTCCCCCCATCAAAAAAAAAAGAAAAGAAAAGATGTAGTCACATAGCTAGTAAAGTATGTGGGGCCAAAATTAAATTCAGATCTTCTTGGCTCCAAGGTCAACACATTAGCTATGATGTCAACTCACTGCCTCAAAATCAAGGGTTCTTTACTGTTTTTGTGTGATGGGCCCCTTTGAAGAACCCTGTGGACCCCTTCTCAGAATAATGTTCTGCTTAAAAATTCATAATTTTAGGAAATGCTAAATTTTAGCTTATGGTTGGTGAAAATAAAAATGTGTCTGTTGTTACCCATCCAAACTCATGGACCCCCTGAAATCTATCTATGGGCCCCATGTTAAGGTCCTCCATTTTAGATACTCATCTGGAACAGCAGCCTCCTAAGGATGCTGCTGGGTCCTTAGAATCCTTTCATCTGGGAGCCTGTATTCCATTGTCATTGGGTCACATTGATAGCTAGAGCCTATGCGTCAGCAGCTTGGATGTCCAGATAATTCAAGGATCCCAGAGCTCAGGAAGTGAGTGCCTGCGCAGACTATGGGTCTCTTTTAGGGAACTGCCCCATTTATTCCCTTTCTCATTCCTAACTAGTGTTTGCTTTAATTGCTGGGAAGTCTCTCCTTAGTTGCACTGTGATACTTTTTTTTTAAACAAAATATCTATTACTTCCTTAGTAACTCTTTTACTATGATCAGGAATTATCCCCTACTTTCATTCCACATGGAGATGAGGATAGGAGATGGCTAATTTGGAGGTATTAAGAGTCTGGGGAAAAGGAGAGAAGAGTTCTGAAAGATCATGCAGGAAAAGACATAAGCTCCAATGTTTTTATCCAAGTTTTGTATGGCTTCAGACATAGGGCCACAAGGTTCTTAGAACTCAAATGACTTGCCCAGGGTCACACAGCCTATAGGTATCAGGCAGGGGACTTGGATTCAGGTCTTCCTGGTTTTGAGGTCAGTTCTCTGTTCTCTAAACCACACTCCCTCTTTACCAAATAATACATGGGGGTAGGGAAGGGGGGAGTGACTTCCCCTCAAGAGAGCTTCTTGAAGTCTGAGACTGTGTCTTAGTCATCTTTGTGCACTCTGCAGAACCTAGAGCTTTACACACAGCAGACCCACAAGGGAGGCGACTGTGTCATAGTAGAAATAGGGTTGGATTTACTCAGAAGCCCTGGGTTCCAGCGCTGGCTCTGCTACTTATATCCTGCGTGAACTTGAAAAGTCCCTTTGCATCCTACCTCTGTCACTTTCATCATCTGTAAAATGGGAATAAATTACATTTGGATGATCTTTGAGCAATCCCTGATGGGGTTGTTGCAAGGATCAAATGAGATCATGCATACGAGACACTTTACAAAACAAGGGCACACATACACATGTAGGTGATATCTATTACATGGGAAAAAGATGTCATCTGTTTGTTGTTGTTCCTGTTGTTGGTATGGATGGGTTGTGATCAGTATAACTAGATAAAGTGCTCCTACCTATAATATTGTGGCTCATTGAAGTATCATCATTGCAATTAAAATTACTTTCAAATTGAATCAAAGCACCGTTGAGGCTTTGATGCATGTAGAAGACACATCCAGAGTCAGAGCCACGCTGAAGCCTTTGGAGACATTGTTCTCTATGGCTTCCATGAAAACCCTACTCTGATGCCTCTTGGTTAGGAGATGGCCCTAGATTCTCAAAAAACGATGCCAGTGGAGCAGTCTGTCAGCCAGAAAGCATTTACTAAGCACCTCTTATATACATGGCGTTGTGCTAGGTCCTGGATCTATGAATATTAATTTAACTGTTGACATTCTAAATGTAAAATCCTTGCCTGATGACCAGTGGGTCAACATGGTATCAGAGGAACTGAATGTTGACATTATTAGTCTAAGTAAAATGGGAAGATATAGGGACACTACAGTTATATGGAAGGATGTGTCCTAGAAAAGGGCCAAGAAAGAAATCAATGCAGCTGGTTTTATCATTCTTACAAAGGCAACAAGAAGCAATTTCATGGGAAATGAGGCCATTTCACCTTGCTGTACTCATGGGCAGAATGATGGCCCATGAGCAAGTCATTTATCCCTGTTTGCCTCAGTTTCCTCATCTGTAAAATGAACTGGAGAAGGAGACTGCAAACCACTCCAGTATCTTACCAAGAAAACCCCAAATGGGGTCACAAAGAATCTAATATGACTGAAAAATGGCCAAACAAGTATAGTGCTTTGAGGTTTACAAAGTGTTCACAAATACTCTCTTCCTATGAGGTAGGTGTTTTTATGTCCATTTTATAGACGAAGAGGATGAGGCTGTGTGGTTCATCTAAGATGGGATTGGGGTTTGCCTGACTCCAAGAGCAGGACTGATTCACTATATCATGCAACATTTATCTAGCATATAATGCATTTTGGTTGAAATGAATTCCTTTGGTCACTTTAAAAAAACAGATTAGGAAAATGAGACTCAGATGAGGGGAAATGCCTTTTGCAAAATCACATGGACACCAAATACGAGAAACAATTTTGCATCAAGTTATTTTTGCATGAGTTATTTGCACAGCAAACTCCTGGGGTATTGTCAATAGGAAGCTTTCTGTTTCCTAATCCAATGCCATTCCTTTTATTATAGTGTAGCAAAGTGGGGGAAAAAACCCCAGTGGATTCAAAGTCAAGACAGATCATGGTTTGAATCCTGCCTCTGACAGATCCTAGCTGTGTGACCGTGTGATAGGTCACTTAAACTTTCTGAGACTCAGTTTTCTTACATGTAAAGTGGGGAGAATAATGCAACCCACCTCATAGCATTGTTGTGAGGATCAAAAGAAATAATGTGTGCAGAGCATCTTGCTAACCTTAAGAGGGTATGGAAATGTTAGAGATCATAATTATTATTGTACTACAGGGTCTTATCTCATGGGCAAACGATGCCACAAATGGGAATGATATTCAAAGAAAGTTTCACTGGAGATGTAAGTGATCAGCCTATGCTGGTTTTATTAACATATCCTTGCAAGAAACAAATCCCTGGGGAAAGAGGAAAGATTGGACATGCGGTAATGTGCATTCTGCTTGCTAAAGAGAATGCTGGACATGTGTTCGGTGGAAAAGACAGAGAAGAGTGAACATCTTGGCCTCATTTCCTTTTGGTTCCGTGACACCCTGGGGAATTTCTTGATGTGCCTCATCAATTTGTACCAAAGCTGTTTTTCATGTTTGGTGCCCATGGAGAGTTTTAGCTGCCAGCAATTGTTTGGCAAAATGCTTTTTCACTTCATACTCCCATTTTACCAAGAGAGTTTTGTTGAACATTTAAGTTCTATTGGCTGTTTTTGGTCTGTGTTTTTTTAATGTCTGTTCAATTCAACGAGGATTTATTAAGTCCCTATTGTATGCCAGTACTGGGTGCTGGAGGCACAAAGACAAAAATGAAATAGTCCCTGCCCTTAAGGAGCTTACATTCTACAGAGGAGAAACAAAATTTATGTAGAAAATGAAATACAAAAGTACGTAAAGCAATTTCGAGGAGAGGACACTGGGAAGCGGGAGGGGGGAAAATCCTGATAGGCTTCCTATAGCAGGCGGTACTTGAGCTGAGCTTTGATGGTAACTAGGGATTCTAGAGTTGAAGAGGAAGTATATTTCAGATGCAAACGTATGGATGGAGAAGGGAAGTAGAATGTTCTGTATGAGAAAATGTAGGTAGCGGCTAGATTTGGGTAGACAGTAGTCTACATGAAAGACTGTAGGGTGCACAAAGTCTGGAAAGGTGGGCTAGAGACAAACTGTAAATCCTTTGGCTTTAAAAACCAAACAGAGGAATTGGAATTTGATTCTAGAGGCTACAGGGAATCAGTAGAGCTTCTTGAGCATGGAGGCGACACAGTCAGAGAGATGTGCTGTAGGGAAATTAATCTGGCCACTGTGGTGAAGTGTGGATTGGAGAGTAGAGAGCCTGGAAATGGAGTCGCCAATGAGGAGGCCATTGCAGTAGTGCCGGGAGGGGATGACCAGAACCTGCCCTGAGGTGGTGGCTGTGTAAGTGGAGAGAAGTGCATAGATGTGGAGTTAGTTGTATCTTAGAGGTCGGTGATAGACAAGATGATTTGGCCAATGATCGAATATGACATGTGAGAGACAAAAGAGTTGAGGATGATTCTTAGGTTACAAATTTGGGTGACTAAAAGGATTACTGAGTACAGTGAGTAGAGTGCTTGGTCTGGATGCAGGAAGCCTCTTCTTGAGTTCAAATCTGGCCACGGACACTTACTATGTGACCCTGGGCAAGTCACTTCACCCTGTTTGCCTCTGTGTTTCTTCATCTGTAAAATGATCTGAGGATGGCCACCACTCAGTGTCTTCACCAAGAAAACTCCAGATGAGGTCACAGAGAGTCAGACACAGCTGAAAAACGCCTAAATAACCACAACAACAAAGGATACAACATAAACAAGACAGTCAGGGAAAAGGGAGCTTGTCTTTGCTTTGGTCCATGGGCAATAAACACTTGTTAATATTTGTTCCATTCTCTGTTGTCCTCCTTGGCGCGGGTGGTGAAAGTATTATGATAAGGTCAGGATAAGAATGTGACCCAACACCAACCTATCGTGGAAAGGCAGCAATGACTGTTTAGGAAAATGAGAAGACTAGAGAAGAAGGTGGAAAGCGGGCGAGGCTGTCTTGAGTTTCCAGAGGTCATCACATGGTGATTCTGGAAGAGAGAGGAAGACTCTGGATCTGGCGTCCGCTTGACCGCTGACCGGATCCCAATTAGGCCGTATCCTGAGATGGTGCCTAGCTCAGAAATACAGCAGCCACGTGATGCTGTGGAGACCCCACCAGACCCAGAGTCAGGAAGACCTGAGTTCAAGAATATTTGCAAAGTGCTCAGAAAGCTTAACATGCTTTATAAATGTTAGCTATTGTTAATTGTTGTTGTGGTTGCTATTACTATTATTACAACACAGCACTGATAATTACTAATTAGCAATGCGTGTTTGCCTACATCAGTCATTATCTTAGACTGCATTGAAAGGTCTATGCCTGTTCTAACCCAGGGAGTCGTATTCCCCTGACATTCTGATTTACTCAAACAACATCTGAGTTATGTCGTTTGGTCCTTCATGCTCTGTTGTAAGGTCATTGATAAGATGGAGAATATTGGGAAATGACCAGTCACATTTGTGAAGGAAGTGGTCTTGAGAATATGAAGTGAACATCAGCTGAAGGAACTGGAAAATGTTCAGCTTGGAGAAAAGAACAAAAAAAAAAACTCCTGGGGGACATGATAATTGTCACCATGTATTTGCGGGATCGGATTGGTTATAGTTGACTCCAGTGGACATAACCAGAAGTAATGGGTAGAAGTTCTGGAGAGACAATTTAGGGATAGCCCCCTCCCCCTAAAAAAACCTGCCTATACCTGCCCAGACTTAGAATGGGAGTCTTGGGAAATGGTGGGTTCTCCCTCACTGGTGGTCTTCAAGCAAAGACTGGATGACCATTTGTTGAGAATGGTATAGAGGATAGTCTTATTCAGGTCAGGTTTCTGATGGCATCTGAGGTCCGTTCCAGCTCAGAGGTTCTGGGATCCTGGGTGTTCTATTGTGCTCAGGTATGTTGTAGAATTCCTGAGCACCAGGAAAGTTCTACCAGAGACTGTGTCTAATTATGCATTCCTCAAAGATATCTCTGGTACATCATTGGTGCTCAGCTAATCTCATTATTTTTATCTCTATGCTAGTGATAGAGGCAACAACAGTAATCATGTGTAATAGTGATTGGAGGGTGCAGAATGCTTGTCACAGGTGCATCCCCAATGGTGACTACCTCACACAAGAGGAGAGAGCAGAGCTGATAGACAAACCATGATGTCTGACTTGTTCCAGGAGGAGCAGAGATAAAAAGCTTCTTCTTTCGAAGTTTTCCTTCTGCCCTTTTTTTAAGTTTCAGGATGGGGGGGCAGGGGAAGAGTCAGAACTGAATGAAATTAAAATTCAAGTTCTTATTTTGGTGGAGAGATCAAAGGTATTTGATGAATGGAGCAGGGAGGTAGATGACGGGGACTCAGCATTTTGCTTCTGTACCAAGGGGTTTGTGTGACATCAAGATGTCATGGTACATTCTCACTGTGGAAGGATGCCACCAAACTCACTTCGTAGTTCAGTGATGTATTGTCCCTCAGGTCTCTCTGTGTTTCTGCATGTCTGCTAAAGGGCTGTTCTGTCCTCTAGAAGGCAGGTCTCTCATCACCACTCTCAGTGCCTTTCTATTTGTACAGGGTTTTTTAACCTTGGGGGGGGGGGGACGCCATGGGCACTTTGGCAGTCTGGTGAAGTATGAAGAATAATATTTTTAGATGCAAAAAATAAAATACACAGGATTACAAAGGAAATTCATCATAGTAAAAGACATCAAAGTATGTTTAAAAGCCAGATCCACAGACTCCACGTGTATTAAGTGCCTTTGCCTGAGTTCCTTAATTAATTCTCAAGCACCAATAAATAATTCTAAAACACAGGCTCCATATTTGGACTCTATTCCACTGCATTGGTTTCATATCAGAGAATAAAGAATCAAGACACTTTTCTTACAGCAAACAGGGCTAGCAAACATAGATTTTGTGTCTTGAAATAGAATACAGTTTTAAGGGTTACCTGTAGAAATAAAGATAGCTTGGATATTTCTGTTCTCCTTTTTACTGCTGTTGCCACAGGCAGGCATTGAGACAGTGACTGAGAGTTCTGAGCCCTGGGGCTGGCTTCTCAGACCACTTCCTGGCCACACTATTATTCCTCCACTTGGAGGGCATTGGGCACATGGAGAATATCTTTTAGAAGGCAAAGTTGTTAATGACTTGATGGTATTTCTTCCCTTAGTAAAACTTCCACAAGTTATTTTTATTCTATGAATGACCTAAAACTGAGTAATTTAGGGATATTTGGTGGCTTGTTGCTATTGATTTTTAAAATTTTATTAAATGTCGGTTGTGAGTTTGAATTAAGTCTGTGAAAAACTTGTCTCTTACATGGTAATTTTGTGTCTCGCTTTCATGCTTCACATGGAAAATAGAGATAGGGATACACAGTTCCATTTCTCTCAAAATATTTCACCACAATAATTTAAATGCAGTTTGGGGCAGAGGGGAGAGTCTAATTTCTAGTCTAAGCTCTGCCAGTGACCTGGGCCAAGTCACTTCCAAAATCAGAATTTCAAATTTCTCATTTTAGCAATTCAATTAAACATTTATCATCTGCAAAATAAGGGTGATGGATTAAATGGCTCTTCTGGTTCTGATCGGAGAATGTCTATAAAATGTTTTGAGTTCAGCACAGACAATAACAACAACAACAATAGTTAATTCATCACATTTACTATTTCTTGCATTTCCAATAAGCGCTGCATTAATGTTATCTTCACTGACCTTTTTGTCTTTTTTCACTTACATTGTCATTCTCTGAATAGTCTGGTCTTATACCAACATGAATAATTGCGTTATATTTTAATTACACATATGCGTGTACATATACATATATTGTATATATGTTTTATATATATGATGTATCATAGTGTAATATATGCATTATATAATATGTAATTTAAGTATTAACAGTATAAGTATTAACTTTATTATAAGTTTATATCAATAAGTATATATCATTGATATCATGTAATATATAGGAATATATGTATACATGTCTAATTTGCCCACATAGCCACACCAGTATGCATACATACATACATGAATTCTGCATATCTCTATAACTTAGCTACATATTTGTATTTACAATGCATGTGATTATGTAAACATCTAGAAATAAATATATGCACACAGAGATAAATAAATCTCAGTAGGCATCTCACCTCACAGCTGATCAATTTCTACTGCTCAATTTTATTTCATTATCTTACCAGGAATCAGGCAAACCTGGACCTTTGGTAGTAGACTAAAGCTCTTTTACAAGTTGGTCCTTTGGATGATTTTAAATACGCATGTTTTCTTTTTTTTTTTTCATCCTGTTTCTTACCTTATAATGGCTTTCTGACTTTATAGCCAAAGCTTATAAAGAAAAGCCTCTTTTCTCCTTGCCAGCCTGGGGTGGGGGTTGGGGGTAGGGGGCGGGGAGCCCACTTTGGTATTCACAGTACAGATATGACAAATGCATGGCCTGTGTTCTGGGTGTTTGGGGAAATGTAAAAACATGTCGAGTTGTTGCAAATGCTCACATGGTGATTTGTTGGTTTGATTCTTCAGGTCGTGATTTGGCAAGCACAACCCTCCCAGGATACCCTCCACACGTCCCCCCTGCTGGACAGGGCAGCTACTCTGCTCCAACTCTGACAGGGATGGTGCCTGGTGAGTTTTCAAAATGCAGCTTTTCTGAGGCAAGCAAAGTGCTTTCCAGTTGTTATATGTGGAGGCCGGCAGCCGACTGAGAGATGTGTGTGGAAAAAAAAAATCTGCCATATAGTCCAAAGTAAACTCATGAGTATCTGTAAAAAAAAGACAAAAATAAATATTTGCACTAGCCTAGTTCTCCAATGCAATGAGGCTTCCTCCACTTCACATTTGCAAGTAACAAAGTAATAAATCCAGTCTGAGGCATTGATTGGGCTTTTTTTTTTTTTTTTTTGCTAATTCTTCTTCAAGGCTGTTTGATGCACCCAGTAGAGTAGACTGGAATTGGCAGGAATGTTCCCTCTTCTTTGATTATCTAAATGCTTTAAAACGGATTAGGACTTGGTGAAGATTTGTTCAGAGGAGAGGGAGGATGCTTGAAGTGGCCTAGGTCGTGTTATTTTAACATGTTCCATCAATTGATAAACATTTATCAAGTACCTACTATGTACCAGGCCTTGTGCTAAGCTCTGGGGATAGAAAAAGACAAAAGACAATCCCTGAGTTCAAGGAGCTTCCAGTCTAACAGGGGAGAGAACATGCAAACAAATAAATGCAAAGCAAGCTATATAGACAGGATAAATAGAAAGTAATTAACAGAGGGAAGGCACTAGAATTAAGAGAGCTTTTTCTTAATGAACTGTTCATACCTTTTGCAAATGGCGTCCTCCTAGGTGATACAGTTCTGTTAAGATTTGTGCCATCCATGTTTCAAGGTTTTTGAAAAGTGGGAAACAGCCATCCTTTGTTTAGAGTTGGTGGAAAGGTATTTTGTGGAAGGAATTTGTGCCATAACTTGACATCTTTGAAAGCTGAGACCCTGGGCAATCACTTGACTTTTCTAGGCATCAGTTTTCTCAACTATAAAAGTAGAGATTTGGAATAGATGAACTCTAATTTCTAGCTTTACTCCAGGATCCTATGATTATTATTGCTGCAACGACTCCTATTTTAATTCTCCTCTCTCTTCTAACCTTCCCTGAATTTAGGGAAAGAAAAAAGAAGAAATTATGACCCACATATTTCTCTCTTTATGCCCGACTTTAAAGCTACTCAGTAAGAGAAGTCATTAAGTCCACCCTCTCCTGCCTCCACAATTATGACTCTTTCCAGCTGGCTTGTTGTTTTTCAGTCATTTCAGTCCTGTCCAACTCTTCATGATCCCATTTGGGGTTTTCTTGGTAAAGATACTACAGTGCTTTACCATTTTCTTCTGCATTTTACAAATGAGGAAAGCGAGACAAACAAGGTTAAGTGACTTGCCCAGAGTCACGCAGCTAGTAAGGATCAGAGGCTGGATTTGACTCAGGTCTTCCTGACTCCGGGCCTGGCACTCTTATCCACTGAGCTACCTAGATGGCCCTGAGTTCAAGGAGGTAGGGGGTTGGTTTTAGGGAGTATGCGGACCCCCACAGGGGATATATGTACATTTTTTTCTCCCCTGATAGAATATAAACTCCTTGATAGTTAGTGACTGCTTCATTTTTTGTCCTTTTATCCCCAGCATTTAGCAGACTGCTTGGCATGTAGTAGACGCTTCAATGCTTATTGAATGTTTTCTCCCAAAGTGTAACTGTATATCACATTTCAATGCTGGCAGCATGCTTGCCAGGCTGAGTTTCCAAAACATCCAATACTAATAAGATCTTAACATTTGTATAGCGCTATACACTTTGCAAAGGTTTTTCTCCTCTATTATTGTGTTTAATTTAAAAATGAATTTTGTGAAACTCAGGGAAATGTAATTGCTGACATTCCTAGTCCCTGTTTCTGGCGAAGCTTTTCTTTTCTCTGCATAGAACACCTTTATGGTGAACTAAGCTGCGTGTGGAGGAGGGAAGAGGGGAAACGCAGAAAGGAGGGAGTGGGCAGAGAGGAGATTCACATCAGTAGCACTGGGTTTTGACACACATACAAGGTGATTCACATTGCCTTCCTGCCATGAACAGAAGCAGGAGCAAGGAGGAAATCTGAAAGCCCAGCCAGTGCTCACAAGATTTTCTCAGCTCAGCTTTATAGACACAAAAGGTTGATCTAGTTCAGAGAAGCACCTGAACTTTTTACAGGATTATCCAAACGGAATCTGCACTCTGAACCATTGGGGTTGCTTGCAACCTTAATTACAGTAAGGATTATCAAAATGACTCCAAGTTTGACAGAGCCCACATAGTTCTCAGAATATATGAAGGTTCTTTTAACATTAACTAGAGCTGCAGGAATTAAAGATTAGAACAAGTGCATATTTTTAATGATAAGCCTGCTGTGCCGCAGCTGTGTCAGATGCTCAAATGCTCTGAACGAGGTTCTCGGTGTCTCTGCACCCCCGTGCCAATGATCCCCTGGAGGAGCTTAAGCACAGGTCTGCAGGTTGGTAAGCAAACATTCTGGCAAGGGATAACCCAGTATACTGCAGGTGTGGGCAGCTGTGTCTTAATGCCCCCTAATGGTGCCACCGATTTTTCACACTTTGGTTTCCATTTTTATTTCAAGAGGCTTGCTGCTAGAAGGTGTGTGTGTGTGTGTGTGTGTGTGTGTGTGTGTGTGCGCACACGCATGTGTGCATGGGAGTGGTGGTTAATGACTTCACATGTCACCTCCCTTTGTTCCTTGAGAGCAAAAATGATTTTTTGTGTGTTTGTGTTGCCAGCTTTCTTCCTTCAAGTGCCTAGAGTGGTGCCTAGTATATAGGAGGTACTTAAAGTAATGCTCATTGTTTGATTTCAATAAGGTGCTCTGATTAGAGTCAGACATGGAGCTTCTGGACTGACTCCAGCACCCACAGTCTCAGCTGGTCTTTCCCCAAGGTCAGAGCCAGAGCTGCAAGGGGTTTCCGAGGGGATCTAGTTGATTTTACAGGTGAGGAAATTGAGGCCCAGGGAGATTAGGTGATTTACCCACGGTCACATAGGTCAGAGGTGGTATTAAAACCAATTTCCCCTCATTCTGGAGACAATGGTCTTCCCTCTGTTCCATATTGCCTCTCTTTAACACATCTCAAGGTCATTCATTTATTCATCCACCAACAAACGTATTAAGTGTCTATTATAGGAAAGGCAGTATAGAAGAATAAAAAAAAATCTCATTAGATCAACTATTTAGAATATCTCCCTAGTATATGCCAAGCTTGGGAGTCTCCCAATTTTTAGCATTTGAACATTCATTCAGCAGACATTTATTAAGCACCTACTCTAGGTATTATGCTGGGCACTGAGGATATAAGGATAGTTACAATCCAAACACTGTCTTCAAGAAAGCTTATAATATTTCTGTGTATTATATGTTTGAAATTTGAATATTGATAGAATATAGTCTCTCTGTCTCTGTCTGTGTCTCTCTGATTCTCTTTCTCTCTCCTCCACTCATTTTCTCTTTGTCTCTCTTTTTCTTTGTCTCTGACTCTACTGCTTTCTCTGCTAGACCAATGGACTAAATCTGAATAAAGATAAATGTAAATTTTTACACCTGGGTTCAAAAAATCAGCTTCAAAAGTATAAAATGAAAAGGTGGGTGTGGGTAGTGTTATGCAGCAATTTTTCTAAAGCAGATCTCAGTTTATTTTAGTGAAGTGCAAAGTTAATATGAGTCAAGGGTGTCTTGTGATGCTTCAGCTAAAAAAGCTTATGTATTCTTAGACTCCATTAAGAGGAGCACAATGTTGAGAACATGAGTGGCACTAAGTCCCATTGTACTATGCCCTGGTCCCGCTGTATGTGGAGTATTTTGTTCGGTTCTGGTTACCACATTTTAATAAGGACATGGATAAGTTGGAGAGCATCCAGAGAAGGCCAACCAGGCTGATGAGGAGCCTCAAGATCACATCACATGAGGGTGGATTGAAGAAACTGAGAATACTTAACCCAGAAAAGAGAAGACTCGGGGGAGCTATGATAGTAATAGTTGAGTATTTCAAGCGTGGGCATGTAGGAAAGGAATTTGGCTTTTTCTTCTTGGCCTTTGAGGACAGAATTAGGAATAATAGGTAAAAGTTGTGAAGAGGCAAATTAGGCTTTATCTAAGGAAAAATTCCTAAAAGTTAGAGCGACCCAGAAGTAGAAGAGTCTGCCTCAGGAGAAAAGTAGGTCCCTCTTCTCAGACAAAAGTGGGGCAACCATTTGTTTTGTTGTTCAGTCGTGTCTGTGACCCCATTTGGGGGTTTCTTAGCAAAAATACTGGAGCGGTTTGCCATTTCCTTCTCTAACCCATTTTATAAATGAGGAAACCGAGGCAAACAGAGTTAAGCGATTTGCTCAGAGTCACGCAGGTAGTAAGCGTCTGAGGCTGGATTTGAACTCAGGTCCTCCTGACTCCAGGTTTGGTGTTCTATCCACCGCTTCACCTCGCTTTCTAGGGTTTTTTATTGAGATGGAGGTTAAATTAGACAACCTCCGAGAGCCCTCCTGATTGTGAGACTTTGCGGTGCCTTCTGAGAGATAAGAAGCGAAGCTCATCTTCCTTTGACCCTCGACAATGACAAAAGTGCTCTGTATAAGCATGGTCTCATTCAGTCCTCAGACAGAACCCTGTGAGATAAAGAGAATAACTCCGACTTCTCCACGTTGGAAGATCCATTACTGTATCCATGTAGATATTTCTTGGACCGATGAAGGTCACCTCTCTATACCTTTATAGGCAGCTAACTGAGCTTCCATGACCCTCCCTACCTGAGCCCCCCAAATCCACCACTTTGTGGCCAACCTCCAGTGACTCTAGTCCTGTAAAGAAAAGACATTCACAGTCTGTCACCAAGCTCAGTCCTGAAATCTTTCCTGCTCAGTAGGACCCGAGAGAGCTTGTCCTGTGGCCTTTGAGAGCTCAGGGTCACCTCCATGCCTCCCAGAGGCACTGGGGAGAGCACAAAACGTGGAGTCAGGAAGACCTGAGTTCAAATCCAGCCTCAGACATTTGCTAGCTGTGTGACCTTTAGCGAGTCATTTAACTTAATCCACCAGGGAAGGAAATGGCAAACCACTCCAGTATCTCAGCCAAGGAGAGCTGGGGCTCAAATGAAGGGCTGTTGACTCCTTACTTATTCTCCCATATGATGTGTTTTAAGTGCTCTAATTACATAGCTAAAGTGGAAACCCAATATGGTTCTAGTATGTAAGGACTAAATGAACACTTGATTTATAGGTTTTTATTGTAGACCTTTTGGGGGTAGGGTGGGAAGCAGTCTGTCTGAATCCACCTAAAAAGAGCTGTTAAATACAAATGTATGTATTGATGCCAAGTAGAAATAGTTTGGGGATTATCTGTTGCTTTGGGTCATACAATCCTTTCTTGTGGGTAATAAGGACTTAGCTATCTCTTCCCTTTGGAATGTCTTTTTGCCAGATGCTTCAAAAATGTCTAGAGAGGTAGAAATGATAGACAGGTGCAGAGATTGATAAATGTATGCTGTTGTGTTGAAGCATCTCTCTCAGATGGAGTTCTGTCTAATCCTCCGAAGGGTGAATTATATACATCAGCCCTCATTAAGGCCAGAGGAGGTGATCTACAGATTCTGGCATTTTTTTTTTGCTTCATAACTAGATGAGAATATGCACCTGTCCTGTCCATTAAAACCTTGCCAGATTGGCCTTCCCAGGGCTCTACTAAATTCTTAGATGAGTAGGTGCCTGAAAAAATTTGTTGAATGGAATGAAAATAAATGAATTTGAATTGCCTCCACATTTAGGAAGTAGAGCAGGAGGGTTGGTGAAGGAAGCTACATAGGTCTGAAGTCTGATCTTTGAACTTCTCAATATGCCTGTTTCTTCAACTATGAAATGGTGATAATGGACATATTACCATAATAATCAAATAAGATATTTCTAAATTGCTTACTTAGCACAATGCCTGATGCATAGTAGGTACTTAATGAATGATTATTCCCTTCCCCTCTCAAGTTTGAAGATATGTCACTTAGAGGGTTAAGGCTAGGATTCCTGGGTTCCAAGTTTCTGGCATCTTTCCACCTCTTCACCCCTGTCTCCAAATCCCCCTGGATTGAACTAGCAGGTAGAATCAATGAGGAGTTACTAGAAGGGCATTTCTCTCTCCCTACTATCTTCCTCCTAGTTTGGGCTTTCGTGAATGTTAGAGGGCCTGTGAACTTCTGAATCTCTATGGGCCCTTTTCTCCCTGGTGCTCAAAGTGAATGGGAACAGGCTCTGGGGAGGGGGTAGGGAAACAAGCTGCTTCTCAGATATTCCTGTTCCTGCTTCCAGGGATCCTTGGAGGGAAAAAAATCTATGTCTCAACCATCCAATTACTATAGACCTCGGAGGGGTGCCTATTTGCCATCATAGTCAGTCTTTTGAATAATCCTATGGAGTCAAAAAATGTGCCCCTTCCCTCCCTCAGCCCCCATTCAGGGTATTGACTGCAGGTGACCTTTACATCATTTTACAATATAAATCCTGAATGCAAAACTCTGCCGCTGGTGTTACATGCAAATATATATGTATATATATATATATATATATATATATATATATATATATATATATATTATCAAAGAACACAGAAAGAAACTAACAAACCAAACAGAATGCAATGAGAGAGTTAATCTGGTCTTCAGTCATTTGGTGGAATCACTGGATTCTTCTTATTGTGACCAATGTGAGTCCTCAGTGGTGCTGAATGAGCTTTGGGTGGGATAAACTCCGCACAGATACCCAGTTTTCATAAACGTCTGAGCAGGGCTTTCTTGATTAAAAACAAAGCAGGATAAGACATTACCTTTGCTTAAGACATAGGGGAAGAACATTACATTTAGAGTAAGGGAAGTTGGCTTTGAATTCTGACCCTGCCCCTTAACTCCCTGTGTGAACTTGGATCTTTCCACCTCTTTGAGATGGTTGGGCTAATTTATGTTCAAGGGCCTTTCCTAGTTCTGCATCCTACCGGTGATTCTCAACTTTACTGAAAGCAGTGATAGATGGCAGATTCTTTGAGGTTTTTCCTAGAGGAATTCCTTTGGCAATACCATTGTCTATATAATCTTTGTTCTGCCACATGGGGTTAATTTTTACCTCATTAGAAATGCAGCTGAGCAAAATACAAAGGGGCCTTGAAAGTGTTTTACATGGAACTGGAACAAGGCAAGATGACATTTGGATGACATGAGCCATGTTCTGCGACAGAAGCATGTGTATTGTGAAGCTTTCCCCCCTTACAGTAATGGTTACATGACACACCTTTTCTCAGAAGACAGAGATTGGTATGGACATCCTCCACTGAACACCCACTTCAGTGATTGCTGAAAGTCAATGGGACTCTCTTAGCTTCATGTCTCGGCACTGGCTGGGTTCCTTACCTGGACGCTCTTGTTCCCCACCCCTGCCTCTTAGGTGCTCTGGCTTCCTTTGAGACTCAGCTCAATGTCTCCCTTCTGTAGGGGGTGTGCCCCATGCCCTCAGCTGCCAGTGCATGCTTTTTGCTCCCTAGAAGTCTTGCATACACTTATTTATTTGGAGGTTGTGTCTCCCCACTAGAATGTGAGCTCCTTGAAGGGAAGGACTATTTTTTGGCTTGCTTTTTTTTTTTGGTATCCCTTGCCCTTAAGCATGGTGCCTGACAGATAGTAAACACTTAATAAACAAATGTTTGTTCATTTGACTTGAGTTGATTAGTTCCCCAATAAGCAGTAACTCTTAGGGTAAAGTGAAGGTGCTCAGCCCATGGGAAAATGAAGAAAACTAGTAACCCCTGGGAGTAAAGGAAGTAATGATGAATTACTAATGCTGAACTAATTCACGTAAAATTCGAATCCCTATACAGGTAGCAAAGGAGGAATCCCTTGAGATCAATGTCGCAAAATAACCACATACAATTATCCCTTCCACAGCATGACTTTCCCCATCGCCATTTCAACATGGCACCATTTGGCATAAGAAATTAAAGGAACATTTTGGGGGGAGTTTTGCAGAAGCTGCAGATGATAAGCCAAGGCTAATAGACAACACGGAAAAAGTTTAGAAACTCAGAAATGCATAAAATGTATGGATCATACTGGATATCAACCCAAATTTTACAATAAGGTTTTGTAAAGACTTCTCTAGTATGAAGGGAGGGCCAAAAAACTGCCAGCAATTTTCCAGACGGCAGGGCCACCATGCTCCTAACCCCTGTGATGTGGAAGGGATAACTGTTTAACAAAGTGTTTAGTGTGTACAACAGTGACACTAAATTTAGAGAGCGTCTAAATGTGTTTGAGTGAGGTTAGAGATTTTAAGACGCGGTACAAGGAAGGGGCATGGCCATACATACAAAGCAAGACTGGATTCAGCAGAGACGAAGCAAAGCAGACCAGCATTATTGAAGGAAAACATTCACACTATGAGGGGCAGTCACATAATGGAAATAGGTCAGGTCCTACCAGGGTGCCTAGTGGAAGGTAGGGGGTGCCAAAATCAGTAGCCAGTGGGTTTTTATGAGGTTTTTAAATGGGTCAAGTAGAACCAAACATTGGGGAAAGGGATGGGGAACCTGAACTTGGGAACTGGTGATGATGGAGGCAGGGGGAATGCTTGGAAAATTGATTGCTAGTTGATTACCTATCTGTAAAATGGGGAAATTGAGGCAAAAACATTTACGTAAACTGCCCAGGGTCACACTTCTAATGATTGAGGTCATATTTAAACTCAGGTCTTCTCAACTCCAGATTCATCACTCTATTCACTGCATCAAGTAGCGGTCTGGGATGGGGAACCTAGACTTGGAGATTGGGGCTGATTCCTGCTGGAAGTGGGCCTGGAGCAGGGATAGAATACCTGAAGAACAGGCTTGTCAGCTGATAGTCACCCTCCCTGGAGGTTTTCAATCATCACTACTGGCCTCACTTGGGTCTAGTGACTCAGGACCTTTGAATTTTCCAAGGTTTCCTAAGTTTAAAGGGATAAAGAGGCTACTGAGGTCCTTTCGGGGAATCAGTTAATTTCAGGCTCAGTCAAATTTAGGATCTTCTTGCATCTATTTTTGGAGGGCAGAAGGTCTGTATTCACTAATTAATTTATCTATTATATGAGAGGCTAGGGAGACTCTCATGAGTGATTTGGTTTATATTCTGCTGTTAAACACAGCACTATATCACAGGAAATTTGGCCTCCAGGTAATGATTTTTTTTACCCAAGGCAGAATATGAAACAGAAAAAAAGTACAAAATGGTGCTCCATTTTTCACAATCCAATTAGGCTTCTGAGCAATGGCAGAGGAATGATAAGAAAGTGGGCAGAAGGTGCCAAGAACTATCCACTTCTCAGACCATCTCCAAACTTTCACTCTTGGCACCCTTAATTTAAGATCCTTGTTCAATGACCAGCAAGTCGATATACCACTGGAGGAACCAAACCACATCCATATTGATATTTATGCTATAAACCAGACAACAAAGAAGTTGTAGCTAACTGGGAGGTTGGCTGGCTAGTTTCCCTTCAGGAAGCAAATAAAGGAGTTGGCATAGTTTATATCGTCATGCACCCAAAAGGAGCAATAAACACCATTTTACTGGATTTTTAATCCTTTTTTTGTACTGCTCATGATGAGCACAAGAAGTCAGTGAGTCAATAAACATTAATTAAGTACCTACTGTGTGCTAGACACTGAGCTAAGCTCTGGGGATACAAAGAAAGGCAAAAGAGAATTCCTGCTCTATAAGATCTCACAATCTAGTGTGTGTGTGAAGACAATATGGAGGAAAAACTATGTACAAAAAAGCTATATAATAAAGGATAAACTAGAAATAATCAGCAGAGAGAAGGTACACATCTGGTGATCCTTTTATGAAATACAAACCCCTTTCTCTGATGAGATTTAAGGGGGTGACCGCATTGGATATGCCTTTGTAGGGCTTTGTAACTGAATCATGAAGAGAATTCCATACAAGGTGTACAAGCTCCGGAAGTGCTTTATGGACATACCAGGGATGGGGATCCCCACCAAGCATCCACTTTGGGATCTAGAAACAACTCACCTAGAGAGAGGTAGCCTTTCCAGCAATTCAAGAGAGTTCAAGGAACAAAGTAGGGAGAGACACACTCCAGATAGAAATGGATACAGAAGGGTAGCCACTTGAGGGATGACGCAGTTTGAAGGAACAGAACCATTGCCAGCTGAGAAGAGGGCCAGCTATCAATTCAAAAGGGAGCAAGCCCTAGCAATTGAGAGTCTAAATGTGAAGAGGAGCAGAGCCTGAGAACTCAGCTGAGCAGCCCATTCCAGCAGAAATATTGCATGCACCTAAGGGGAACTTCACAAGGACTTGGAAGAGAGAAAAAGAACTAGGCTTTGCAGCACAAGGAGTTCTGAGTTGCTTTTCATGCGTCTTACAAACATGGCTTACTATGGTTGTTTTTGGCGGGATGGGTCTCATCAGAAGCCAACTCTCTGACAGCGACTAGAAGCCAAGTTTCATCTCTTACTTCTTTTGGATGTCGTATTTGTAGAAGTGAGCTCATGGCTTGTTAAGGGGGTAGGTTTTTATAGCTACTGTTTTTACTATGCCATCTGATTAAATGACTGCTAGGAGCTGATTGTTTGTACTCACTGATTATTAATGGTAAGTACATTGGTGAGGGTTTGTGAGCTAGGGAATATCCACCTAAAAGGCATCCTAGAAACCAAGGTGACTTCTGTTCATTGGGGGCCCAGCCTATGAATGTGCACAACCTAGGAACGAAACCCAAAAGGAGTGCTACGAGATGGGAGAATGAAGGCAAAAAGATGCTTTGTGTGGTTATAGAGCAGATCCAACTCAACCTTTTCAGAGAAGTTTTCAACTCCAAAAAAGAGAAATAGAGGAAAGTAAAAACATCGGCTTCTCTTATTACACTTTCTTTGAAAACATTATTAAATATGACACATTTATTTCAAAAACCCAGAAACTTCTGTTGGTAAATACTTAAATTTCCTTACTAGACAGAGTACTATAGCTAAGATAAAAATGAGTTTCGAATATGAAGTCATTGACAAGTCTTATTGGTGAAGAAGTTGGACAACAATGAACACGATCCTCTCACAAAAACGGAAGCATTGATGTGAAATCCAGTTAACCTAGATGATCCTGAGAACATTTACAGATAAAGCAAGAAGGAAGAAAGACACCAAACATATATAAAATGAAAAAGATCTATGAGTGATGATCTATTATCACCAGGGATGATCATTATAATGGTATCATCACAATTTTATTTTGTTCTACTGCCTTGGAACCTGGCATGCTATCTGAGAAACTGACAGTTGTGCTTGAGAGAGTTGGAAAGACTGACTGAACTGAGTAGTTACTGTAACAGAAGAGATCCATTCAGGATTTCATAAGATTTTATAAGTGCTCATGGATTGATTTTTAAGATAGCTGGAAAAAGGGGAAACTTTGCAAAGAATGGAAAAGATAGAGGGTACTTTTACAACAAAAAAGACAACCAAATTTCCATCAGCATCTCATGATTGATAGATCTGCTTTCCTATATCATAAAATCTTTATGAGAATCGCTTCTGCATCCAGAGTATCACTGATGAAAACATGAGAAGAAAACAAGCAGGGTTTGGAAGATTTCTTTTGTGGCAGACCGCATATTTATAAGTTACAAAATAGACTAATATAAGTTCTAACTGTTACTATTGTTGGTTGATTTGTTTTAAAAAACTTGATTCAATAGAACAAAATACACTGGGGGGGAAAAACTTTCCATAAATAGGGTATTTCCTGTCCCTACACCAGCATTATGCAAGATCCTTGAAAGATGTTTAGTATCATCACCAAGAATACATAAAAATGGGATATGTGTTTGTCTACGGCAAGGGTTCTTGACTTTCTTTGGGTCATAGACCCCTTTGGCAGTCGGGTGAAGCACATAGACCCCTCAGAATGATATTTTTAAATGCTTAAAATAATTTACATAAGATTTAAAGGAAACCAGAGGCCAGTGAAAATAAAGATGCTGTTGGGGTTTTTTTCCCCATTCAAGTTCATTTCTCTGAAATCTGTTCACACCCCTTCCATCCACCCCACCAAGGGTGTTCACAGGTTATGAATCCCTGACCCAAAGTGTTAATTAGTGGCATGGAAGGTATTCTGTACAAATTCTAAATAAAAGAAGGATTACCTATTGATGATGAGTTTTTTGAAATGCTCCAAATGACATCATACAGAACTCATTGTACAGATCTCTGGGATACTGCAAAGCATTCTCAAGTAGAAAATCCCAATAATAGATAACAGATTGACCTAACTATCCACATGAGGAAAACAAAGTGGATGAAAAAAGGTATATCATTCCTGCTATCAGCAACATATATATCTCGAATAGGTACTGCAGATGGAGAAAGTGCTAAGTCCGGAACTGAGTACAAGGCAATCAGGCAGGATTGCATTTGGAAAATTAAATACCCAGAGGCATCAATGGACCCAATGAAAAGTTTTAATATGCAATCAAGCCTCATATCGATCCAGCTCTTTACCCAGATTCAGATCTATTAAAGAACAGTTCTATTCAAATCAAGAAATATTTATCAAGTGCTTACTATGTGTTAAGGTGATATGATCTGCTCTCTGGCCTTTCCCCTTCCTGACACTAGGCTTTGACAGAAATTCTATCTTTGTAATACCAGTTTTTTCTTAGAGGTATGTTGGATACAGATCATGGAATACCATTAGCTCAGAAGAGTTATACTCAAAAGCAGTCTCACCTGCGGTGGAAAGATATATGAGGGGTGTCAGTGTGTGGTCCCTTGAAGTAGTGACGAAGTGAACCAGCAGAGCATTCAGAGTACCTGAAACTTAGATTTTGATGGTTTAGCAAGAGAGAATACTTCCTAAAATGTTGTTACTCAGGGTGTAAGAATATTGTACAATTGAAGTCCCAGAAATAGTCATGGTGTCAACAGAATGTAGGTAATCAGGGAGGGAGAAATTCATAACTGGGGTTTGGGTACATTCAAAGTGGGCAGTGCTTCAGTTTGTTTTTAGCCTCCTTGGTAATGATAATTTCAGGAAATACCTTAAAACACTGATCAGATTATAGCACAAGAAGACCAAGGCTTCTAATACTCCATTTTTTCCTGTGGATGTTCACTTATATTCACACCAGGGAGTATGTTTATGCCCTTTATTTCTCCTTTTAATTACTTTGATGACATTAATACTATTATTATTTATCGAGAACATTTTATTTATAAGGAGATTTATAGGCATTCCTCATAGTTATTACTTTACAGCTGTCCTGGGAAGTAGGCTAACATGCCTTTCACAGTTGAGAAAATTGAAGCCCATTAAAGTGAAGAGACTTTTGTTTAACACAAGAAGGCCCTAGATTTAGAGTCAGGAAACCTGGGTTCTGGTCTTGGTTTTGCCACTTGCAAGTACTATGACCTCATGCAAATTACTTCAAACTTTTTAAACCTCAAGTTCTTCATTGGTTAATTGAAGACACTAATCCATCAATTAACAAACATTTATTAAATACTATGCTATTCCAGGAACTATTTAGGGTATCGCAGATATAAAGACAAAAACAAAACATCCCCTGCCATTAAGTAGCTTACATTCTATTAGGGGACACAACAGTTGCATATATAAATACACAAGAGACTAAATCTAAAACAAATACAAGGTAGCTTAGAAAGAGGGGGCATGGGGTGGCTAGGTGGTGCAGTGAACAGAGCACCAGCCTTGGAGTCAGGAGGACCTGAGTTCAAATTTGACCACAGACATGGAACACTTACTAACCATGTGACCTTGGGTAAGTCACTTAACCCCAATTGCCCTGCCTTCCCCCCTCCAAAAAAGAAAAGAAAAGAAAAAGAAGAAAGAGGAGATGCTAGCAGTTCCTGGGTTGAAGAAAGTCTTCCAACAGAAAATGGTACTCAAGCTAATTTCAAAGGCAGTAAAGGATTCCATGAGGCAAAGGTGAAGCAGAACTATGTCCCAGTCATGAGGGTGGGGGTGGAGAGTAGAAGGGACAACAAATAGGCACAGAGGGAGGAGAAAAAATATAGAGTATAAACAACAGAAAGGCTAGTTTGTCTAGACAGCAAAATACAGGAAGGTATGAACTGTCTGTGTAGTATAGAAAGCTTGGTTTGGGCTAGGTTATACATGGCATTAAAAGTCAGAGGAGTTTTCATTTTATCCTACAGGCAAGCGGGAACCACTGGAATTTACTAAGTAGAAGAAAGATATGATCAGATTTATGCTTAAGGAAAATAATTTTGGCAGCATTGTGCAATATAGACTGAAGAAGAAAGAGAATTGAATGAGGGAGACTAAGTAGGAGCCCACTGAAATAGTCCAACCAATAGAGAATGAGGGTATGGTGGTTATGTGAGTAGGAAGAAGTAATTGAATGTAAGTGATGTTGTAGAGATAGAAGCAAGACTATTTGACAAATGGTTGGATATATGGGGTAAGAGAGATTGAAAGGTTTGTGATATTCCAAGCAAGAATAGAGAAATTTGGAAGAGAGATGTTTTTATAGGAAAGGTAATGAATTAGGTTTTAGACATGCTGAGTTTGGGATGCCTATAGGGTATCTAATTTGAAATGTCCAAAAAGTGTTTATTGATATGGCACTGGAGCTCAGGAGAGAGACTAGGACTGGATATTCAGGTCCAAGAGTTATCTGTGTTGATATGATAACTAAAACAATGTTAGTTCATGAGGTCAGCAATGGAGAAAGTATAGAGGGAGAAGAGGGCCCAGGACAAAGCACTGGGATACAATCAGAGTTAGGGAGCGCGGCATGGTAAATCAGCAAAAGGTGACCAAGAAGGACTGGGTAGCCAAAGGAAGAGAATAAAAAAAAATAACAAAGCCACAAAAACTCAAAGAGGAGAGAATACCCCGGAGAGGCTAGTCAAAAGTGTCAAAGACTGCAGAGATGTCAAGAAAGGTGAAGACTAACAAGAGGCCATAGGATTTTGTAATTCAGAAATCATTTGTGACTTTGGAGAGAACCATTTCAGTCAAGAAATGAGTTTGGAAGCCAGATTGCAAAGGGTTGAGGGGTGAGAAGAGAAAAAAATTAAGACAATGGGTAAAGATAAATTTTCTTTCTAGAAGTTCACCTGGGAATGAGAAAAGAAATAGATGATGGGAAGTTGTTAAGTTGAGGAGGTGGTAGGATATAGAGTGCTTATTCAGGATGCAGAAATTTGGGTGAGTTTGAAAAGGAGAAGTAAAAGAATGAGAGAGAGAGAGAGAGAGAGACAGAGACAGAGACAGAGACAGAGAGACAGAGAGAAACAGAGAGACAGAGACAGAGAGATTGAAAATTAGCATGGAATAGAATTGAAGTGAATGGGATGGGAAAGCCTTTGTTTAGTGCTTACTATGTGCCAAACATAGAGCTTGGGTTTTGGCAAAGAAAGTAACAGAGAAAATGGAAGGGCCATACGGACCAAGAGGATAGTGAGTCCAAAGTTCAGAGTGAAATGGGCCCTGATATACTGACGGCATAGGTGGGGATGTAAGGGCCAGCATCCAGCTGACAGTAGGTCTGCACCTGGTGGGAAGTTGGTAATGGGGCAATAAGGGGTGGGTCAGGGAAGGGAAAGGAAACAACAGTGACTCTTCTCAGCTACAACTTTCTTACTCAGCACAGATCTGTCTTGGCTTGGTCAAAGAAGGAGAAATCCTCCAGCTCCTCATCTTGCCAGTTGTTGATGACTGGTCTCTGTATTCAAGCTGCCCATTCTAGGGATGGTTGTAGTGGCAACCCGCTGGAGAAGGGGAGAATTAGGATGGGATCAAGAGCATATATACAGGGATAGATTTTGTCGAAGGTAACTGAAGGAAGAGAGAATGAAGGGTGATTTTGGTGGGTTTTGAGAGGTAGAGAAAGGGAGAAAATGGAGCCCAGTGGTTTATATTTTCTGAGCAATGTATGAGGCAAGGTCCTCAGCTGAGATGGAGTGGAAGAATGACAGTGTCGAAGACCTAAGGAGAAGAGGGAAGGTTTGGAACAATCTTTGTGGGGAATGGGACAGAAAATCACTTAGGGAAGGTATTAATATTTTTACTGTTATACCTCAGGGTTATTGTGAGGGAAGTGGTTGGTGAACTTTAAAGCTCTATATAATGATGAGCTGTTGTTATTCCTAGGATTGTTAAGGACTGTTAAGAAAATTGACTTTTGCTCAAATTATTTAGATCAGTTTCTTAGCTCTTCAATTTGCTGCAGACATATATATAGCCCATATCAAAGATTAAGGTCAGCTGATTCACATATTTCAAAAAATCATTTCCAAATTCTAGGGAATTATTTCAGGTTCCAAAGGCTGGAGCTAATATCCACATTATAGGATAATCATGTCATACCAACATCTTTTCTTTATATAGTTTTCATGTTTTGGGAAACATAAGCCTTTAGCTCTCCCTCTTTAATCCATCTTCCTCACTACTATCAGAATAATTTTCCTAAAGCACAAAGCCCATATTATCATTTTCCTGCTTAGAAAGTATCAATAATAATTTCCCTTGCTTCTAGGCAAAAATTCAAACCCTTAACCTAGAATTTAAGATCCTTTACATTTTGTCTCCTTTCTAGCTTTATTTCATGGTATTCCCCATCACAAACTTTAAATTTTAGCCAATCTGGACTTTGAACTCTATGTAATGCTGAATTCAAACCTAGAACATTTGCATAACATTCTCCCTATTGGTAGAGAGAATTATGATTCAATACTGCATACCTGTATGAGGGGAGGAGTTGTTTAAGAGTTTGTAAGGCAAGAGGCAGTTGCCATGCTTCCTGATTTGAGAAAGGATGGCTCTACATTCCTGGGAGAAAGTGAAAAGACTTTTAAAAGTAGATAGGTAAGAGGAAGCTGACTCCTCAATATGTCTACTTTACGGTCTTTTTTCTCTTTCCCAGGAGTCAGTAACCAGGCATGTCCTCTCTCAAAGCATGAAGACAATTGTCTCTCAATTTTCCAAACCTTTGGAGTTGTTTGCCCTTCATGTAGGGATGAAACATCGAGTCATTATTCTTTTCGCCAATGAGTCTTATACAAATGTTTAAAGCTTAAATCCAAGATTTCACTGACATTCTAGATCCTATCTTCATGCATTTATGCCTGGTATCTGGCATGCACTGTTTCATCTCCATATTTCTGAATTCTGTCTTCCCCAAGGCTTAGTTTAGGTATTACTTTCTTCATGAAATCTTCTTTGATTCCCCATACACTATTCTGCTTCTCTTAACATGACCTCAACTTTACTTATCTGTGTACATGTGTTCCTTCCATAAAAATCTAAGCTCCTTGAGGGGAGGAGCTGTTTCATTTTGATCTCTGTATTCCCAGAACCTAGCAGAATTCCTTTCATACTTTTTCATTTTAGATCCAGGTCTGTGACTTCAGCCATATGAAGAGCTCTCAGTATGAAAACTCTTTTCACAAATGCAGATTTGAAACTTAAAGTCTTAGACATTTGCCTTTGGTACCAAGGGGAGAAATAACTTTTTTTTCCTTCCCTTCCCTTGTCACAAAGCTAATATATGTCAAAGGCAGGACTTGAGGCTAAGTATTCCCTATTCTAAGGCTGGCTTTCTAGCCATCATACCCAGCTGCCTAAGAATGAATGAATAAACAGATGAATGCTAAGCTTTGAGGATATTAATGTAATCAAGACAATTCCTGGCTTCAATGAGCATATATTCTGATGGGGTAAGATTATATATATATATATAAAAGGGAGCTAGAAAGTATGAAGGATGGAGCATGTGCTGCTACTTGGTCTGGAAATGGTCAGGCAGTGGTGGCTTGGTTTGGGGAAGGCTATGGTCAAAGCTCATGTATCAGAGCCCAGGGTCTGAGGAGCAGAGTCCAAAATCATGTGCAAAACAAAGAGGAAGGAGAGCCATAGTACAGACTATATCACTTTACACATAGCAGATAATAAACATTTTTATTTGAATTGAATTGATCTTTAATAGATCTAAATTTATGTAAGAAGCTCTTTTGACATGAGACTTTATCATATATTATAGCTTTTCATTGAACCTCTAGCTAGCAAATTGTCTTGACTTTTTTTTTTTTTACTGAGAACGATTGGAAGAAATCACCAAATGTTGTCATTAAGTCCTACTTAACTACTGTCTGTGATTCTGACCATTTATTTTCATCTTGGACCAGAGCGTCATATAGTATCTTGCCAACATCTGTGAAACACTGTTTAAGCTTTGAAGCATTAGCCATGGAGATAGCAAACAATTTGAACTTAGATCTTGGGGTTCAAACAGAATGTTTCCCCAAAGGACTCTTAATAGATGTCTGTGTTCTCCCCCCCCCCCATTTTAGCTTACTCTTAAAAAAAATAAAAACCCAAACCTCACAGTGAAAAGAGCACAGTGTATTCTGTTAGCTCTGGGTAACAAGGACAGCAATTAACTTCCTTTGCATTTCCCCCTGACCTTTTAATTGGTTTCCAGAGCCAACACAGTTTTGTAGTCTAGGAAAGGGACCATTTGGAAATGGTCCTAGGGCACCAGGGAAAGGACCCGCTAGATTTTGGATTAGAAAACAACACCCACTGGGTTTGTAGGGTTTGTAGCATCCCACACAGTAACGCTGTTCAGCAGAAAGGGCTTGGAGAGTCAGGTAATTGAATCGGAATATTGCGTTGCTAAAAGAATCACCCTCGCTCATTTAAATATTTGTATGGTTCTTGTGTTTGAAGATGCTCAGACAATGGCCCTTGTTACCCTCTGTTTTATTTATTTATTTTTTCACTTTTCCCTTCTTCCCTTCTCTGGGGACTCAGCTCTTGGCCTCATCCCTCATGTTTTCCCTTTCACTTGACTGTCATTCTCATTGTCCTCCTGGGGCCCTGAATGGAGGGTGACAGGAAAGGGTAGACGGTCCGGGATAGTGATGCTGAAAATATAGTCATTAATGGGACTCTCGAAACCCAGATGTCCTTTCTGAACACCGGTAATTTGTTTTTAATGAAAAACCATGCAGTGACCCTGAACAAATGAATTTTCTTTATAAGAAGTCTATGTGCAATTATCCAAGTAAAGGACCTCGAAACAGTTAGATCCAAAACCTGGATAGAAAGAAAGAAGAAAGGTAGGAAGGG
>CM053599.1:181643479-181662362 GCA_028646575.1 Pseudocheirus occidentalis | reverse complement strand
CCCTCCTGAATCTGCCAAACAATCACCTGGTATCAGGAGCTGCCTGCTGCCAGGCTCTCATTCAGTCCTCAGAGATAAACAGCTCCCAGGTCCTTGTCCAGTCCTTAGGGCAATCCCCAGCACACACTGAAGTTCACAGGGTTCAGCATACCTCAAACCCTTCACCACTTCTCTTGCCTGGCGCTCAAGGATCAGCCAGGCCACGAACACAGTTCCATTCTGTTCATGTCTCAGTCAGCTTCCAGATACTGGGAGAGGGACTCTCTCTCCCTCTCCCTCTCTTTCTCAGCTGACTTCAGTCTACATGAATCTTTCTTCACTGAGGAGCCAATTCCAATTCTCTCTTCTCTCTCTAAAATTCTTCTTTATATACAGCACTGGCCTCCTGTTTCAGCCAATAGCCTTCTTCCAAGTCAACAGGGGAGTTCACACCTTTTTAACAATGGACAGAGTTCATGCCTTCTATACTTAGCCCTAAGTTACTAGGTGTGACTTAGCCTTAGGCTACTAAGTGCTAAGTATCTGATAAACTGATTATTATTACAGCCCCTTGTTTTCTATATCTGCTTGGCATAACAGGTTGGCAAATACAAAGAGCAGCGTGATCTCCTTTATATTATATTACTACAATGCTGGGCTGTGTTTTTGTTTTGTTTTGTTATTATATTTTCAGGTCTCACAAAGTAGGAAAAACTAGGAAGCAATGGACTTGATACTTTAAAAGTTCAGCTGCATGTCAGTCAATTTGTAATGATAACTGAGCCAAGTGAAAAATAAATTCAACATTTTGGATTATTGTCCAAATGAACTATACTTTTAAATGTAATATACCGTACTGTACAATAGAATTTTATGAGGCAAAGACGCCAAGGTCACCTACTGGGACATCACCAACTGTCCTGACTTTTGTCCTGCCACTGTACTTCAATGACTCAGGAGGATAGAATGAGGTTGATGACTTTACTCATCTCTGCTTCACTTAAATCCAGTTCACAGGCAAGTGAAGAAGACATCCACCATGATTAGTTGGTCCTCTTTGAGAATGAAGGATGAACAACAACTTTCACAGGTGTTGTGACAAGTTCACTGAATGTGGCAGCAAGGAACTTGGTTTCACATTCTGGGTCTACCACTTACTGACAGCGTCACCTTGGACAAGTCGCTTAATTTCTCTTAGCCTCATGGGCTAAATAATCAGCCAATTAACCAGCATTTATTAAGTGATTGCTATGTGTTCTAAGCATTGAGGACACAAATAGAAATGCACTGGGCCTTTGGTCAGGAAGACCTGAGCTGAAATAGAGTCTCAGAAAATGACTAGCTGTGTGACCTTTGGCAAGTCACTTAATCTCTGTTTGCCTTAGTTTCCTTGACTGTGAGATGGGAATAATAACAGCATCTTCCTCCCTGGGTTGATATGAAGATCAAATAAGAGAATATTTGTGAAGTAGCATATACTCAAATAGTATTTTTGACCCACACAAATGCCAGCTATCATCATCATCAAGGAGCATAGATTCAATTAGAACCCTTTTGGGTGCCAATGAGATATATGTGTTGAAAAGGGATTCCTAATGAGCCCAGAAAACCCACAGAGTTTCTCTTCTTTGTCCTCAAAATGTTAACCTTTACACTGACTGATGAGAACAGATTGAGACTGACAGGTAGGACTTCCTAACCCGAAGGGAAAAAGAGGAGGAAGTCAGAACCCTGGAGAAAGCCCCTTAGGGGTGGTTGTCAGCATCTCTGGAGTCAAAGGACTGGCATTACAGGAGAAAGATCACAATAACTAGGGGAGAAAATGAGGGAGGACAGGAGACCTGCAGCCTGGAGCCAAGGGATGGTGCCGCTACCACTGCCCCATGCTAGCAAAGACTAGCTCTGAAGAGTCAGAGCCACCTGGAGCCAATGCAGAATGGGGGCAGCTATCTTGGATGCCGAGAACAAAACTGGCAAAGCCACTATTTCCCCATATTTTACATTATAATTATTTATAAAATCAAGGCAAGAGATGACAAAGATCTAAATTAAGATGGTCCCTTTAAAAGAAGGGTTGAATGAGAAAAAGGGTTGAATGCAAGAGATGCTATGCAGGTAAAAATGGCAAGATTTGGTAACTAATTGGATACATGAGGTGAAGATTCAAGAATAGGGCTTAGGTTATAAGCCTGAGAGACTGGAAGAATGGTGCTGCCTTAGAAAGAAGGGAATTCAGGAAGTTTGGAAGAGTTATAATTTGAGGGGTGGATATGTTCTATTTTGGACGGGTTGAGTTTGAGATGTCTATGAAATATATAGTTTGAAATATCCAAAAGGTAGTTAGTGGTATGAGACTGGAACTTACGAGAGAGGCTAAAGTTGGATAAATAGATTGGGAGTAGTTTCCTTAGAGCTATTAATTAAAACCATGGGAACTCATTAGATCACCAAGTTGAAAAAATATAGAAAGATAATAGGGAGTGAGAATGAGAAATATGTTCTAGATGATAAACCAGCAAAGGAGACTTGGGAGGAATTCTTATACAAGCAGGACAAACAAGAGAGAATAGTGTCATGAAAATCTAGAGGGCAGACAGTATTCAAGAAGTCAATAGTGCCAGATGTAATAGAAGAGTAAAAAGAATGAAGACAGAAAAGACTATCAGATTAGGCAATTTGGAGATCACTGGTAACTTTGGAGAGAGCAGTTCAGTTGAGTGATGTCAAAAGGTTGAGAACTGAGTGAGAGGAGAAGACATGGCAGCAGTGAGTCTGGCTGAGAAAGAGAGGAGAGATACAGTCCAGTAGCTTAAGGGGATATTAGAGCCTAGTGAAGGTTTCTTAAGGATAGGGGAGATCTGGACATGTTTTAAGGCAGTAAGGAAGGATCCAGTAGAGAGAGGCTAAAGATTAGGAGGGGATGACCAAGGGGGACAATCTGCTGGAGAAGATCCAAGGGAGCAAGGACAAAGGTACGTGTAGAGGGGGTGACTGACAAGGAGAATGGCCACTTCATTATTAGAGATAGAATGAAAAGGAGGAGAGAATCAGAGATGATGTTAAAGGATTTTCAGATGAAGAGAAGAAAGAGCTCATGGAGAAGGAAGGCTCAACTGATTAGGATAAATAGAATAGTGTCATAAAAATTCAGAGAAAAGAGCCATAATCCTCTAGGTAAAGTAAGAGACAAAGAATTCAGTGCAGAGTTGGGGAGAGATGTGGGTAGCTTGAAGACAGAAGAGAAGGTGTGGATTAGGGAATGATATAGAGAACCAGTTAGGGAGCAATAAAATGATCACCTTGTTTCAGCAAGTGTCCAACTGAAGTTGGATAATATGAGTGTATAATATTCATATTATAATTTATAATGATATGATTATTATATAGGAGAGACCTAGATGGTTCAGTGAGTAGAGTACTGGGCCTGGAGTCTGACACCTGGCCTCAGACACTCACTAGTTGTGTGACCCTGGGTAAGTCACTTAACCTCTGTTTGCCTTAATCTGCTGGAAATTGATGGACCACTAGTATCTTTGTCATGGATTGTATGGTTCATAGGGTCATAAAGAATTGGACATGACTAAATGACAACAAAATCATCATATATGTTGTATACCTCCAGTAATGAACAGCAACACAAGAGCAGGATTGAAAGAGTCAAATGGTAAAAGTAATCTAGCTTTGGGATTTGGCACAAGGGTTGAGGGATTGAGGAACTAGACAGTTGAGGAGGACAGTGTCAAATTGAACTGGTTGACCATAGGACCAAGATGGTGAAGGGAGGAAAGTGAAATCAGAGCAAGGGTAATGGCCTGAGAAAGTATTGAGAGACTGAAGATCATTATAAGAGCAAAAAAATACATTTAGGAAGAGGTGAGACATAAGGAGGAAGAGATGGAATATTTGTAATGTAGGTAATAGTGAAATGAGGAATGCCGTAGGTTTTGATCAACAAAGTAGATACTTGTAGGCAACAGTGAGATCAGGGTATGACCATCACTGCATCTAGCTAAGTTGAAGTGAGGGAATAAAACATGGAATTTAATGAGACTGAGGAATTGTGAAGTTAAAGAAATTAAAGAAACATCTACATCAGTGATTCTCAACCTGTGAGTTGCGACCCTTTTGGGGGTCAAATGACCCTTTCACAGGGGTCACAGGGGTCGCCTAAGACCATTGGAAAACACATTTCTGCTGGTCTTAGGAACCAAGACACCACTCCTTTATCTGTCTCCAGGCAGGTCCACCCACATGCAGATACGTCCACACACTAGTATTAAAGGGTCACGGCATTAGGAAGCTTGAGATACACTGAGTTACATGGTTAGTAAAGTCCCCCAGTACATGGGTATGAACCGGGGGAAAGAGGAAGACAGCGAGCAAAGCACTGAACTCTATGCAAAAGGAGGGAAAATGACCTTAGAGCTAGTATGCAACAGCTACCATGATCTGAATAGGGTTGACCTTTTTAATTAAATGAACTTCAGAAAAGTTGCAAAGTGCTTTGCAAACCGTAAAGTGCTACATAAACATTAGTTATTATTCTAATGGATATAAAATGGCTTATAACCAGCTTTCTTATATATCATTCCCTTCTACATACTCTGCAACCCAGAAACACTGACCTTCTTGCTGTTCTTTGCACAATACTTGTCATTATCCAATTCTGGGCATCTTTACTGGCTGTCCCTCATGCCTGGAACTCGCCCTTCTCTTCTATGCCCACTGCTTTCCCTGAATTCCTCCAAGCCTTAGCCGTTTCCTCTACTGCACAAAGCCTTCTCCTATCCTCCCTCATCTTAGTGCCTTCCCTCTGAGATGATCTCCAGTTTATTCTGTATATATCTTGTTTGTACATAGCTGTTTGTGTGTTATTATTGTCTAGAGCTTTTTATGCCCAGATCTTAGGGTTCAGTGCCTGGCATGTAGTAGACAATAAATGCTTGTCGTCATCATCATCATCATCATCATCATCATCATCATCATCATCATCATCACCATCATCATCATCACCATCATCATCATCATCACCACCACCATCACCATCATCATCATCATCATGACTTTACACCTTTAAAGGGTACTTAATTATTTACATTTGAATTTTTTAGTCATTTCCATTTTTCTCCCTACATTTGGTTGTTTTTTTTCTTTTTGGAGGGCAGGGCAATTGGGGTTAGGTGACTTGCCCAAGATCACGTGGCTAGTAAGTGGTGTCTGTGACAGAATTTGAACTCATGTCCTCCTGACTCCAGGACCAGTGCTTTATACGCTGCACCACCTAGCCCCCCTCCCACCCCACCACATTTGTTTTAAATGGTTTTAGATTTTCTGGAAGTTTTGCAGCTTTAATCCTTGTATAATTTTACTTTTAGACTCACTCAATTGATCACCATAATTGTTGTAATCTGCATCATCGAACCTCCTGGTTATTAGCGTGAATTACCAAAGTCCCTTTGTAACATTACAACGTGATTATATCCATTCATTGCAATCTCCCTTACTACATCTCGATTATAATTTACTTTGCAAAGAGAACATCTTTGTCTCCTCAGGTAGTGACCTGGGTTTTGCTCCCTTGTTTTGTTTTCTCTTTCACTTCTTTAAACAGCACTGTATGTTTCTTGAAACCCAGCAGGAAACAATCTGTTCTGGTCTTTTGAAATGCAGGCTTATTTCCCTGTGACATGCAGTGAAAATACTGAAGAGTTCTTGTCTGTAGGTCTATTTAAGCTCAGTGAGGAGACATCTCAGAATGGAATAGAAAGACTACCTGAGAAACACAGAAATACTTTCTTGGTCTTGAAAATCTATACCTACTCTTGGGAATATGAATATAGAGGCTCTGGTTGTCTGTATCCTTAGCAATAGCAACAACAAAGGCAAACTTAACCACCCCGATTCTTGTCCGTGCATCTGTCTATTAGGGATTTGCTTTATTAAAAGACTGTTTGTTAATGGGCCACTTTGGGTGATATTCCAATAAACTCCCCATAAAAAAATGCTCTATCTTCTCAACAACATCTATGTGTTCTCAGGGGGAGAATGACATTTTTTAATTTTTATTTCTATACAAAGAAACTGTAAGAGCTCCTCCCTTTATTCTTATATTATATAGCCCTAGATTAAGGCTCTTTTCAGAGTTGTGAAGGATTGTAATTTTCAGACATCCTGAGCTAACAGCTTTTTGCCATCATATTCCTTTCCCTACCCCCCCACCCTCCCGCCAAACCCTTATTGCTTAGCAACTCTAAGTCACAAACATCCCATCAGTGACTAATGAGCTAGAGGTTAAGGTGGACATACCTTGCTGTGAAGTCACCGTACTATTCCTGACCTGTGCTGCCTTTCTATAAAATTTTAATGTTGCTTCTGATATATTTATGAAATACTTCACAAAGTCAATGCAGGGAGACAAAAAAAAAGAGATTTACCTTCACAATTACTGCAAACATGCAGGCATACGCCTTTTTACTTGAAACTTTTGGACTCCATGGTATTTAACAACAAAGGTAGGAGGCGCCAATGAGCAAATGAAGTATAGTAAAAACAATACCAAGTACAATAATAATGAAATAAAAATAACTGGGATTTATGTAGTTTAAGGTTTGCACATATTTGCATTTGATCATGACTTAAAGTACATGTACTTAAAGTATGTAGTATTTATACCAGTAAAGTAATGCTACTGATATTAGGATTAATAAATATCCTCCTCCTCTTCATCTCCATTTTAGAGATGAAGAAACAGGCAAAGAGAGCTTAAGTCACACAACTTATTCATTTCAGTGGCCCAGGTCTTCCCAATTCCAGGTTTATCACTCCATCTGCTATCTTTTGACAAAGGGAATTATTTCCTCCCAAAGATAATCAATAAACATTTATTAGGTGCTTTTGTATTCTCAGTGTCTAGGTACAAAGTAGGTGCTTAATTAATGCCCGTTAATTGATTGATTACTACCTACAAGGCACTGTGCAAACCTTGGGAACACAAAGATAAGCAAAAACATCATCTCTGCCTCAAAAAATTCAAATCTTAATTCCACACATAATGTGCAAATAACTGTGCAAACATGCATACCTTGCAACAAGCGTGCAAATAATTATGTATGCACAAGATACATACAAACTAGACAGAAGGTAATCTTAGAGAGAAGCTACTAGACAGAAGGGATGTAAGATACTGGGAAAAGTCTCCTGCAGGAGCTGGCATTTCTGCTGAGTCTTAATGGAAGCCAGGAGAGTGAGGAGATGGAGAAGGGGAGGAAGAACAGAAGACAGAGGATCAGGTACAAGGAATGGTGTATAGGTCACTGTAGCTCAGTCAGACAGTATGTGGAGGGGAGTCAAGTGTAAGAAGAATGGAAAGGCAGGAAGAACTCATGTCATGAAGGGTTTTAACTGTCAAAAGCCAGAATTCTATATTTAATCCTCAAGGCAATAGGAAGTCCCTAGAGCTTATCAAGGGGGGCAGGTGGTAACACGGACATCTGTGAACTATAGGAAAATCACTTTAACAGGAGGGTGAATTGGAGTGGGGAGAGATTTAAGACATGGAGACTAATTAGAAGGCCATTGCAATAGCCCCGGTGAAATGAAAAAAAAGGATAGTGACCATAGGCAACTGTGACATTATGAGGAAAACAAATACAATCTGCCTGATCTATAAAACCATATTTTATTAATATCATTAGTAATGGTAATGACCCTTTTTTGAATCATTTCAGTTGGGTCTGACTCTTCATGATCCCATTTGGGGTTTTCTTGGCAAAGATACTGGAGAGGATTGTCATTTCCTTCTCCACCTCATTTTACAGATGAGGAAACTGAGGCTAACAGAGTTAAGTGACTTGTCCAGGATCACACAGCTAATAAGTGTCGGAGGATGAATTTGAACTCATGAAGATGAGTCTTCCTGGCTCAGAACTCAGTGCTCTATCCACTGTGCCACCTTGCTGCCCCATTAATGTCACTAGTATTTATATAATTGTATAAATAATAATTTATAAATGGTAATATTAACAATGGTGGTTCCCATTTCTGTACAGTTTCAAAGTTTAACAAAATGCTGTACTTTTTCACAAATAGGTAGGCATTAAAAATATTATAATCCCAGAATTCTAGAATCTCAGAGGTGAATCTCAGAAGTCAACTCATCAATGCAGACCTGAATAGGAATCCTCTGGATAATTTCCCTCACAAACAAGTGTTCATTCAGTCTTTGCCTGAAGATCTCTGGTAAAGTCACTCTCTCTCACTACCTCCTCTTTTAATGAATGAGGAACCCTAGACTTGGAGAAAGTAAGTAACTTCTCTAGTGTCATGTTTATTAAATAATAGAGAAAAACCTCTGCTGATTATAAGTTCAAAATTCTCTCTACTACAACATGCTGAGAAAGGCAGGCTGATGCCAGTACTGTGATATTTTCTGTTTTTTGTTTTACTTTTTGGAGGGCAGTTGGGGTTAAGTGACTTGCCCAAGGTCACATGGCTAGTTTTTGTATTAAGTGTCTAAGGCCGGATTTGAACTCAGGTTGTCCTGACTTCAGGGCCAGTGCTCTATTCACTGTGCCACCTAGCTGCCCCCAGTACTGTGATGTTAATGGAATAGGAAGATCTTCCCTGTCCATTAATAGGGCTATGTGACCATGTGTCCCCTTTTCCCTCGGAATAGGAGCCATGTTGCCACGTCTGAAGGTACACAGGTATTTCAATCATGAATGTCTTGCTACTTTCACAGTTGTGATATATCCTGAGTCACATAGAACCAATAGGGGGAGGAACTTGCCTAAAGGAAAGCTTGCTTAGGTGAGGCTTGCTTACAGGAAGGCTTTCATGTCTTTTGGTACTAAGCTAATTAGGCATGGAGTCACAAGGTTTGTGATGCCTTCTGGCTCTGAGCCTATTAGCTGAAAACTATCTGTACTAGGAGGTTGGTATTTTGCTTTGGGGATTCACTTCCTTTTGACTTTTTGATTCCATGGATGGGACTCTGCGTAGTTATTTGTGAAGAGCACCTTGACTACTCAGAGATTTGTGCTTTCCCGATCTGGTGATGTATGTAGGTTTTTGTATTACTTTGTTCAGACAGTAGGAGCCCTGTCTGTTGAATCTCTGTGCTAATTTCTCTGCTTGTATTTCCTAATAATCTCTGTGAATTAAAGTGAGAATTTTGACCCCTTTAAAAATTGTCTTTCCTTTAGCAAAGCAGATCAAACAACCTGTACTAGCAGGCCAACCTGGGTGTGTGAGGGTGCTTGCTGATACAAGTACGTCCTGCAAAAACTCCTGGATGTATTGCCTGTAGTATTTGGGGGGCCAGGGCAGGCAGACAAGGTTTGTTGGGAGGAAATGTGATAGAGTAAGGAGAGCACTGAGCTTGGTGTCATAGGATCTGAGTTTAAATCTTGGCTTTACTCCTTACTATATATGTAACCTTGGATAAATCATTGCCTGCTGCCTCTCCCATTAAATTTTAAACCCCTTCAGGGCAGGAACTCTTTTGCCTCTTTTTGTATCCTCAAGATATAGCTCACTGCCTGGCAAATGGTAGGAGCTTCAAAAATGTTTATTGATTCATTTAATCTCTCTGGACCTCTGTTTACTTATCTGTTAAATGAGAATACTGGACTAGATCACCCGAAGATCCCTTTGAAACCTAGATCTGTGATGCTATGCTGTGCCCAAGGTGTCCGGCCTCTGTGAAATAATTGAGATTTCAGCTCACTTTTATGGCCATTGTTTGCCCCACCTGCCTCAAGATCTACCTAGTCAAGTTCCAAGCCTTTTTTTCCCCCAGGCAGTGGAGAGGAATATTCAGGCTAGGTTAGGGGCAGATCAGGTTTGAAAGATTAAAGAGACATAAGTAGCATGCATCAGAATTGTGGTCAAATTTGGAGAGGACAATGTTGCAGAGGGGATACATAAAATGTCTTGTATTCCATCTCTACTGCTTATTAGCTGTTACCCTGGGCAAGTCACCTAACCTTTCCAATTCTTATTTTCTTCCTCAGTAAAATGCAGACAATAATGATACCAACTCACAGGGTTGTTGTCAGAATCAGATGGAGAATTGTTTAGAAAGCACTATATAAATTGTGAGCTGTTATGATGATGACAAACTCTACTTGGAGTGCCTGGATTTAGAAACCTCATATTCAGGTTATACTTTTTCTGTTGGTTTTCACTTGCATCTGACTCTCTGTGATCCTATCCAGAATTTTCTTGGCAGAGATATTGGAGTGGTTTGCCATTTCGTCTCCAACTCATTTTACAGATGAGGAAACTGAGGCAACTATGGTTAAGTGACTTGCCTGGAGTCACACTGCTAGTAAGTGTCTGACCAGTTCATTACTTCAGGCCCTGCACTGTATCCACTGTGCCATCTAGCTGCTCTTTAGACCAGCATAATAAAGTGAAAAGAGCAGATTTGGAGCTTCTAGTGTTAGGACTAGAACAGTTGTTCTTAATCTTGATTTGTGTCTTGGACCTTTGTTAATCTGGTGATGCCTATAGATTCCTCTTTGGAGTAAGGTTTTTTAAATGCATCAAATGAAATATATATGATTATAAAGGAAATGACTAACTAAAGCAAAATACTGCTATCAGAATATAAAAACAAATGAGTTCATGGGCTCCAGGTTAAGGACTCTAACACCAGGATCCTTAAATTTGCTATGTGACCTTTAATATTAATTTATCTCTTTCAGCCTCAATTTCCTTCCTGGAAGGGGCTGGATCATCTGTAAGTTCTCTTAAACACAACCCAGAAGTGGGAGGTTGTGTGGAACACTGGAGAGAGCTAAATTGGAAGCTGAAGGGTCTTTGAAGCCTGGCTTGATGCCTACTTTTGTTACCTTGGGCAAGTCAGCCTCTCTGGGCCTTGTTTCTTCATCTGTGGAAATCAAATTGCTTTGGATGAACTCAGAGGTGTCTTCTCCCTCTAGAATTAAAGGGTCTTTTAACTGGAGAGTCTACATATTTCTTTTTTTAATCTGTTAAATGTATTTCAACATAATTGATTTCCTTTGTAATCTTGTACATTTTATTTTATTCATTTAAAAATGTTTTTCTGAAAAGGGATCCACAGATTTCACCAGATTGCCAAAGGGGTTCATGAAACACAAAAAAGGTTAGGCACTCCTGCTGTCAGCACCCAAGCTGAGTCCATGACCTTCCATTTTCAGTGCAAAATCTGCAGTGGCTCCGGAGCAATGTCTCTGTCCATGGTAGCATCCTTGTCAGTCACGCTAATCAGGCCCACTTCTTACTCAGCTTTGTCCACACTACTAGGGGCCCAGACACTGTCACTAACCAGATCAGTATAGCTTGAAAGTCGACTGAGTTACATGTTCATTAAGCAAGTGGGCACACAAAAGAGTCCATTTTAGTACAGCATAGAGAATCATTTAAGCTGTGTCTGCCCACATACAGAAGCAGCATGTGTTCAGAATATTTTTAGAATTGCTTAGGTTATATGGAAATAACACAAAACTTTACGGAGAATAAAAAAGCAGTAAAATATCATACTCTGGAAAAGCTTATCTCCACACTCTGCATCAATTCTGATGATACAAGAAAGCAAAACAGTACTGATACAAAATCCATTCAGCAGATCTCAGAGCCAGAAACATACCAGATGAACAGCAACTAAAAACCAGAAGAGAGATACCCTAACCCACCAATCATCCAGCTCTCCTAGGGAAATAGGCATAATGCAGTCAGTAGGGTGCTAATGCTTTTAAAAATACATGTGTAAAGATTGTGCATTTTTGTGCATTTTCTAAAGATTATTATATTTTGTTCTGAGTTTTAAGTTTGGCCATGACTACATCAGGCTCTGGTTCATCTTTTGGCATTTTTCACCTACTCCCCTATTTTTGGATGCAAAAGTTTTATTATTCTCCTTTCTGCCCCTTTCCTCTCTCATTTTTCTTCTCCTCAAAGTCCTGAGTGGCACATGGATGTAGGAGCATGGTCAAGGTTGGGGGAATGTGGCTAGGGTTGCTAAAGGGAAGTAATTCCAATTCTTTTCACACACCACCCTTCACATCTGCTAGAATTCAGTGTGGGAATTTCCTTTACAATTTGAGAAGCATAGAGAGAAAATTTTGACTTGGGCTTTATGGCTGAGTATCTCTTTTCCCACCTCCCAAAGCAAAGCCAAACAAATAATGCTAAAAACATGGTTCCTCCTTTGTTACGAGGGAATGCCAGTAATATCCTCTCCAAATCTAAAGCTATGATCTTAGGTAGCAGTCAGCATCTGTTATTGGCATTAACTACCTTACCCAAGAGCCTTGCTTCACTTAGTCAAACAAGCTCTATGGGTCAAGGTCACTAGGGAGCTGTGATTTCATTGGTATAGGAAACTCCCAGGTAAGAAATTGCCTCCTGTGAAGCAGGTTGGCCCTTTGAGGTTGCCTGGGACTGTGAGAGGTTAGTTGATGTGCCCCATGTCACACAGCAGTATGTAGCAGAGGGGGGAGTTCCTACTCTTCCTAACTCCTACACCAGCTCTCAAGACTCATTCCATTGCTACCTTTCATTAGCTTGTGTTGATGAAGGTCCTTTCAGTGGTGGTCTGTTCTTATTAGGTGGGTTCTAACTGGATTCACTAAGAGTGAATAGGACCATAAACACCAGCTTCCATCCAATCATCACCATTAGACAGGGAGAAGGCCCTTTCATAGTCAAAGTAGTTTAACTGAATATGGCTATATATCTTACATGTAAGCTCTCTATCTCTGTCTCTAGAGAGATGCGTATATCTCGATCTGATCTCTCTCCATCTCTTGCCCCAGCTATCATCTATCTCCTCAATATTCTCCCCATCCCCTCACTTTCAAAAATCACTTAGCAGGAAGGAAACCTGAAGGCCTCACTCCCAGCCTTTGATGGGCTACAGAAAGTTTGGTGGTGGGGCCCAGAGGAAAAGGTTCCCCCACTCCCGCCTCTCCCCCCCCCACCCCCAGTCACCAGTTGACGTGACTGATTTATTTGACTGAAACTAGCCAAACTGTCACTCAGCAAGTGCCCCCTTGGTGCCTCTTTCTGGCTGGAGCTACTTGAGGGTGGGATTGCATAAGCCGCTCCTGTCAGGGATTTCAAATGAAACAAGCGGCTGAATGTGAGTTTGACAGCTCGCCCGCCGAATTAGGACCATTTGCATGCTAATTTTCACCGTGCTTAACTCACTGGCAGACCCAGAGTGAGAAACAGCCTCCCCATGTTTGGAACAATGCTTGACTGATCTAGCTGCGTTAACGAGCAAATTATGGTAATTTTGTTATTACAAATGCATAGAAATTTCCAAAGAGTGGAGCAATACAATATGTTTTTCTGCTCCTCCCCACTTCTAAATATGGAGGCTTTTGTTTATACACACTTTGCCTTGCTTACTTATATTTAGATGTGCATAATGTTTCACTTTAAAACAAGAAGGAGGAAGGGCTTAGGGAGGGAAGAGGGGGAAAAAAATCATTCTGCTATAGGGTACTGGAAATTCCCCTACTGTACTGTATAAGGGACGGGGGAGTGAGTACAGCACCGTCTGGGCTTAAAGGTTGCATAGGTGATTTTCCCTGTTGCAGAGAGATGGCCCTTCTAGCTCTCACAACTTCTAAATTATAAATTTTTAAAAATGATTTCTCAGTCAATTTAGCAAATAAAATAAAATAAAATAAAATGTAGCTTTACAAACCATCAGATCCATATTGGTTTAATCCACATTTTGAATATGGCAAGTCTCAGTGGCTGGGAAGGCTAGATCCAATTATCTAAAGCTGAGCGAACACTAAGTGCCTTCTATGTGCCCAGCACCTAGCTAGGAGTTAGAGCTGTAAAGCAGCCCCACCTCACCTGCCCACCCACTCACTCTCTCTGTCTTACACAGGATATAAATCAGCAGAGAATCCACACCATTGACTTATTTGTGTTTTAATTAATTTAGAGGTTGCTCACAAGAGCTCATTTGCCAAATGGCACCACCTCAACAAATTTATGAGTATAAGTATGCACACTGGTTAAATCACAATTTGTACCAATTTTTCTGGGTTATTTTTATGATTAAAAAGTATGTTTCTGGAAGCATAATCTGGAATACACTCAAATCTGAGACAGCGTGATATGGCAGAAAGAGCCAGAAGATGCTAGATCTGACTTCTGTCTTGCCACTTGCTTGGTTCTGTGACCTGAGACAAATTATCCTCAGTTTCCTCTCCTCTACAAATAGACAAGGTTTGACTGATAAGAAGCCAGTGCTGAATAATTGGTAATGACTTATCTTGGCCTCAAAAAAGAAATGTAGAAGCATATTCTTTCTTGCAGTAGAGAGGTGGTAGGCTATGGATAACAGTATGTTGCATACTCTTTTAGACATGGTCACTGTGTCTATTGGTTTTGCTTAGCTGTTTTTTCTTCCTTTGCTGCGAGGGTAGACACAGGAGCTAGAATGACCATGATATAAAAATGGCATCAACTTGACATTTTTTTTAAATCTTAAGATCCTTTCCTACAGAATCCTTCTGTGATATCTTGTGTGAGAAAAAGCTGACTCTAGACACACAATACAGGAAAATGGCTTTATTTTGAAACCTATGTTTTGTCTAAAGCTATTCTGTGGGACTGGTTACAGGTTCTAATATTTTATAGAAAGGACCCCAGTTTGGTATGATCTGTTCCAAATGTCCAGAAGAGGAACGCTGGGTGGATGTGGGAAGCTTGAAATGTTCCAAACCAGGGGCAGATAGGTAGTGCAGTGAATAGAGCACAGGCCCTGGAGTCAGGAGAACTTGAGTTCAAATACAGCCTCAGACACTTGACACACTTACTAGCCGTGTGACCCTGGGCAAGTCACTTGACCCTAAATGCTCTACCTCCCTCCTCCAAAAAGAAAAAAAAAAGAAATGTTCCAAACCTATGGATGAGTAGCTATTCATATTATTCAATTAATAAAGAGACTTTTTCTTTTTTTTACCTGATGAAGACAACTGTCTTCTCTACTTTGAACATCTTTTCTCCTTGCTGTGATTACAATGGAACTAAATTTATTACATTATTTCTCCAGAAATATGACAGCTTCTAAAGAAAATGAGAATATGAGAGAATGGTAATCATATTCTGATGCTTTATATTTTTTCAGACAACCTATTATGTCTTGCATTTTAAAAAATCTTATTTTCAAGGAATGTGAGAAATAGGTTAAGAAAAACACACATCTTATTTCACTGGTTTTAACCTGAATTGAGACTCTCTAATAGAATTATGGCAGCGAGGTGGCACAGTGGATGAAGGGCCAGGCCTGGAGTTAGGAAGACCTGAGTTCAAATCTAGCCTCTGACTAAATAGCTATGTGACCCTGGGAAAGTCACCGTTTGTCTTAGTTTTCTTATCTATAAAATGAGCTAGAGAAACAAATGGCAAACCACTCTAGTATTTTTGCCAAGAAAACCCCAAATGGTGTCATGAAGAGTTGGACATGACTGAAATAACTGAACAACAACAAAACAGAGTTGAGGGGACAATCTGTTATTTCATTTAGATATGGGGGTAAGGACCAAAGTACAGAAGCTGCAAAGAGGTAGATTTTGGCTTGTTATAAGAAAAATACTTCCTAACAATTAGACCTACACAAAAATGGAATGTGCTACCCAGAAGGTAGTGGACTCCGCTTCTCTGGAGGTCCTCCAGCAAGGGATGACCATTTGTTCAGAAAAATAAGAATACAAGTAGTGCTTTAAAGTTTTCAAAGCACCGTACTACAACGTACTTTATTTCTTATGGTCCTTTCAACAATTCTGTGAAGTAGGTGCCATTATCATCCCCATTTTACGGGTGAGGAAGTTGAAGCTAAGAAAATTCAAATGACTTGCCCAGGGTCACACAGCTAGTAAGTGTGTCTTGGGCAGGACTTGAACTTTGACTACAAATCTAGAAGCCTCTCTCCTTCATCCCCTAGTGGTTCATGACATCATGTAGGATCCTTGCTCCCTGTGCTGTGCCTGGAACCTTCTCCCTCCTTGCCTCTGAGGTCTTGTCCCCTCCAAGTATCATCTCTCTTGAAAGGCCTTTTCTGATTCTTAGGGACTTGACTTTGGGCATCTTTTGTATTCGCTTCCAAATGTGGTTCTCCCCAACACCACCACGGCCTTTAGGACAATGTATGGTACAAAGTAGGCCATTAGGATCATAGATTTGGAGTTGGATGTGCCCCAAGATGCCTCCAAATACACTTCCTTCACTTTATAGATGTAGAAACTAAGACGACAGAAGGCAAATGAATTTCCTAGGACCACATGGCTAGTAAGCGTCTAAGGCAGGATTTAAATCCACATCATCCTGACACCACATTCAGTTCCTTTTCCTTGACGCTATGCTTCCTTTCAATTGATAAATATTTGCTGAATTGCTTCCAAATGAATTTAACTGGATTTTGAAGGTGCCTGTTTGAATAGGTGTCCTCCGAGGGCCCTTTCAACTCTGAGAGTCTGTGATTTTGTGTCCTGTGTGAGTTCAGAGGTCTCTCTCCCAAAGGAAGTAAGCTTCCTATTTTTAGGGTAGTCATGGGGAAAGCCAGTTGGAAGGCTGGCACAGATTTAAACATAATGCCTGCTTAAATCACCAGGGCTCAGCACAGGTCCTAAAGAAATTAAATGAGAAGAACATGCTCGAAACGGTCCTAAAATGGGTCTACGTAGTGAGCACTGATTCCTACTAACAAAGTCAGCTCACCATTTAGGATGGCTATAGATAGTGAACATACAGCTGAATGTAGGCTTTGGAAACTGGCATCTGAATTCAGGTGATAAATTAATGTTTGCTACTAGAGTTTATTAGTAACATTATTAACGAGCATTTTTATGTAGTACTTTGATTCACAAAGCACTTTATATGTGTTTTCTCATTAGATCCTCACAACTCTAAGGAGATAGGTGTTAATATTATTCCCATTTTACCATTGAGGAAACTGAGACTGAATGAGGCTAAATGACTTGCCCAAGGTCATACAACTACTAAGTATCTGAGATAGCATTTTAATTCAGCTTTTCTCAATTCCAAGTCTGACACTCTATCTAGTATTGGGCTGTAATTGTAAGAGAAAACAAAATGAAACAACCACAGGAAGAAAAATAATTTTCTACCAGTATAGCATAATGGAAAAAATATTGAATGGAAAGAATATTGAAATCAGGATCAGGAGACCTGAGTTCTGGACCCGACTCTGCCACTAACTAGCTGTGTGACCTTGGACAAGTCACCTAAGTTCTTAGGGCATCGACGTACTTATCTTTTAGATGTAGAAATTGGATTACATTAAATTGGATTAAACTTTACCATCCTTTCTAGATGTAAAATTCTATTCTTCATTGGGAAAATTAGTTCTCTGGGTGGTGTCCACAAAAGAAAGGAGGTAGGTTCAATGAATTTTATAATAAACTGTCTGTGGCAAGAATAAGAATAGGTCCTATATTTCACAACTTAACATGTCTAACTGTAAGAAGGTATTCTGCTATTAGGCTTCCTCCCTTCAATAGTAAGTCCTGCTAGCATGAGGTAGAATGTATGTGGAGAGGCCAACTGGGGCTGTTATTTGCTGAAGTTTAAACAGTACAAATCCAAATAGAAAAGTCCCGGGCATCATTTTGACAAAGGAGGTGGCAATAGGCATTATGAAGGTGGATACTGTCCTTTTGAAGTCAGCCAATATAAAACGGAAAAAGACACTGAGTAGAAATCCAATGCTTGTATTTTTTGTTTCCAGGGATGTGAAAAGGAAAATTGTCCCTGTTTCCTGCGTGTTAGTCTCATGAAAAGTTTTTCAAGAGTCCTCTTATCTCTCCCATTTCTCATTTCCAAGCCTCCTTCTACTCCCCATTGTTAATGACTATCTACTTCCTTTGATGTTCAATTGGTTTTATGTATCTGCTGTGAGCCTGCTGGAAGATTGTAAAAGACTAAGCCTACATCCAACCCCAGCCACCTGATGGGCTTTGACAGGAACAAAGCAAACAGGAGACCTCATACCTTGGATAAGCTTTTGGAAGTAAAAAGGACATTTAGGTAGAAATTAAGACTGAACCTGTGATTTCACTGATATGGGCAATTTCCAGAAAAGAGAACTTCTACTTAACCTCTGCTTGCCTCAGTTTCTTCAACCTTAAAATGGGGATAATAACAGTACTTACTTCCTAGAACTGTTATTAAATGAGGTAATACTTATGAAACACTTAGTGCGGTGCCTGAGGTATTAGGCGCTAAACAAATGCTTGTTTACTTCTCCTGTCTACACAAGTCAGCAAGTTCTCTGCAATTTGTGGTCTTAGAGGTCCCTGCAAGAGTCAGAGATTAACTCGTTTGCCCCGGGACATGCAGCCATTATACGTTGGAGGTGAGACCTCAACTCAGATTTCCCTCCCTCTGAAGCCGGCTGCATCTCAAAAAAGGAAAGTTGCTTTCATTTAAACATCCTGTGCACTAATCTCTGGTTAAGAACTGTCTTAAATTTTTTCATTGCAACACTTTTCTTTCCACTGCAGTAACTTGTAACATCTTCTATAGAGAATCATAGCCTATAAAGCAAGAAGGGACAGACCAGAAAGGTCACCTGGTCCCACTCCCTCGCTTCACAGAGGAGGACGTGTTTATATAGAATTTACAGAAGGCAAACCAAACCAACTCGGTCCTTTCTTTTTAACCCATATTAACTTGTGTCCTTTTATTGCTCTGTACCCACTGCTATTGTGAACAAAAATGATGATGGCGATTGCACATTTTATAATGGTGGGATATTGTATTAAGTGTTTCTAATGCAAAAAAGAACAAAAGAAAATAACACAATTACTCTCCCTTTCCTCTTCTCTCTCTCTCTCTCTCTCTCTCTCTCTCTCTCTCTCTCTCTCTCTCT
>CM053599.1:181627903-181642979 GCA_028646575.1 Pseudocheirus occidentalis | reverse complement strand
GAGAGAGAGAGAGAGATTGGGAAATCTTCTCTGAGAAGATCAGTTTGAAGATGTTGGTCTCTATTCATCCCCTTTCCAACTCACAATGACATGACTGTGCATTATCCACAGCTTTGCAGTGCACACTAATCAGTCAAAGATGCTGGTTTTAAAAACAATAAACATCACTCCAATGAATAGCAATGAACAGACATTTCATTTCCCAATTCTTTTCTCTCTTTGGCCAGCCCCACTTACTACCAGTCCCCCGCTCCCCCCCCCTCAATGCAACCACACGCTCACACACTCACATCCAGAGGCCTCTCTGGGGGACGCTCTAGTGCCTGACAGGCTGAGGCTTCCAATTCTCTGTTTTTTATGCCTCAGTGGTCAGGGTGTCAGGTTTCTGCAGTACAGACCAGCCAAGAGCTCGAGGAGTCACTGAACACCATCAGTTCAGTGACAGTACCACTCACTTCATCCCACATACTCTGCATATCCATCAGCCATGCGAGGGGAGCACCAGAGACAGAGACAGAGAGAAAGACAAAGAGAAAGCGACACAGAGAGAAGATGACGGAGACAATGACAAAGAAGATGGGGATAAAAAGTCACCGGTTCTGTTACTGCCGTCACAGGCTTTGGACCAACAAATGCTACAGAAGTACAATGAAACTCTGAGATGAACGAACCCTGCATGAGTGCCTTGAGATTTCACCAGATAGTCCAGGCCCCATCAGACATACTTCTTGGCAGCACTATTTAGTGATCAGTCACTAAGGATAAATATACTATGTTTAAACTACCCAGGGATGGGGACATGGAGATAGAGAAGTAGAGCCAGAAAAGGCATAACTCTGTTAAATACATATCATTTGTCCTCTCATTCTTTCACATTAAAGACACCATTCATTGAGATTATCCTTTGGTAAAGACGTTGAATCACTTATCACTTGGCTTTGAGCAAAGCTTATTTCTAGTAAGTCCTTAGGTAGGACACAATGATGCTAGGGTATGTCCTCAAATACCTTGGTCACTTAATGGATATGTTTGTTGACTAGATTTCCAGAATAGAAAACTATGTCTTGGAGTCACAGAAAATAGAGTTAACATCCAGAAACAGAATGAAGTCAGATATTTTGTTAGGGTCCATCACCACACACCCAAACTAGGCAATTATAGCATTTCAGAGATTTCCACACTCTAGTTCCGTATAAGAAGCTAGTCATCCATATGAAAAGTAAGAAAAATCAGTCACCCCAATGTTTCCAAACATCTGGATTTGGCACATAGAGCAGACAAAATGGGAGGGTAGTGACTGGATATTTAAACATGTATTTGAAAGTAAAAAAAAAATTCTGAAAATCTACAGTTCATTCTTAGGCAAACAAAAATACTTGGAAGACTTAATTACTGTCCTTGGCAGTGTTTTCCCAAGAATTTTCATTTTAGAGGACGCTTGTATAGTTCTAATTTTTTTCCCCAATACTCTGGAGAGGAATGTCACCGGGACTAAGGGAAGAAAGAGGAGAAGAACACATAATGTAAGAAAATGAATCCTCTATAAGCATTGATGAAAGTTAGGGTGGAAGGGTCTGGGTATTAATGCTGGGTGTTAATCAGGATTTTGACAAAAATATGTTTGACTATGATCTTGAGAGAAGAGAGAAAGTCAACCAATCAGCAAACCTTCATTGAGCACCTCCTATGTGCACGTTTCCAGGCTCAGTGCTTGCTGTCAAGGAAATAAAGATGTGTGGCACATGGTCCTTTAGGCAGCCATGTCAAACTCAAATAGAAACAGATCTCTGCAGACCACATATTAACTTAGAAAACGACAAATTAACATTATCTATGCTGTATTTTTATTTATTTTAATAAAATATCTTCCAATACCATTTTAAGTTGGTTTGGATCACACTTTGAGTTCTGAGGGCTGACATTTTGAGGCCCACAGGCCAAGAGTTCACCACCTCTGCTCTAGGCACCCACAGTCTTATGGAGAAGGCAAGATAATGGAGAAAAATAACAAAAAATACTAGAAAATGTAGAATGAATTACAAATGAGATGATACAGAGAATAAATGCCTCGGCTGACTCATAGACTACAAGTGCTTATTGATGGAATAATTGATTAATTGTTCATGTCATCTCCTACAAGAGCCCTTTCCTGATTTCCCCAGTTGGTAGCACTCCCCATGGCCAAAACTATCTTTGACTTGTCTTCTTTGTATGCTGTACTTACTCATCTACATACACATTCACTCCCACTTTAGTAGAACATTAGCTTTCCAATTCAGGGAATTTTTGTGACTATATCCCTAGTATCTAGCACAAGTTGTGCATAGTAAATGCTTGATAATGGAATGAAACCAAGTGTAAAGGTAGAAATGAGTATGATGTACTTACGAAACACTGAATAGGCCAGTTTGCCTGGGGCAGAGGGTTCATATTTGGAAGGAATGTGAAATAAAGGTAGGTAGAAGTCAGACTGTGAAAGACTTTGAATGCCAGGTTAAGGAGCCTGAATTTTATCCTATGGGTAATTATTGAAGGTTTATGAGCAGAGAAGGAGGCTGATAGATGATGGCTACATATATACATACACATGCATACAACATTTACTAAATACATATTATGTACTAGACACTGTGCTAAGCACTGGGGATACAACTACACATGAGAACCAAAGTCCTTGTCTTCTAAAAGCTTACTTTCTAATAATCGAAGACAGTGTATAAAGAGGAGCTAGAAGGGGTGGGAGAAGAGAATGGTATGAGAGTTTAAAGATTATTTTGGGAAGGGGGAGAGAGAGGAAAGAGAGACAGAAGTAAAGAGAGAGAAGGAAGGAGGGAGGGAGGAAAGGAAGGAAGGAGGGGAGGAGAGAATGAAGGAAGGAAGCAAAAAAGAAAGAAGGAAATGAAAGAAGGAAAGAACAGAGAAAGAGAAAAAAGAAAAAAATGAGGAGGAAGAGGAGGAGGAGGAGGAGGAGGAGGAGGAGGAGAGAGAGAGAGAGACTAGATATATCATTCACACACAGAGTATTGTGAAACCTATGGGTTCCTTCTTAGAGTGTTGTTAAATATATAAAATAAACTTCCAAAGAAAACCAATTATATTGAAATGGAATTATCAAAATATTTTTAATAAGTTCACTGATCCCAAGTTAAAACCCCCTGATTTTAGAGTAAGAAAGTCAAACATTTAGTCCAAGATGCTCATTTTACAGATGACAAAACTGAGACCTCGAAATCAAGTGACTCCCCTGGGTTATATAGGTAGAAAAGCTGGGATTCCGTCATGCTCCAGGACTCTGCATGCCACCACACAGCCTCTCAATTCATCCCTTCTTCCTCATCCTCCCCAAAAGGACAGGTGTTTTTATCACCTTTTGGTAAGGTAACCCACTGTAACTTTCTTAAACTAAGAATCACATGACTTTCTATTTGCTTTCTTTCGTTTTCTTTTGTGGAAGTAATCATATGGGCCATAAATTTCTTCAGCAAATTCCAATAACAATTATTATCCAGGGAGTTAAGATATGCTTGACTGCATGGAGAACAGGGCTAAATACTGCACTTAGCAACCAAAATGTACACAGCAGCTTGCAGATTACATATTGCCATTTTGAAATAGCTCCACATACCTTAAAAAAATCTATTTTTAAAGAGACCTGTCAGCCACGCCAAGATGGCATAAAAGTTTAAAGTGTTTGACAAACAGTGGAAAGACCATTAGCTAAAAAATAAATAAATAAACTTACACAAAAGAATAAATACACAAAAAAGACTGAAGCCATCATTTTCATCACAGCTGGTAATCTACAATATTGGTGGTTTAATTAGATCAGCTGGGTTTCAGGTAACATGCAGGATGGCATTACACACTAATAAATGTAAATAAGAGAAAAATATATAATTACTGAGCAATAATGTGGGGAAAACAAGCCATATTTATTCAATAGAACTCATTTTCCTCCTTGCAACAAGCTACCAACAAGCTGATGTTGTAATAGGGGTCAATCTATTGAAAAGAATGTGCTCCTCCTTCACACACTGAATGAGACCCATTTATTATTTTAGAAATGAGAGGGAAAATTCTGTGTCCTTTACCAATAAGAGGACAAACTACCAAGAAAATTTCATTCTTTGTTTCCCCTTTTCTTTCTATGTTCACAGGTATAAGATCTTACTCCCAGCTGGACAACTGAAAAAAAGTCTCTGTATTACCGGCTTGGACTGTCCACTCATTAATAAGAATCCACTGTGATTTAGCAGCAGGTAACATAGACTGTGTGCCCAGAGTCATTTGACCTCACTGTGCCTCAGTTGCCTTATATGTAAAATGAGGGGGTTGGTCTAGGTGACCTCTTAGATCCCTTCTGGATCTTAGACAATAACCATATATAGCCCCTGGCTCTTATTGGTGAGCTTTTTGCCTTATCTTGGCAAGGACTATGTTTCTACTACGCTGAAACTTCCTATAGTCTCCTCCACGTGCTCACTTGCTGACATCTCTTTCTCCTTTCCAGCACCCCTTATGTATTGTCTTCTCCCATTAGACTATAAGTTCCTTGAGGGCAGGAACTGTCTTGTTTGTTTTTATTTGTATCCTTAGCACTTGCAACAATGCCAGGCACATAGTAGGCTCTCAATAAATCCTCTACTCTGCTCTCTTCTCTTTGGGTCTACCCCTCCCCTCCCTTCCCCTCCCGTTCCGTCCCCTCCCCTCCTCTCCTCTCCTCTCCCCTCCTCTCCTCTCCCCTCCTCTCCTCCTTTTGTATTGGGGATACAAAACAAAGAGGAAAATCCTTCTCTAATTCAAACTAATGATGAGAAGCCTCCTGGCCAATTACCAAAGCCTCTCCTGCAGATCTGTGTATGAACAAGCCCAGTGAAAAGCCAGGCACCTGCTTTTATAAATGGACTAGCTCGATTGCTTTGGTGAGGGCCCCCTAGTTTTAATTATTTATGATCATGCCTCATGGTGTCCTAGCAAATATCTTGCAGTATGTTTCATAAAAGTAATGAACTCTTGGTAATAGGAGACCCCACACCAGCTTCCTGCAATTAAATCATCACTGAGAAGTGGGTTGAAACCATCTGTTTGGGGCGAGCTTCTCTGTTATTTGCAGATTAGTGAAGTGAGAATGAGCCAGGTGCTGCTATGTATCTAAACGCAGCAGACATTGTACACTCCAGTCTTGAAGAAAAATCCTCCTTGGTCGCTGCCCTGAGGAGGGCGTTGTATGCTAAAGGAAGTTTCCTGTGAATATGGGGTCAATATTGCCCCTCCCCCTTTAGAGTATGGTACTGTTCTGAGTGTGCATGAAAAAAGGGGGTGGGATAGCCCAAAATCACCGAAACAGTGAAAAAGCTGTGAGAGTTCAAAGGTCATGATCACCTCTGCCAGAGAAAGATTCTCTCTTTTCTGGAGAAATAATGGAGCTCATATTAGCCTGCTCGTTCCTTTCACTTAACTAATTTAACTGCCACTCCAGTTCAGGTCTTCATTACTTCCCACCTGGACAACAGCCTCTTAATGGGACTTCTGCTTTCCAGTTTCTCCTCTTCACAATCCATCTTTCATAAAGCTACCAAAATTATCTTCCTAAAGCACAAACCTGATTATGTCACTCTTCTCAAGAACTTTCTGTGATTCCCAATTTTCTCTAGGATAAGATACAAACTGCTCAGATTGACATATAAAGCCCTTTTCAATCTTGCTCCTGCCTACCTTTCCAGCTTTCTTGCACATTGTCCTCCCTTCATATATTTTGTCTTCCAAAGTATTGGCCTAGTTGCTATGCCCCAGATTGTCCTTTCATGTCCCACCTTCATGTCTTTGTATGGGCTACTCTCCATGTCTGAAATGGATTCTCCCTGCTTCTTAAAATACCTAGCTTCCTTCATGGCCCAGCTACCCTAGTATAATTCTAATGTAGTAGTCAAAGGGCCAAAGAACAGAGTCAAGAAGTAGTTGGATTTACTCTAAGAGTAGCCCACATTTTAAGCATAGTTTGGCATATCCAGATTAGAATTAAATAAGAAAATTAATTAATGAGTGATAATTTTCTTTATAAAAGAGTTATACCGGAATTCTTCTTTAATAGCCTGTTACCCTAGTGAGTTTAAAATATATTTTGTAAAGATTTGATTTACACACCAAGTGTTCAGGAAGATATTCATTGTGTAAAATAAGGTATGCCCGTAATTTGTATTTATCACTTTTTTTTAGTCTTTAAACATTTTAATGAATTATTTTAACATAGTCTTCTTTTGAAATTTTGAGTTCCAAATTCCCTCCCTCCAACCCTACCCCAACCACTGAGAAGGTAAGCAAAATGATACAATTAATTATTCATGTGAAATTATGTAAAACATATTTCCATATTAGTCATATTGCAGAAAATTAAAAGTGAGAAAATCATACTTCAGTTTGGACTCAGAGTTCACTAGTTCTCTGTCTAAAGGGAGATAGCATATTTTCATCATGAGTCCTTTGATGTTATCTTGACCAGAGTAGCCAAATCTTTCTGTTGGTCATCATCACAACATTGCTCTTATGGTGCACAATTATCTCCTGGTTCCTCTCGCTTCACTTTGCATCACTTCATATGTGTCTTGCCATGGTTTTTTTTCTGAAACAACCCTCCCCTCCCTGTCATTTAACACAGAATGATAGTACTCTATCACAATCACATACCACGACTTGTTCAGCCATTCCCCAATTGACGGGCATCTCCTCAATTTCCAATTCTTTGCAGCCACAAAAGGAGCTGCTATAAATATTTTTGTACCTATAGGTCTTTTTCCCTTTCCTTTGATCTCTTTCGGATATAGACTGAGTAGTTTACCACTTTGCTTTTATCTTGTATGTACACGTGTGTTTGGATATTTTTGTCACTCTGTGCCTCTGTGTGTGTGTGTGTGTGTGTGTACTTCTTGCTTCCAAAGTTGGCTCTCTATACAAGTCACCTCTCTTGTTTTATATTGTGTATGTCATGTCATTTCAAGGGCCCTTCACTTTGAAGAATCCCCCGCAAAAGTACCTAATTAAACAAAGAGTGGTGGGTAGGTTCAATAGATACTTAACGGATCCTTGTTGACAAATACAACACAGTGTGCAGAATATCATAGAAGCAAAGTATAACCTAGATATTCACAGGTAGATGAACCAATTCTACCCCCTTACCTTTTATTTATAATCTATATAATTAAGCTTTTTCTAAAGAAACATCCATGTTATTTGAAGAACAAAAATTATTCTGAAGTTGGAATATTCAAACCACCTCTTTTTGACTTCTTGTTCAGTCCTCTAGAGGTCAAGGGAATAGGCAAATGATAGAGATCACAAAATAAATGAATTTTTAAAACGACTTTACTGAACACAAAAGGAAAAGTCACATGCCACTAGCATTTTCCCTGCTAATGTAAAAAATAAGTGTACTTATTCATCTATCAAAAATACAAAAACCTTAATTTAAGACATAAAATATAGTCTTTTCTTTCCTTAGAAATACATTTTGATTCTATCTGACTTGATAATGCACATGCCCACACAGTTATCAAACAGTTGGCATGGAACTCTATTTACTACCAATTCTGTGCTTGCTGTTTGGAATCTTGGGTTGGGGGAACAAGCCATCCAACTTTCAGTCCCCTGCTGGCTCTGCTTCTGACTTGCTGGACTTTGCTACAAAGCCTTGGCTATCTCTTACCAGGAAAGATCCATCTTTCCACCAAGCTAGACTCCTTCTCTCATTGCCAACTTCCTCCTGGGGGAGGGTCTCTTTTGGGAGGGGCCACTCTTCATTCATGTCCTGGTTCTGTTTCTGATTCTCAGGCTCCCATTAGAAAGTGAGCTCTCTGAAACCAAAGACTGGCTTTCTCTTTGCTTGTATTTCTATCCTCGGTGCTTAGAACAACGCGTGACACAGAGAGAGTGCTTAAATAAACATGTATTGACTGCCTAACCTCCTAAACAATGATTAATAATGATAGCTAGTACATATATAGTGCTTACTATGTGTGAAGTGCTTTACAAATATTCTTATTTCATCCTCACAACAACAAACCTGGAGGCAAGTGCCATTATTATCCCCATTTTGCAGATGGAAAAACTGAGGCAAAGGTTAAGTTACTTGTCCAAGGTTACACAGTTTACTAAGTTTCTGTGGCTGGATTTGAACTTTTTTTGGAGTCTTTCTGATTCCAGTCCCAGTGGTCTATCCACAGCACCACCTAGCTGCCTAGGTGATAAATGACTGGATCATATTTTCAAAAATTTGGATTCTTAGGACTACGTTTCTTAACTCTCCAGCACATCATTGAAAATTAAAAGTCCCCTTAAAAGTACAAAGTACTCTATTCAGTGAAACCCCTTCATTTTTAGGTCTATAAGTGTACTTTTTCCTTGGTCCTTTTCTCCTTTGAATCTTCTCTCCTTTGTGAGATCATATGTACTGACTGACTCGTATGTCTTGAGTTCATAGGACTTGGACTGAATTTAACCAAAGCAGCCTATTTTCTATTCCCCTAAATTCAACATGTCATCTTCTACCTCCATGGTTTTGTACATACTGTTTCCCATGCCTGGAATTCCCCTCTCCTCTTCGCACCCCGCCCCCAAGCTTTTCCTGATTCTTTTTGTCATTAGTGCTCTGTCCCTCCTCAAATCTTCTTCCATTTACTTATCCATACCCTCTGCGCTGGTAGAGGGAATTTTCTCTCAAGGAAGTTCCCTAAGCCAATGACATCACAGATCCAGTGCATTTCCCTAACCCTATCTACTTAGTAGTATCCCCCAACCTCTGTTTTCCTCAGTTTCCTCACCTGTAAAATGGGGATAACAATAGCACTGATTTTGAAGGGTGGCTGTGACAAAATGAGACAATAATTATAAAATGCATAACGCAATGCCTGGCACATATTAAATATTATGTAAATATGAGCTATTATTATTAAGGTTGCCATGGTGAACCCACTGGTGATGAGCTTTTTTAGTCTTAGCTTGCTCTGAGCCAACAGAGACGTACTCTGTTTTGAGGACTTTCTCAAAGCAGGTCTGGTACAGCTGAACACACTGGATCTTGCAATCTAGCAAATTTAGCCTTTTAGAACCCAGGGTCACTTCCCCAGAATTATGAGACATCAGAAGAAGACACTGATGCACAAGGATGCTTCCTCACCCTGTGCAAGGCCTTGCTATGCCTTACACAAAAGCAGACTTCTTATTTTCAATTTTTAAAAATGTGGTAACTTCACCTTGTACCCCATGTGCTCTAGGTGATAAAACACTAGACTTCTTGCCTTTATTTTCCCCACTCCTGGTCAGTATGGTTATGGCTTTTCTTGAACTCAGCTCAGCAAAGATTGATCAATCATTTACTGTGTGTCACATATTGTGTTATAAATTCTGGGAATACAAGGGCAAAAATGAACCATCCCTGCCCTCAAAGAGCTTTCATTCCACTGTGCATTTTTCACATACTGCAATTATGGTAATGACAGCTAGCATTTATTATTATTATTTACTATGCTGTTATATATTATTAACATTTACTTACTATATGTCAGGCATTGTGCTAAGTGCCTGACAATTATTACCTGATATGATCTTCACAACAACCCTAAGAGATGGCTGCTATTATCACCCCCATTTTATAGTTGAGGAAACAGAGACACTGAGAGGTAAACTGCCCAGGATCATACAGTTAGAAAGTATCTGAGGTTAGGTTTGAATTCAGGTTTTCCTGACTGCAGGACCAGAACTCTACCTACTGTACCACCCAACTCCTCCTATACAGTGATGATGATGATGATGATGATGATGATGATGGTAATGATGATGATGATGGTGATGGTGGAGATGATGATGGTGATGGTGATGATGATGATGATGATGATGATGATGATGGAGATGATGATGATGATGGAGATGATGATGATGATGGAGATGATGATGATGATGATGATGATGATGATGGTGATGATGATGATGATGGTGATGGAGATGATGATGATGGTGATGATGATGATGATGGTGATGATGATGATGGTGATGATGATGATGATGATGATGATGGTGATGATGATGATGATGATGATGATGATATCTACCATTGATAGAGCCCCTACTCTTCGCCAGGCTCTGTGCTAAGCACTTTACAAGGACTATCTCATTTGATCCTCACAACAACCCAGAGAGGAAGGTGCTATTATCACCCCCATTTCCAGTTGAGTGAAACCTTGTTTTACTGCCCTACAGTAAAACCAAAACCAGAACTCACTAAAGGTCATGTATGTCTATGTGGAGAGTACAATTCACACGACATCAAATCCCATCACAATTAAAAATAAATAAAAACATTTTCCTGCAAGTTCAGGACCCCTATAAAGCCCGTCAGAGAGACAGTTGGAAAAGGAAAAGGAAAGAATAACAGAGAGAATTAACAAAAGCAGGGGGAGAATGAATAATGAAGTTAAGCCCCCGCCCCCAACACAGCATCAGTTTAAATTGTTCACCATGGAATTCTTGTATCCCAGGGATCCCCAGCTCCTTTTTCTCCTCCCTCTCTTGAAGAGTAAACCTCAGAAGTTCCCTGTGGTTCAGAGGCGGGGCTGGAAGAGACTGTTAGTTAATACAATAGCTCCTCTGTATACAAAACCTAGCCACAAAGTACTGCTTCATTCACGCTAACAATAACAATATTATTAGGCAGCATGGTGTAGAGAATAGAGAGCTGGCCTCAAAGTCTGGAAAATCTGGGTTCAAGTCCTGCCCCTGCCACATACTAGTGGTATGATACTGGGCAACTTGTTTAATTTCTCAGTAATTTTAGGCAGTTCTAAAGACTGTAATTTGCAGAGGCAATGACTTACATTGGTGGAGAAAGTGTCCTCATCTAGGAGTTACCTATGCTGATGGAATCCCGAGTCTGGTCCCTGTCCTCAATAACAACCATGATCCACATTTCTTTAGTGTTTTAAGGATTGTTCATGTTCTGTCTTTTTAGTCATGTCCTATTCTCTGTGACCCCATTTATGGTTTTCTTGGCAAAGATACTGGTTTGCCATTTCCTTCTCCAGCTCATTTTACAGATGAGGAAACTGAGGCAAACAGGATAAAGTGACTTGCCTAGGATCACACTGCTAGGAAGCATCTGAGGCCAGATTTGAAATCAGAAAGATGGGTCTTCCTGATTTCAAACCCAGTACTCTAGCTACCTTCCTAACCACAGAAGTAGATAATACAAGTTTATTATACCCACTTTAATGATTAGGAAATTGAGGCTCAAGATTCATCTGAGGTCATATGTATAGTAAGTGTTGGTTCAACAAGGATCTTAGACCATTATCATTAAGTAAAAATTAATGTCCTTGAGCACTGAGCACATTTCACAGATGTAAGGACACTTATCTATAGTCACATTTTTATTGTCTGAGACCAAATTCAAATCTAATGCTTTCCCTATTAAATCATTCTGTCTCTCTTTTTGGTAACCCATAGCCTCAATGATTTTTACATACTTTCAAAAAATTTAGCAAAACTACCACATCATACCATTTCAAATGTTCATACTACTTCCCTGTATTTAATACCAGAGTGCCAAGGGAAAGTCTCCAGCTACAAAACTTTTTGTTTCGAAAACAAAGCACAACTCACTTAATTGCCATCCTTTAAAACCCAGCTCAAATGAATAAAAAAGTTAGCAACGTAATCTTAAAGACTTAGGTTCAAGTTTTAACCTACCTCCACTGTGACATACAATGGTTATGATATCGGTCTCTGAGACTGTAAATTGCAGACAAGTAATCTATATCTATATCACTGATTTCTATCAGTGAAGGGAAGTTCCCCACTGGGAGTTGCTGATATCAATAGTGACAAATTCAAATACAAATGGATCCTTTCTGGTCACATAGTAACCTAGAAAACTATAAATTAAAATCATCTGTGTTGTATAATATTTTTATTTATTTTGTTAAACACTTTCCAATTACATTTTAATCTGGTTCTGGCTCCAGTTAAGAGTTTTGCTGACTTGACACCTCTGCCTTACAGCAATGAAGTCACTGGTCTGTGCCCTTCTAACTCCTAGGGGGAAAAGTATATGGGGGTAGCATAAACTCAATGAACTTTTAAGAACCTGCTTTTAAAAATATTCTTCAGAAAAAGTCGCTTAAAATAAACAGAAATGCAAAGAACATGGGACAGTGTTTCCTGTGTCCAACACTAAAAGTTTCTGAATATTCTGAAGTTAATTTTTCAGAAGTCTGTACATCTGAATCAGAGTGCTCAGAAATTCTTTTCCAAATGACTCAAAAAGATCCAATGTAATCTATAACAGTGGTTCTCAAACTTCTTGGTTTTACAACCCCTTTCCCTTCTTAAAAGTTGTTGAGGACCCCAAAGATCTTTTGTTTATGTGAGTTATAGCTAGGAGTATGCTGAAGCCAGCTCAAACCAGCTTTTGAGAGGTAATTGTTAAATTTTCAGTGTGAGCATTTAAACCTTGGAAATAAGCAGATGCTACAAATCAGGATTTGATTTGTTGTTTTGTTAATTGTCTGGACTTAGGAAAGTGACAGAGAAAATATTAACAATGTAGAATAAGCTCAAAAGTGCACCCTGTATATATCTGGGAGTACAGGGAAGAGCTGATTATTAAACTAACACACCAACATACTATTGGTTACATCTGTTGATACTTACTGCATTAGAAATTGAAAATAACAAAATTTTAAATGGAATTAATTCATTAAATTAATTCATTAAAAATAAATCTGTTTCATGTTAACATAACTTTTTTTCTCTTGGAAGTAATCTGGGTTAAGTGACATACCCAGGGTCATACAGCTAGCAAGTGTCTGAGGTCAAATTTGAACTCAGGTCCTCTTGACTCCAGTGCCAGTAGTGCCAGTGCTCTATCTACTATGCCACCTAGCTGCCCCTAATGTAACATTTTTATGAAAGATAGCTATTTTTCCAAAACAAAAAAATAGTGAGAAAAGTGGCATTGTTTAATGTATTTTTTGCCAATTTTTTTGTGTCTAGAAGACAACTAAATCCCATATTTACTTTTGCATTCAAACTCTTGTACTACATTGTTTTGGTCGAAGTATATGATGAAAATCTGGTCTCACACAGCTAGGTAGTTGGAAAAAGGAGTGTTTTAATCATCAGATGTCTTAGCATTATTATGAAAATAATTTTGACCTTAAGGTCAAAATTTGACCTTAAGGTCACAAAGACTTGGGGTTTCCTTAGGGATCTTCAGACAACAAATCTGAAAAGAAGCTGATCCAGGTCCTGGATTTAGGGGTGTCAAGCTCTCAGCTCCCAGGCTCTTTGCCACCCAACGCAAACCACAATAAAGTGTAATTGGGAAATATTTAACCAAATGAATAAAAATACAACAAATGTAAATTACATTACACTTCAAAATTAAGTCAATTTAAGGCCCACAGGGATCCTTTATGTACAAACTAGTGGTCCCCAATATTTAGTCCATCCCTCTCCCTTCATTTTACAGATGAGGAAACTGAGACCTGCAGTGATCAAATGACTTGCCCAAGGTCATGCAAATTTCGACTTGAACACAGGTCCTCTAATTTCAAGTTAATGTATCTCTGATTATAATTATGGGGAGAGGGAAGTAAATATAGAAAGCAACCAGGAGGCTTCTGGTAGCTCCCAATTCATGTTGCTTCAGATCTCTTAGATGCAGGCATTGATAATGCATTTGACTGAATTGTACAACAAATGACATTTAGGATGTGGAATTGGAAGAAACTTTCAGACACAGTAACAGACAGAACCACTTCTGGCATTTGGTTCAGGCCTGCAGGCAGAGGTTTTGCCAAGTATAACACTCTTGCCTAGGAGAAGCAGCATGATGCAGTACATAGGAAGCAAGTTTCCCAGGCAACTAGGCGTTGCAATGGATAAAATGTTGGGCGTGGAATCAGGAAGACTCATCTTGCCGAGTTCAAATCTGGCCTCAGACGCTTATAGTTGTGTGACCCTGGGCAAGTCACTTAACCCTGTTTGCTAACTGTTCCTCATCTATAAAGTGACCTGGAAAAAGAAATAGCAAACAGCTGCAGAATTTCTGCCAAGAAGACCCCAGATGGAGTCACAAAGACTCAGAGAGGACCGAAAGAACCAAAGAGCAACAGCAACATTTCTCTGTCAGCCTAAGATTTGGGAATAACTGAGAACCACTGAAACATGAATTCTTAATAAACGCTGGTGAATGGGCTAGAATTCCCTATGCTGGTTAGAGCACAGATTCGTTCTCTCCCAAACCTATCTGGCAACACTCCTCTTGTGTCATATTTCCCCTTCTTCTAAACTGTGTGATAGAAATTGGGATGTTCGGAATATTCAAACCAAAATCTAGAAATAAGAGAACTTGCAAAAGGGTAGAGAAATTGGTCTCAGTCCAGACAAGCCCTCACTGTCCAAAGCTCCTCAAAGATAAAGGGGGAGAAGGTGTTTCAGCAAAAAGCAGTTTGCAAAATGCACTGGATTCAAAAAGAAAAAAAGTATGAAGTAACTGATGAGCTTAGATTTTTATTTTATTTCTTTTTTTTCAGGGCAATTGGGGTTAAGTGACTTGCTCAAGGTCATGCAGACAGTAAGTGTTAAGTGTCTGAGGCCAGATTTGAACTCAGGTCCTCCTGACTCCATGGCTGGTGCTCTGTTCACTGCACCACCTAGCCACCCCTTTTTTATTTCTTTCTTAAATGTTTGGGTTTCCCCTTCTGCCCCTGTAAAGCAAAGCAACAGTAGATTCCCAAAAGAATGCTACTGTGAACAGCTTTTAAGATTCGGATTACACAGTAGTAGTGAACACTGTGTTTATTCCATTACAAATCAAGATTCAGTACACTATTCACAATATAATATTCTCAATATTATATCTTATTACAGAAAGTCACAATATTTAGAACAAGGAACAAAAGAAGAATCACCTGGTTTCCCTAAGGGGGAACCAGCTTAACACTTAAAGATTCAATCAACAATTCACAATATACTGATCTTCCACTCATGGGGCAACCATTAACTTTAGTCTCCAATAATGTCCTTA
>CM053599.1:181611895-181627403 GCA_028646575.1 Pseudocheirus occidentalis | reverse complement strand
GCCTGATTATGTTTCTTCTCCATGAATTCCTAACCGTTCACTCGATCAGTCCCATGGTAGATCAACATTAAAGCATCCACTGATGGCAAGTACTAGAAAATACAATTGAGAAACAGAAAACTGGTGTACTATGCATTTGGTCATATTCTTTGTAAATTATAAGGGTAGCTAATATTTCTATAATTTTTAAAACATAAATATTATCTTATTTGACTCATTACCCTAGTATGTGGCATGTGGTACAAGAATTATAATTTCCATTTTACATATAAGAAACACGTCTGTAAGACGAGGTGATTTCCCATAATCCCACAGTGGGAACAATTCTCAAACTGAGGCTGGGTGATTCAAAGTCTGGCACACTTTACCATTCCCTGGTTTTCTGCTAACAGACAGATAGAAATATCTTGGGTGAAAGCACAGCCCCTTTATATTAATTCGTAAGGCATGAGTCAGAGAAGGTCTATCACCAAGAGCAAAGAATACAGCCAATATTCCCAGTTGAAAGTGAAATGTGTTTTTACCACTGTGACCTCTCCTTCTACCACTCTGTATTTAGGATTAGGATACCCTTCCTTAGTTTCCAATTGCTCACAGGATATGCAAAGTACCAAGACCTGGATTCGAATCCTCATCTCTGTCGTTCAATAGTTACCAGTAGGTTTTTTTTTTTCATTTTTCACCCAGTTTCTTAATCTGTACAATGAGGCAGTTTAACTAGATGATCTCTTAATAACTTTGGGGTTTGAATTCAAAACTGAACAAGATAATTTAAAGTGAAAGAATGTATCTGTTCCATTATGTGTTCATCATGACATATGTTTGGAATACACTTTTCTTAGAAAATCTTTTGTAAAGGAAAGAATAGTCGTGCTATTGGGCTGTGTAAAGAGGGAGATCACATACAGAAGCTACCAGGTCACCTCTACTCTCTATTTGCTGTTTGTTGGTCTAGAATGGGGTGATTCTTGAGCACTGCTTCAAGGCTCTTCCTGTCTCCAAACACGCCTTCCACTTGCCAGCCTGGATGCTACCCTCCCTTTCCTCATTAACAGTCATTCTTAATTTTTTAAGAGTTAGACAAAGTATCTCCAAGAGGTCACTGTTAAAAGGCAAGTCTATTATGCCAGGGGCTACTAGATGGTGCAGTACATAGTACGCCAAGCCTAGAGTCAGGAAGACTCATCTTTCTAAGTTCAAATCCAGTCTCAGACACATTTACTATATAACCTCAGGCAAATCAAAAAAACCCTGTTTGCCTCAGCTGCCATATCTGTAAAATGACCTAAAGAAGGAAGTGGCAAACCAGTATTTCTGCCAAGAAAATCTCAAATGGGGATTTTGTCCAATGAAGAATTGGACATGCCTGAAGATGACTGAATGACAATTTTTATGCAGGGATGGACCTTACATATAAGAAACACGTCTGTAAGACGAGGTGATTTCCCATAATCCCACAGTGGGAACAATTCTCAAACTGAGGCTGGGTGATTCAAAGTCTGGCAATAATCCCATAATCCCACATTGTTCTTTCCACTCCTGAAACACTGACTGGAAGAGTAGATGAAGGAGGGGGGTTTTCAGGGGCAGCCATAACTGATGGCGAGAGGACATAAAGCAAACTAAAGAGGCAGGACACAGAGAATGCTAGAGTCTAAAGCCTATTCCAGGAGAAGCTGGGAATAGGGAAAGGATATAATGACACCAGTGAATCTAGGGCTAGCCCTGCTCACAAATAAGACAATGAACAATTTTCAGATACAGATATTTCATATATAGTCCGGATATCTGGAGGAAACATACCTTATTAACATCCCCTTCCAATTCCTCAGAGTACTGTGGAAGTGACCTTGGGTCCTCATGGGCTATGTCAGTGAAGCACACACTTGATGATAAGGCTTACAAAATGGGACTGACTACGGACTTTTTTTTCCTAATTAACATGTGTTTTTCATTAACAAGCATACATTTTCACTCTCTTATTTCACCTTCTTCTCGGTTCTAAAAAAAAGAAAAATGAAAGCCTCGTAACAAACAATCTAAATAAATCTCCACCTCGACCATGTCCAAAAACGTTGTCTCATTCTGCATTTCAAACCATCTTTCTGTTAAGAAGTGACTGACTTCAGCTGTTCTCTGGAATCATGACTGGTCATTAGGTTGATCAGAGTTAATAAGTCTTTCAAAATTTTTATGTCTTTTCAGCGTTCTTGTATAAATTGTTCTCCTGGTTCTGTTCACTTCACTTCTGTTCATATCATACAAGTCTTCCCAGGTTTCTCTGAAACTATCCCTTTCTGTAATTTCTTGTGGAACAACAGAATCCATTCACATTCATCAAAGGACCAGTTCAGCTGAATTTGGAGATTCTCATCATCATAAGTTGGGCTACTAAATAATGAACTTTTTGGTCACAAAAATTCATGTCAGCTCATGTACCAAGGCTTGGAGAGCTTGCCACCTATGTTGGTGGAGGGAGAAACCACTTGGAGAAAAACTAGCTTTAGAGCATTGGAGGATTTCTTATTGAAGCAGAAGTTGGGGTTTTTTTAACTCATTGTTTATCTTTGACATTCATTTTAAAAAATTTGAATTCCAATTTTTCTCCCTTTCACCTCTCCCCTATCCATTGAGAAGGCAAGTGATAGGATATCTGCTTTACATGTGAAATCATGCAAAACATATTTCTATATTAACCAAGGCACAAAAAAATAAATAAAAAGCAAAAAGCATAAAGAAAGTGAAAAAAGCATGTGAAGCAGAGTTTTGAAAGCATCAAAGCAGTAGTATCTCTGATTTATTGCCCAGGGTCACAAAGCCAGTACGTATCAGAGATGGCCTCTGAACAGAAGTTTTCCTGGCTCTAAGGCTACATTCTGTCTCTTAGTAAAAGCAGAAACCCTTATAAAAATGAATCCATCAAGTTGCCAACAAAGATTTTCATCCATCCCTGCTGCTAATTAATGGTAGAAATGGGATCTGAACCTAAGTATTCTAACTCTTGGTACAGTGTTCCTTTAATTCTGCTTGCTTTAACTCTGTTTCTCTTGTCAAATATTCTCTGGTCAAAGTATATTAACAACTGCTGAAGAATTGGTTGCAGGTTTTTAAGTACTGTGTATAAATTATCCGCCAAATAAGGGTGTTCTTTTATGGTCATTGGAGAGTGGATAGTAGTAGAGACTAATTAAAAGGGCATTGGACTGAAAATCATGAGGCCTGGTGTCCAGAGCTAGCTCTGTTGCTAATGAGAGATATATTCTGGGGTATTTCATCTCCCTAAGCCTTGGTTTTCTTTTCTGTAAAATGAAAAGGTTTGACGATATGATCTCTAAGGACTTTCCAGCTCTAATATCCTAGAACTTCAAAATACAAGTTTTTTTAAATTAATGTATATTAATATCTTCTTGGCTTTTTAGCTGCATAAGTTATCTCTTTCCCTCCCCCCATGGGTGTGATGGTAAATATTTAACTATCAGCTCTTCATGGGGTAGGGTGTACATGGGACATACTTTTAAGTTTAATCTGCATTATTACTTTTTTTTCCATCACTTTTAAAAGTCTAGACAATCTAGTCTTTATTTGTAGCATTGCTCAATTACTGAGGCATAAATATTCACACTGAAAATTTAACAATGAGCTCCAGCAAGACCCTGACACAAGCTGGCTCCAGCACACCCCAGCAGCCTCCCCACTTTCAGGGAGCGATTCCATTATAACAAAGATTTTTAAAAGAAAGAAGGAGGAAGAGGAGGAGGACAAGAAGGAGGAAAAGAAGGAGGAAGAAAAGGAGGAAGAAGAGGAAGAGGAGGGAGAAGAATCTAGCAATGGATGTAATGTTCAGTGCACCTTCTCTCTCTTCAATAGATATTGGGAGGCTAGGGGTGAGTGGTGGAATCGTCCTCTCAGATCTCTTCTTTGATGCTGTACTTGTTTTTTGTAATTTTGTAAGACTCATTTTTACTTGTTTTGTGGTTGTAGTTCTTCCCACTTACATTGTTGTCATTATCATGCATATTGTTTCCTGGATTTGCTTAATTCATTCGGTATCAGTTTATATCTTTCTATGCTTCTATATTCAAATATTCAGCATAAACATTGTTGTTTTTTTTTTCTTCTTCTTCCTTCTTCTGTCATGTCTAACTCTTCATGAACCCATTAGGAGTTGTCTCGGCAAAAATGTTGGAGTGGTTTATCATTTCCTTCTCCAACTCATTTTATGGATGAGGAAACCGAGGCAAACAAAGTTAAGTGACTTGCCAGGACCACACAACTAGTAAGTGTCTGAGGCCAGATTTGAGCTCAGGAAGATGAGTCTTCCTGATTCTAGGCACAGTGCTCTATCTACTGATTCACTTAGCTGCCCCTAGATAATTTCTTACAGCAGAATAATAGTCCAATATATTCATGCTTTGTAATTTGTTTATTTCAATCTTGTTCTATTGACAGTTACTTGGTTTCCAGTTCCTTGCTACCACAAAAAAGTGGTACTATAAATATTTTGGTATATCTTAGGATGAGTTTTCATTAATGATCTTCTTTGGGTATAAACCTAGTAGAGGAATCTATAGGTCAAAGTGTGTGGACATTTTAGTAATTTTATTTTGCATAATTTCAGTTACTTTCCAAAATGGTTGTACTAGTTCACAGGTCCACCAACAATGCACCAGTGTTATTTTCTTTCCACAATGCCTTCAGTACTGATTCTGGCCATTTTTTCTCATATTTGCTAATTTGCTGGGTGTGAGACAAAACCTCAGTGTTGTTTACATTTGCATTACTCTTAATTAATTATTTGTGACCTTCTTTCTTATGGTTGTTAATAGTTTGCAATTATTTTGAGAACTATCTTGGGGAATAGCTTTTGGTTGTACATATTTCTGTTACAAATATTAAACCCTGATCCAAGAAATCTTCTGCACAAACCAAACTAATACATATAGGTCAAGAAGTCATAAAGTGAGGGAGAAATTTACGTATCAGACTTCCTAATAAGGTTTTAAAGTGAAATATTTAGGTTGCATTTACCTCAATGCTTGAGGCAGCTGGATGGTTCAGTGGATAGAATGCTGGGTCCGGAGTCAGGAAGACCTGAGTTCAAATCCAACCTCAGTCACTTACTAGTGTGACCCTGGGCAAGTAATTTAACCTATTTGCCTTAACCACTGAAAAAGGAAATGGCAAGCCACTCCATCTTTGCCAAGAAAACCCCCATACAGGCTCATGAAGAATTCGACATTGCTGAGCAACAATACCTCCTCAGTGCTAACATGACCAGGTGAAAGCTCAAACAAAAATTAGCTATTTAGCAGCCTATAGGGAAGAAGGAGGGTCAATTAAATTTCTTTTTTTGACTATTTATATATTTTAAACTATTTTTCTTGTCATTTTTTTCCAACATTGTTAATATGGAAATATTTTGTGTGACTTCATATGTAAAATGGGTATCATGTTGTTTGCCTTCCCAATGGGTAGTGGAGGGGAAGGAGAAAGAGAGAGAACTCAGAAACAAAAATATCTTTTAATTTAAAAAATTTTAAAGTAAAGTAAGTTGGCATTTAAAAATAAAATGAAAAATCATTTATATATTTTGTTACATTACCTTTATATCACCAAAGAAGATAACACATGTAAAACACCTTGCAAACCTTAAAGTGCTAAATAAATGTTAGCTATTTCTGAATATTCTTTCTCTTGCCTCCTGTACCCAGAAAACCAATCCTTATTTTTAAAAAGAGCTTAAAAAAGAAAGATAAAAAAGTAATTCAGCAAAGGCAACCAACACGTCCGCCAAATTTGATTATATCCCAAATCCAGGCTCGCACCTGTAAAGAAGAGGGGTCAGTGCATTTTAAAAAACTCTTTTATAGATCCAATTGTTTTGGTACAACTACTTTTAAAGAAAAATGAGAGACTCCAGGTCATACTGGGTTGCATTCCAGACTTGGAATCAGGTTAGATGAGGGTCCAAATCCTAGCTCTAACGCTGATTTGCTACATGAACTTCAGCCACTCACTTTATCTTTCTTAGCCTTGGTTTCTTCATCTGTAAAAGGAGAATGACAGTAATGCTTGTAGTACCAAACTCACCGAACTGTTGTGGGTTCAAGTAAGACACTATAAACAATTGTATGGCAGTTAATATGCAGCCAAAATGTGTTTAGACCCAGCCTTTGTACTGTCAGTGATTTTGAAGGAAAGAATGAAGGCACTTGGTTTGGAGCTTGAATTCCAGGTTCCCATATATATGTTGCTGGGGAGGGGGAAGGGGAAGGCACAGAAAGTGGATGCTTATTTCAGAACTGTACAATTCTGTCACCAAAGTAAAACTCCCTGCCGGGTCAGGCCAACAAGAACAGTCCACCTTTATTTGTGTTTCTTTAACATTCTAGAATCACAGCCTAAGCATCCTTTTAATTGCCTCATTTAAATATCTTCCTGCCTCCAAGTCAATGCCCACATGGTTTAAAGGGCAATTTGATTCACAGAACTGAGGCAAACACCTTGAAGGTGGCTGCATTTTAATTCTTTCTTTCCAAGCACATGCCTGAAGGGTTAAAAAGAAAAGAAAAAGACAAGAAAAAATACATAAAACAAATGAATAAATAAGGGGCACATTTTTCCATTTTCATCAACAGGCACATAATGTTTTCAGGGATGTCTTATCATGGGGGCCACTACACAGTTTAGGCTCTCTTCCCTTCTCATCTTCACAATTAATGCAATCGCTTCCTAGGTGGCCTTCCTCTTTCCAGTCTCTCATCTATTCAACAGCCAATTTAATAGTCCTAAAAAACAAGTTTGATCATGTTACTCCTGCTTAAAATTTTTTTAAAGGTTCCATCTATCACCTTTAAGGTAAAATGTAAACTTCTCAACCTGGCTTCTAATGCTCTCCTTAGTCTGGCTCAAACCTATGTTTCCTAGTGGATTTTATATTACTCCCTTTTATGCAGGCTACATTTCAGCCAACTGCACAACCAGCTGTCTCTCTGAACTCAGCATTCTGTCTCCCAGCTCCCTGTGCCTTCTTCTATTGCATCCGCAGAGCTAAGGAAGAACCCCTCCTCAGCATCCCTGGCTTCTTTTAAGTTTCAACTCAAGCCCTACCTGCCTACTAAGGGAAGCTACACACACACACACACACACACACACACACACACACACACACACACATTAGTGGACTTTGTCTTACTAACGTGCATCCCCCAAGTAGACAGTGAGCCCCTTGAGGGCAGAAAAGATTTCATTTTTTATCTTTCTCTTCCCTGGGTCTAGCTCAGTTTCTTTCCCGTGATAGGTGCTAGAAAAAGGTTCGTTAGATTATTTGGTGATCACCCCACTACCAGTGACATGGGAGCATTAGAATAGGCAGTCTTCATTTTTCCTGCATCAATCTCCCAACAGAGTTTCCTATACAAAGACCCCTAATAAGTAGCTTTAGCTTTTTCCCCACTAAATTCACATCTAGGAGTTACAGTTTCTAGCCATTTTGTTACACTCCTATAGCTAGAAAGAAGGGAGGACAAATTGGTAAACACAACACCCCCTCCTTTTCCTGTTTCTGAATTAGTAGAAATGTCTGAGAAACTCTAAATGAGATTTATTGTGCCCTAGAGAACTGAGACACTGATAGTTAATTTTCCAGCTCTTGTACCAAGAGCCGTGTCACAGTCTTCTTGCTGCTTAGGAAGCTCTGCAGGTAATTGAGATTCCCATTTCTGACTATAATTTTTATATTTCCGATATATCTCTGTCAAGCAAACCTGGGAGTTGAGAAGTCCATCTGTTCTACGGTATTCACTTAGCTTTTGCTTTCTAATAAAGCCTCCCACACTTTGTATTTGAAATGTCTTTTCAAAGGGCTGGATGTACAATTGCCAGTGCAACCCTTGATAAAGTTTTTCCTCCCATGCAGAGGATGTTTTCTTCCCTTAGGTGTTGGGCCCCATACTGCTTCATTCATCAAGGATGCCCTTCAAACATGCAAATATGTCTTGAATGGAAGTCTTCGTAGAAATGGCTATTGTTTAATATGCCCTAGGATTGTCATTCAAACTTTGCCTGAATAGGAAATGAAGGCCATCTTTTAAATAAGGGAAAGGACCAGTCTCCTTGTAGTTTTCACAGACAAGGGCAATATTTCCTCAAAGTCCAGCTGAGAAAGCCTAAAGTCTAAAGATATGGTTAAAAAACGAAACAAAACATCAAAGCAGATGTGGGGAGGAGGGAGGAATATACATTCTATGGCACTAAACCTACACATAAACATTATAAATCATTCAGTGGGCAGCTTTGTGGGGAGTGGTAACTCATCAATTAATCGATCAACAAGTATTTACTGAGCACTTATTTCGTGGCCAGATTTGACAAGAGATTAGCCAGAGTTATATTGCAAGGTCAGTTCCTAGAATACTGACAGTAAAGCTCAATCCTTAACCAGGAGTGACAGCTCCTCCAACTTACAGAAACAATCACAATCATTAGTATAACAACAATAATAATAATGGATAATAAAACACCATAAGCTTTGCTGAGATCTTTATATTCAATCCAGCAACCCGCACATTCAAAAATACCTGTGAGACAGGTATTAACAGTGTTATTATACCCATTTTGCAGATGAGTCGCTGTAGCAGCAACCAAACTGGCATACCCAGAATGCACAGGTTCTTTGATCTGCTTTCCTAAAAGATAGCAACTTTAAAGGAGTCAACAATCTCACTTTAATTACATATAGACAGACAGACAGACAGATAGATAGATACAGACAGACAGACAGACAGACAGACAGACAGATAGATAGATAGATAGATAGATAGATAGATAGACAGATAGATAGAATTCACTTAGTTCAGGGGAAAAAATCAGCACACTGAACGTCAGAGAAAATACAAACAAAAATTATAAGCAGGAAAGATACATACAGAAAAAATAAAACAAACAGACAAGGCTTCTAGCTGCCTGACCAAAGCTAAACATATGTAGTTACCTGAGAGAGAATCACTAACATCTGGGTTTTCAAAGGTGGGGGGCTCCTTAATGGTTACCCAGAGTCTCATCTGGTTAAATCACACAAATACTCTTCCAATGAGTGAATCCAAAAGCAAAACCTCCCCTCAAGCTTATATATGCCCTTCTTCAGAGCCAGAGGGTTCCACAATCTTCATGACCCACTGCCTAATTACAAAGTAACAAAAGGTATGGACCTTCCTGAAAAACCAGCCTCCCCTAATGAAGCTTTTCTAGCTCGGCTCCATGTGAGGCCTGTTAATGAGCAGGGAAGAGCTTCAATTTCCATTAACATTTCAATCATCTGAGGTTCAGAGAGGTTAGTAATTTACCCATGGTTGTAGGTCAAGCAATACACTTGATATCAAGAGACCAATGCAAATCCCACCATTATGCTTTTAGATGTTATAAATACTTAAGGAAATTTCAGGTCTCTTCTCAGGTTGCATTCTGTACAGTAAGAGCTTGAATAGGGGAGTCAACTTGGCAAAGTTCCATGTTTTACACTCATAAGCCAGAATTGGTTCTCTGGGCAGTGGCCCCAATTGAGAAATGAGGGAGGGATCATTCCTTAATTGTGAAACCGTAAATAAACTTAAAGGGTAATTTCTTTTTCTTTTATTTTCTTTTTTTTTACTAAATGTTTTCAAAATCAACAAAAATCTGTCTTTTCTCCCTCCAACCTACCCCATTCCTGAAAAGGAAAGAAAGAAAAACAGACCCACTGTTATAAACATATGTAGTCAAGCAAAACAAGTTCTCTCATTGGCCATAATCCTAAATTAAGTCTCAAACTGTATTCTGAGAACATCACCTGCCAGAAAGTAACTGGCACATTTCTTCATAAGTACTTTGGAATTGTGGTTGGTCATTCTGTTGATTAGAGTTCCTAAGTTTTCCAAAATTGCTTGTCTTTTTTAGTATTGTTGTCACTATTCTGGTTCTCCTTACTTTGTGCTGCATCAGTTCATAAAAGTCTTCCCAGGTTTCTTTGAAACCATCCCCTAGATGCCCATCAATTGGGGAATGGCTAAACAAGTTGTGGTATATGAATGTAATGGAATACTATTGTGCTCTAAGAAATGGGGAGGAGACAGACTTCATATTTACCTGGAGAGGCTTATACAAACTGACGTTAAGTAAGAAGAGCAGAACCAGGAAAAATTTGTACACATTCACAGACACATCATGTGTGATGACCAGCTTTGATAAACTGGACTCTTCTCAGCAACACACAGCTATAAGACAACTCTACAAGTCTCAGGATGGAAGGAGATACCTACATTCAGAGAAAGATCTAGAAAGAACAGAGTTGAAATAGAGACTGAAGCAATACATGCTATCATTCTTTTCTATGTTTGGTTTTGTTTCTTTTATCCCATTGTTCACTCCACTGGTTATAAACCTTCTATACAACCAGACTAATGTCTAATGTGAAAGTATTTGCAGATCCGATACTTGATTGCATGCCGCCATGGGGGAGAGGGGAGGGAAGAAGGAAGAGAGAAAATTTGAAACTCAAGGGATTGCAGAACTGAATTTTGTAAACTGAAAGTAAATAAACAAATCAATTTTTTAAAAATGAAACCATCCCCTAGATCATTTTTAAAAATAGAATAATTGTATTCCATCACATTAATATATCATAAGATTTGTTCAGTCATTCTCCATTTGGTGGGCACCCGTTCAGTTTCCAATTCTTTGCCACTGCAAAAAAGAATTGCTATAAAGTTTTATACTTCCTTTCTCTTCTCTCTTTTCTCTCCTATTTCCCTGTTAAGTGAAGTGTATTTCTGAACACAGATGTATTTTTCCCTCCTTTGATCCCTTCAGATGATTATGAGGTTCACATAACAATTGCTCCCCCTGCCCATTTTTACCTCTAGTACTTCCATTTCCTTTGTGAAAATATTTTAAAATTTCTTATTAAACTCTTGATTCATTTTTCTAGACATTCTAGTTGATCTAGTGCCTGAGCTGTGTTTTCCTCTGAGGTTTTGCTTATCAATATTTTGAAGTTATTCCATTTTTTTTTCAATTTTCCTGATTAAGTAAATTGGTAGAAGTAAATTCTATGATACCATAGAAGCCTGGTATCTTGGCTTATGCTTGCTTGGATCCTGATTTGGACTTAACCTTCTTCCCCTAGAGATTGCCTGTCTCCAGCCCTCATGATTGTCCTAATTAATCATCTGGTACTACATCTGGTACATTTTAGATCTATTTGGAGATATCAGTAAAGGAATAAGCTCAGTTGTGCTTCTTCCTGTTGCTTCACCATCTTGGCTCTATCTTTCACAGTATAATTTCAGGAAGAGCTTCATCTGACTTAATGTAATACCATTGCAATATTCACAGTGCCCACAATCACTATAAATATACCCGCACGGTGCTCAGTTGCAAAATATAACAGATAACCCATATAGAAGACAGAAGCAAAACATTTATTCATCACCAGAAACCAGAATCTCAAAACCAGTAAGCTGATTCCATAATAGTAGCAAAGGAATTAAGAAGCCATAACAGCACAAAGAGCCACAACATCCTTTAGCCTTCCCACAAACCAACATTTACTCAGAAGCCTCTCTGTCTCCTGAATGAGCATCCTCCCTCCCCCCCATCTCTCTAGCTCTGACTCCCAGCTTCCTGTGGGCTCTGCTCCACCCTTTGGCAAACTCCTCCCACCACAGGCTCCATGTGACTACATTTAGCCTATTAGGGGGCAGAGTTTATTTTCAAAGCAAAAAAGGTCTTCAAATTCCCTTAGACTTACTAAGGGAGGGGGAAGATCGTCACATTCCCATTCCCAATTACCCTTAATGACAGCACCTCTTTGCTTCTAATGACCCGTCTAGTACTATGAGAAAGGGTAGTAAATTGGTACAAGATAAGCTCATCCTCCTATCCCTATTTGTAAGACCTTCTAAATGAAAGTAGAAATCAATGAAAGTTCAATTAAAGACTATCTAAGAGGTAGTTTTTAACTGTAAAAAAAAACCAAACAAGCAAACACAACAAAACAAAAACTGCTGAATTTTGAGTCAAAGGCCTTGGGCTGAAATCCCAGATCTCCTGATCAAAAGCAAGTCACTTGGTTTCCCTGGTCCTTAGTTTTCTTATTGGTAAACTGAAGGAACTGGACTATACGACCTCTGAAATTCCTTCCAGTTCTGATTTTCTACCACACATTTTAACCCCATCCACTATTACTAACACTAACAGGGCACCAGATATGGTGTCGGACTTGGAGGTAGAAAGACTTGAGTTCCAATCCTGCCTCAGGCACTTTACTAGCTAGCAGTAAAGTCACTTAGTCTGGATGACTCACTTAGCCTTCTCTCGCCCTAAGTGACCTCATCTGTAAAACAGGGATAATGATAGCATAGGGTTGTTTTGATGCTCAGATGAGACAACAAAACTATAGCATTTTGTAAACTTATTATTATTATTATTATTAAAATAATAACAATAGTACTTTACATACAGCTTGCAACGCACTTTCACACACATTATCTAATACCAGTAACTGAATGAGCACTCTTCACACGTGTGGTGAGAAGCAGGTATGGTGACCCTGGCTCTTGAGCATACAGACATGTCAGCACAAGATAAGGATGGAGAGCATCCTCACCATAAAGGTCACCATAAAAGGGAATTGAGGAAGCAGGTTGATTCAGACAAAAAGTCAACTTCCCCATTTTCTCTATATCTTGCTCCTTTGACCTGGTACTGAACTCTCAGCTTGACTCCCAACTTCTGAAACCAACTTCCCATTTCTGTCTTCACCTTGAGTTTCAGTGCTCTCCAAAGAAATCCTGGTACCATAGAAGCCTGGTATCTTGGCTTATGCTTGCTTGGATCCTGATTTGGACTTAACCTTCTTCCCCTAGAGATTGCCTGTCTTCAGCCCTCATGATTGTCCTAATTAATCATTGGCCCACATCACCCTACCCCCATTGGGGCACAATAGAGGCAGTTGACATTAGCTTTCTTGTGGGTCAACTGACATCAAGATAAAAATGAATATGGTGAATATTTAAATCATTGGGACTCCAGACCCCCTACCTGCACTGACTAATTATATTCTGTGCTGGCCTTGAAGGTGTAGAGACTGATCCATAGTGACACCAGAAGGCATAATGTGACAAAGAGAGGAAACATAATATAGTGTAGAAAGAGTATTGCATTGGGAGTGAGAAAGCAAAATGAGTTTTTGTTTTTGTTTTTAAACTGAAGGAGTACTCTCTAGTTTGTATAAAAGAGAATGTTCTGAGTGAAGGAGTAAACCAGGTAATCATTACAAAATTCTGCAGGGGGCGATAGGGTACTAGCCATTCTGATTACTGGAAATAATATTCCAAGGTTTGGGCTGTGGGTTCTGCCTACCCATTGGACTGAGTTAATTCAGAGTTATACTATTTACTCCCAGAATGATTTTAGGCTGTCATTCTACCTCTCTTCCAACTAACATAAGGACTAGATGATCTTCAAGGCTCCTTCCAGCCCTAAGCCCCATCCATCAGTGATGTGCTGGAGCCAGCTTGCTCTGGCTCACAAGGGCTGAATGTTAAATTTTTACTGTAAACATTTGTATCTCAGAAGTCAGGAAACCACTACAAATCAAGACTTGGTTTGTTTTTGGTTTATAACCTAGATTTTTTAAAGTGATGCAGAAAAAAGTTAATAATGCAGATTAAATTTAAAAGAATGTTATGCATACTTTTTCCTCCCTTAGGGAGCTGGTTGTTAAACATTTACTAGCACATCTTTGACTGTGATCTTTTTCTACATACTCAGCCCGAGATAAGCTCAGGAGAATAATTCAATTCAGAAATCACCTCATGATAAGAGAGTAGAATTCAAGTTCATTTCACAGAAAACCAGTTCTTGGATGATTCCAGACCTTAAAAGTAGACCAAACATTTTGAGCAGCTTTGAACTAAATCTAACTGGATTCCATGAGGACCCCCCTTCTTCTTCCTCCCTTCATACCACCACTGCTGAAATTTTGGGGCAAAAACTACATTCAACCAACCCCCCATATGGTCTAGACCTACCCCTAGAACTTGTGGCACACCCAGCAATTAAACAAAACAGGTGCTTAGTAAATGTTTACTCACTGACTGAAATGATTTACAGGTCAGCCATTCAGACTTTTACCCTTAAAAAAAAAAAAGCTCTTCTACAAATTGTAAACTTTTTAGCCATTAGACCCCAACCAGGGCTCCTAGAGAGAGTTTACCTACAGAAGATACAAGATTCTACACTCAGGACTAATTGTTCACATTAGATGATATCTTTAAAGTTGGAAGGACTGCTAGAGAACATAGTCACAGATCTAGAGCTGGAATAAACACAGAGCTTATTTGGCCCAACGTCCTTATTTTCCAGAGGAAGAAACCGAGACTTAAATGAGTTAAGCTAACTGAAGTTCAAGGTCATATAGGTAGCAAGTGACAGAACCAATATTTGAATCTTCATCTTCTGACTCCAGATGTGGCACCCTTTCCATTCCTAAATCCAGTGCCAGTTTCCAAGTAGGCCTATTCCAGGTGACGGATTGGTTTCTGATAGGTACCTTTGGTAGCCACTATATCCAAGAGTTTCTAAGTCTGCTTGGTTGATGCCTTTTATTGACCCCAGACCAGAGAAAATGGAACCCATCAGGTTTCAGGGTGGAGAGAAAACCACTAGGGAAGCTGGGACAAGAATAGTCATGTAGCAGTTGTGGGGGGGAGGAAGCTGTGTCAAAGAAATCAGGCAGTGTCATGAATAAACTTTTTTTTTCTGGAGAGTCAGTTGTTAAACATTTACCAGCAGGGAGCCAAGATGGCAGCATAGAAGCAGCAAAGCACTGCAGCTCCCACACAACCACCCTAAAAACCTATAAAATGGGACTCTAAACAAATTTTTGAGATACAAAATTCTCCAAAAGACAGAAAGCACATCTGTTGCTACAGGCAGCTCAGCAGGTGGGGCTCTTCGCAGCAGTCTGTGAGCCATGGCTGGCCCAGGCCGAAAACCCCAGCCTGGCCAGGCCCAAGGGCAGTCGGGCAGAGCCGAGTCTATAGGAGAGCAAATTGGCTGCACTGGAGGCACAGTTACCACATTTATCAGGCCAGAAGAAAAAAAAGGCTAAGAGAAAGGTCAGTGGATTTTGCTAAATTTGGGGGAGAAGAGTGGTCCAGCCAAACTGCTCCCAGGGCAAGGAAGCAGCAGGAGGCGGCTGTGGCAGTAGGAACAGTTGAAAGCAGCAGCGGCCTCCACTGGGATGCTTCAGAGCCCTCAGCCTGTGGATAGCAGGGGGGCTGAGGCAATCGATCAGGGCCAAGTGCTCTTGAGTTGAACGGCCTGGATCTGGATTGTGGTCTTGAGTGGTGGTCCTGGGGTGTGCTTTCAGTGAGCCAAAGCTGGGGGGGACTGCAGCACCCCACTAATAGCTCCAGCAGCTGTGAAGGCCCCAGCTATTTGGGACAGAGCTTCATCCCCCCCCCCC
>CM053599.1:181599671-181611395 GCA_028646575.1 Pseudocheirus occidentalis | reverse complement strand
TTTTTTTTTTGTGTGTGTGTTAAGTGTCTGAGGCCGGATTTGAACTCAGGTACTCCTGACTCCAGGGCCGGTGCTCTATTCACTGCGCCACCTAGCCGCCCCACCTCCTCTCATTCTTACTGGTGCAAGACCTTATGGTCTTATGTGGCCATGCAACACAAGGGAACTTATCCTTCATGTGGAATGTGGCTTAGGTGCCTGGGGGGGGGGGCATAAGAGATTCTGCCAACCCAAGTAAAGCACCCTTTGTGTTAATCTAATGGTTGAATCTTATACTCTGTTATGTTGCTCACAGCATTGTGCATTAAGGGAGCAATGGTGAGCAGATACAAAGAACTCATGGCCCCTACTTACCTATGGAGTACGAGACAGGTGTGTGAGAGAATGTGATTTGAGATGGTGATTACACTTTGATATATTTTACACTTTTTTATCTGATGTTTACTTGATATGAAAATACTTTTCTAATTCTATTTCAAATAAGTAAATTGTTCTTATTCTCATGATTATATAAGGTTGCATGATCAGTCAGGAAGACTTATCTTCCTAAGTTCAAATCTGGCCTCAAACACTTGCTAGCTATGTGAACCTGGGCAAGTCACTAGACCCTGCTTGCCTCAGTTTCCTCACCTGTAAAATGAGCCAGAAAAGGAAATGGCAAATCACTCCAGTATCTTTGCCAAGAAAACCCCAAATGGGTTATGAAGAGCCAAACATGATTGAAATGACTGAACAACAAATGATAAATCCTGAATGGTCTAGAAGGACAGCATTCAGTGGGTGGGGGCTCTGAGCATAATTACAAGTAGCTTTGAACTCCCCACTCTGTAGATGTATGTAGCAATTTGGGGATACTGTTTCAGTGATTAAAAAGATGGAAATGTTTGGTCTACTTGACCAGTATTAGATGGCTGATCCATTAAAATCAAGGTCATTTTACTTTTTTTAAAAGGGTGTGCAAGGTAAAAAAAAAGTTATTTAAAAAATGAAGCAAGTTCTTTGAACTTAAAAAATTACTTTTATTTTAGGAACCAATAAAATTATGGCAAATATTTACAAATAATTATCTCACATAAAGGTTACATAAAATCAATTGTTCACAAGTAACAGCCACTCTCATGAAGACACACAGATATTGAAACTACGCCAATCTTATTGCATGTTTCTTCTAATCTAAAAGAAAGGTGTTGCAGTCAACCATTTAACTTAGAATAAAATCACGAATTCCAGTACTGACAAGAAAAAAATGAAAAAGCAAACAAAAAAGAAAAAAGAAAAAGAAAAAAGGCCATCCCCATTTGTCCCACAATGCACCCCCCACCCCTATCCCCACAATCCCTACCCACCCCATCCCTCCTCACCCACAAAAGAAAAATATGTTCCACATCTTTGGCAAATTGGCACTGCTGTAATTACATTCAAATATTATTACACACAAAAGCAACACACAACACTAAGAAAAAAACCACCAAATTTCAAGTCAGTTCTTTTCTACTAGAAAAAAAGAATACAAAACATACACATTTTAAAGAAGCATTGTTTTTAATCTGTTGGAGACAGATTTATCTCCTATTTTCAAAGGCAATTCAACTGTGTTTCTATAGTATTTTTTTTGTTGTTGAGTTTTTGTACTTTTTTTTTTTTTACAAGTAAGCTTTTATGCAGGCATCACAAACTTTGGCGGATACAATAGATATGTTTTTTTTTTTTCTTTGAAGCTGGAAGTCCCTAAGACAAAGTGAACTGTCTCTAAGAAAGGAAAAAAAAAAAGAAGACTCACATTTTCCTGGCAATGAGCTCCATTTGCAACATAATGCATTTCTGTAAATCCAGAATGTACAAAGGCCACTAGAAAGTGAAAGCAAAGCAAAACCAAACCAAACCAGGACAGTGTCTTCCAATACAAGGCTGAGCAAAGCGAAAGCAAGATTTCAATCTCCCACCGCCCATTTTCTGGGCTGAGACTCAGACGTATGGAGACCAAGTGGGAGAATCCAAAGAGGCAGCCGGCTCTGCCAGAAAGGTACATTCAGGGTGGAAACAGGCAAACGCACATCATTGTACATGTTCAGGGAAGGGTCCTGCCACCCACCTCCTATCAGGTTCCATTGATGGAACACTAGTTAGTATATCTTTTCAGAGAAGGCATAGCTGAGGAGGCAAAGCAAAAATCTGGTTAGTGGGCCAGCAAAGAATAAATGCTTTGCACTTCTAGTTTCAAATATATCTTGAATGATGTGTGTCATTTTATGTTTGTGTGCCAAGTTCTGTTAACTCAAGGAGTAAAAGTGATACTAAACGGCTTTGATCTTTTTATGCTACATTTTTAAATGGACATGGAGTTTATTTTTTTTTAGCTTTATAGCAATTAATTGGCTATTGATTGGCTGGAATGTTCAACTTTCCACTTCCCCAAATACAATAAAATAGTTTCATTAAAATGTATTCATGCTTGAAAATAAGAGAGCCATTAAATGGTTTCCTTTCTGTTCCACTCCAAGGGAAATGCACAGTTTGTAAATCAAAAATCTATCATATGAAATCATTCATTCTTAATGGTACTTTCAGGAGAAGATGAGGGACATGGCAGAAAGTGTGGCAATTATTTCAACAAGAGAGACCCAATATTCTGTGGCCACAGCCATTAACACACAAGACCGATTCACCCTTCCAAGGCACCTGATTTCAAAAGGCATTAATGGATCAGATGCTTGCATTCTATCCATGGGGGAGTGTGGCATCATGACCCCTCCCCTCTTCCTCACCCCCATTCCAGGTTTGTATTTAATTTTAGTGCCCGGATATTTTTTCACTTTGCTTTAAGATTTTACTCTTCTGTATTATGCATGTTTCCTATTAATCAGGCACTTAAGAAAACAGTCATCAAAAGTAATAAGATGGAATAATGCCTTTTCTCTCTCATTCACCCACACATCCACTTCCACACACACAGAGAAATAAGTTACCAGAGACCTACACATTTCTCTAATTAATTGGGGGAGGTTACCTGTAATGGTCACTTCATTTTTTCATTTAAGTTGCATTTAGGATATAAGCTGATTAGAAATTAGGAAAGAAAAGAAATATTAAATTATTCAGAGAGGAATATTTTGTATCTTTCCTATAATTATAGGATATACTAAATTCATTCCAAGTGAAATCTGACCTGGACGATGAAAAATCATTTCAAACGTAATCACATTGTATGTGTGCGTGTGTGTGTGTGTGTGTGTGTGTGTGTGTGTGTGTGTGTATGCCTTTGACTTGTGACTCCAGCCTTTTCAAATAGCAGGTTTGTTAGGAGACTCAGAAGTCAACTGTACTCCTCAGGGCTCAATTCATTCCTCTGCACATTAACCCCCATGGGAACTGAATCCATGAAGTGCTCGCCAAGCCTTGCTAGACTGGATGACAGTGGGGGAGCACTAGAGATCAATATCGTGGCTTCATCATGAATATGCAGAAGGAAAACCTCCAGTACTAAGGACAACAGTCTGAAGTACCAGTGGTGATAGGTGTACATATCACAGGCTAAAAGTCATGGCCTAACTGTCCAACTTTCCAATTATTCATTTTCCAGATTTTTAAAAAATGCAATTTTGCTTCAAAATCTCCAAGGCCTACCTAAGCAGACCAAAATGTGCAAAAATAAAACAAATTCACAATGACTCTGGGCGAGGGAGAGGTGTATGCCTGGAAAATCTGAAGTTACGGCCTCATGAACCTCCAAGTTAACTGGACCTGCCTCTTTTCAAAGGTTATAATAGGATTGGTTTTGCCAAGTGATCTCAAGTAATTCAAAACCCCATTTCTCTCAGAAAATCCAATGTATCCAAAATTTCATGTCTAGTTCACTATGGTCATAAGCATTGCCTCGATCCCTTCTATGACTTGTTTCATGTGTGGTTTATTTTTAAGATATTTGACTTGATTCTTACATGTACAAGAAAGGTTTTCTGTAACGTGTTTTCCAATGATTATAAGCAAAATTTGAATAAAATGTCATGCTGAATAAGTGTTTAGACCTATCATATACCAGGAAATGTATTAACAAAAGCCCAATAAAAGCAGACTTATATATGTATTTTGACAAAAGAAGTTTCCTCTTGGGGTCCATACTTTATCTAGGCCTGTGAAAGTTTTCTTTTTCTGTAAATCTCCAAGGACTTGCATGTTTTCTTTCCCTGAACCAATGGGCTTCTTCTGGCTTCCTTATGTGCCTTTATTTAGCTCTTTAGAAATAAAGTTTTTTATTAGTTTTCCCAATTTTCTTTGCAGGAGCTTACAGGATGTCTTCTGACTCTAGCACTCCCAGGTTTCCTGCCTGATGCTTGTATTGCCAAGGTCTAGAATCTTTCTTGACTCCAGAAAGGCTTGGGGGAGAAAGAATGCAGGTGAAGCTTACTGGACAGTAAGACAATAAGACATGAGGATTCTGTTACAGGAAAATAAAGCAGTAGGAAAGGTTGGTTGAAACCTCAAAAGAATTGGATATCCTTGGGATAAGCATCCAAACATTCCAGGGCTTATCAGAATCAAGCCGAGTCTCCAAAACTTCTGAAGCTCCCTCTCCTCCCATGGGACAGGGATCAATACCTCCCCCCCAAAGTATTACTCATTCCTGACTGTCATACTTCCTCTTGACAAAGTTTAGAGCCTAATTTGGGACTATTGGCTTAGGGGATAACACATATTCTCTTTAATCTCTTTAAGTTTCATGTTCTATAATCACAGTGCCTTGAGACAGAAGAATCTTAGGATTCAAAGTCAAAAGGGGCTTTAGGGACCATATAGTTCAGGGATTTTTAGTTCACAGGGTCTTTAGTTCACAGACTAAAAGAATTTTTTTTTTGATAGCTGCATAGAATTGGCTTCCTTTTATTTTGTGCACTTGAAAACATTCTGAAAAAATCTTGATCACACTGCCAAAGGAATGGACACAAAAAAGATTAAGAATGCCTAGACTAGTTGAACCCCCCCTTATATAGCTGTACACCAGGAAATGAAAGATAAGAAACATGATATGATTTGCTCAGTTAGTTATACAGTTAATAAGTTGCAGAGCAAGAGACACCAACTCTTGCTACACAAGGGGTTATGAGATATCAATTTGCATCACAACGCTGTTCTAAGCAGGGCTCAGGAAGAAAGGGCGAAGACTCAGAAAGTGAACTCTTTAGAAAAACAAAAGTTTTCTTTGAAATGAAGTCTTCAACAGGAACTTGGGTTCTTAGAGATCCATAGAATTTAAGTTCAGAATATCCTGCAAATATGTGTGCCAACCAAATGGCTTCTTGGCTTCTTCTCATGTTTGGAATTTATCAAACACTTCTATAGCTCTCCTTATTTTTTAAGAGTTCGCAATTACTGTTTCAAGGAGAGTCGGCCTGGCAGAGTCAATTAAAAGGGAGCCAAATCCAACTCTTACCTCTGACGAGCACAGGCTATATGACTATGGGCAAGTCACTTCTCAGTGGTTAGATGCTTAACAGCCCTCTAAGACTGTAAATGATGCAGATTGCTGATCTGTATTGTTCTGGTGAGTTTCTTAAACACCAGGAAAGAAGCTCCCCATCCCAATGAAATTATAGGTCCAGATCTGCTCCCCATCCCTCCCATTCGCCCCTCCCCAGCCACCAAAGAAGATCATGAAGATGAGGACCCTCGTCATCATTAATTACATGTTAAAATGTATTCAAAAGAATTTTGTCATACAATGAGAAAGAATAGGCATGTGCTCCCTATGTCCCTTCTATTCCAATGAGAAAAAAAAGAGACATGTCCCTTCTAGGTGCATAGGCTTACGCTGGACATCCCTGGTATTTTTTTTCTTTTTGTCAGTTCATAGCTATCAATGCAAATGTGATCACAGAAAACAGTTAGCTCGAGCTACTGCCCAGCATAACCAGGTATATGTAATAGGGATCATGGGATCCCAATCTGGGGATAATGCCATAATCTACTACGTGAAGCAGGCATATGGTGAAAGCATCTTCAGCAGCGACTGGTAACCTGTTCATTACCAAGCTACTATATGCACACTGAAGGGAGTTACTTTCCACAAATTCATAAGCATGTCTTTGATTACTATAGTAGTTCCAAAGTGTGCTGTAATGTGTAATCAGGGGAAGCAGGAATGCTCATTTTATTTATACCCTAGGAGTGACACATTGCACAGATAACCTACCATGACACATTTTGCCTGTAAGTATACCAACATCCATAGGATGAATCTTAGTAATAATCATATCTATGGTCCTTCATAATCATTGATAGCACCAAAGCAGTTTGTGGCCTCATGTCAATGGTAAAGTAATCCAATTTTATGGTGACCAGGCCAGATTTTTCAAGGGCCATAATGGTCATGTGCTCAGCTATGTAATTTGGTCAGATCATTAAAAACAAATCCACATTTATCGACTGGTTATTCATATCATTTTAAATACCTAATCGAATCGACCACCCCTCTCATCAACAGCTGCTCACAGCAGGCAAATAGAAGAATCCTAAGATCACCAAACATAATGATATGGCTTCTGTGTTGAGTTGACTTATATAGACATCCTATGATTGAAACTGGCAGCCTCAGTGCCGCATTTTTCTAATTTCTGAATTGTGCCAAATGCATAACAGTTGTAAAATGACAATATATCCGACTCCTATGAAATTACTAAGTCACTGGCCTCGTCAGGGCAGCAGTATAGATTTCAGCTCCTCTCAGTACGGTGACCTTGTCCTTTCAGTTGAGATCATGAGACTGATCATAAATAATGAGATCTTTATAGCAGAGAAATTAACATCCCTAAGCTGACCTAGTTACTGCCTATGCGGAGACTTCAGAAACTTTAAAACTATACATAAATAGATAGCATTTGCTTTATAATGTTTCTGATTTTGAAATCTGTGACCTGACCAGTGCTCCATGATAGAGGTCCTGCTTAGCAGATATGCAGATGATAAGTAAACTCAAATAACTTAGACTTGAAATATGCCCTGATTTTGGAGTCTCATCTACTCCCTATCTTTCCTCCTCTAATTTATTCCTCAGTGCTTCTGAGATGGTAATAGAAAATGGTGGCAGCCCTTGGGCCCCCCATGAAAGCTAAGACATGGGGATGCACAGTGGAACGATTCCTTGATTGGAATAAGTGGAATTCTTTTTTCTAGCACTGTCTCATATTTCAATGGAGGACTCTTCTTCCTCCTTTATACTAAGTTAACAAGGGTTTCACTAGACCAAAAAAATGAAAGCAGAATGCAATGAAGCTTCATTTTTAGGAACTCAGGAGACTGTCTTGGAAATAATATGAAAAGGTTTGAGTTGATAATTGCCACCCACATACCTGTTCACATAACGGGCTTTCAACATGCCATACCAAGCATTCTATCACTGTCTCTGCACCTTTGCTGTGCTCTGTGGCTCAGAAGGGCAGCTAGGTGGTGGAGTGGATAAGAGTGCCATGCCTGGGGTCAGGAAGACTCATTTTCCTGAGCTCAAATCTGGCCTCAGTCACTCACTAGCTGTGTGACCCTGGGCAAGTCACTTAACCCTGTTTGCCTCAGTTTTCTCATCTATAAAATGAGCTGGAGAAGGAAATGGCAAACTGCTACAGTATCTTTGCCAAGAAAATCCCAAATGGGGTCATGAAGAGTTGGACAAGACTAAACAGCAACTACCATTGCTCTGAGTGCCTTTCACCTTCCCTCTGCTAAATCCTATCTACCTTTCAAGACCTAACTCAAGTCCCACAACCTCTGTAAAGCCCTCTTTGCTCATCCCAGTCTACAGTGATTTTGCCCACCCCAATCTACAGTGATTTCCCAATTCCTAAAGTACTTGTTGCCTATATTTCATATTTTAGTATCTGATCATAGTCTGCTTCATATTTTGCTTTGAACACCCCATGTAACATGTTGTTTTTCTGCCTAGCTAGAAAAGGGTAAGGTCCATCTTATATGTCTTTCTTTGTATGATCTCTCCTTCCCCACTGCAGTGTCTACTATGGTACCAAATACATGAATTCCTCAATAAATAAATACTTGTTAAATGAATTAATGAATGAACTAACCAGTCCTAATTTGTCTTTCATTTAGCAGGGGTGAGAAACACATTCATTCATTTTATCAGACACTCTGATGACATTGTCCAAGATGATAATGCAACTTGAATTGACAACTGAGTAAAGCAAGTTGAACCTGGCTGTCCCTTGGCGGAAATCAATAAGTACAGATTATGTGGGTTTAAGAACGTAGATGATGATTGAAATGTGCCTTAGCCAATCCTCTGAGCACAAGTCTCTGATCAATCACATTGAGGGACTCAACATTTTCTACCAAGTAAAGTCTGGCATCTCTGTAATTTGGCCTAACCTATCTTTCCAGTCTTATCTAATACTATCCTTCTTCATGTGGGTTTCACAGTCCAGACAACCTGTACCATTCTTGAACCTCTTTTTTCCCCTTTCCCATTTTTATGCATTAGCTCACACTAATCTCTCAGTCCTAAAATGGATTCTTCTCCCCTCACAACCCCATCTCCATTTGTTGAAATCCTTACCTCTTTTGAAGGCCTAGCTCAGGTATCATGAAGAACATTCCTTGACCCCCCCACCACTCATCCCCAGAGGGAAATGACCTCTTCCTCCTTGAATCTCACAGAACTTTGTTTGGACCTTGCCTACACATTGATCATAATCTAATTTGTATTTTATTTATATATGTACATGCCTCGTCTCCCCTACAAGATTATAAATTCCTTGAGGGCGGGGACTGTGTCTTATTTCTTGTTGTATCCCAAACACCTACTCCAGTGCTCCTGCACAGATTAGGTGCTTAAAAATGTTTGAGTTGAATTGTTGAAGTGTTTTTGAGCTACTCGTCTTTGTTCATCTTTCCTAAAGAGAATGGGATATTGAACAAAATATCACTGTTATATTAGTGGGCTTGTTTTCCTGAGGGTGGGAGGGGAAAAACACCTTATGACCACTATGATATAATATTGGGAAGGTATCTTGGTTTCCAAAGATTAGCTAGGGAAATCACCAAAATGACCTTCTCCGAATTTCCATGATTTGGAAAACATGATCTGTAATGTATGATGAATGGTGGGGCCGAGCCAAGAATGACTCGGGCCGATAACATGACAGATCATCAGACTGAGATTGTTTTCTTTCCTTTTTCTTTTAGAAAATCAGTGAGTTTTCACCTGCCTATTTAAATTTACATACAGCATGTCAGAAGCTGACTAAGAAATCCTTCCTTGAAGTTAGCACTGCTTGGAACTAGAAAAATGTATTTCCAGTGTACTCAGGATGGTTACAAAGAAAGAGGAATTGATAGAAAGCTGCAAAATGTCACAACCTGCCCAGGGGTTTTCCTTGTTCCTTGTGTTCCATGCCTCTAAACAGCATGTTCTCCTACCCAAGGCCTCTCCTATGGGATACTGCACAAACAAACAAAAAGAAATCACTTCAGGCCAAAGGATGATCACAAAGAAAATACCACCTGGTTGGCTCAAAGTTGGTTAAAGCTTACTGAATTCTGACTCAGTGCACCAGTTTCAAAATACACTTGTCAATGCATTTGGAGCCCGCCACGTGTAAAAGCATTTACAGCATATACTTAGCCACTCTCTTCGCAACACACACACAAAAAGCAAGGAGTTATTTACATAGATGCTGCTTTTAGCTGAAAAGAGCAATCTTTCTTGACCAACCACCCCAAACAAAAGCCCAGGGTGAGTTAGGCAGATGATGCCGAGATGCCCACCTCAGGGTCATCCAGGAGGAGAGCTCTGCCCAAGAATACATTTGTTTGGCTCTTCTTCGGATGTACCTGGAGAAAACCAGAGGCAACTGTCCTGGTGCCTAATATTTTGGCTGCTCCCAAGAACAGACTGTCCTGTGAACAGGGAGGAATATCAGCATAACTGGTTTCTGGTTGGTTGGTTTTCTGAGACCCAGTCAACATGAGTAAAATCTCATTGATTTCCTCTTAGAAGCAAACAAACAAAACCCAGCGACAACAATGCAGGGAGAGGGAGGAAGCAAGAAAGCAGGAGAGAGGAAAAAAAAACACCACCAACCCCACATGAGTTTGCCCCTTGTAAAGAATAACATTTTGTTGAGTCTGTGGAATCTTATTGGCCATTCTCTTGTCCTTCCTCGTACAGTCTGGTTGACATGGATATGTCTTGGTGATTCAGACGCCATAGTCCTGAATGAAATGTGTAGTACGTGCTTGGATTTCTTTGCTCCTGGGGTCAGTGGCGGTCGTAGGCGGTGGCAGCCGCAGGAGGAGCTGCTCCTCTGGCAGCTGCACTGTAATAGTAAGGGGAACCTGGAAGAGAAAAGAGGGCCGTGAAGACTGATGATGCAAAAAGTGGCAATACATGTCATTCCTAACCCTGGGATCTGTGGTAGGAAAAGAGCATTGAGTGACCCAGAGAAGTGGTTTCCCCATTGGTGAAAAGATGAGTGGATTAGAAGGCAGGGGTCCTGCCTTTGTCATTAGCCTGTAACCTTGGATAAGTCACAAGCTGGCTAAGCTCCAGTTTCCTTATCTGTAAAGTAATCAGAATAGCTCACTTTTACATGATGCTTTAAGTTTGTTAAGGTGCTTTTTAGTAGCATTTATTAATGTATATTATTAACACATTTCCCTCTGATAAATGATCAGCTCCCAGAATGTAAGGATTGTTTCGTATTTGTCTTTGTAGTCCTAACACGTGGCTCTAAACTTGGTACACAGTGGGTACTTCATGCACGCCTGCTGAAGGCATGAAACTTGTTGTCATGTGAGTCATTTGTTTTCTAATTGAATCTATCAGAAGCGGAGATGATTCCTACTTGGTCAGGAAGGGATTTTCTAGGTCCCTGAAAATGCAAAATGTGTCTTTGAAGGAATTATTTTTTTCACATTGACTGTCTACACTGGAGATATCAAGCTACGCTCTGCAGTGTGGTCTGAATTAGAATAAAATATAATTGGAAAATATTTAACAAAATAAATAAAAATACAATAAAACATTGATAACATTGCTTTTGAAACTAAGTCAACATGCGGCCAGGGATGGATGGTCCTCACTTCTACTTGCTTTTGACACTCTTGGGCTACGTGAATCAGAATGCTGAATGAATTGCTCCACTTGGCATCTCTCTTCATCTATGGAGTCAGGGAGTCTGAATATCTGTTTCGAAAATTGCTGGGGACAAGGATTTAATTTGCAGAAAATCAGATAGAGGGTTACACTGCCTTAAATAACCTTATAAATCTGGCACAAGAGTTAGGTTTTCCTGCCCAGAGCTAGAGAATATTTAACTTTGAGGAGACCTTACAGATCATCTGTTCCAACCTCCTCCTTTTACTGAGAAAACTGAGGTTCAAAGATGAAACACCTCGCCAAGGTCACATGACTAGCAAATAGGTAGCTAGGTAGTACAGTGGATGGTCCTGAATTTGAATCCAGCCTCAGACTCCACCTGTGTGACGTTGGGGAAGTCACTTAGCCTGTCTGTCTTAGTTTCCTCAACTGTAAAAATGGGGATAAGAATAACACCTGCCTCCCAGGATTGTTGTGAGACAAAATTTGTTAAGTATTTAGAACAATGCCTAGCACATAGTTGGTACTCAATAAATGATTGTTTCTTTCTTTCATCCCTCCTTTCCTTCCTTCCTTCCTTCCTTCCTTCCTTCCTTCCTTCCTTCCTTCCTTCCTTCCTTCCT
>CM053599.1:181572184-181589866 GCA_028646575.1 Pseudocheirus occidentalis | reverse complement strand
TGCAGTTCTGTGGATTTTGGAGCCATAAAATTTGTTGTTTTATGTGAATTTAAGGTGGTTGTGCTGGAGCTGCTGATCCTTGCTGCTTCTATGCTGCCATCTTGGCTCCTCCCCTCGTGAAGTCTTGGTGAAATTTTCTACGGCTTCTATTATCTGCCTTTTTTTTTTACCCACATTTTCTTTAGGATTTAATTATTTATTCTCCACTATGTGGACCCAGCTTCTTTTTGCAGCCTTATTTCATACTATTCCTCTTCACAAACTCTGTGTTCTAGTGAAATTGCCCTCCTGACTCATTCCCTAAGTCCTAGACTCTATGTTCTTCTTTTTACAACTGTGTAAGACACCTTTCCTCCCTGGATTATATTCTCTCTTGATCTCTCTCTGGGTCTCATAATTCTTGTCTTCCTTTAATGCTTGCACCTTCCTAGAGGCTCCAGGGCTATTTTTTCTGTGAAACTTTGCCTGCTGCCCCCAGTTGTTAGTGTTCTTTCCTCACACAACCTCATATGATATTATTTTATGTTATGTTTATAACACGTTATAGAGTTTTATTAAAATGTAAGCTTGTTGAAAGCAGGGACTATTTAATATGCATGTATACAGATAAGCATAACATACAAATACACACATACATATACATACACACACAAATATGTATATATCCTTCTTGTGGTAGAGGGGGAGGAAATTGGGGTAAGCGACTTGCCCAAGCATCACACAGCTAGAAGTGTGTGAGGCCAGATTTGAACTCAAGTTCTCTTGACTTAAGGGTCAGTACTCTATGCACTGTACCATCTAGCTGCCCCATATGTAAAATTACATATATATATATATCACAAATTTTTATTGTCTATATCTACAAAACACATAAATAAAATTTCATATATCACATATTTTATATATCTATAACACACATATAAAATATATATCACATATTTCTATGTATTTCTGTGTAAAACACATATATAATTACATATATATTTTTGGGGAGGCAATTGGGATGTATGTATCCTTGCACTCTGCCATATACACAGTAACTGCTTACTGAATGCTTATTGAATTAATTGAATTGAGAGGACAGAGATCCTGAGTGTAACTAGGATATAGGACAGGACAGAGCCACGTAGGAAATGAAAGGGATACTAAGAAAGGAGGGGATGTAGAGTGTGATACTGAAACTTGAAAGGAGTGAGATGTGCAATGAGCTTTGGAAAACCAGAGACAGAAACAGCTATTTAAAGGGTCAGAGACCCAGGGACATATAGAGGAGAGTCTGGTATCATGGGTAGAGTGCTGACTTAGGGATCAGGAAAGCTGGAGGTCAAATTCTGTTTCTTAGAAGTACCGTGTGACCCTGAGCAAGTTTCTTATCCCAAGGCTGTTTCTTAATCTGTAAAATGGGAATAATTATACCTGTAATACCCACCTGTAGTGTTATTGTAAAGCTTAAATGAGTTAATCTATATAGAGTACTTTGAAAGTCTCAAACTGCTAAATAAAATTCATACTCACAGATGCACATCTATGTATATGCATTTACATATATACATATACATACATTTATATATGTATATGTGTGTGTATATATGTATATATATATAGAGAGAAAGATGAGAGACAGAGAGAGAAAGAGAGAGAGAAAGAGAGAGAAAGAGAGAGAAAGAAAGAGAAAGAGAGAGAAAGGAGAGAAAGGTGAGAGGAAGAGATGAATGGAGAAAGAGATTCAAAGATAATTTAATTAAGTTAAACTAACAAATCATTAAGCACCTACTATACACTAAGCAGCTTGTTAGACACTAGAGATAAAGAGACAAAAACAAAAGCGTCCTATCCAAAAAGAGGTTATGACATAAGCTGGACTTTATCTCTCCCACCACCATCATTATTTGCTCCCTTGTTCTTTAATCTCTAGGTTTCAGGGGCTCTATAAGCCAGATCCTAAGTTTCTTGGACACACATCTTAGGTGAAACCTTGGAAAGTTTGCACAAGAAAAGATAACTGAAACCTAAAAGAAAAATCTCTTTTGGAAGTTTCTACCATGGAAGTGGCCTCAGCCATGGTCAGATCATGGAATAGGTCCCCAAAGAGATTTGAAATTTCCATTCCTGGGAATCTCTATAAACACTCCAACAATTTCTAGCGTGTTAACCAAGATCTTCCCTCCGTCCCTGGCCCCTGTTTCCTCTTTATGCCTCTGTTTCCTCATGTACAGAGTTCAAGGCACAGCATAGTGGATAGAGTGCTGGAATGACCGTGAAAAGGCCTGTGATTCAATGCATACCTTAGACATTTCATAGTTATGTAATCCTGGGCAAATCATTTAACCCCTCTGACCCTCAGTTTCTTCATCAGTAAAAATGGGAATAATAATAGGTACATATCTCACAAGGATATTGTTAGAATCAAATGAGATTTATATACGTGAGGCTCTTTGCAAACCTGAAAGTATTAGCTTTTATTATTAGATGGTTTTCTGAGGTTTATTCTAGCTGGAGAAATCTATGGATGCATGTCCTTTAAAAAAAATCTCCCCTCACACCCCCCCCCATCTTTGCATGCTGTACTAAAATTTTTCTCTTGCTAATCCTCAGTTCCCATTCATCATTGTGAAGCATTTTACCTAGTGGGACAGGATGCCTGAGACACTGTAAATCTCCTAAGGAATAAATGTGTCTGGAAGAGTTGGTTGAATAATTAGAGCAGCTCTCTTTGCACAGGCCTAATCTTTATTTAAAACATTTAACTTAGATACACATCTAGTAAATGATTCAAAAGTCATTCACAGCTGAGTGATGCCACCATCATCTAACCATTTCTCCTTCTCTTGGAACTGACTGACCAGCTTCAGCCAAAGATGCTCAGTCATAAATTTTGGGCCCTACTTTTTTTTTTCTGGTTTCCATCTGCTTTTGTTGATGTGCTATTTTTTAGTTGCTTTTTTTCCCTTGAGATTTTTTGTTTTGGGATGTTTGTTATTTTAGATTGTACTTTAGACAATATTAACCCAAATGCATAAATACTGATATGAAGGAAAGCTAGTCACTTCTTAAAGATAAGAACTATTCTTGTCCATTTACAAGCTAGAATTAATTTTCCTCAGGTTCTAAAATGAAAGTCATAGGATTCCTATAAACTTGCATCTGTATCACTTCTAAATGAATAAACTTTATCATTTTCAAAGGTAAATCAATCTAACATCTATGATCTTTTTTGGAAATGCAAAAAAGACGTGGAATCAATGTTCCTTCTAATTTTCCCAAGGAGTAAACAAATGATCACGTGCTATAAACCATAAGGACTCAGTATATGTGAAAAAAATTAGTGTTGTAATAAAATAAAATGTACAACAAAGTTAATCAGTCATATGCTTAGTGATGCAGCATACTGTTGTTTCTAGATACATAATTTATTAAGTGCTTATCATGTGTCAGGCACTTAAAAGCATCTTAGAATACAAACACACGAACAACACATATATACATATGTATGTATATACTTCTTACCTCAAGAGGCTAACATTCTAATGTAGGGAGGTAAACATAAAGTGGGGCTGGAAAATGATTGGGGTAGTTCAGGGTAACACCTGGAGCAAGAGGGCAAAATGAAAAAATCAAAAGGACAAGAAGCAGAGCTGGGAGTGAAACAAGCCTAGATGGTACAGGACATCTCCTAGGGATGATTGCCAGGGTTGTAATAATAAATGAACTCCTGAGTTCCAATCTCAACGCTGATTACTGAGAGAGACAGAGATAGACAGAGAGGGAGAGACAGACAGACAGAGAGAGAGAGAAAGAGAGAGAGAGAGAGACAGAGAGAGACAGAGACAGACAGAGAGAGAGACAGAGAGACAGAGACAGAGAGAGACAGAGAGACAGACAGAGAGACAGAGAGACAGAGACAGAGAGACAGAGACAGACAGAGTGAGACAGAGAGAGACAGAGAGAGATGGAGAGACAGAGACAGAGACAGAGAGACAGAGACAGAGACAGAGACAGAGAGAGACAGAGAAAGAGAGACAGAAAGAGAGAGAGGGGAGAGAAAGAGAAAGAGAGATAGAGACAGAGACAGACAGAGAACTTAGCTGAACTCAAGTCTCCAACCTTATTAAAGCAATAAAAGAAACAAAGATAGACATGTAGATAGATAGATAGGTAGGTTGATCGATAGGTAGAAGTAGGTAGATAGGTTGCAGAGTAGCTACTGATCTATATTGGTAGAAAAAGTTTCTTACTGAGATCTCTGCACAATGATAACACAGGTTCAGTTAAAAAATGATGGTATTACATTAATCTTGAATGGCGAGTAATTCAAATAAATAATTGATTGGTTTTACTTGGTTTAGTCAAAGTAGAGAAAGGAGTGAAATTATGGTGAAGGGAGTAGGGTCTACATACCTTATCAAAGAAGGGGTTATCTGTTAGATCTGTGCTAGCAAACAGGCAGGCTCCAGGTCCAAGGGACATGGACAGAAGAAACCACTGACACCTGGATGTTAGTCTCTCTGCCCTTAGCATCCCAGTGCCATCCCTCGACCTCTAGATATCCTTCCCAGAGAACTGGGACAAACGGAGTAGGGACAGATAAGTGGTTATTTGTCCTAACCAGCCCTCTCTTCATGCTTGACACTCTAAAGTGACTATATTAGGTGAATTTTCACAGTCAGACTTAATGGTAGAAGTAAAGAGCATTTTTAGGGACAATGGAAAGACTTTTCTGCCTCCCTCAAAAACTTTCTGCTGGTGCCTGAAATTCCTTTAGTAGGAACAGTGCCTTTCCTAACATCATGGGACTGTAGACTTAGAGCCGGGTGAGAATTCAGAAGTTCTCTAGTTCAATCCCCTTCTTTTGCAGAGGAGGAAAAAAAGGCACTGAGAGGCTGCCCAAAAAAATCTCTTGGCAAAGGTCATGGGGGTCAACATCATCATACCTTGAGTCCAGATCCTTTGACACAAAGTTCAAATCAAGTACCCCTTTTGGGGGTTTTTCAAATTTAATATGAGGTTTTTGTCTTCTTTCCAAATGAAAATCGATTGACCAGCATTCACCAATTTCCAGATGAGAGTTCTCAGAAAGGCTAAACAAGCCTGAGTCTTTACTTGCTCATTAGCTCCCCTCTTTGCTCTGAAGGATTTTCCTTTTAAAACCTTGGGGCCTGGCTCATTAATTGACAATCCCAAGACCCAAGTGATAGCAATGTGAAACTCCAGTTTTCTGATGAATAGTTTAGTCTAATGCTGTTCAACAACAGCTCCTTCAGCAGACTTACTCTGATGTTTAGCCAAATAGCAATTTACCTTCATCTCCCCATCTCAGTTTCCTCACCCATAAAATGAGAGGACTGAATTAAATGTCCTCCTAATGTCCTTTCTTGCTCTAAATCTTATGATCCTAAGAAATCTTTTAGTCATTAAAAAAATTCAGTTGTAATTATGTAGAAACAGCTAAGAAAATCTCCTGTTCATCTCAGTTTGACCTTTGTGACCCGGCTTTCAGGCACAAGTTCATGTGACATAGATCTCATGAGTTTCTAGACATAGGCTGGTACTCATGCAAGCATGAGAGCAGATTCAGCTACTTCCATTGCATGGTTCCATTCTCCTGAAGAAGGAACGATGTCACACAAAACTTCCCATCACTCATTTTGGTGAAATAATCATTCATTTTAATTAAGATAAGCATTACATCCATTGGTTAGCAATTTTCTGTGCCTATTCTGAGAACATCTTGCCTTGAGAGACTTCTATTAAAATTGACTCCGCGACTAATAATGTGGTCTCTGTCACTTAACTCAAAAGTCCCTCCTGGCTTTGACACAGTGAAGCGTTAAGGAAATGAAATATATATATTTTTAAACACATACAGCAAAGTTTGATTTGTTGAGCGCATTTCTTCGACTGACAAGTTACAAGCCATGTCTGAGAGGCCCACTGGGAACTTTCAAAATTTGAGCAGCAGTTTCTAATCACTGACTATCATTAGCATTTTAGTGAATAGATTTTTGATAAGAAAAATCTTTGCTCTGTAGAAAAAAAAACTTGACATTTCCTAATGCAAACAGAAATGCACTTTTAATTATTCTTTTCGCTTTTGCCAGCACAACTAAAGGTTGTTGAAGGTCTTGATATTTGGGGGGAAGGGTAGGTGGGTACATGGAGACAGAAACTGTTGTATCTGAACTGAGGCCATGTCTATATGTGCCACCAAATCAACACCCTTTTCCATTGAATTCTATTTTTTTCTATTTTGTACAACCATACAGTTAGTAGCTCCACAATACAGATTTCAAAGTTGCCATATTTTGTAAGGAAAGAAATCAAAGTCTGGAGACCTGAATTCTAGACCTAGATATGCTACTAAATAGCTTTGTGATCTTGAGGAAGACACTTATAGAATCACAGAATTTTAAAGCTGAAAGAGACAGAAAAGACCTAAAGAGCCCTCATTTAACAGATGAGGAAACTGAGACCTAGAAAGGTGAAGAGATTTGCCTGAGGTTACACAGGTAATAAATAATAGAGCTGGGATTTGAAACCAGGTCTTCTGAAGCTCCTTTCCATATATCACACTGCCAATTCACAATAGCCTCACGATCTCTTTTTCATCTTCCATCATGCCCTCCACATCTCGCTGTCTCTTCTAGCCATGTCTGATTCTGCTACACTTGAGTGCTTCTCCAAGCTTGAACTATAATTAGAGATTTTAACCTTTGGTCACTATCTCGGCTTTCTGTACCTGCTTAACCCAGCAGCCTAATACGGATCAAATGGGACATACTTAGGTGGAAAATTTCCATCTACAATGGTGGGCTTGTATTTCAATGAGGAGTCGCTTCTTTCCACCTCTTGGAATTGTGATATTGATGCATTGACTTCACTTTCCATTATCCAAGTGAGAACATTAATGCGCAGCATCAATGGAAAGCCAAGTCAATGAGTCAATATCACAACTCCAAGAGATGGAAAGAAGTGACCCCTCATTGAAATATATGAAGCCATATCAACTCAAAGAAATGATTGGGCATCATCAAAACCCAGGCTGCTATTTCTGTTTGTAAAGCCCCTGGAATTTCTTAATGTAAATTCTCTTTATGCCAAATACAGTAAGTTGTCATGTAACGTTTGCTAAGGTTCCACTTTTGGATAGTTCTAATTGTTAGGAAGCTTCCCCTATAAATTAAGGATGAATTCACCTCTTTACAACTTACTCCTTTTGATCCTAGTCCTGCCCTCAGAATTAGCTTTGTTATCCTGGGCAAAACAACTTAATCTTGGTGTGTCTCATCTTCCTCCTGAGAACTTAGCTACTAGGTCATAGATGGATTATGATCTGTGTTGGTGAGGGGAGTTCTCACACAGGGAGCCATGTTGATTGACCCCTGTTGATAACGTCTCAGATCCTTCACATGTCATAGATTGATAGAAATTAGAACTTGGAAGGATCTTCGAGGTGATATAAATCGACTCTCCTTTTGAAAAATAAGGAAGTTGATACCCGGAGAAATGATCTTTCTAAGGTCAGACAACTAGTTAGTGGCATGGTCAGGATAGGAAAATGGGTCTTCTGATGCCAAGTCCAAGCTCTTTCCTTTGTTCCAGGCTCCCTCTGACAAAAAATAACAATAAAAATGAACTCTACAGAATAAAGACCAAACTTCTTTGCCTGAAATACAAGCTCTTGCACAATATGGCCCTAACTTAGCCTTCCAGGCTCATATGTACTCTTTTCTTTCACTTTAGGATACTGTTTAACTAGATTGTCAGGTATTTTCTTGTACTTTCTTATCTTAGCAACTTGGGGAATGAACAAGCCATTTTTTACCTTCTCAGTGCTCCAGATAATTCTCTAAGATGATCAATTACAGAGCAGATGACAATCCATCCTGGAATTTCCCTTTACCAATGATATCACAGCTCTGACTAACAAAAAAAATAAAAGTCTGTAGTGGTTCTGCTGTAACTATAGAGTTCTGAATGCAAACACTATGTGACACCAATAGTCTCTACCCTGGGTATCCAACCTGATGGACCATTGGATAAGTTCTACAATATCTACAATATTGGAACTTGGAGGGGATGGGGCTAAAGAAGAAATAGACACACACATACCAAACACACACATACACATGTATGTATATATACACAGGTATGTATATATATACATAGATATGTATATGCATGTAGAAATATATGCAGATATTTATGCACCCATACAGATACATGCATGCATATATATGTGTATATATACATATGTGTGTGTAAATGTGCATTTACACACACATACACACAACGTTATTTCTTCTGCATCACGGAGGTTAGGGGCACCCCTGTGATCTGGAAAATTTGTGTAAAATTTTTTGGCCCTTCCTTCATACCAGACAAGAAGTCTAAATTTTTTCTTTTTCTTTTACATAGTGTTTACAGGACCTTATTGTAAAATTTAGGTTAAGTATTTCATCATAGACTCTGTGTCATCTGCTGGCCTTCATCTGTTGTCTGCTGGCCTTTGTATGTTGTCTACAGCTTTTGGAAGACTCTCTCCAAATTTCCACTTAATTTCTTATACTGAGCCATGATAAATTGAAACCATGGTAGAGAACTGTACACACTTATATGCAAACATATACACACACAAACACAAACATATAACATATATTTATTTACACACACGCATATGTATGTAAATGTGTGTATGTGTACGTATGTGTGTATAAACCCACGCACCCAGCCCTATGTAGATATGAAAGGGGGAACAATGGAAGGCAGCTTCCCAGTCCCAGTTCAACCTTCATGAATATGAATTTATGATATTATATGATATGATACTGCGCAACATTCTATACAGTTATTTTTATATGTTCATGAATTGACTGATTTTTGTTATGGGTAAAGCCCTTGAGTGGTAAGCCCATCCTCTACAGACCTAGTGAAAGCATCCTTAGTACAAGTGCAGCAGCAGATAGGGCAGGGATGATCAACATATCCTCCTCTTCCCACATGTTCTGGATGTCTATAGCCAGATACCTATCCACTTTGCCACCTACCTTCCCATTGAAAGCCACCTAAGCTTTAAATCTTTATCATTTCATATACTCCATAAAGATGTAAGTCACTTTCAGTGGGTAGGGAGAAAAAATGTAGAGGTCAGCATTGGTATGTCTGACTTGTTCCAGTGTGTCTTGGCTGTGGAGGTACCAGGGCACCCCTTTGTCCCCTGTCTCTATATCAGGCTCATCATTATTGCCATTTAGACTAGGGCTGGCCTGCCCCTTTAATGCTGTCCTGTACATTTCTTACTCTAGATTCATAGGAGCAGTTTCATCAGATTGCTGTGGATGCCAGCCCAATCAGGGGCATTGCCAGAGCCTAACTGCTCAGCATTTCAGGAACTCAAGCTTTCACAGCTACTAGAGCAGTCTTAGGGCTATCACCCTCGCTTAGCAGTCTTATTTTTCCATTATCCTCTGCCCTAAAATATGGACAATGGGTTGGGCTTTGAGAGGGTTGTTATTAATTATTGTTATTAATTATCTTTACTATCATCTGCTGACACAATTCATTATAGAGATTGATGCCATCAATGTGGCTATTACTGCCATACCATTGTCCTTCATTCTCAGGTCCCATGAATATTTCTCCAGCAAATTAAGGAGGATGAAAAAACAAAAAAAAAAACCCCAAATCCTTAACTATAGCACTTTGAAGAAGCTTCTTCTAAGGGTACTGGAAACCTGAATTTGAATCATGTTAGCACCATACTTGACACATAGTAAACCCAGAAGACATTTAGTACCTCAATCATTGTCCACACTGACCATAAGAACCCAGAGACTTTCCCAGGAGCCCACTCACTACCAGATCAATTGAACCTTATTGTTCAATAGTTTCAAATTAATCATTACCCTCACTCCCAGAAATTGAAATCTGTGGTGTATTGCCCTGTCATAAAAACCCGGATTTGCTTGACAATGGATCAGAACCATTGGACCTAAATCACTAGCTGCAGGCCCAGAACAAAGACACTTTGGTTCATTTGCTTGCCCTTTAAGCAGACCAAAGAACATCAGAAGGAAGGTTGGTTTTAGATGAGTTTTTGCAGATCAGTTTGCATGCACACACACATGCACATATATACGTGTGTGTGTGTGAGTGAGTGTGTGCATCCCCTCTGGCAGGTGCTGATTAATGGTTCTCTGTTCCTGCCAAGACAATCAGGCAATAGACCACAGGGGCTTGTTTTATATCTTGCAGTTACCTGTGACTTCTGGTCTTGACTATTGTATTCTTTCAACCATTGTGTTCTATCATGAGAAATGTGTGCCTAGGTTAAGGATCTAGTGGGTCGACCAGCAGGCCTACTCAAATCCTTGCCAAACTTCTCACTTACTGCCCCCAGAAACTGTAGGCCACAGATTTCTATTAGGTGATTGTGAACCTCTTGGGGGTTTATGATGATGATCCAAGGGGTTCATGCTAAAGTTCTTTAATGATACCTTAAGCAAGAAATAATTACCCAATTATGTTGCAACTATATATCCTATTTAAAAATAGTATTTATAATTATAGAAAAAAATAAAATTTTATATTTTATAATTATAATGTGAGATTAAAATTGGATTTTTTGGGGAAAAGTAGTTATTATAAGCATATAATGAATAAATGGAAAATAATATTATGAGTAGCATGTTAAATTACCCTGAAGGGTCACAGCATATATTTTTCTCATTATTGAAAGTAGTTAACAGAACAAAAATATTGCAAACTGCTGTTTAAGATGGTATCACTGCCTTGCTCCTTTGCCAGAATCAAATGAGGTAATTTTTGTAAAGCACTTAGGACAGTGGCTGGCATGTAACAAATGCTTATTTCCTATCCTTTTCTCTTCCCAGGGGTAGAACTCCACTCTGACTAAGATATTTCCCTTCCTTCCATGTATTAGATTTCTTACCCCAGACTAGGATGTCCATTCATCTGTTTCTGAAAGCAAATTTCAGGCTCCGTGGCCTTCTCTCCCACATCAGCTCTGATGAAGTCCCCCAGTTTAACTCACATTTCTAGACCATCCTTTTCATGACTCTTCAAATAGCAACTCACTTTTCAGTGACTAGGACCTAACTATCCACCTGATGGATATCCACCTTGTGACTGACCTCTGGTTTGTCTTTCTCTACCCTGAAGTTCATCCCACAATATGGACTTTCTTCAGTTGGTGTGTGAGCTATTTGAAAGCAAGAACTTCTTAGGGAATGATTAATAAATGCTTTTCATTCATTATCATCTCCGGTCTAGTGGTCCTACAAATCACAAACTGAACCCTACAAATTTGCCAGCAAGGCTACAGTTTCTACTTATTAGAATGACAATGATGCTGTGGGTACCCAAGAAAGCTAAAGCTACTCCCTTTTTCCTGAGCTTCTCTATCTTGTTACTGACCTTGCTTGTATTGTAGTCCCTATCCTGTCTGTGACCTTCCTTACTGCTGAAATAGCAAGGACAGTCCTCTCTATTATGGAGGAGTTACAAGAGATAACTAGCTTGAAGAAGAGCCTTTCCTGTAGACCAGCAGTTCTCAACCTGTGGGTCATGACCCCTTTGGGGGTCAAATAACCCTTTCACAGGGGTCATAAGGGTCGCCTAAGACCATCGGAAAACATCTTAGGAACCAAGATACGGATCCTCTATCCGTCTCCAGGTGGGTCTGCCCACATGCAGATATACCCACATACAAGTATTAAAGGATCGCAGCATTAGGAAGGTTGAGAACCACTGCTGTAGACCCTGTCCAGTTAAGGAATAATACATCTCTTAGTCCTACCTTGCAAGCCCTCAGCAACAAGCTCTGTTCAATCTGAGGGACTCCATACCCAATTCACCTACATAAATTTACATATATGTAAGCTTTGTCTTTTTGTTCCTTCAGAAAGTGGATGGGGTTCCCTTGAGTGGGTGGGGTTCCCTTGCTGGTGAACTCAATAAATACTTGTTAGTTCCTAATTTTTGGTTTGGTTTTGGTTCTGGTTCTGGTTTGTTCCAGTACCAACAATTTTACCCACGCGACTCTATAGCTCACTCAAGCATTCTGTTACAGCTTGGTCCACAAGTCCACATAGAATATGTACTCTCTTCTATTCAAATAATGAATTCTGTTGTTTTTTTCCTTGTACTTAACCTGTGAACTAGTCATTATAATCAACGATTAGCTCAGAGAGCTGGGAGGCAAGTGGGATGACTTGAGGCATACACCCTGCTATTTTTTTATTATTCAGTCTTTACTGACTTGTTAGGGTTTTCTTGGCCAATATACTAAATTGGTTTGCCATTTCCTTCTCCAGTTTATTTTGCAGAACAGAAAACTGAGGCAAGTAAGATCAAGTGACTTGTCCATGGTCACACAGCTAGTAAGCGTCTGAGACTGGATTTTAACTCAGGTATTCCTGACTCACGCCCAGTTCTCTATCTAATGTGCCATCTAGCTTTCCATACACCCTAAGAGCAGTCCAAATGGGGGCACACAGGAAGCCAGTTGTCACTGTTCTCCTTGGGAGTCTTTTGGAATAGGAGATTATGTGTGACTAGTCATTTACAGCTTCTGGACCATAATCACTCCCAGAAAGTGTTATGAATGAAAGTGGTATGTTCTTCATCATTCAAGTGCTAAGTACTATTGTCTACCAACTGAAATTATCCATCTTCCTCCATGACCGCTCCGTCTTCTACTGCTCTTTGCTATGACAAGCTTACCCTGTCCACAACCACTGATGGAAGATGGGCAAAAAGAATACAGGATATAGAATATCCTTGACTTTCATGCTACTGATCAGCGATGGGCAGGAAAAACACACAGTGAAGAATTTCCTTAACTCTCACAAGCCCTGGGACCTTCTACAGGACCTTATGCGCTGGCTATTGACTTGAGGATAGGACATGAAGAATCAACATGGAAGGCATTCTTGGATGAAAGATTGTATATAAACTTGACTCAACTAACATGGCCAAATTGGTGGGTGGAAAGACTTGTCTGGGACCACATAGATTCTAGCATCAGTTTTGATCTCAGAAGAAAAATGGCATGTGCTCCTGGCAAGCTGTTGGGCAAAGTCTTAGCTTTTTTGCATTCTGAATTTCAGATCCTAGATCTTCCACAGATTTCCCTGGTTTTGAATTCTGACTCATCCACTCATCGGTTCCTTGAAGTCTCTCTGGTAAATGACCATCCTGGCCTTTGGTTTGCATCTTCCCTCCTTGCCTGCTTCTGTCTTGATTCCCCATGGCTCTGGCAAGCATTACCTTTCCCTACACCGACCTAGGGATTTCTCTAATTACTGGCATGATCTACTAATTGAGTAACCCTGTCAAAAAAGGAAATAAGGTTGCTCAGGCATGACCTGTTCAGTTTTATAGTTGTCTTTATAAAGGTCAGTTTTATGTTTAGATGAGTTAATTCCCAAGTATTGAGGAGTTTGTTGTTGTGATGGGGTTGTCTTTTAATTATGTATTCTTTTAAGCAAATAAAAAAATACCAAACAGAAAATCTACATGCCCTTAACTTTGAATAGCAACAAATCAAGTAAACTATACCCCATACTTCGCATAGAGCCTGTCACATTTATTGTTGTCATTATTGTGTTTCTGTCATGCCTGATTCTTCATGACCCCATTTGGGGTTTTCTTGGCAAAGATACTGGAGTGATTTGATGTTTCTTTCTCCAGCTCATTATAAAGATGAGGAAACTGAGTCAAACAGGGTTAAGTGGCTTGCCTAGGGTCACACAACTAGTAAGGATCTGAGTTTGGATTTGAACTCAGGTCCTCCTGATTCAAGCCTGGCACTCTATCTACTATGCCACCTAGGTACTTAATAAAAATTTATTGACTATGAATTGTACATCCACTTACATGTGTACATGTTCTTTCCCTCAATAAAATGTAAGTTCCTTGAGGGTAGGGTCCATTTCACTTTGGTCTTTGTATCCCCAGAGTATGGTATAGTGTGTGGTACCTGGTAGGTGCTTAATAAATGCCACTTAGTTGATTTATTGATGTGTCGCTCCTGCCTCTGAAGGAGGTCTTGTCTATCGCACATAAGCTTGTCCCAGTGATGGATAACATTGACAATATTGCATTGGCAATATCAGAAGGACAGCAAATATTTAACATCTTTAATGAATCTAACTCCAGTGCTCATTGTGGCTTGGCGGGGGGTGGGGGTGGTGACTCAGCTTTTGAGGGCTATGGCAGTGGGTTATGTTCTCTGACAAATCATTTGAAGCTTTACATCCCCCTTAGTTTTAGTGCCTTGCCTCTCTTGATTATTTCTCATTTATCCTTTATGTTACTTGTTTGTACATAGCTGATTTTCATGCTGTCTCCACCATTCAAAGGTGAACTCCTTAAGAGCAAGGGACTGAATTTTGCCTTTCTTTGTATCCCCAGTATTTAATACAATGCCTGGCACGTAGTTAGAATTGAATAAGCGCTTACTGACTGAAGTGTCTATTGCCTGAGGTCTAACCTTGATGTCTTCAGAGGGGCTCATCTCTAGGGTGGCTTCAGTGATTCCCAGAGGCCACTTACTGAATTTGAGCTGTTGCATCTAGTAGTGGAGGACCAATTCTAGCAAAACCATCAGAGATCCTGTAAGTAGTGAAATGTGCAAATGATGCCTCCCTGCCAAAGACCTGCTCTGTTATCTTACTGTGGCGCAGAGGTGGCATTTTCACTTACTACGTGAAAAGCACTAGCTAGCCCCTGCTCTTTAGGAGAGACAACATGGCGAAGGTTTTTCATTGTGAATCAGATGGAAAGGTTCCACGGTGCTTAGGGTGCAGTAGGAAGGCACATGTTAGTTCATATTCTTTAATGTCATTGCCTCTGATAGAATCATGTCCATTTCTAACGCTGCACTGTTTGACAGTGCCAAAGACTTTGGAGAAAACACTTTCATTTCTGCCTCTTTAGTAACTGTGTCCATAGCACCTTCAGGGGCAGTTGCCTGCAGGAAGCTATATCTCCACTGGGATGCTTCCCAGGAGGATGGCTGAGGGCAGTGGGCTGGAAACATTGCTATTCCAAAGATGCTTGGGTTCAGAATCCTGAGCTCTCTCTATCAGGGGAGAAGGTAGTCAAAATGGGTGGTTGTGGTTTGATTGCCAAGCACATAATGCCTCCTATCTCCCTTTCAGGATGCCTTTTGCTGCTTTGACTAGCCTGGTTTGCTTGTCTGTGTTTAGCCACTGGTTGGCATTTGGTTATCTTGGAAGTTATGCTAGAGACATACAAGTTTTTGTAGGTCTTTTATCAAAATTTAAAGGTTTGGAGTTCAGGCTTGAAGACGGATATGAAATCACTTTACTTAGCATTAGAAAGACCTTCTAGTCCAGTAGATGATTCAATAGAATGAAAACCCAGAATGTGAGAGTGTGATTCTGTGTAATTAGAAGTATATCACTCCCATTACTTCACCTTCTCCTCATCTATAAATTGGAATGACAAAAATAACTTGCCTCAAAGAATTGTTGAAAGAAATGTATATGATTATAAAACACTTTGCAAAATGTAAAATCCTGTCTAAGAGGTAATTTTTTCTTAGAGCTTTGCCATTTGTAGTAAATCACAGCTCTAAAAGTGTTTTCTAGCTTTATTTTTGCATAGTGGCCCATTCAGGATTGGAACACTGATGAGATTATTTGCATGTTTGGGAATCTGTTTCCTGTTATCTAAGTAATGCTGCCAACCAAAGAAGTTTAACAGATATTCTCTAATTAGTCTCCACAAAAGTCTCCTGGAGAATTAAATGTATTTCAAATTGCATTCTAGAAGGCCCATTTTAGAAAGGTCAAGCATTGACTTGGGTCTTTCTGCCAATGCACCCAGATGGGAATAAAACCTAAGTCTGTTGAAGACAAGGCCCTTCCTTTTCCCTAACCTTCTGATTCTTTCAAAGGGTTTGGGTTAGAACTCATAACTGAGAGTTTGAGAGCCTACATGTGAATTCAGGACATAAGCACACTAAAATGAATTATGAAGAAAAGAAAAACTATTTCTTTCTCCAGTTAATAAGGAAACTGGAACAGTAAGTTTGAGTTCCCCCATGTAATACACTCTAGTCTGCACAGACCCCATTTGGCAAGTATATGGATTTTTACAGACCTAGAATGGTAGAATCTAGACCAAGATTGTAAACTGTAAACACACAACCAGTTGATTATCTAAAAAACTGTTTAAAAAATCCTCTCAGTCAAACCACTTGATGGGTACCATGTTGGGAAATGAAACCATTGATTGACTGAATTTGCCTCATTACAAACCAGACAGACAGACAGAGATCTGACCTGAGGAATCTTATGACTCCTTATGACCCTAGGCAAATCATTTAAGCTCTCACTGACCCCGAAATCTCTCTAAAAAATTATCCTTTTCACATCTGGGGAGTTAGGGTTGTGGTACCCCCAGTGACCTCAAAAATCTATGTAAATTTTTGAGCCTCCTTTCATACCAGAGAAGAAGTTTGAATTTTTTCTTTTTCTTTTATGGGGTGTTTACAGCCCATTTGAGTTAAGCATTTGGTCATGGGTTCTGTGCCATCTGCTGACCTTCGTGTGTTGTTTGTGGTTTCCACAAAACTCCCCCCAAATTCCCATTTAGTTTCTTATGCACACCCACAGTATATGGAAACCATTATGGAACAAGTGGCTATATGGAAGGGATAATTGTAGGTGGCAGAAGATGTGCCAATCAGCATTAGCAAAGAGGTTTCTTCTTGGGGAGTTCCTTCCAGCAATGAAATCCCAGCTTCCATTCAGGCTGGTATCATGTAGTTTTAAATGTGAAATGTAAGTAGTAAATTTCATGAGAGTAGAGACTATTTCTTTTTTGTCTATCTCCTCAGCACTCAACACAATTCCTGACTTAGCATGGTCTTATTGTTTAGTCACGTCCGACTCTTTGTGACACCATTTGGGGTTTTCTTGGCAAAGATACTGGAGGGATTTGCCATTTCCTTCTCCAGCTCATTTTACAGATGAGGAAACTGAGACAAACAAGGTTAAGTGACTTGTCCAGGTTCACACAGCTAGCTGGTAAATGTCTGAGGCTGGATTTGAACTCAGGACAAGATGACTCTTCCTGACTCCTGGCTCAGAGCTCTATCCACTGCACCTAGCTGCTGTAGTTACTTACTAAATGTTTGTTGAATTGTTTCAAATATTTCAGGCATGTCCTAATAACAGTAACAAGGAAAGGGCCTGTGATTTCATTGGTATAAGGTATATATAACTGCCAGCTGAGGAAATTCCTTCCTTGCCCTCCACTGTAAGCTAGATTGCACTTTTCTGCAGTTAATAGTCTTAGAACGTAGAGTAAGTGACTTCTCAAGTTCACATAGCTGCTCTGTGTCAGAGGCAGGATTTGAACCCAGATCTTTATGGCCTCAAGGCTGGCTCTCCATCCATTATACCAGTGGTATCTAATTAAAATAGAAGTGAGACTACTAAACATTATGTAAGGGGTGGCTAGGTGGTACAGTGAATAGAGTTCCAGTTTTGATGTCAGGAGGACCTGGGTTCAAACCTGGCCTCAGACACTTGACACTTAACTAGCTGTGTGACCCTGGGCAAGTCACTTAACCTCAATTGTCCTCCCTTCCACTCTCCAAAAGCCCCCCACCAAAAACACAGCACATAA
>CM053599.1:181551046-181571684 GCA_028646575.1 Pseudocheirus occidentalis | reverse complement strand
TTTTTTTTTCTTTTTTGTTTTTTGGAGGAGGGGATGCAGGGCAATCGGGGTTAAGTGACTTGCCCAAGGTCACACAGCTAGTACGTGTTAAGTGTCTGAGCCCAGATTTGAACTCAGGTCCTCCTGACTCCAGGGCCATTGCTCTGCTCACTGTGCCAACTAGCCACCCCACAATAGCTATCTCTTTAACACCAATCACTGTATGAAAAAAAATGGGTAATACTGGCAGAAATTACATCAAAACCAGTTATACTATAATAATTTTATAAAGAAGTTTGAGATATAAATCAATTACAATGACAAGACCAAAAGAACCTTAAAAGCACATGAATGAGAAAGCACTTTATTTATCAAACGGAGAGGGATGGAATTCAAAGGCAACATTGGTTAATTTTTTAAAATTTAGTGGATAATTGGCTAGGTGGCACAGTAGATAGAGCACCAGGATTGGAATCAGGAAGACTCATATTTATGACTTCAATGAAGCCTCAGACACTTACTAATCTGAATAAGTCACTTAACTCTTTTTGCCTCAGTGACCCATCTGTAAAACAGACTTGAGAAGGAAATTACAAACCACTCCAACTCCATTGCCAAGAAAACCCCAAAAGGGATCATGAAAAATAAGACACGACTGAAACAATTCAAAAATAAGAGAAAAAAGCTTCCTTTAAGGCTCTCTTCCAACATGGTGTTTCCAATTAGCATCATTCAAGATTCCTTGAAAGTTATAATATTAGAAATAAATTTTTTCAATAAACATCATCAACATCTCTGATCACAAACATCAGTTGAGGCATAGTAGAGCGAGATGTATGCTCACCAAAGGCATTTGCTGCTGTGGTGGAGGAGACAGGTAGAGGTTCCCTCTAGATAGTGAGTTCCACATTAGTTTTGTTCATAGATGATATTGTGTTGGTTGCGTTAAGCACTTTGACATTGCAGAGCCTCCTAAAAGATATTAGTAACTATCACATGAGTCCAACCTGATCATCCGCAAGAAAGACACAGTGGATTAAGAACATCTTCAACCCAAATCATGACATTATGACACAACCTATAAAACTTGAGAATTTGGGACAGACAGTATAAATAGATGCGTTAGCCCACAAACTAAACAAGAGAAAACTGGATCAGAAAAATTGCTTTCAGAAAATGGTCAAGCTTCTTTAATGACTCCAAATTTCCTCCAGAAACAAAAGTCCATCTTTTTAATACCAGTATTAAACCAGATTTGTTGTACACCTGCAAAACATGGAATACAATGATCTCTGAAGAAGCAAAAATGAGTAGTGCACTGAATGCAATGGAGAGATACCTAGTAGGATGTTAGGAGGCTGCAACAAGTTGCCGATAAGACACTTCAGAGAAGAACAGGAACCAAAGATATCACCAGGAGAATGTATGAGAGGAAAAGAAGAGTTTTGGTATCTTAACAACCTTAATCTTAAAGCTTTTGAAGTCTGCCATTTTAGGGCCAAATTATTCAAGGTTTTGCATCTTTGAAGATGTATTTTCTCAGTTTTAAGACCTTCTGGATTTATATTGCCTGTTTGAATTTGAATTTGAAAGACTCTTCCCCCAAGCCCTCTTTTGTTTCTTTTCTTTCTCCATTTGTTTCTTCTATATCTTTTCTTTAATTTTTCTTTGCCAAATACAAACAAACAGTGAGGATATACATTGACAGATATGGCTTTTCAGGTCCATGCCCATAAAGCTGGACCCATGTTGGTAATAAGAACAGTCCACAAAGTAACAATTTGTAAAAGTCTGTCATGTTTAAAGGGCTATAGTCTTATCTCAATCCTGCTGTTGGATTCACCAAAAAGCTGACAAGGCAGTTAGCCCATCTCTATTCCAGATCTCCATAACAAAAGGTTACATATGTGAATTAAATAATTAATGCCATGTAGCTTAGGGCTCATGGTATAAGCACAGAGTACTACCTATTGATACCCTTGATATCAATTCTGATGAGGACACACTTGGTTCAAGATCATATTTGATGCCTAATGGTAAATGACCCAGACTTTGGTTCTAGGTACTAGCAAATAAATAAACCCTACCTTCACCTCCCCAAATCAGAATAATTTTGTTATCTCAAATATCATAAACCTCACATTACTAATGCCACGGAACCCTATTAGCCCCTTAAAGTGCATAGGGGACATCCACCCCTAGGTATCAATTCTGGTAAGGTCACAACAGGATCAAGTCTGTATTTTATACCTAGTGGTAAGTGTCTCAGACCCCATTTCTAGGTATTAGCAAATAACTCAAGAGGAAAAGCATATAAGGCACACTCTAAACTAAGGAAAAGCAGTCATTATCAAAGGTAAAACTAATCCTTCCAAGGTCAGAACCAGAATGCCACCAAGATCAAAAAACAGTCAAAAGGCTCCTGTGTAACCAAAGGACCATTTAATATTATACCAAGGGGACAACAAGCAAGAACAAAAGACCAACAATGAAGAACCAGTGGAATTTAAAGGGCATCTCTGCTCCAAGACATCTGAAAAATTATATCTGTAAGCAGAAGATAAGGTTTTATGATCCCCTTGTTTAGAACCTGTCCCTCAACCTGAAATATTATCTCCTTTCCCCTTATTTCAATTATTCCATGTTTCCTGATACCATGGCTGTCATTTATTATGCCTCAGAAGACATCCACCCTTTGACAAATGAAACAGTAATTTTTGGCATGCAGTGAAAAGATCCCCAAGTTCCTCTAGGACTTTCACTGTATATCCTTTGACTTTTATCCATGTGTTAGATTGGACAACACTTTTACCTGTCTTCCACTTAATTTGTCCCTTCCCTAGATTGTGCAGGGTCTTTTTTTAAATTATTTTTATAATTTGATTGTTTTACATTTTCTGTTTCAAATTCACTCCCTCTTACTTCCCCCTTCCCCACCAATTGAGAAAGCAAGAAATATAAAACCCATTACAAATACACATAGTTGAGCATAGCAAATCCCCATATTAGTTATATAGTCATACCAAAATATATGTTTCAATCTGCATTCTGAGTCCAACACATCTGTATCTGGAGGCAGATGTCATGTTTCATCATGAGTCCTCAGATCCATTGTTTTGATCAGAGTTTCTAAGTCTTTCAAAGTTGTTTACCTTCATAATGTCACTTTTATTATAGAAATTGCTTTCTTTTTTTCTCACTTCACTTTGCATCAGTTCAGACAATTCTTCCTAAGTTTTTTTCTAAAACCATCCCTTTCATCATTCTTAGAGTATTATAGCATTCCATCACATACACATACTATTACTTGTGTAGCCATTTCCCTAATTAACGTGTGCCCCCTCAGTTTGTAATTCTTTGTCACAGTGTAACTTTTAATTCACCAATATATTAGGTCCTATTATCCCTCCTTGTACTATTAAATCCTATTCAACTTTTAGGTAGATAGTTTGCTCAAAAAATCCAAAAGGAAAGGTGAACATGAGATTGAGAGCAACATCTTATGTTTTATCCAGTAATAAGAGGCTTACTTCCAGGGCTTTTGGAAAGCAATTCCCATCAAAGTCAGTCTATGATGAAATTCTTTTTCCTGAAGTTATATTTAATATCAATGATCAATAATACATCCTCACCATCTATCCCTTTATCCATTGGCATCCATTGGGAGTACTAAAATGAAAAGCCATTCCCTCTTTGGGAGTTTGTGATGGTTAAGGATGGATAAAGTCTCCATGCGATCAGTCTATTTAGGGAATATGGGAGCCACCAAATAAAGATCTTCTTTAAAAAGCTGGTTCCACTTGGAATATGATACTCTGGAGGCTAAAGGATCTAGGATTAAAATGAAGAATCACCCACCCAGCAAAACTGAGTATAATGCTTCAGGGGAAAATATATTCATTCAATGAAATAGAGGACTTTCAAGTATTCTTTTTTTCCCTTTTTGGAGGGGGGAAGGTAGGGCAATTGGGATTAAGTGACTTGCCCAAGGTCACATGGCTAGTTTTTTGTGAAAAGTGTCTGAGGTTGTATTTGAACTCAGGTCCTCCTGACTCCAGGGCTCTATTCACTGTACCACCTAGCCACCCCTCTTTCAAGTATTCCTGATGAAAAAAACAGAGCTGAACAGAAAACTTGACTTTCAAGTACAAGAAGCAAGAGAAGGATAAGAAAGTAAACAGGAAAAAGAAATCATAAGGAACTTATTAAGTTGAATTATTTCTATTCCTACATACATGCATATATATGTATGTATAGGAAGGTATATGTGTGTATAAATACATATGTGAGTGTGTGTATATGTGTGTACATGTATACATAGAGGGCATAGGATCAGTTGAATAGGAAAGGATGATATCTAAAAAATAAAATTAAGAGGTGAGAGAGGAATATAATGGGAGAAGGAAAAAGGGAGAGATAGATTAGGTAAATTATCTCATATAAAAGAGGCAAGAAAAAGCTACTACCGTGGAAGGAAAGAGCAAGAAGGTGAAAGGGAATGGGCCAACCTTACTCTCACTGATTTTGGCTTAAGGAGGGAATAACATAAACACTCATTTGGGTATCTTGCCCTATAGGAAAGTAGGAGGGGAAGGGGATAAGTGGGGGGATGATAGAAGGGAGGGCAGATTGGGGGAGAGGGTAGTTAGAAGCAAACACTTTTAAAAAGAGACAGGGTAAAAGTAGAAAACAGAATAATTGTTGATGGGCGAAGGAAAGAATGGTGGGAAATATAGTTAGTCTTTCACAATATAACTGCTATGGAAATGTTTTGCATAACTACACATGTACAGCTTATAGTGATTTTCTTCCCAGTGGGGGTGGATGAGCAGGGAAGAAGAGAAAGAATCTGATAATGAAAGTTTTAAAAACAAATTTTTTTAAAACTACTTTTTATAGGCAACTGGGAAATAAGATATACAGGCACTGGGGTACAGAAATCCATCTTGCCCTACCGGAAAGTAGGGAGAGGAGAGAGAGCAGATTGAGGGAAGGAGTATTCAGTGGGATCCTTATCTTGGGGTGGGGGTAGGGGAAAAACAGGGAGAAAATTTGTAATTCAAAATCTTGTGGAAATGAATGTTGACAACTAAAAATAAATAAATAAAAGATTAATTTTTTAAAATAATTAAAAAGTAATTTGTTTAAAAGCCGATTCCACTGCTTACTGAAGCCCACTGCCTAAAAATGATAAAAACGAATAAAAACACCAGATGATATTATGGGATTTAGTGCAGTCCTAAAAAATTCTGGAGACCAAATAGGTTTCTAGCTCAAAGAAAATGAAGGCTGAATGATTATAAGGGAGGAGTCTGCCCACATTATTATTCTATCCAGCTAAAAGAGGATCCAGGCATTGGTGAATGGATGGATGGATGGATGGATGAATGAAAACACATTTATTAAGCATTTACTGTGTGCCACTGCATTTTAGCTGGTAATACAAATACAACATCAAAAACCACCTTCTTCAAAGAGACTATATTCTAACAGAAGAAAAAGTACACCTAGGGAAATAGTGGCCAGGGAGGGGCACTTTGTTCCAGGAAGTTCCAGGGTTGATAAGTGGGTCCACATGGGAGTAGATTGACACACTCCATCTAAGAACAAAAGTTGATTTGATCTGAACTAATGCCATATGGTTCATGGTTCCAGAACCTAAGAGGAGCAGGGAAGAAAGGGTATATATGCCTCAGCAAGGCAGTTGGTGAAGAAGCTACGGAATAAGTGGTTAGAGAGGAGGGAATGCTGATGTGGTACACCCAAATATATAAACCAAGAAAGGAAATACCAAAACTCATCCTCATTCTCTCCTGCTTTTTCACTGCCTAGGGATCCAAAAACATTGAAAGGAGTTTCTTTCTTCTCTATGTCCCAACTGCTATGTGACTGTGGGAGATGAAAGAATTTCACAGGAAAAGAGGAAAAAAGGAAGGTCCTGGAAAAAAGACTTGAGAATGTATGGATTTTGATCATTTGCAACCTCACTGCCAATTCTAAACATCATCTTAGGAACTTGAGTGATAGTTCAGGAAAAAAATCCAAGAAAAATATAACTATGGATCACTTTTGAGAGTCATTAACTCTACACTTCATCCTCTTCATGTTTCTCTGTGGCTAAAATCCTTACTAAGGTCTGCTCTTCCTGCACCCTGATTTCTCCAAAGGTACATCATAGTCACTTACCAGTTCCTCTGATATTTCTACCTACATCCATCAGCTGAAGTTTGGCTTAGAGCAAATGGCTAGAATCAAGTTATTTTACCCTTGACCTGGACATGAAGTAACAACCTAAGACATAAATAGAGAAAGATGATTATCCACAATGACACATAAAGGTGATCATTTCTAACTTCTAAGGGCATCACTTCTCTCTCTCTTTGCTACAGGCTTTCTTAAATACCCATGGTCTTTCCACCTAAAGTAAAGACAGGAGCTACATCTTCCTCTGAGTCACTAATAGTGGAAAGGATCAATAAATGCCTAATATTATTATTGAAATTAGCAATAACAAGGAGAGGTTCAATTTACAGAACTTACCTCTGAAGTCAGTCTTACATCCAGGAGTTCTTCATACATCTATACATTGCCAAATGTACTGTTGGATTGCTGTTGGTGTTTTTGTTGGGGGTTTTTTTAAGCTTGCAGCCAAGTCTTCATCCATCTGTAAACAGATTGACTCACTGTAGCAATTACACCTAGGTAGACCAATTTGTGTTTGGCTTGTGTTTCAATGGCTGAAAATGTGTAGCTGAGCACTTCCATGGAACTGTATTTTCTATGCTAGGTTGGCTTCACTCCCTATGCTCTGAAATTGGCAAACTTAAGCAAATAATTCCATTTAGGTCCTCTTTTGTCATTGAACTCGACTCACTAATGATTTCTTAGTGTTTCAGTCTAAATAGACATTAATAGATTTTCTTTCCTTTTGGGTTAAACAGCATTATCACTAGGCAAGTTTCTGTCAGGGCTTAGCTCTCCTATTCATTTACTTGTGATGTGGTTAATGCAGAAATTTGAGGCTGGGTAAAGTGTTCAATAGTAAAAAGAAAGGAAAGCTTTTATTCCAAAGCAATGCTCTCCAGTGTCTCATATGATACAAAGATGATGCTTCCTCAAGTTCCCATTATGTTTATTGGCCAGTGTATGGACCTTCCAACAGTTGATAAACCTCCTTGAATTGAATGCAAAAACACATGGTTTTTGATGGCTTATGTTTTGAAGAACCGGCTATGTTATTTGACTTCTTTATATTTCAGTCTTTTCTATTTTTATACTCACCTAAACTCTCTCCTTTTCCAAATTTCTCTATTTCTGTTGAATGTGCCACCATCCTTCCAGTATCCCTCACCTTACTTTTCCAATCAGATACCAAACCTTGTTATTTCTGTCTCCACATCTTTCACATCTGACCCCTTCTCTTCATCCACACCGCTTGCCTGGTTTATTATTACAACAGTCTCCTAATTGGTCCCCCAACCTCAAGTCTCTCCCAACTCCAGTATATCCTACACAATATTGCCAAAATAACTTCCTTTAATCATAGATCTGAGCATGTAATTCACCTACTTAGTCAGCTCCAGGACCACTCTCTATTGCTTTAGGCTAAAATATAAAATCCTCTGTTTACCTTTTTAAGCCCTTCTATCTCTCCATTCTCAGTAGATATCATATCACCTCTCCAAATCTATGATTTGGCCAAATTAACTTTTTCTCTGCTATTCACACAAGGCAGGCTGCCCCATGTGCCCAGAATGTACCCCACCACCCTTTGTCTTCTAGCCACAGAATCCCTCTTTTCCTTAAGATGCAGTTCAAGCCCCATCCTCTGTATAAAGCCTTTCCTGAATACCTCAATCAATAGTGGCCTCCATGCCAGACTACTTTGAGTTGATTTGTAATATATTTGTGCATATTTATACTTATTAACCCAATGTTTATGAGATACATACACATATATGTACTTGTTAGCTCCCTTCTCCTTTAAAATGTAAGATCCTTAAGAGAAGGGGTTGTTTTGTTCAGTATATTAATATCCCTGATGCCTGGCACAGTGCTTATCACTTAATAGATACATAATAGATACTTAAAACAAATAGGACAAAAGGATTTGGCTATTTTTGGCAAAACAAAAACTAGCGGGGCAACTGGGGCTTTGCCCTAGGGGACCAAATTTACTAGTCCTTCAACAATATAGAAACAACAGAACTTAGGATCTAGTTAGAGGTCAGGAGAATACTTCCTCTGCCTCACTCTGTGTGCTTCCTAAAAGAAAAGAAGAAAGAGAAGGAGGGGGAAGAAGGAAGGAAGGAAGGAAGGAAGGAAGGAAGGAAGGAAGGAAGGAAGGAAGGAAGGAAGGAAGGAAGGAAGGAAGGAAGGAAGGAAGGAAGGAAGGAAGGAAGGAAGGAAGGAAGGAAGGAAGGAAATAAGGAAGGAAGGAAGGAAGGAATGGAGAGAGGAAGGAAAGAAGAAAAAAGGGAGGAAGGAAGGAACAGGAAGAGGAAGAAGGGAAAGAAAAAGGAAGGGAGGGAGGAAGGAAGGAAAAATGGAAGGAAGGAAAGAATATATAAACATATAGAAATTCATTAATGAAATAAAAAAATCCCAAGGTCATACTTTATATCATTTGCAGCTAGAGGCACAGTAGGTAGAGTGCTTGGGCCTGGAGTCAGGAAGACCTGAGTTTAAATAGAGCCTCATACACTTCCCACTTCCTGGGCAAATTACTTAAATTATGTTTACCTCAGTTTCTTCAACCATAAAATGGAGATAATAATAGCATATATCCCTCGAAATTGTTTTGAGGAGCAAATGAGACGCTTGTTAAAACAGTTTTTTTTTTACTATAGAAATGTTTATTCCCTTTCCCCTACTTGGCCCAGATGCAAAAATCACAAATTATAGCTATAATTTTGACTCTGTTTAGACAATCTTGGTGGCCAGGGGAGAGACCAGGACCTAAAAATGCCAGATGTGCTACTCACAGGACTCCCCTTAACAAACTGGAGAAAATTGCAGGGACCTAATGTTTGAGTCCTGTTCAATTTTACCACATGCATATAGAGAAAGTCTCCTTGTAATTGTAATTCTGGCTTCATTTGCTTTATGTTCACAAGTCTCTTCTGAAAGAAAATTGGGAGTGAGAGGACAAGGGAATAAAATAATAGTGGGCTTTTTAGTTCAGAACTGACATTAAATGATCTCTTTGCCCATCAGAATAATATGTAAATGGAGGCGGGAGACCAATGTGGAGAAGGAACATTTTTAAACAAATTGACTCAGTGTGGCAGCAGGAGCAGTGAATAATAGACTTTTATACTGTTTTTCAGATTGCGTCGTAGTGATGAAAAACAGTTCCACACAAAATGGAAGTAATGGCAAACAAAATCTCTCCCCAGGTCCTTGGGGGTGGCAGCACATATTCAGTCTCTATACCTTTTCTGACATGATTGAATTAATTCAGGGACCACATCAAGACTTGTACTCCCGTTTCGATTACAGGCAGACCTAGTTATTCCATAACTCATTAAATAGAAGTCTGCAGGGGATCCAAATGATTCTAAGGCCAGTCAGATTGGTCTCATGTATTTGGTTCTGAGGAATCCAGGAACCTGGAGCTCTGAGAAGAATTGCCCTGCAGGGTTGGCACACAAAGTAAAAGGAGTGTGATCTAAGCATGATTTTGAAGCCAGTCGGGCAGGCGAGCAGAGGGGAAAAGGAGGGAAGGAAGCCTGAGTATGGGCAGATTGCTTTTTTTTCTATCACAGAAAATAGGTCTCAATAGCCAAATGGCTCAGCATTTTAGAAAGGATGAATTTTGGATGGTTTGAGAACAAAGCTACCAATTAAAGAAGTCATTTCACTTACTGAGGCAGGTTTCCCAGCATACACATGGGAAAAAGTTTGTAATCCCTAGATGGAGAAAACTGAGACAAGGCAAAGAAAAGGCAAGAAGAATACAAGAATTTAAAAATCTATTCTCATACAGCAAATGCTAGAGGATAACTGCGGGGAGGAGAGGAAGGAAAAATAGACAAGAAAAAATATTTTTGACTGATTTAAAAAAATATATATGTATATTTATACTAGACTATATATTCCATGAGGGCATGGGCTATCTTATTTATCCAGATTTCTCTCTAAGCACCTGCCTCAGTATCCACCTTTTCTATAGAAAGTACTCACTAAGTATTTGTTGAATTCAATGAAATGTGTTATTAAAATACATTTATTATACATACCTGTAACCTGTATGTCAACTGAATGCAGACCCTGGTGATAATAAACTCAAGTGCAGTTTTAGGAAATCTCTCCGGCTCATGCATGCCCTAGGAAAAAAAACCCTGAGGATGCCATTATCTAACTCATTTTGTTTCCCTCTCTAACGGAGCCTACTATTCCCTTGAAAGCATTCAAGATAACAAGAAATTGAAAAGACCAGTTTTATTTAAGTTAACCAAAACACTGCCTTCCACAATTGGTGGAACCCGTCACCATCAGAAAACTCTCCTCTTCCTGCTGCCCCTCTGATGGATTATAGATGCCTTTGGGTACTCTTTCACACAGTCCTCTTATTCAGAGAACACTCCTGGCTGCTGCATGAATCTCCCTAGCACAAATAAGGACAAAGTCCATGGGACTACTCCTTCCCATCATGACGGTTGATCTTTTAGTATCTCCCTGTGACACTGCTTCATCCTAAACCATGTCTAGTCATCCTGATGGATATCTAGCCACTGAACCCAGATGGCTCTGGAGGAGAAAATGAGGCTGTGTCTTTGCACAGCCATCCCTTGATCAAATCCAAGTCAATTGCAAGTCATCTCATCATCTCCCTGATGTCATGGTCCTCTTCAAGAAAGAAGGACAAATCACACATTCATTAGCGTGGGAGGCTTTCTAAAGGGAACATACGGATAAGAAGGCCTCCCTAGGTGTGCACACTGCTTGATATCTCTGTCTCTTATCCTCAAAGTTCATATATTTCCATTTATATCAAGAAGGGTATCGCTCCTTCATTACAGAATCCAGGTGTCCCACAGGAACAAGTCAGAGAGTCTATCCAAATAAGACATGAATGGCTTACCTGCACACCAGATATGATGCGATGTGACATGAATTAATACAATATGACAGGACATGACATGATATTATGTGGTATTATATCATGTGGTATGGCGTGATATGATGTGATATGTGACTGGAATGTGATATGTAATATATATGTTATATATAATATATATAACATGCTATAGAGTGGGTTGTGCACTTCTGGCATATTCTTTCAAATATGCCAAGATTATCTCCACATACAATAAAACCTCAAGACCTCACAGAATCACAAGCATAAAATCTCAGAGTCAGAAGTGACCCCAGAGGCTATCTAACCCAACCCATAAAGAACAAACATTCTCTCCACAACTTCTGCAAACAAATAATCATCCAGCCTCCCCCTGAAGAAAGGCCTCCAGTGACAGGAAACTCACTTCCTTCTGAAGCAGGACATTCTACTCTTGGATAGTTCTAATTGCTAAGAAAGGTTGAATTGAAAAGCACTGAAATATCACCCTTCAGTTTTCCCCCACATTGCTCCTAGTTCTATCTCCCAGAATCAAACAGAAAAAGTCTAATCCCTATTCCACATGACATCCCTTCATATATTTGAGGACAGAAATGATGCATTTCCCTCCCTCCCCCCCTCCCCAAGTCATTCCATCTTCTGGCCAAAAATGTCCATTTGCTTCCATAAATCTTTCTATATTGTGGTTGCTAGTCTCATTACCATCTTGCTTACCCTATCTAGTGTGTGGCATTTTGTCATTGTTCATTCTAAAATGTGGTTCTCAGAACTACAAATGCAGTCTGACAAATGTCAATGTCACGTCCTTAATTTTTGATATCATGCCTTTACTAATACCATGTAATACGGTGTTAAGGATTTTTTTAGCTGTTATGTCACACTGTTGACTCCAGTTGAATTTACAGTCATTATCTTATTCCACAAAATTGCTGATTAGTCACAATTCCCCCATCCTCAACTTGTGAAATTGATTTTTTAACCTGTGTAGGATTTTACATTTATCCCTATAAAAGTGCATCTTATTGAATTCTTCCTGTAGTTGTAGCATACTATTTTTTTTAAGATTCCTGATTTTTGTCACCTGAAGTTACTCCTTCCAGCTTAATTTCATCTTCAAATTTGGTAAGGTTGCTATTGATGGCTTCATCCAAATCATTAATAAAAAATGTTGAACAGTACTTGGTCCAGAACAGATCTCTGGGGAACTACTGCACTAAGTATTTCTCTCCACATTGACACAGAACCACTGACTATTGTTTGGGTTTGAACATTTATGATTCTATTTAACTATCTTGTCATCTAGCCCGTATCTTTCTGTCTTTAAAAGGATGACATGAGAGATTTTGCCAAATGTGCTGATGTTAGAGCATCTTCTGTTTATGGAATTTGCCAACCAGCCTAGTAATGAATACAAAATGTTTATGAGACTAGCGGAGCATGGCATGACCAGAGGCAAGCTGGGTGGTAATAGTGAAGCACTGGACCAAAGTCAGGAAGATCTGAGGTCAAATCTGGCCTCAGACACTTACTAGCTGTGTAATCCTTGAACAGTCACTTAACCTCTGTTTTTCCCAATTTTCTTGACTATAGAATTTATAGAATTGGGTTATTAGTAGCACCTACTTCAGAGGGCTGTCGTGAAGATAAAATGAAATATCTATAAATCATTTTGCAAACCCGAAAATTCCATGTTAATGCTAGCTGTTGGTATTATTAAACTTGAAGCCATGGTTCTTTTTTGTTTTTTGGAGGGGGAAAGGCAAGGCAGTTGGGGTTAAGTTACTTGCCCAAGGTCACACAACTAGTAAGTGTGTCAGGTTTCTGAGGCCAAATTTGAACTCAGGTCCTCCTGACTCAGTGTTCTATTCACTGCATCACCTAGCTGCCCCTAAGCCATAGTTCTTAATGATCCCTTCTTCCCTTTCTAAATTCTTATTAGCCATCTTTTTCATAGCATAGTCCAGAATTCTGCCAGGAATTAAGTTAGTTTGGACGGCATGCAATTTGAACACTCCACACTATTCCTGTGTTGAAAATCAATACACTTGATCAGCTCCAGTTCTGTGACATTGCTACTCTTTTCCATTCTTTTTCAAAGATCACTGATAGTGTCTCAGCAATGAAATTTGTCAGTTCTTCAACATCCTAGTTAATGCAAGTCACCCTCCCTTAAAAGTTCCACTTCAATACCCTCCACCAGCATTCAAAATAATGAAGAATCTTGTTTTTAAAAAACGGGTTTGTTTTGGTTTTTTTACTTACAATGTTCCTACAGTATTGTTTATTATCCATCCTTACAGAGTAAGTAATGTCTTATTCTGATGGTTCACCATAATATTTAAATAATCCTGAGTTCAGGAAAGTTTTTCAATAGAATATAAGCCCTGATACCTTCTACCAAGAAGAGGAAAAGGCCTCAGAATAGACTGTATCTTTCATCCAAGGGTCACTAGCTGAGATGAAGGAGGTTCATCCTTGGGATTATCCCAGGGTGATGCCTTTTTTAGCTGCAGAAGCTCTCGATGATAAGGCATCGAAGCAGCACGATGTGAAATCACACACCCTTGAAAGCTATACGTAAATATATTGTTTTCTACTTTTTATTTAAAGATTGAAGAATTGCAAGCACAACCAGGTTTAAATAGGGATTTGTGTGCTGGCCTGGGAGCTAATCGACATTATTTCCATCACAAAATGCATTCAAGTTCCAAGCAACTCAGAAACTTTGGGAACTTTAAGACAATTTAAGTTGGACAAATCCTTGCACTGCTATAGTAATTAGTTTAATTCCTCCACAAAGTCATTGAAGAATTGGGAGCTGATCATAAGGAGAAAAGTTTCAGCTTAACAAATGAATGAGCGCATGAACAAATTCATCATCCCTTTGTCTGGTACCATCACAGTAACAGAAACTATTCCTTACTTTTATTCATGCAACACCTTGTGCTTTACAAAGCACTTTCATATGTGTGTGTATGTGCATGTGAAGGTAAGTATATGCATATGCATTATGTATTTTTTTAATTCAGTCTTACCAAAATGATATGTTGAGGTAGGCGGGGTCATTATTATTATCCCAAATTGACAAATAAGGAGCCAGAGCTTAGAAAGATTAACTTACTAACCCAAGATCACACAGTTAGTGAGAGAATCTTGATTCCAAAAATCAAGAAGGACAAGGGGGATTGTTCAGTAAGCTAAATGTTTGTGTTTTCTTCCAGGGGAAAGTAATGGCTACAAATGCACTAAATGCAAGTTGGTCATCTCCCTGTAAGGGGTGGTTCAAAATTCATTTACATAAGACTCTCCTTATTGGTGTAGATTGATTACTCAAAGATACATGCCTTCCTGAGGGGAAGAGTTGATGGAGTCTGAAGAGAGTCTCCAATCATGTGTCTTCTCTCTCAAAGCTGGAAGCCAGAAAAGTCTGGTCTTTCTCTTCTCTCACCAGTTTTCAGCAGCTCTATCTGTCATGCAGGCATGGAGCATGGAGTAATTGGCTTCCGCCCATAAGGAAAGTCTAATGAAAATGGGCTTTGAGCCACCTCAAAGAAGATGGAAGAGCTGAAGAAAAGACTTCTGCTTTCTAGGTTGTTAGGGATGGGGATGGGAGAAGGGTTGGGGAATGTTCTCAGGGAGTGGGGGGGAGGGGAAGAACTAGTTCAAGGCCAAAAAATGGGAGAAAAAAGAATTAAAAGAAAAAGAGAAAACCCCTAATGTGTGCAAGTAGGTTACATGGAAGAAGAAAGAAAGAATGGGGATCCAGTGAACAGTTGGATTCTGTAAGGAAGAAGTAGTTTCTTGTTCTTATGAATAATGACATACATGTTCAGCAAAGGGCATGAAAGACGCTGGTCTAGGCCAGCTGCCCTCAGAAGTGCCCCCAGCAAAAAACTTAAAAGGAAGAAAAATTATCAATAAGGCTAATGGAGAAATGCCAATAAACTCTTCCATCTAGTCCAATGCCATACAAAAATGTGTCTGAAATGTTGGCCCACCAGGTAGGCCTGAAGGCACCAGTGGGATCTCTAGTAAAAGGTTCTGAAGCCACTGAGACCTCAGTCTCAACCTGTCAAAGACACATCAGGGCAAAAAGCCAGCTCCCAATAAGTGAACGTACAGAGTACAGAGTTGGGATAAAGGCCCAAAAACCCTGCCCTGTGCCCTTTGAGGAGGACTAAAGCCAGCACAAGCCCTGATAAGCTAACAGGGACAGTCACAGCCACATCTGGTTATAAATCCAACTCACAGTTGGATTAAGTAGAAGAAAAAGGGGATAAGGACAAGACTGAGGCCAGTATTCTTTTCAGGCCCCTGGTGGACAGAAAGAAAAGTCAGGGATTGAGGCAGTAGACAACACATTTCAGGTACAGTTCCCTATCTCTGGCCAAGGATAAGGAAGAGACCAAGCATGAGAACCAGAGCAGTGGCAAGTCACTCACATTCGGATTGCAGCGGGCATAGGGCCAGGGGTTTGCTATCCCGTCCATGAGGGAGAGAAGTCCAGAGATTAGATTTTTTTTCTCCTTTATTCCCTACGTAAACTTTGAAGATTCTCTTCTATTACAATGTAAGCACTTGATGCTCAATTTGACTGCTTCAAATTATTCAAATGTAAAAAGTTCCAATCCCAGAACAAAGACTGGAGACGGAAGACAATTTCTAACATGATGAGGAAATACTATGGGTTAAAAGAAGTCTAAGAGGTAAACCTAGAAACAGAAAGCAAACCATAATAAGTAGAAGTAGAAGAACAGGAGGAAAAAAATGTTCTGACTACTAGGACACTAATAGTAGGTAGAAGAAATAAAGCAAAGGGAAAAATATTCAACTAGAACACTTGAAGAAAAAAAACAGAAAGAGAATAGACTTCCTAGAAAAAAAAGTGGAAAATAAGATTCAAGTAATGGGTTCCATGACAAAATGGAATGGAGCAAACAGAACTTGGTGTTTATATAGGAGAAAAAGTAATATCAGAATAAAACCAAACCGAAAAATCAGAGTTATCAACTTGGTTTTTTTTTAGTGGATCCAAAAACAGAACAAGGAGACAAGTTACAAGTTATCATATTTTCCTGGAAAATATGACCAAACAAAAAAACCTGGGCACCATATTCCAAGAAATCATAAAAGAAAATTGCCTAGAGCTCTTAGATACAGAAGGAAAAATGAAAAGAGAAAGAACCCACTGGTGACATTGCAAAAGAAACTCCAAATTGAAGACATCAAAAATGTCCTAGTGAAAGTCCAAAGGTCCTAGAAAAAAAATGCTGTAAGCAGCCAGGAAAAGAGGGAAAGCACCAAGGAAAAAACAAGTTGAAAACTAGTTGAAAAAACAAGGCTTTTTGTTTTTCAGTTGTGCCCAAATATTTGTGACTATTTGGGGGTTTTCTTGGCAGAGGTACTGGAGTGGTTTGCCATTTCCTTCTCTAGCTCATTTCACAGATGAGAAAACTGAGGCAAACAGGGTTAAGTGACTTGCCTGGTGTCACACAGCTAATAAGTGTCTGAGGCCAGATTTGAGCTCAGGTCTTCCTGTCTCCAGGCCCAGTGCTGTATTCACTGAGCCACCTAGCTGCCCTAATAACTAATAATAGTTAATAACTATGCCTAAGTTAAAGGAAAGAAAACCTTGGGATACGGTATTCCAAAAGAAAAAGGAAATAACCTTTCAATTGAGATTAATTTAATATTCAAAGTTGATGAATTCCTACAGTGGTGAAATACGCTTTTATTAACATAAAAGACTTTTGATACTTCCTGATGAAAGGAACAGAGATGGTTAGAAATTTTCAAATGCCAACCCCAGAAACAGTAGAAACCTGAGATTAAGGAGTCCAATATCAATCAAGTGCTTACATTCTAATCAAGATAGAAGAGGATGTGTCCCTTCAAAATCCCACTAACTGGGATATCTGGGTGACAGAGAGTAAAAAAACAAACAAACAAACAAAAACGATGCAGGTCCTAGATGTTCAGACATTCTATTTTGCTAACTTTATGGGAGATTAGAGTCATGCGCTAACAGTGAACATCACAAGGACACTGGAAGTTCAATCTCAGAAGTAGTCAAAGCAATCGAAAGAGGTGAATGTCTTGGTGAGGGCTTGTGTGCGAGTCCTGAGACCCTCTAGTCTCCTGACGTGGGTGACTTCTGTGGGGGCTGGAGAGGCACAAGGATGTCCCCAAGTGCTACATAAGCAACATCTTCCTGAAAATTAGCAAAAGTCTAAAAAAATGAAACAGGCTGTCTAGAGAAGTTGTGGCTTCTCCATGATAGGAAGTCTTTAAACATCTGCCAAGATGGCACCCTGAATAGGATAAAGGCTGCTTAGCTCCCCAATACCTACTGTGGCAAAATTCTAGTTTGCACCAAACCAAATAATAATTAAGCAATCCTATGAGCGACAAAAGTAAATGACATCTTCCACCACAGAACTGCGCAAAGTCAGTCAGAAGTCCAAGAACAAAGGGAAAGTGCCCTAGTCCAATCAGGGATCAGGCATTCATAGCCTGAGAGTTTTGGTATCCAGGGGATGGCCCAAGTAGAGGATTTCTCTGAAAAAGGTTATGTGGCAAAAAAAAGTCTCCAGCTGGGGATCTTGGAAGCCTTGGGGAACAATAGCAGTAAGTGACCCGAGTGATACTGATCGACATAATACCAAGCAGACCAACATGGTACCTCAGCACCCAGAACTGGACAGCCCAGGCCCAGGAACTCTAACATCCCTAACATTATATCCTGATACCCTAAAGAGGGCCTTGAAGATATAGGAGGGACTAACCCCAGGAGGTGGAAGTCAGCACAAGAACAAAGACGATCCAGAGCAAAACCAATCAAAGGCTGAATAGAACTGTATATAAAGAGAGCAGGTGTTGAAAAAGCAGGCATTAAGGGAGCTTGTCCTGAGAGAGCCACACAGTGCTCAGAGAGAGAAGCAGTTTGAATGGGTGGAGAGAAGAGACTTCTAAGAGCTGGGAGGAGACCTCTGAGAGTGGAGAGGAGACCTCTGATTGCAGAGACTTGCCAAAGGAGTCACTGAGCTTTGAAAGCAAATAGAACTGTAGGGCAGAAACCTGTCCATGGGAAGGAGGCTTAGCTCAAGTCCCTTTTGAGAGCCGTTAACATGAACTGAGCTGTTAATATAGAGTCTCTAAACTTTGGAGATGAATTGAGATGACAGTACTAGTGGTGTGTACCAGTATTGTTGCTGACCTGTTAAGCCTTCTTTTCCCCAAGGCAGAAGCCACAGGCAGGATCCCCTGGAGCCTGCTGTTTGACAGGAATGGAGCAGTCTCCATGAGCTGAGACCCGCAGCAGGAATGGAGAGCAGCCTATGTGTAAATCCAGGTGAGAGTCATGAGTGGTCAGTCCACAGAGGAAGAGCCATGGGACATGGAAGTCAACCTTGAGTCAAGATGAAAAAGGGCTTGGACACTTGGTATTAAGGAGATTGTTCTTATAGTGACCTAGGGGTGTATGGTGTGATATTTTCTGCTACTCCTTAAGGATGTGTCATGCTAAGGAAGACCCTAGCCTGGGACCCTCCCCCCCCCCAGATTATGTAAACAAGTATTTTGGGAAATGTTACTGAATGCAATGATATATGCTATATGCCACATGACATACTGAGTGCTATGATAGATAGATAGATAGATAGATAGATAGATAGATAGATAGATAGATAGACAGACAGACAGACAGATAGATAGATAGATAGATAGATGTCGATGTCGATGTCAATGTAGATATATATTATGTGTTAGATGATATGTTTTACTTAAGGATGTTACTATGAATGTTATGCTTTATTGAACAATGTTTAGTTTATTGCTGAATAGAGAGCTCGTTATACTACACAATTAGACCCTTAAAATTATTCACAGCAGCAGTCCTCAGCCGTGCTGCCATGATTGGTGTTACAAAAGAAAAGAATTAGAATCTAAAAGATATCTTAGATTGCCGCTTGGACGGTTGGGGAATAGCTAGAAAATATAGTATATTAATATAATGGAATATTATAGTGTTGTAAGAAATGGTGAAAGAGATTATTTCAGATAATCCTGGATAATATTAACTCATTCCGAGTAAAGCAAGAAGTAGAAGAACAACCTATACAAGGACAACAATGCAACAAAGAAAAACAATTTTAAAACACTTAAGAACTCTGATCAAAGCCATGACCAACCATGTTTCCAGAGGACATATTGTCAGGAGTGTTACCCATCTCTTGACAGAGAAATGACACATATAAGATGCATACACATACATCTTTGGACAGAGCCTCTGTGTTGGTTTTGCTTAACTATACCTATATACTATCAAGTTGTGGGGTTTTTTCCTTTCTCTCAGTTAACTGAGGGATAGAAAGGCAGTGAGAGGGAGGGTTAACAATAGAGATGGCAAATAAAGTGACCACTGCAACATTACTAAAAACATCTAGAAAATAAAGATGTTCAGTAAGGACAGAAAAGCAGGACAGTTTTGAAAGTAACACATAAGGGGGGCCAGAGCCAAGATGGCGGCGTAGAAGCAGCAAAGCACCGCAGCTCCCACACAAACACTCTAAAAACTCATAAAATGGGACTCTAAAACAGATTTTCAAGCTCCAAAACTCTCCAAAAGACAGAAAACACATCTGTTGCTACAGGCAGCGCAGCAGGCAGGGCTCTTCACAGCAGTCTGGGAGCTGCGGCCGAAACCGCGGCTGGGTCAGGCCCCAGGGTATCGGACAGGGAGCTGCGTCTATAGGAGAGCAGATTGGCTGCACTGGAGGCACAGTTACCACATTTATCAGGCCAGAAGACAAAAAGGCTAAGAGAAAGGTCGGTAGATTTTGCTAACTCGGGAGGAGAAGAGCGGTCCAGTCAAACTGCTCCCAGGCAAGGAAGCAGTGGGAGTCAGCTGTAGCAGCAGGAACGGCTGAGAGCCGCAGCGTCGCCCACTGGGCTGCTTCAGAGCCCTCAGCCTGCAGAATGCAGGGGGGCTGAGGCGATTGATCAGGGCCAAGGGCTCTTGCGTTGAGCGGCCTGGATCTAGATTGTGGTCTTGAGTGGTGGTCCTGAGGTGTGCTTTCAGTGAGCCAAAACTGGGGCGGCTGCAGCACCCCACTAATAGCTCCGGCAGCTGTGAAGGCCCCAGCGATTTGGGACAGAGCTTTCCCCTCCAGGAGGCAGAGTTCCACAGAGCTAAAAAAAAACCAAGCAATTAATAGACTGGCCAACATGAGAAAAAGGAAGCAAGGTAGGAGCAACAGTAAAACTCTAGAATCCTTTTTTATGGACAAAAAAGATCAAAGTATGGAGTGGGAGGAACACAACTCAGTCAGAACACCCGCACCAAATGCTTTCAAGACACTGGAAGAATGCCTACTAGCTATGGGTCGCCTTAGAAAGGACTTTGGGGGACGGCTAGGTGGCGCAGTGAGTAGAGCACCGGCCCTGGAGTCAGGAGTACCTGAGTTCAAATCTGGCCTCAGAGACTTAACACAAAAAAACTATCCGTGTGACCTTGGGCAAGTCACTTAACCCCAACTGCCCTCCAAAAAAGCAAACAAAACAAAACAAAACAAAAGTATA
>CM053599.1:181533395-181550546 GCA_028646575.1 Pseudocheirus occidentalis | reverse complement strand
ATCTTGTAACCTAAAAGTAAACAAACAAGTCAATAAAATAAAAAACAGGCAAAAAAAAGCAAAAAAAAAAAGATTCTGGTTCCTCTTTTCTAATTAGTTGACTTTCTTTTCATAATCTTGTTTTTCTTGGATTATCCTTATTTTTTTTTAATTTTACACCAATTTCTGTTATTTGATTTTTAAAGTCTTTTTAAAGTTCTATTAAATTTTTTTTGGGCAGGTGACCATTTGACATTACTCTTTGGAAATGGAAGAAGTTTCCTTTGCTTCAGTATGCTCCTCTGAAGATCTGGTCTTCTTGAGTCCCGTAGTAACTCTCCATAATTGATTTCTTTTATATTTGCCTATGCATTTATTTTTATTTGTAGTAGCTTAGTTTTTGTAATCACCTTTAATTCTGGGGCATTGAGAATGGTGCCTCTGGCGTCAGATCTTCCTTCAGTTCTCCCTTCTGGCTGTGAACCAAAATCAAGACTTCCAGCCTCCTGTCAGTGCTCTCAGTCAGCTGTGTTGCTTCCCCACTGCTTCTGCATTTACTGGACATGTGCTTGTTCCTTCTTTGTTCCAGCTGTATCTTTGCATCACAGCTGGGTCTGGAGTTCCTTGTCAGCAAAGGCTCCCTAATCTTCCCCAGTTCAGATGCCCAACTTCCCTCACTGTCCTGGGAGGGTGTGTGTGTGTGTGGGGTAAAAGTTCCTGCAACTAGGACTCCTAACCCAGCTAATCCCAGGGCTTGCCTCTTGTTGTTTAAGCAATCACTAGCCTGGAGGTGTTTACTCTTCACAGGGACCATACTTTATCCTGGTATTTTTCTTCAGATCTTCTCTGATTGTCCCAGAAGGACCACTTTCTGACCACTAAAAAATAGTTTTATTTGTTTTTAACTCTATGTTTACCCTTAGATGCTGTTTTATTTCTTTTGTGGGGGAAGATCTTGAAGGATACCATTGCATACCCTTTGACCCAATAATACCATTTTTGGGGTTGTATTCCAAAGAGATCATAGAACTGGGAAAGGGTTCCATATGTACAAAAGTATTTATTACAGCTCTCCTTGTGGTGGCAAAAAACTGGAAATTTAAGGGATGCCCATCAATTGGGGAATGGCTGAACAAGTTATGGAATTTCTGACCTACTCTGCCATCTTCCCAGAATTCTCTCTGGTTAAGTGTTTTAAAATTTAAATTTTAAAATTTTACTACAGTGAAAGACAAAATAGGAACCTGGTTTCTGGAACTAGAGTATAAGTCAGCAACTATGGGGCTCTGTGAGAATTGGGAATGCCGGAATTCATTTGCAGAGTGTATGGTGTTTTTCCATTCCGTATAAAATTTGTTTTTTTGACACTGTATGGGTTCTAAAAAAGACAGAAATAGTAAAAGCAAACTGGAATACCCAGTTAAGAGATTTTATACAGATTTTGGTGAAAGGCGTGAGCCAAGGAGTGTAACATCCCTTGCCATCCTCACTAAATCATGAACATCTTTGATACATGGTTGAATCATCAGAGCAAGCTTGGAAAATGGATGCTAGTTATGGGTCAGAATTATGAGAATAAGGACAGAGCCATAAACTGGTAAAGTTGGTTTTGAACTTGTTAAATACTTTGGTTTTCTATTTATTAAGGGAGTTTGAATCAATTGCCAAAAGTTTCAGGTTCGGGGTGGCTGGGTGGCTCAGTGAATAGACCACTAGCCCTGGAGTCAGGAAGACCTGAGTTCAAATCTGGCCTCAGACACTTAACATTTACTAGCCGTGTGACCTTGGGCAAGTTACTTAACCCCAATTACCCTCCCCTCCCCCCTCCAAAAAAACAAACAGACAAAAAACTTCAGGGTATACTCAGTTTGAGAACCCAGGGCAGGCAAACCAAGGGCCTGTTTCTTATCCCATGAAGAATCCAGGGAAAAGGAACAATGCCAAATGGCCAGGCAAACCCTTATCAACACCAGTAATGCTGGTACAATTGTACACTCCTACTGCCTGTAATCAAGTAAGGAGCATGTGCATTCTGGTTCAATGGTAGGTTATATAACCATTTGCCACTGATTTGCATTCATTTCTCTTGGCATTTTGGAAATTCATCTTTGCTGTACAAATCTATTTACTGCATGAAATCTGATTATCCTCACTGCTGGTTGCCATCTTCTCCTACAACATCCTGATTCTGGCTTAAATTCTTTCTTCTTTTTCTGCAGTTCTTCTCTGTTCTAATCTTTTCCCTTGTTCTTCCCTTGTTCTTCTTTGTTAAAAAAAAAGGCAGGCAAGAAGGAAGTAGAAGAAGAAAGGAAGGAAAGAAGAGAAGAAAAGAAGGAAGAGAAGGAAGGAAAGAAGGAAGCTTACAAGGTGATAATTTTCCCCTACTGCTCTGCTTAAAAATGTTGAATTACATATACATATACATATACATATACATATACATATACATATACATATACATATACATATACACACATACACATACACATACACATATACATATACATATACATATACATATACATATACATATACACATACACACATACACATACACATACATACATACATACATATGTAATTTTTGGCAAGACAATGGGAGCTAAGTGACTTGTCCAGGGTCACACATCTAGTACATGTCAAGTGTCTGAGACTGGACTCAGACCTTCCTGATTCCAGGGCCAGTGCTCTATCCACTGTTCCACCTAGCTGTCCTGGAATTAAATCTTAAAGGGACCATGAATGATCATCTAATGTTTCTCTGCCTTCCAAATTTCTGGAGTCTGACCACATATATATCTCTAGGGGTGTGCTGGAACCAACTCGAATTGGCTGATCTCTCTCTCTCTTTCCCCCTCTCTCTGAACATTTATACCTCAGAAATCAGCAAGTGGCTGCAAATCAGGGATTGATTTTCTTTTCTTTTTGGTGATTGCCTAGACTTAAGAAAATGAGGAATAAAATGTTAATGCAGATTAAGCATACGTGGTGTGTATTCTCAGAGAGCTTTGACATTTACCAGTATATCTATGCATCTCTCTCTCCAGGTTTCCATTCTCTAAGCTATACCTAAATCACGTATACATGTATATATGCGTACATACACACAGGCACGCACACATATGTGCATGTGTACACACATATTCCACTGTCACACAGGTTCAATCAATTCAGGCAGCAGCACACGGACTTTCACTAAGAAGTATCTTTTCAGGGAAGTGGCAAGGAGGATTTGGGGACATGGAATGAGCATCATTTATGAAAATTTCCACTTCAACTTGAACTTCACCTACCACTTTTCTTCCCACTCACCTATCCTCATAAAATCATTCTACTGTTTTTTCCCATTAACGAGCTATAGTGTCATTTAAAAGCTGGAACATTTCACTATGAACTCTTTTTTCAATTAATTTACAATGTCAAATAAAACTGGTCCCAGATCTGACCCCTAGAGGGACTATATCTGCACATCTATGTCAAGCACTCTGCCGGTTTTTCTCTACCCTTCATTTCTGGTCTGTATGGAAGTTGCCTGTATGTGGTTTGTCCTTCGTTCTCAAAGAGAACCATGACATCAGAAAGGTCATGCCATGACTTGCAATTGATTTGGATCTAAATGTAGGAGGGCTTTGCAAAGTCACCAGCTTCATTTTCTCCTCCAGAGTCATCTGGGTCCAGTGGTCAGACACAGGTCAGGATGACTGGAGATGGCTATCCATTCACAAAAATATTCTCTTTAATCCTATAGTAAAAGAGGTAAGGATTGGATCTGAATCCCAATAAGGAACTTTACCAATGCAAATCAGAATCTTCTTGCAGATTTAATAGTATTAAGGAGTTGCCTGGATACTGAAAGGATAAGTGACTTGCCTAAGATCTCATATCTAGTATGGATCAGAATCAGGACTTGAACCCAGGTTTTCCTGACTCTGAAGTCATGTCAGCATTTTAAGTTATTAAAATGACACTTTCATGTACAAAACGTCCATGAAAAATTTGCTAGGTAAGTACTAGACATGTTGAGAAAATAAATTATTACTTAAAATTGTGGTCACCAACCTTTTTGATCCCACAACCCTATTTATTTATTATATAATTATTGTACTAATATATCATGAATATCATAAGACATCTCCAGATAGAAATGAAAAAGGGTGAGATAAAGATAAAATGAACTTTTAAAAATTACTTTTATTTTGTTAAACGTACAAATCATTTTTCTTTTGGAGGGGGAAAGGCAAGGCAGTTGTGGTTAAGTGACTTGCCCAAGGTCACACATCTAGTTAAGTGTCAAGTGTCTGAGATCAGATTAGAACTCAGGTCTTCCTGACAACAGGGCTGGTGCTCTTTTCACCTTTTGCTTTTGTTAAAATATTGTTGTTGGTGTTTTCAGTGAGAGCAATGTGTTCATTTTTCAGTCCCATCCTCTAATTATGCACAGGTTTTATTGAAATTTGGCTAGTACATTTCAGTCTTCTTGACATTGATCTGTTGTCCTTGCAAATGAATTGGAGAGCTTTCATTTTTATACTTTTAATAAATGGTCTTAAAACCCCACTGAAAGTTATTTGGGAGATTTTTAAACAAGTCAGATAATTAAGTTTCCAAAATTTTAAAGTGTGTAGATATGAGAGCCTTTCTAGGTGACTTCATGTTTGGTAACAAAAGGATAGTCTTTAAGTGTCTTGTCAGTTTTGCTCTCTTCGTAGTATTTTTGGCTAATATATCCAAGCGCAACATACAATTAGGGTAAAGTTAATTGTTAATGATAATGGATATAAATCTTTATTTCAAATTATCTTTTTAGAATTCATATTTTTTCCTGATGATTACATTTGATTAGATTATTTTTATCTCATAGTATTGACTGACAAAGAGCTTATACTAGTAGTAGGAGCAGAGGAGTATTCCCCACCCCCATCTTTTTTCTGCTTCCTTGGGTTCACATTATTCCTCCAATCCATGTGGTTTCTTTGCAAGAATCTTCTAAAGCTACTTGTTCATTTTGTGAGGATTGATTTAGTTAAAATGAGATAATATTTGAAAAGCACTTAGTGCAGTGCCTGGCACATAGAAGCATTAATAAATGCTTATTCTTTTAAAACAGATAATAAAATCCATAATCCACTTATATGAACATGTAACTTGTGGAATGTCACAATGCTCTGAAAGTGAATGAGTGAGGGAGGGCATCACTACCAAGCCTTTCACATTGTGGAACTCATACTTCCCTCTTAACTGATATGTAAACATCTGACATAAAGACCAAGTGCCCATGCTAATCTGTATATTAAATATTAATAAAGTTTAATTCCTTTCTTATTTTTTAGATGCAGTATAATAGATACAATAAGTGTATATGACATTTTCCTCCTACGTTCCATCATCTTGTGCACCCTTTTGGGTACATGAACCCAACACTGGAGACCATTGACTTAAAGGAAAAAGGGTCATAGGATCAAACAGTTAGAAATGAAAGGCACCTCAGAGTCTTATTATTCATTCTCTTAATTTTACAGATGGATAGCATGGGAAAAAAGCTGAGAAACTGAACTATATCATATCCAAATCTAAAACAATACAATCCACACAATTCTCTCTTCCCTCCAAAACATTATATGGTAAAAACAAAAGCTCATAAAATTAATTTTGTTCTTAGTTCTTGAAGTAAGAATTAATAAAATAGACTTTATCTATGAGAATGATGGGTGTATAAGGAAAAAAGTTTTTGCAAGAGACTAGAAGATACCATACAGAAAAACAAAACAAAATAACTGTTTTGTTTATGACAATAAACTCCAGTTTTTATCTATTCTCCTCTGGCCCCCCCACCATTGGATACTACTAGAAATAAGCAGACTATGGGATGGGATCAGAGATTGACCAGAGCCAGCTTGAACTAGTTCTTGAGGACCTATTATTAATATTTGGTGTGAAACCAGCAAATGCCACAAAATCAAACTTTATTGTTTTGTTGATTTCTAGACTTTAAAAAGTGATAAGGAAATAATGTAGATGAAACTTAAAAATTTGTCCTACTTTTTGGAGAGCAAGTTGTTAAATATTTGCCAGCACACTACTGGACCTGTTTCCCAGTAATCTCATTAAAGAGAGAGAGAATTGGTCATTGGAGTTGATATGGCATAACCCAGGGGTGGAGAATCTGTGGCCTGAAGGCCACATGTGGCCCTGTCAGTCTTCAAGTGCAGCTCTTTGATTCCAAACCTCAAATGTAGCCCTTTGACTGAATTAGGGCTGCAATTGAGGACCCTAGAGGGCCACATGTGGTCACAAGGCTGCAGGTTCCTCATCCCTGGTATAGTGGATAAAATCCTGGAATCAGGAGATCTAGGTTTGTTACCACCTCTAGACCCTTACTAGCTTTGACCCCATGGACAAACCTCTCAAGTCTTCAATTTGCCCCTTTGTAAAATGGGGATAATAACACTAGCACAAGAATATCTCATGGGATTGTGAGGACAGTGCTTTGTAAACCTTGAAGGCTAAGCAAATGACCTCTTATTTATTGTCATGGAATGTATCCTAAATAACACAAGTATTGAGGTTTCCTTTTTCTTCAGCAGAAATGAATGAATTAAAAATATTTATTACTAGCGTGTCCTAAGAAGGGGCTAATACAAATACGAAGGTGCAGCAGTCTTTGTCCTCAAGGAGCTTGCTTTGTAAAAGAGGGAGATAACAAATACATGGGAGTGATGACCAGGTAATGCACAGGTATGGTGAATTGATCAATATGGCGGTCAGTTGACACACCTTTTCCAAGGACAATGATTTGATTACTGAACCCAGGGTTAGAGGTAGAAAGTGAGGAGTGAAGGAGGCTTTATATGTGGCTGTGATGAAAAGCAAGATGGCTGGAGTGGTTGACCAGATAGGATGTTGAATATGGTTCACTGGTCTGCAGCTAGTTAGGTGGAGTGGGCTTGTTGAGTCTATGCTCACTCACTTATCAATCAAAATAACTTGGCCTAGAGTGGGAGTCCCCAAACTGAACAAATTAGTCCTTGATGAACTGTGGGCACATTTGTTGTTGGCATGACCAGAAGGTAGGGATAACTGGTACAGCTAGTGGGATGGATGGCTTTATCACTAGATTGAACAGCTAAATAAAGCTGTCAATAAAACATATGAAATAGTTGGATCAGTGGGAAAAGTGGACTGAATATCAATGGAAAAAGAAGGATAACTTTGATAGATTTCCACCAGTCATTCATACAGGATGGTAAACAATGCTGGGACATTGAGATATTTATAATAAAGTACTTTCCTTCCAAGCATTTACCCCCAGTGTACCTAGATGACCTTTTCTTTTGTTCCTACTTGTATCAGTTACTAAGACAAACTTGCTGCAGCTCCTCTTTTGTGTGGCCATTCAAGGCCCACTTCATTGTCTTTTCTTAGGGATGAGCCACATGGCAATAGTGTCCACTTTTATAGTTGACCAAGATGTTCCCTTTCTAGCATCTTTATACCTCTTTTCCATCTCCTCCATGAAGCTTTCCTGGACTGATCAGGGATGGTTTTTGTCTAAGATTTTTGTTTTTGGTCTGTTGATGATCCTAGCATAGATCTATTCTAGTAGTCCCCTCTGAAATAACTTACCTTTAAAATTTGGAAATATCAATGCTTAATTCTAGTTTTCATTTAGTCCACTTCTTTTCCAAGTCTCCAGGGCACAAGAGTCTCTCTAAAATAATGTAGAGGAGAAAACCTTCTCTGTGGCCCTTCACTGACAGCAGGGATAGAAATCTCTCATAGTGTCCTAAGCTGTAGATAACTTTTCTGTTTTGTTCTTTGCAGATTGAAAAAGAGCTGTTTTTATTCCTTTTTTGGTATGCCTTTTTAAAACTTATCAATGTCAGATTTGTGAGTTAGAAAGTGTAGACCCTCTAAAGGGCTGGGAATATGTCTTTCTAAATTGCATGTGATAGTAGCAGGCTTAGTAGTAAGGTTTTTGATGGTGAGAACAGTCCTTTTTTTTTGAAAAAGGAAAAATAAAGTACCACCATTGGTGAAAGACCCTAAAGGATCGAGATCCTTATCGTTAGCTCAAAATTGCTCGATGTATCACTTTGTTCAGACGTATGCTCAATGGTATCTTAGTAATGTGGCTCATCTGTATCATTTGTGGTGTGTTGCATCCATACACACAGATTAGTGGAGAATTTAAGATCATGTATTTAGAGCTGGAAGGGACTTCAAAAGTCATCTAGTACAACACTCTCATTTTATAGATGGGGGAATTGAGGTTCAGAGAGGTTAAGTGATCATACAGTTAGTGAAAGAAATGAGATTTATATTTATATTTCCTATTCCAAATCCAGCTTTTCCCCCCACTATATTTTCTAGGTAATTATTGAGATAATTAATTCACAAAGTGTTTATCAGTAATACCAGAATATCTGTGTAAAAAAAGCTGTGTTGGGCTCATTATCTTTAATTTCCACTTTTTGGACACAGGTCTAAATACAGTTGTCATGTACATTTTGTGTTCATTGAATTATTTTTAAGAGTCACAGATCTAGACAGTACAGAAGAAATGACCTCTATGCAACGTGAAGAGAAAGTTCTGCCATTTCCTTTGGGGATTGAAATGAACATATCAGGACTTGCTTCCTACAAAAGTCATAGCTGTGAGCTCCAGGGGCATGAGTATTCTGGGAATCCAAGGTTATGGGTTGTTCCTGCTCTCCTCTGGTCCTTCACTGAGAGATGGTTATCAGACAACAACAATCAGCTGTCTGGTGAGAAAAGGCAGCTGGATGATAGGTGCTTTCAGTGATCCAGTCTATAACTGACCCTTGGGACTGTGAAAGCTGGCATGGAGACAGGCACATGGAACCTTCCACAGTACCCAGAATCCATTTTGACCTTTAAGTCTCCAAAAAAAATGTCAAGGTGACGACAAGACACATCTATCGCATCTCAACCATCATTATAGTTGAAAGATCGGCCCTGGAGCAGGTGGACTGTTTCAATGATGATGGATGAGGACGGTGACAGCTCTCAGGAGATCTGCAGGAAGCTGGCAAGTGCTCAGTCAGCTATGACTCCTCTGGTAACAATTTGACGAGATCAGAGCACTTTATGGAACTCAAAAGTTTGGGTACTTCTGGGCTTTGGTTTGTCCTGTAAGTATGTCTACAAAAGCACCCTGCAAAGAATGAAGGTGGCATCCATGAGTTCACTCTCAGACATGTGAGGCCTGCCACAGCATCAGACTAAAGGCAAGGGAAGGAAAAAAAATCAGCATGAGTCTTAAATAGACTTGGAAGAGCCCTGGTAGTTAATGGGCAGGCATCTTCCTGACACTTGCCTTCCTGAGCCAGCCAATTTCTTCACCTGAAAGCCTGAAACATTCCCTGTCCTCATGTGGGAAGAGTAAGAATCACTAAGTTTTAGGAGTGAAGGACTACATGAAACTAATGACATTATAGCACTGTTGCTAAAATGCATGTCACCCAGAAGGCTTGATGTTGGAGCTGACTGACCCTTGATGGCCACTGTTAGTTTCTAAGAAGCATAGGTACATGGTCACTTGCTTTCATAGCCACAGTTAACTCTCTTGGGTGCTGGGGCCCAACTAATTCTCCCTGGAAGTAGTTTGGTTATAGTCTTGTGAAATAAACATTTGTGCCTGCGAAACTCCTTGAGGACATATTTTTGATTGAACTCACATTCACTCATGGAAAGCCCTTTGATTCTGCCTTTGGACCTTAGATATTTCAAAGACTCCATTTAAAGGTAAACCAATTTCAATCATATATGACATATCCAATGTGTTCCTGTTATTGGCTTTTTGAAATGATGCTTGCTTGTTTTATAAGTATATATAGGAGATTTTGACCTCAGAGAACAGTTTAGAGGACTGTAGGTAAGTAGGGAAGACTTCTTACAATCTCTGATTCTCTAATCTTGGGATCAGTGGGCATTATCCCAAATCATTTTCTAGTTTCTATAGTTTTGGCAAGACTTTCCTAGAAGCTGTAGATCCCTCTTGGATACAAATGATTGTAGATATCATTCCCCTTAGGAATACCTCACATCCCCAAACACACACTACTACAGAACATAGTGAAGCCTTGATGGAGTAGGGACTATGTAAATTTACACTGCTCTGTGCAACATTTAAATAGGTAATAGAGTCAGAGCTTAAAAGGGACCTTAAACATCATTTGGTTCAATGCCTTTATTTTGCAGATGAAGATACTAAAGGTCTATTGGGATTAAGTGACTTGCCCAGAATCTCCTGAGTCATAAGCAATGGGATCAGAATTTGAAATCTGGTCCTCTCACACTAGGGACTTTCCACTTTACCATGCTCATTTAATAATAGATTTTGAAAAATTGCTTCTTGATATTTTGGCTAAATCAAGATTCTCCTACACATGTATTATGTGCTAGTTAAGGTCAACGATGTACTCTGTGCCCCAAATCCCCACTTTTTTGAGTCCAAACCTTTATACTTATTCCATTCTCTCTATGATAGTCTCTGTTCTTTTCTCTACCAGCCTAAATCCTACCAGTCCTATAAGGCTCAGTTCAGCAAAGGGATACCAAATATCTAATCTCAGGGAGGAATAAAATGAGGTTTTGGGGGAGACTGATTCCTCTGCAGGCAGAAAGAAAAAAAGGGTTCTCAGAGCTAAGCTGCATGAATTTCATGGAAATGGAAGTTCCAAATAGACAGTGTTGTTTTCTTCCTGTCCTGGGACAGCTTGATGGACTCTCATGGGAGATAGCAAGTGCAGGGACACAGAATTTGTAGATGATGCTGAGAGCACATATCAAGAGAGAGGAGCTCTAGGAGATGAAGGGGGTAGGTCTCCCTGGTCTGCCATGGTCTTCCATGGCAGCTCCATGTGCAAGGAAACACTAAAGTTGGGAGAAGAACAAATTGGCAGGATGTTTGAATGGAATTAATTGAATGAAAATGAGGAGAGGAGATAGATGATAGAAAGATGGTGCAAAGAGGGGAGACCATCTGTGGCTGGGGTTGAGCACAACTGAGTTTCACTGTGGTGACCATTGACTGTGTCTGTGAAAGCAAATGGGGCAGCAAAGGCTTCTAATTGGTTATAAACATTCTCCTGACCAAGAATTTATGGTGACACTGAAGTGCCTCTTACCCCTCCCTTTCAGTTTAAGAGAAGGAATGTCTAATCAAGATTTTATTTTGGCTACTTTAAAGTTGTTTATAGACTATCAGTTGATTTGAGATAAAACAGTGAGTGGTTTGTGGTAAACAGAAATAAAGAGATAGAGGTTCACATCTTCTGTTTGCAATGTCAAGACTTTAGCCTGGCTGGGGGCTTGATTTGAATAAGAGAGAATCTTATTGATATTAATGATTGTTATGTCTTTTAAACATTCCAAATAGGATAACACACCCTCAGAGTTCAGGTCATCAATTCAAAATAATTTTTCAGTTTTTTAGTTTTGGCTGAAAAACACTAAAATGCCTCCTTGACTTCCTATGTTCCTACTTGGGGGTATAGTATGTATTACTGCCGTATCCCAAAGGAAGGTGCACTTTGTGTATGGCAGTTTTTCAAATTTGTAAGTTGTAAAGACAGCAATTATTTGCCTTTTTTTTTGTATCTTCAGGGCTTAGCACAGGGCTTGACACAGAATAAACATTTAATAAACACTTGTAAGTTTGACCTGACTTGACTCATTCAGAGCTCCTAGTAGCTGAGGATCTCAGGTTATGTGTGTCTTTAAGGTAATGCATCCTTTCACATAAGAAATTGTCTCCAAGGATGAGAAAACATTTTTCCCTCAGTAAAGTGGCAGAGATGACAGGAGCATATATTAAGAGCCAGAAGGATGCTCAGAAGCCTTCTTGGCCAGTTATCTCATTTTACAGATGGGGAAACTGTGGCTCAGAAAACCCAAGGTCACAAGGTGACAATTGGCAAGGCTAGGATTTAAATTGAGAATCTTTGATGCCAATTCCTTCCCACTTCACCATGCTGTCATCCACTAAGGCTTATGCTTGCTAAATATGCTTAGGAAATCCAAAGGATGCAGATGTTTGGCGGAAGGAAACATTCACCTTAATCTAAGATGAGACAGAAATCTGGTCAGGATCCTGAGGCTATTTTCTTGCTGAGTTTGTTTATCTTCTTCCCATAGCATGCTACAGGCATTGGGACTGATTTTAGATGACACAGTGAATTTATCTTCCCCTTTCCCTTCTCTACCCCATCAACCCTCAAGATACATCTTTTCATAATATATTCTTTTTGTGCTCCTCTTTAGTGATCCCTTCTTTTGGTTTCCTTGCTCTCTCCTCACTAATTTTCCCCTGGTCTAGTACCCCTGTTCTACTCTCAGCTGCTCAGAATCATTCCTATGTCCCACCCAGGAAGTCTGTTAGAGATGTCCCCAGCAAAATGAAAGATTGTAATGCCACACACTTTTCCCACCATATTCATCCTTACCCACAGAAACTTAGCTGTACTAGACCTTATAGACCTTAGGACCAGGCCTTTTGTTCCTTTAAAAGTGATAATCAACTCATATGACATGTTAAATATAGGATCATAGATTTCGAATTAGAATGGATCGTAGAAGTCATTTAGTGCAATGCTCTCATTTTATAGATGAGAAAACTCAGGCTCAGAGAGTTTAAGTGATTTACCTGAGATCACACAGCAAGCTTTATTTGCCCAACTTCAAGTCCAATACTCTATGAACTATACCAATGGTGTCAAACTCAAATAGAAATGGGGCCACTACACCATGCATTCTGACTTAGAAAGCTATATTTTAAAAAATATTTTCTTATGATCTACTACATTGTTATTTAAATTCTTTCCTTCCTTACTACCCCTCCCCTACCCATTGAGAAGACAAGAAATATGATATCAATTATAGATGTGAGGTCATGCAAAACATTTCCATGTTAGCCATACTGCAAAAAAAAAAAAAAGAAACAAAGAAACATCAAGAAAGTGGAAAAAGTATGTTTCAATCTTCAGTCAGAGTTCATCAGACCTCTCTCTCTCTCTCTCTCTGTCTCTCTCTCTGTCTCTCTCTATGTCTCTCTTTCTCTCTCTCTGGATGTGGATAGCATTTTTTACCATGAGTTCTTTGAAATTGTCTTGGATCAGTATCTTTATCAGACTAGCTAAGTCTTTTTCATTTTATAATCTTTACAATATTGCATTTCCTGTGTTCAATATACTTTTTATCCTTCTCACTTCACTTTGCATCTGTTCCTATAAATCTTCCCAGATTTTTCTGAAACCATTCTGCTTGTCATTTCTTATAGCAAAATAGGACTCTATCACAGTCATAAATCATAATGTGTTCAGCCATTCCCTATTTAATGGGCTTTCTCTCAGTTTTCACTTCTTTGCCAACATAAAAAGAGCTGCTATAAATGTTTTTGTAAATATGGGTCCTTTTTCTTTTTCTTCAACTTCTTTGGGGTACAGACCTAGTAATAGCATTTTGGGGTCAAAGGGTATGCCCAATTTATAGCCCTTTGGGCATAATTCCAGATTGTTATCCAGAATGGTTGGACCAGTTCACAACTCTACCAATAGTGTTTTGGAATCCTAATTCTTCCCCCTCCCCCCATCTCCTCTGGCATTTGTTATTTTAATTTTCTGTCTTGTTAACCAGTTTGGGAAGTATGAGGCAGTACCTCCAAATTATTTTAATTTGAGTTCCTCTAATCAATAATGATTTAGAGATTTTTTTTCATATTACTTGATGGTTTTGATTTTTTCCCCCTGAAAACTACTTGCTCATATTCTTTGATCATTTATCAACTGGTGAATGGCTCTTATTTTTATAAATTTGGCTCAGTTCCCTATATATTTGAGAAATGAGACCTTTATCAGTGAAATTTGCTGTAAAAATTTCTTCCCAGTTTCTTGCTTTACTTCTAATTTTGGCTGCATTGGTTTTGTTTGTGCAAAACCTTTTAAATTTCATGTAATCAAAATTATCCACAGAGGATCTGTGACCCTCTCTATCTCTTGTTTGGTCATGATCTCTTTGCCTATCTATAGGTCTGAAAGGCAAAATTTTCCATGCTCCCCTAATCTGCCTATGATATTGCCATTTATGTCTAAATACTGTACTCATTTTGACCTTATCTTGGTATATGGTGTGAGATGTTGTTCTATGCCTAATTTCTGCCAAGCTGTTCTTCAGTTTTCCCAGCAAATTTTGTCAAACAGTGAGTTCTTGCCCCCAAAACTTGAATCTTTGAATTTATCAAATGCTAGATTACTACCTAATCTATTCCATTGATCTGCCAAGCTATTTCTAATCCAGTATCAGATTGTTTTGATGATTGCTGCTTTGTAATATGTGTTTGAAATCTGGTATTCCTGGGCCACCTTCCTTCAAATTTTTAATTGGATCCCCTTAATATTCTTGACCTTTTGTTCTTCTAGATGAATTTAGTTGTTATTTTTTTTTCTGACTATAAAATAATTCTTTGGTAGTTTGATTGGCATATCACTGAATATGTAAATTAATTTGCATACAGTTGTCATTTTTATTATATTGATTTGTCCTACTTTCAAGCAATTTATCTTTTTCTGCTGGATTTTCTTTATAATATATAGAAATGATGATAACTTATGTAAGTTTATTTTATATCCTATGACTTTTCTGAGGCTGTTAATTGTTTCAACTATTTTTTTTAGTTGACTCTCTAGGATTCTCTAAATATACCATCATATCATCTGCAAAGTGATAATTTTGTTTCCTCACTGCTTATTTTTGCTCCTTCAATTACTTTTTCTTGTCTTATCGTTATAGCTAGCATTTCTAATACAGTAGTACCTTAACATTTAAGTGCACAAACTTATGAGATTTCTGAGATACCAGTTGTCACTCGGTCGATTTTTTGCTTTGAATTTGAGGTACAAGCCCCTGCTAGTTGGTGCAGTGAATGCTAAAACCCAACACCCACCCAGCATCCTGCGCCTCAGTCATTCAATCCACATGTTTACCTTGCCAGTGAAGAAAATTAAGTTAAGCGAAAGTAAAAAAGATATTGTAGCAATTAATTTCAGGGATAAACTGTAGCATTAGGAGTGTAGTGAGGAAGTGAACCAAAGTGACCTAAAGAGCATGAAACAAAACTCCTCTAACCTCCTCCATCTATCTCCTCCACCCCCCTCATCCGCCAGTATCTTCTGTTAGCTCAGGTTGTCTGATATCCAAGGTAAATATACACTTTATAAAACCAGTTTATTTCTTTACATTCTCTTTTATTATGTTTTTATACAATATTTGTTATTTATAAATACTTTTTCTACTTTAAAAACTAGTAGCAACAAAATACTGGGGTGGCATTTTGGGGGTTGGAATGGATTAATGGCAATTCAATTAATTTCAATGGGGAAAATTGATTTGATAAATTTGATAAAAAGCAAATTGAGTTACAAGCTCAGTAATGGAACGAATTAAACTCATAAGTTGAGGTACCACTGTACAAGATTGAATAATAGTGGTGATAATGGACATCCTTACTCCACTCTGACCTTAATGGGGAGGCTTCCAGCTTTTCCCTATTACAGATAACACTTTTTCTAGATTTTAAAGACCATTTGTCAAGAAAGGATCCATTTATTCCTATGCTTCCTACTGTTTTTAATAGGAATGGGGTTGTATTTTGTCAAAAAGTTTTCTTTTTTTTAATCTATTGATCACTGATATTGCATCATATGGTTTTTGTTGCTTTTGCTATTGACATGGGCTATTATGCTGATAATGTCCTGAATATTGAACCAGTCCTGCAGTCCTGACATAAATCCCACCTGGACATAGTGTATGAACTTTGTGAAATATTGCTGTAATCTCTTTGCTAGTATTTTATTTAGCAATTTTTCATTAGGGAATTCATTAAGGAAATTGGTCTATAGTTTTCTTTGTTTTTGATCTCCATAGTTTAGGTGTCAGCACCATATTTGTATTGTAAAAAGAATTGGGTAGGGCCCTTTCTTTACTTTTTCAAATAGTTTATGTTTTTGAGATTAATTGTTCCTTAAATGTTTGATAGAGTTCACTGATAAATCCATCTGGTCATGGGGAGTTTTTCTTAGGGAGCTCATTTATGGCTTGTTCAATTTCTTTTTCTATGATAGAATTATTTAAGTATTTTTTCCTCTTCTGTTAATCTGGGCAATTTATATTTTTGTGAATATTTATCCATTTCATTTAGATGGTCAGTTTTGCTGACATATAATTGGGTAATATAACTCCTAAAAATTGCTTTAATTTCATCTTCATTCATGGTACATTTTCCCCTTTCATTTTTGATACTGGTTATTTGGTTTTCTTTCTTTCTTTTCTAATCAGATTACCCAATGGTTTATATATTTTATTGCTTTTTCACAAAAGCAACTCAATTTAATATATTAGTTTATTTTTTACTCTCAATTTAATAATTTTTCTATGGATTTTTGCGGTTTACATTTTATATTTGATTGAAGATCTAAAATCTTTTTTTTCTAGTTTTTTTCAGTTGCATGCCCAATTCATCAATCTACTCTTTCTCTTTTTTATTGATGTATTAATGTATGTGTTTAGAAATAGAAAATTTTCCCTAAGTACTGCTTCAGCTATAATCCCACAAATTTTGGTATATTTTCTCAGTGCTGTCATTCTCTTTAGTGAAATTAGTGATTGTTTTTATGACATGTTCCTTGACCCACTCATTATTTAGGATTAGATTGCTTAGTTTCCAATTAAATTTTAATCTATGCTTCCATGGTCCTTTATTGAATATAATTTTTATAGTATGATGGTTTGAGAAGAGTGTATTCAATATTTCTGCTTTTTTGCATTTGTTTTTTAGGTTTTTGTGCCTTAAATATGGTCAGTTTTTGTGAAGGTGCCATGTGCATATTAGAAAAAGGATACTTCTTTCTATTGCCATTCAATTTTTCTCCAGAGAGAAGCAAATTTTCTAAATTTCTAAATTTCTAAAATTCTATTCCTCTCCTTAACTTCTGTCTTATTTATTTTATGGTTAGATCTATCTAGTTATGAAAGGGGAAAGCTGAAGTCTCATGCTGGTATAGTTTTGCTATTTCCTCTTGTAACTCATCTAGCTTTTCTGCTAAAAACTCAGATGCTATGCTGTTTGGTGCATATCGATATTATTTCATTGTCGCT
>CM053599.1:181515686-181532895 GCA_028646575.1 Pseudocheirus occidentalis | reverse complement strand
CCATTCCATTCATATTCACAGTTATGATTACTAACTGTGCATTTCCCTTTACCCTGTTTTCTTCTGTTTTATCCTTCTCTCTCTCTTTATCCCGATCCTCCTCTGTTTTGCTTCTCACCACTGCCTCTGTTAATTTGCCCTTGTTTATATCCTTCCCCTTCTTTCTCTTATCCCATTCCTTTCCTATTTCCCTATTGGATTAGATAGATTTCTACCAACTCAGTGTGTGTGTGTGTGTATGTTTATATATTTTTCCCTCTTTGAATAAATCCAGGGGAGAGTGAAGTTCAAGCATTACTTCCCCTACCATTTTCCCCTCCGTTGCAATTTTTTTTTCTTGCATATCTCTTATGTGAGGTACTTTTTCCCATTCTTCATCTTTTCTCCAAGTGTATCTCTCTTTCTCAGTCATCCATTTTTTTTAGATCAGCCCAACATAATCACCTCACTCTTGTGCCTTCTGTTTACTCAGAGTTCTTCTAACTGCCTTAATCATGATAAAGTTCTTAGTTGCATTTTTCATCTTTCAATTTAACAATGTAAACAGCTTAATCTTTTTTTAAAAAAAGAATGATATAGGTTTTTATTTATTTCATTAAAAACAATTTTGAATTGCATATAAAAATTTAACATTCATTTAGAAAAATTGACTCCCACATTTTCACCCTCCCTTCTACCCCTACCCTTTCTTAAGAAGGCAATCAATTTGATATTAATTATACATGTGAAGTTATACAAAACATATTTCCATATTAGCCACATTGCAAAAAAAAAAGACAAAAACTCCAAGAAAATAAACTAAAAAAAAGTATAGTCCAATCTTTACTCAAAAGTTACCACTTATCTCTCTGCAAATAGGTAGCATTTTTCATCATGAGTCTTTTGGAAGTGTCCTGGATCATTGCCTTGTTGAAAGTAGCTAAGTTTTTCACAATTGATCCTGCTTATAATATTGTTGATTCTGTCTACAATGTTCTGGTTCTGTCGCTTGACTTCACATCAGTTCACATAAGTCTTCCCATGTTTTTCTTATATTGTCCCATTCATTATTCTTTTTTTTAATGTTTCAATCTGTATTCAGACTCCATAGTTCTGTCTCCAGATATAGATGGCATTTTCCATGAGATTTTGAGTTACAAATTTTCTCCCCATCTTTCCCCCACTCACCACCCCTAAACAGCTTAATCTTATTGAGTCCCTTATGATTTCTATTTTACATTTACATTTTTTTGATTCTCTTGAGTCTTGTATTTTAAAGTTAAAATTTCTATTCACCTCTGATCTTTTTATCAGGAATGCTTGAAAGTTCTATATTTTGTTAAATTTCCATTTTCCACTGAATACATAGTTTTGCTGGGTAGGTTATTCTTGGTTGTTTTCCTATCTTCTTCACCTCCCAGAATATCATATTCCAAGTCTTCTGCTCCTTTAACATGATAGCTGTTAGATCTTGTGTCAGACTGACTGTGGCTACATGGTATTTGGATTGCTTCTTTCTGGCTGCTTGAAGTATTTTCTCTTTGACCTTGGAGTGCTGGAATTTGACTATAATGTCTTGGGAGTTTTCATTTTGAGATATCTTTCTGGAGAGTCAGAAAGAATCAGTGAATTCTTTCAACTTCTAATTTACCCCCTGCTTCTAAGATATTGAGGAAATAGTTTTTTTAAACAATGATTTCTTGACATCTAAACTCTTTCTTTGATTGTGGCTTTCAGGAAGTCCAATAATTTTGAAATTTTCTCTCTTCAATCTATTTTCCAGGTCAGCTATTTTTTTTTCTAACTCATGTTTTCTTCATTTTCCCCATTTTTTTGACTGCTGTATTGTTTCTTGATGTCTCATGGACTCATTAACATTCATTGGCTCAATTCTAATTTTTAAAGAATTATTTTCTTTGATGAGTTTTTGTATCTCTTTTCCTAATCAGCCAATTCTTCTTTCTGAAGAGTTATTTTTTATCAGTTATGTTTTGTGCCTCTGTTTCCATTTGGCCAATTATGTGTTTTAAGGTGTTATTTTCTTTGGTATCATTTGTGTTTCTTTTACCAAGTTGTTAACTGTGTTTTAATAATTTTCTTGTATCACTCTCATTTCTTTTCCTAATTTTTCTTGTATCTCTCCAATTTTTAAATTAATTTTTAACTATTGCAGAAATTCTTATTGGACTTGTGTCAAATTTACATTTTTTTCTTTGAGGCTTTGCTTATAGCTGTTTTGACATCATTGTCTTCTTCTAAGTTTGTGTCTTGATCTTTTTATGACTGTGTTCTTTTTTTGTTTTATTTATTGCTCATTTTATTTATTTATTTGTTTTATTTATTGCTCATTTTTCTAGCCTATATCTTGACTTTGAACTTTATGTTTAAAAATGGGGGTAAGAGAGCACTGATATAAAGTTGAGACTTTTTCACACTACTGTTTTCAGAGCTAGATCTAGGAATTTGGAAGTTTTCCTTGCTTTCAAGGTGGTGTAATCTGGGGAGAGGTGTGGTCACTACTCCCTTATAATTGAAAGCAATACTGGTCCTCAGGGCCTCTGCTCCCCTGTAGCCATTAGCAATATTGTTTATCAGGGCTCTTGATCCCTTGAGATAGCAAGTGCTTGCCTCAGAAACTGGAAACCGACTCAGAAGTGAGTATAGACAATGGAGTTGAAAAACAATGCTCTGCCCTGCACCTAGTGTTGAGTACAAGGATCTTTTATAGTTTTTTCCATACCACTTGCCTTATCCCCTCACTGCCCCTGATTTGAAAGCTCTCAGAACTATTGCTGTTGTTACCTCCAAGGCCCACAACTGGTGTTGCTGCCATGGGTTCCAGATTAGCCATTGTCCCAGTATCACAGACCTCTCCTTCTGACTTCCTAAGTTGTCTTGGGCTGGAAAAATGTCTCACTCTGCCCTTTTGTTGGCTCTCCCACTTCAGTTGTCAATTTGAGTTCTTTTAAAGTTGTTTAGAGGAGAATGTTGAGAAAGCTCAGCTGCTTCCTTTACTCTGCCTCCTTGGCTTCCATTTTTATTTATTTTGTTAAAATTTCTCTATTACATTTTAATCTGGTTCAGGTTCCATTGAGGTGTGTTGCTAGTAGTGAGTTTGATACCTCTGGGCTGTACCCTGATGCTTTTCATAACCTCAGTAAAGTATGTGTGTGTGTGTGTGTGTGTGTGTGTGTGTGTGTGTGTGTGTGTGATTTTAAAGTGGGCTGACTTTATGAGAGAGTATAAATAGCAGAGACAGTGCTGACTTGTAATCATGGAGGGAATTTCTTTACTTGAGAATTTCTTATACCATTGAAATCACAGATCTAGTCTCTTATGTGTAGAGAATCTTCAAGACTTGTAAACTCATAAAATGTTACAGGTGGAAAAGACCTTAGGGAATGTCTAGGTCAGTATGAATTCCATGCCAAAAACTCTTGATAGATGCTCACCCAGCTTCTGTTTGAATATTTTCAGTGAGGGGGAATTCACCTCCTTAAAAATCAGTTTGTTCTGTTGATGGACAGAGCTTCCTATTTAGGAATGTTTTCCTCATATTAAGCCAAAATCTCTATCTTTGCATCTTCCTCTCATTATTCTCCATTTTATTTTCTGGGGCCATACAAAATAAGCCTAGTCGCTATTCTGTTCAAAAACAATGATCCTCACTCTCCTTGTTCCTCCTTTCTTCCCAAGTCTGTCTTTTCTTCATCAGGTTAGTCATCTTCAAGTTCTATAAATTTTGTAATATGTGGATTCCAGATCCCTTAGCTTGCTGGTGGCTTTCCCTATATATTTTCCAGGGGAGGCACAAGAGTGCATTTTTCTTTAGTGTGTATTTGTGGCAAAAGTTTTTCTAGTTGAAATTTTAGGCTTATCTGTAGATTCTGTTCTTCCATGTTATCCCTTTGCTCCACAGATAATTCAATGCTCATTACCTCTGGGTAGGCTCCTGTTGCTATGTAGACACAGATGTCCATGTTTCAGAGAACCTTGGCTGAGTCCAGGTAAGCAAAGACACTGATGGGGGCTTTTATAACACAGATATAAATTCAGGGCAGATTTTCCTTTTATGCTCCATGAGTGAGGAACAAAAAACTGTGCCCTGGGTTCTGAAATCTCTATGAATGATAATGAAGGCAGTGGCAGTTTCCTATGTAAATAAAACACTCGTCTGAAGAGTGGCAGCAGAGGATGCAGATACCTGACACAGAACACAGACACAAGAAGGCATCTTCTCCAGTGTCAGTGAGCTTATAATGAACAAGTAATTTATGTCCGAAAATCAACAGAGCCTGTCATATAGGCCTTCGTTGAAATGCTACATAGTAGAGAAGCCTATTGAAGGTCACTGGCCTGTGGTTGTAATTGTTAAGGTGATTCTGTAAATGATATATCCTTGGAGGAGTTTACCTTGTTCTGGAGGCTATTTTAGGGGAATCATTTTGATATTTTAAAAGGGCTGGATAAACACTTGTAGGAATTATTTAGAAATTTACAGGAGATAATTTCTATGAGCTGTTCCTAGAGATGTCCGGGAATTCTTTATTGAAAAGACTGACGTAGTTAGAGTTTGGCCCATTATGAAAAAAAATTAGACCTTCAGCCATGGAAAGTTTATGCAGACCCCAGTTAAGTTGTGAGACAGAGGCCTGGCTAGGCAAGGGTGAAATTTATGTTCTATTAGAAGGAGAGTTAATAGAGTCTAGGTAAGTCCTCTGTTCACTCCTCTGAGAACTGTCCTTGGTGCTGACTAGTGAGAGCAACCTCATCCCATCTTTCCTTCAGAGGGACTTAAGAATGTATTAAATACTGAAACTAGCCAGCGCTTAGGGATGTGTACATACAGCTTCTCTTCTGAGAAAGAAGCAGGAGAGGTATTCTTTATCCAGCCTTATACTTAGGGAACCTGGTATTCCTAAAGCATGACAATTCTATTGTATTTAATTCATCAAACATTTATTGAGTGCCTATAATGTGCCAAGCAGTGTTCTACTACAGAGTATTTAAAGATAAAAAAAGAAATGGTTCTTGCCCTCAAAGGGGTTTAAATTTTACTCAGGAAAACCAATAAGCACAGAGATAAATAAATACCATACATACATACACATATATGTATATATGCACACATATACATACGTAAACATGTATATGTGTGCATATATATATCCTTTTCCAGGAGGACAGTGTTAGTAACTGGGACTGTCAAGATAGTCAATAAACAATTAATTATCAAGCACCTACTATGTGCCTGACACTGTGCTGGGAATACAAAGAGAGGCAAAAGACAGTGCCTGCCTTTGGGAAATTCACAGTCTAATGGGGGAGACAATAAACAAATAGTTGTATATGAACAAGCTATTCACAGAATAAAGAGGAAATAATTCCTAGAGGGAAAGCACTAGAAATTAAGGGGGTTCAGGAGGTGGTACTTGAACCTAGTCTTGAAGGGAAGTAGGGATCCCAAGAAGGAGAAGTGGAAATTATTTATCATTCTGTATATACTTCATATTTTCTTATCTCTGTGTTTGTTGCTTCACCTGAGTAGAATAGAAGGTCCTTGAAAATAGGAATGATATAGTCTTTGTCATTGTTTTTCCAGCATCTAGAACAGTGCCTGGCATATAGTGAAGGGAAAGGGCATTCCAGGCATGGTGCACAGCCTGTGCAAACACACAAGGGTGGGAAATAAAAAGAAGATAGAATATCTCTATTATAGGGAATAAGTAGAACCATGAGAAGAAGTAATGTGAAATCAAAACACAGAGTCAAAGGCTTCATTATGCATTTGTGGCAGATACAATTCTCTGCTGCTATCCAAGGAATAAACACCCATAAGTACTCATTGTTGAAAGAATGCTTTCTGTGAATTAAGCCATATTTCAAATGGAAAAATCTGTACAAGGTTGTCTCAGCAGGAAGCAGAAGACATTTAGTGAAGGAGTTTTTATTTCCCTTGCCTTTGATTAGGTGTGCATTGTCTAGGTAGTGAGTCATGCTGAATTACCCTGCTTCTTGCCACCCAGCCCCGATATCATCATTTTCAGCTCCATTTCCCAGGTTCGGCTGTGGATATGAGAGTTTCTGGCCTGAAACGTGATCAATAAGTCCTGAGCTGACTGATGTATTTTCTTACTGAGTGTGGAACTCTGTTTTTAATTTACTTGAATGTTTAAAAAATTATCCACTAGGTAGGAAATGAGAACTGAATTGGAAATATTCTGTGTAAAAAGTAAGTGGCCAATTCAATGTGAAGGCTTGCTGTGCTGTTGTAAAGGGCACAGCAACACATTTTTTGGAGCTGAGTAGAGATGAAAAAACAATTTCCCCTTGGTTTTATTAGAGCAGAGTAAGCAGTGGGATGTCATCTGGAAAACACAAAGGACCTACTTCCATGGTGTCAAGCCACTAGGAAGAATGTGTTGGATGACAGGTCATTGCTGTTCATTTCATAGCCTTAGAAAAGTTCCCCCAATGAGGGTTAGTTGGGAAGGTCTTGACTGGATGACTGATTGCCCTTAGGTAGAAGCTTTGTGACTGTGACCATCCAGGCTCATGTGAATATATAACCACCCTCTCTGCTTCTCATTTATACACCCAGACATAGCTACATATCCACATGAGGGTTTTTTTTTTTGCTTAGCCCTAAGCACAAACAATAGGAGAGGGATATTGTTCCCTCCTTGTCTCGCTGGGCAGAAAGCTTCTTGCCTAATTCCACAAGTCTACACGTGTGCATATGTGTGTGTATGTGTGTGCATGTGTGTGCATGTGTGTGTGTGTCCAATTGCTAACCAGACATTTCTACCTGGATATCTACCTAACATCCCAACAACATGCTTGAAATTGATCTCATCATCCTTCTCATAGAACCAATTGCTCTTTCTGATTTATCTATATCCATCAAAAATGCTATCTTTCCCTCAGTCACTCAGGCCTGAGATTTCGTATCTTCCTTTACTCCCGCTGCCTTGCCCCCAAACTGATCAGTTCTCAAATCTTGTCTCTGTTCCATTCTTCCGTTGTGATATCCATAAGGGATACCATACCAGGACCACAGTCTCAGCAGAAGTAGTCACCTAACTTGAAGCTAATTTTTATCAGTTGTTACTCCATCGAAAATTGGTCATCTCTAGATCTGTTCTCTAGTCCTTCCTACAACAAACTAATGGGATCTCACCAGAGATCTACACTCTTTGTGGGATGCAAGGATGAGACAAATTTCTCTCTGAACAAGTCAAGTTGACAAGCACTTATTAAGTATCAGGCACTGTGCAAATCATAGGAATGCGAAGTCAAAGAAAGGCAAAGGAGCTAAGAGTCCAATAGGGGTGACAACATGGAAACCACTATGTACAAATGAAATTTAAAGTATAAGCTGGAGATAATTTCAGAGAGAAGGTGCTAGTATTAAGAGGATCAGGAAAAACTTCTTGTGGAAGGTACGATTTTAGCTGAGACTTAAAGGAAGCCAGGGAAGCCAGGAAACAGAGATGAGGAAGGAGAGTTCAAGGTACACAATGCATTGAAAATGAATGGAGCTGGGAGATGGTGTGTCTTTTTTTAGAGAACATAGTGGAGGCCTCTGTCACTGGATGTGGAGGGAGATAAGGTGTGAGAAGACTGGTAAGGTAGGAGTTGGGGGACAGGTTGTGAGGGCCATTAAAAGCCATACATAAGATTTTATATTTGACCTTAGAGACCCTGGATACTAGTGATCTGATTCTGCTTGTTGTACCTGGAGGGCTGCTATGACTCCACTTGAGCTGTTTAATGTGTTCAACATACTGCTTTGGGTTTCTATTTCTTATGGTCCAGTGTGTCTTCCTTTTACCACTGATATAACCCACACATCTCCAAGTGTAATATAAAGAATCAAGTAGGGGCAGCTATGTGGTGCAGTGAATAGAGCACCAGCCCTGGAATCAGGAGGACCTGAATTCAAATCCAGCCTCAGCTACTTGACACTTACTAGCTGTGTGATCTTGGGCAAGTCACTTAACAACAATTGTCTTGCTTTCCTCTCTCCAAAAAAAAACAACAAACCCCCAAAAACAATTATTAAAAAAAGAATCAAGTGTTGTAGAGTACTGAGGTAGGAGAAGTAGTCATGATCTCTATTGCTTCAGAACCTATGAAGAATGTGTACTACATGGTTGTAGGTTTAATGGGTGTTCTGCCCATCCATAGACCATTCAAGACAGTGTCATTTATGTGAAAGACACTGGGGAATGTGCTTCAGGGAGAGAGGAGGACTAGAGCATGTGTGGACATTCTATGTTGGCCTACTGTGTGCTTGTGAGCAGCATTTTTCCATAGGCTACACAGCTGGAACCATTGGCATTTTTAAAATGTCCAGATTTGGGGGGGTGTCTAGGTGGCATAGTGAATAGAGCACCATCCCTGGAGTCAGGAGAACCTGAGTTCAAATCTTACCTCACTTAACAAAAAAATAAAACAAAAAACTAGCTGTGTGACCTTGGGCAAGTCACTTAACCCCAATTGCCATACCTTCCCCCCTCCCCCCCAAAAAGCAAAAAACAAACAAAGCCCTTCCAGACTTGGCACCTGCCAGGGAGTTTGCTGCATTCCTCTCAGAGAGGTAAGGACATTTTCACTTATACCATGCAGAAAGAGGGAGGGCCTAGGGGCTACCTCCTTTCCAGTCCTTCTTCCATAGCTAACAGTTATAGAGTGTTTTAAGGTTTGCAAAGCACTTTACAAATATCTCATTTAATCTTCACAACAACTGAGGGGCAGGTACTAGTATGATATTTTACAGATGAGGAAACTGAGGTAGACACATCAAATGCCTTGCCAAAGGTCAAATAGTAAGTATCCAAGGCTAGTTTTGCACTTGGACCTTTCTGACTCTGGGTCTGGTCCTTTACCTGCTGTGCCACCTAGTTGCCCGGTGTTTTAGATACACCCTGTTAGGAATTTCTTGTGGGTATGATTTGGACCAGATGGCCCCTGAGGTTCCTTCTAGCTAAATTTCTTAGAGGATTAGGGATAATTTTCACTTTCACATGTGGGGATAATAATAGCACCTCCCTCACAAAATTGTTTCATGAGATCAAATGAGATCAATTGTGCATGGTGCCAAACTTGATGCAAACTTTAAAGTGCCATATAAACGTTAGTTGTTATTGTTATTATTATTAAGCAATTTTCAGAGCCTCGTAGGAACCACCATTTTAATGCTAGTCTCACAAATTGGCCTTTGGTAGTTAAATAATTTTTCTTTAATTTGAAGGAACCGAGGAGGGCTTCTCTCCTCTTTGAGTCATAAGCTGTAGCTTTAACCTTAAGGAATTGCTACTATGCCCATTCTGTGTTCTGTCTGTTTGCTTGCAGTTTGGGCTGAGTGGGTTCAGTCATGGGAGAGTCTACCTCTAATGATAAAGGTTAGGCTTACTTTTTGTACTTTTTGGTTCACTAAATTCCAACCCTGGTGTCTGGAAGATGATTTTAATTTTAGTTTAGGTTGTGGGTCACATGTAGAGTTTCTCCAAAAAGGATGGAAGGCGAAAGTACTCAGTGTACAAAATGAATCAGGCACGGGACAGATAATTTGTTTCATGCACTCAAAAGACATGTCAAAGATGAAAGACCCATATCATACACTAATAGAATGAGTGAAAAAAATCAGCGAACCCTTATGATGTCAGTCAATAAACAGTTATTAAGCATTTAATAAGTTTCAGGCATTGTGCTAAGTGTTGAGAATAATAAAGGTAATATGCCATTCAATATGTTAAATGAATTACTTAAAAGCAGGGTTCAGTAACTTAAATGACAACCAGCATTACAAATCTGCTGGGAGGCTAATACTATAACCTAATCAGAATATGAAACAGATTTCTGGATTGCCAGTGAGATGTTTTACATTTCACCTTGGTTCTGCCCAAATAACTCCCTGTACCTGTCTACCAGCAAAACAGCCAGACGTGGACCAATTTCTTGTCAGTGGCTATTCTCTTTAAGAGTGATAGAGAAGTTTCCATAGACTTCCCCTCTGCTGCCATTCAGCTCCAAAATGATGGGAACTTTGGACCTCTTATACACACAAAATCATCTTGAAACCAGGATCTGTGAATTTCAGGCTAGGTGCTTGTTTTCCTAAGGTCATGAAAGGAACAAAGCAGCCTACAACCAAGCTCCAATTTACTTGTGAAAGACATATGCTGCTGATGACATAGCATCCACAGGTACAGAATCAGGCAAGCTGCCCCTCTTTGTTTGAAACTGTCCTTACATAATTCACAGCTGAAAAGGAAGGAAATATCACAAAGGGATGGCTGCTCTATTTTGTATGTCTTCTGAGTCTTCCATTGTAGCTCATAAGGGGACTACCATCCTATAGGGCAAGCCCTTGAGCTCAGAGTCACACATAGCTAGAAGCAAGCCCCAACCCTTGATTGATCAGACTAGGAATAGCAACTCTGAATATGTGCCATGGGATGTCTCCCATGGACCAATTCAATTTTTCTACCTAGTTGCCAGGCTTGAATAAACTACATCCAGGGTATTGGAAGAACCAAGAGGTAATTGATGAGTTACTGTAACTGATCATTGAAAAGTTGTGTAATCCAGGAAAGGTGATACAGAACTGAAGATGAATAAATGTTCTGATTTTCAAAGGAAGTGGGCAGGGTCTTCAAACTATAGACTGGTGAACTTGGTTTTGACTACTGGAAAAATTCTGGAATATATTATTAAAGCAATGGTTTGTAAGCATTTTGAAAGGATTCAGTGATCATCAGGAGCCATCCTGACTTTATCAAAAGCAAGTCATGCCAGACTAAAATAATTTCTTTGTTTCTACTTTTACTGTTTCAGTGATGCTTTGTACAAACTTTAATGCCATTTTCCAGTACTACCCCTAAAATATAATTCTCCTTTGTGAAGAAGAAGAGGCATATCTCATTTTATTGTGCTTTTTTTGAGCTTCTCAGATATTGTGGGTTTTTTCTTTAACCAAATTGAAGGTATCTAGCAAGTCTACTGGTAAGCATTTTTCTTTTTCTTTTCTTTTGTCTTTTTTTTTTGGAGGGGGGAAGGCCTGAGATTTACAGATCCTGGTTTTAAGATGATTTTGTGGGTATAAGAGGTCCAAAGGTCCCATCAGTTTGGAGTTGAATTGCAGCAGAGGAGAAGTCTATGGAAACTTCTCTATCGCTCTTAAAGAGAATGGCCACTGACAAGAAATTGGTCCATGTCTGGCTGTTTTGCCGGTAGAAAGGTACAGGGAGTTATTTGGGCAGAACCAAGGTGAAATGTAAAACATCTAACTGGTAATCCAGAAATATGGGGTTAAGTGTCTTGCCTAAGGTCACATAGCTAGTAAGCGTTAAGTGTCTGAGGCCAGATTTGAGCTCAGGTCCTCCTGACTCTAGGACTGGGTGCCACCCAGCTGCCCCTGTATTTTTGCAACAGCATGTGCTCACATCATGTCTCTGCATCACATTTTGGTATTTTTTATAATATTTCAGACTTTTACATTATTATTATATCTGTTATGGTGATCTATGGTCAGTGATTTTTGATGTTGCTGTTGTAATTATTTTGGGGCACCACAAACTGTGCCCATAAAAGAAGGTGAATTTAATTGATAAGTGTTGCATTTTTTCTGACTGCTCCACTAACCAGCCATTCCCCAGTCTCTTTCCCTCTCCTCAGACCTCCCTATTAACTGAGACACAACAATATTGAAGAACATTACACAAGTTTAGTTGATAAACACTGACAGGGTTTGAGAAGATTGACTTTCATTTTGAAAGAAGGTCTACTGTGAGTAAAATGCTATTAAACAGCATCACTTGCTATGGAGAAGTCTTTCATGGAAGGAAAAGTCAGTGTGGGAACTTCTTTGTTATATATGTCCTGATCAGCCATCAACACTGAGGCAAGACCTTCCACCAGCAAAAAGATTACAAGTCACTGAAAGTTCAGTTGATGGTTGGTGTTTTTTAGCAATAAAATATTTTAAAATTATGTGCATTTTTAGACAAAATACTATTGCATACTTAATAGATGATGATAAGGCATGAACGTAACTTTGATATGAGCTAGGAAACCAAAAAATTCATGTGACTCACTTCATTGCAGTATTTGCTTTATTTTGGTGGTCTGGCACCAAACCCACAGTATCTTCAAGGTATGCCTGTAAAGTTGAGCAATATAAACCAATACATTGACCATGTCAGAAAACATTTTTAACTTGCAATCTACTAACTAATGTTCTACTGACAGAAGAGAAGACTACATCATTAATTTTCTGGTCACAACTAGTAATTGCACTGAATATTGGTGTCTGCATTCAGTTATATTTCTGCAGTATATATAAATATATATGTACATACATGCACACACATATGTGTACATGTGTATATATACACACATATACATGTATATATGTGCATATATGTCTCATTTTCTTGGTGGTACTTTCTTCACTTGGCATTCACCTCTTAAGTTTTTAAAAAATCGTTCACATTTATCTTTTCTTATAATACAATAATATTCAATGTAATTCAATTAAATTCAATATAATAATATATTCATGTGACACAATTATTAGTTTTTCTTTAATCATATTATCTACTTTGTTTGCAATTTTTAAAATTAATAAATGAATGAATGAAGATGCATTTATTAATAGCTTACTACATACCAAACCCTTGGTAAGTACCAGGGGTCCAAATAGAAGAAGTGTGACAGTGTCTGCTCTCTCGCCCTCTAATTGCAGAAGACACTACAACATAAAAGGAAATTCGTATGCTGGACAGATGGAAAGACCTCTAGCTCCTAAGGGTACAGTGAGTTTCAGGAGTTCCAAAGTTATCTAAATAGGTCAAATGACAACACTATGAAGCCGTAGGGCAATGAGGTAGGGCAAATGGTAGGGCCTGGAAGACTTTAGCATGCTGTTGTATGGTGGGGGTAATGAGCCTAGTGGTCTTCCAGGTCACCAGAAGAAATCAATTATTGACTCTCACCTCACTCAAGAAGCTTGCTGTGAGAGATCAAGAGCCTGGGCTGGGGTTCCGTGGAAGGACTCTCCACTGCGTAGGAGGTAGAAAGAAAGACTGTATTAATAATTATAGCTGGCACTTACATATCTTCTGATATGTGCCGAGCACTGCGCTAAGCAAATATGATCTCATTTGATCCTCACAACAACCCTGGGAAGTAGGTACAATCATTAGATCCATTTTACAGTTAAAGAAACTGAGGCAAACAGATTAAGCAACTTGTCGAAGGTCATGTATTTGAGAGTAAGTATTGAGTAAGTATTTGAGACTGGAGTTGAAGTCAAGTCTTCCTGACTCCAGGCTCAGTACTCCCTCTACTGTGCCACTTGGCTGCCTCAAAGTAAGGGGAGAAGTGATGAAAGTGATCACCCCAAGTGATGAAAGCTTAGTTTCTATTCATAGAACCAGCCTTGGGGGCTCACTGTAGATTGTGATAGAACATACTATCTGTTCATTTCTTTCCCTGAGTCACACACCCTTTAGATTATTAAAAGGTAGTATTTTTATCTCTGAATCATTAAGTTTGCTTGCTTAGCTATTCCCTGGCAGACCTTTTTCTGCTCTGAAAAACTCTGATTATAAATAGTTCAATAATACATGTCTTCCTATTTGAAGACTATGACTTATATAATTGGAAATCTGGATGTGGAGTAAGTTAAAGTTGATGCCATAAAGAAGGTAAAATAATTAATCACTTTGCACCATTTAATGGATTCAAGGGCATAAGAACATCCTTAAGGGCTGGGCAAGATCTCAGAATGGCTACGGTGTAGAGAAGCAGAAAAGCTCTGGGTGATCTTGGGCAGTAGTGCTCAGAAATGCCATTGGAAATCAGAATTAGGCACATCAGAAGTTGTTCCTTCAATACCGGGCAGCTGAATTTTCCTAGGGTTATTTAATTATAAAGAAATTAGAAGTTTGTGGTCAATTTCCTGACCATCCATCTCCCTTTTCCTTTTTATTTGCAGTTTTCTCCCTGTTCTTTGATTATTTTTTTCTTTCTCTCTCTATCTTTCTCTGCATCTCTACCTGACATTCTCTGTATCTTTGTCATCAATATGTGGGAATGTCTCTGTGTGGGTTTAGATGGGTCTGAAGCTGGGTGGCTACATCTATATGTACAAGCCAAATTTATTTAAATTTGACTATATCTTTTCCCCCAAGCTATCCCATATAGAAAACCAACTGTGTTTATGTTTATAGGAAGGTCTTTGTGCCTCCCTTTTCTCCTCCTCTGAAAATTCAAAGAACTAAGGATTATTCCACTTCTAATTTTTTATATATTAATGAATCATTGTGAATCTGTCATCTCTCTCTCTCTCTCTCTCTCTCTCTCTCTCTCTCTCTCTCTCTCTCTCTCTCTCTCTCTCTCTGTAATCTGCAGTATCTTTATGTAGGAGTAGCCCTCAGCAGAATTGTTGAGTAGAACTTTATCTTCAGACCTCACCCCACCCTTTCCTCCACTTGTACCTTGTCCTTTCCCTGTCCTCAACCTAGGTGCTCAATTTTCTCATCCATGATCATGATAAAAATAATTTCCTATTTCGACAGAGCTTTACAAAGCACTTTCACATCCATTAACCTGTTTGATTCTCACAAGAATTTCCTGAGACGAATATTATTGTTCCTATTCTACAGATGAATGAACTGAGGCTCACAGATGTGGATGATCAAATTCACACAGCCTAGAAGAGCTAGAACTTGAACCTAGGTCTTCTGACCCTAGTTAATAATAGTTATCTAGTCTAATTATCCCACTATTTTATAAGTCGATATTGTTCACAACCTACCATCCTCCTCTGTAAGATTTATTTATTTTTTGCTTTTTTGAAGGGGGAAGGCAGGGCAATTGGGGTTAAGTGACTTGCCCAAGGTCACATGGCTAGTAAGTGTTAAGTGTCTGAGGCTGGATTTGAACTCAGGTCCTCCTAACTCCATGGCCTGTGCTCTATTCACTTGAACTACCTAGCAGCCCCATATCTGTAAGATTTTACAAGTGATTTATGTTCTAAATTGCTTTTTGTCCTGGGCTGCCATATTTCTTCACTTGGCAAGGATATGTTGGCTTTGTTTGGTGTGGTTTCTAAGGTTCTTTGACCCTCTCTCTTCATTGTAGTAATTGCTTTGCAGCCATTAAGATTGTGATAGTTTGCAAATAGTGATAGTTTGTATTAATGTCTTACATTTAAAAATATCTATTCTTTTACCAGTTTTCAGAATCAATGGCTCATTTGCATCGGTTTGGTAGGAACTGTTTTGATCATATGTGATATCTTCTCATTTTTATTTTTTGTTCTAATGTGGTATTGATTGTACTCATTACTCTGTTGAGTAGATAGTCTTACTGGATAGTCTATCTGATTCCTATACAAGCAAGTAATCTTCCCATCTCTATTCATGATATTTAGGTATGAGGCTTTTATGGAGTACACGTGATTTTTGCCTATTTCATTTCTAAATCCTGAGCCACATTTTCTAGAATTTTTTTTATTGTTGTTTCCTATGCCCATTCTTATATTAAAGGTATGGAGGATTTAAGTTTAGTTAAGTCCAGTCCCTAGACTGGACATGGGATTTCAGTAGTACTGGTATAATGGGGAGATTAACCAATGTGGGGTCAGTTTTTGGAATATTCTCTATTTATCCTTCCTGGTGTATTATGCAGTGTATGTGTACTCTTCTCTGCTTGTTGCCACTCTCTGTCAAACTTCAGAAGCCAGTTTCAGCCATGAAAGCTCAGGATTAGTACTATGGGATATTGAAAATTCTTCTGGCTGACTGAGGAGCCATGATTCATGACTCAGTAGATGCTGAGCATACACACAAAAGGTTCAAATGTACAATCTCTCAGTCTCTTCCTCAGTGGCTTCGAAATAAGAAGGACTTTTGTGAGCTGCCAAGTGGGGTTGGGGGAAGAAACTGCCTTATCTCTCTACCTGGTCACCATGTGTCTGTGCATGCATGGTAACTGTTTATTTGGTCTCTTTTGTGTTATTTCCTGATACTAGGTGAAGGAGTATTCAGAGATGGAATTAAACAAGTTTTAACCTTCAAAACATTAGAAGAGCCATCAGAGGCCCCTTAAGCAACCCGAGTCAGTAGCGGAGAACACCAGAGCCAGTCACAGCAGCAATCAAATCTGGTGAAGAGTTAGCACAACTTGCTTGACCCAATGCAGCAGTGGAATTGACCTGTCTTTTGGGATACTGAGCCTAGTGCAGTCAACTTAGTTGAGCAAGGGAACAATGAGACTCCAGATGTAGCATTCAGTATTCAATCATCCTTTCAGACCTTACTCTCCCAACCTCCTGTAATGCCATACACCATCAGATTCCCAAAAGAATGCTATTGTGAACAGCTTTTAAGGTTCAGATTACACAGTAATAGTGAACGCTCTGTTTATTCCATTACAAATCAAGGCAAACATTCACAACATAATATTCACAACATTACATCTTATCACAGAAAGTCACAATATAGTGTAGAATGGCCACAGAGTTTTCACTACAGTGGCCACAATATTTAGAATAAGGAACAAAAGAATAATCATCTGGTTTCCCTAAGGGGAAACCCTCCTCACTTAATCATTCAATCAATTCACAATATATCAATCTTCCACTCATGTGGCAACCATTAACTTAATCAATCACTAATCTAGATTCACAATTACTAAATATCCTTAATCACAAGTACAGTCATTAGAAAAACCACACAAACCCTCCATCCCTAGGTGTCCAACAAACCTCAGTTTCATCCAAGGGGAGGTCTTTTCTTCATCTTGACTCTAGGTAGTCTCTCTGATTCCCTGGATCCCCTTCCATGGCCCCAGCTCCCTCCTGAATCCACCAAACAGTCACCTGGATTCAGAAGCAGACAGCTCCCATGTCCTTGTCCAGTTCTCAGGGCAGTCCCTGGCATACACTGAAGTTCACAAGGTCCAGCACATCTCAAACACTTCACCACTTCTCTTGCCTGGAACTCAAGGATCAGCCAGGCCATGAACAAACAAAGTCTTATCCTGGTCATACTTCTTTAGTCCTCCTGCAGCTCAGCTGGCTCTAGGACCCAGAGGGAATATTGGCCTTCTGGGAGGCCTTCACCAAATTCTGATTCTGGTCTCAGGAAAACTCCATCTCTTTTCTCAATCAGCTTCCAGATGCTGGGAGAGAAACTCTCTCTCTCTCTCTCTCTCT
>CM053599.1:181493231-181515586 GCA_028646575.1 Pseudocheirus occidentalis | reverse complement strand
TCTCTCTCTCTCTCTCTCTCTCTCTCTTTCTCTCTCTCTCTCTTTCTCTCTCCTCTCTCTCTCTCTCTCTCTCTGTCTCTGTCTCTCTCTCTTTCTCTCTCCTCTCTCTCTCTCTCTTTCTCAAGAAAACTCCAACTCACTTCTAGCAGCCCAGCTCCCAGATGCTGAGACAATCCTGCTTTCTCCAACAGGAAAATTCCAATTCTGTCTCTCTGTCTCTGGAATTCTTGCTTATACACACACTGGCTTCCTGTCTAAGCCAATACACTTCTTCCACATCAACAGGGGAGTTCACAGCTTCTCAACAGTGGACAGGGCTCACACCTTCCATACAGAGCTCACACCTTCCATAATTAGCCCTAAGTTACTAAGTGCTAAGTATCTGCTAAACTGATTGCTATTACACCTCCCCACAAGGCAGCTGAATACTCCTCCCACCAATGTTCTATTATCAGGTAACCTTGAGGGGCCATTACGGTTCTTAATACTACTGTCCACAAGCCCCCATCCAGTAAGTGTGTTTCCCAATATCCATAGACAAGTTAACATCAATTAGTTTTCATAAGAGAATATTTACTGAGAATGACAGAAGTTAGAAAAACATCTAAGCCAGAGATACATTCTCTGCTCATAATTAATCCTAGTGAGAATGAGCTCAAAATTAAAGTAGTTAGTAAAAGGTAGTGAGACAATTATGTGGTGAACATGGGGCATGGGAAAGGAAAGAGGTTTATCACTCCTGGCCCTTGAAATTTTTTTCCCCCTTGACCAAGGTCACTTCCATGTCTGGGATGGATGAGTTGCTCTCCTGGTTCTTTACTGGACTTCATATCTCAGCAGGCAGGTCAATATATCGCTGGGCTGGGGGAATCAGGTCCTTTAACACCTCTATTGACTCCTCATGTGATTTCACTATTGCTGCTACTGGCTCTGGTGGTGTTTACAACTGGGTCTGGTTACTAAGGGGATCTCTGATAGCTTTTCCAAGATTTTGAACTTCACAAAACCATAATTTGATTAATCCCATCACTCATTCCCTTAGATCAGGAAAGAATAAACACAAAAGAGACAAAATAAACAGAGGCACTGTGTGTTCTTTGATTGGATGGGTAGGCACATAAGACATCTATTGCCCCTCATCCTACATGGCTCATAAAAGTCTTCCTCTGTGCTCTGGATTGGTGCTTTCATTGGCCAGTCTTCCCGTTATATGGGGAATTTCTTGGTAAGGAAACTCCCAATACCATTGAAGTTCAATACCTTTTCTGCAATCTATAAATTTAGACAATTGCTAAGGATATTGAGAGGTTAAGTGGTTTGCCCAGAGTTACACAGCCAGTATGTGTCAGGGGCAGAACTTGAACCCAGATCATCCTGGTTCTAAGGAAGTGCTTCTCTTATTATAAAGCATATGTTGATTTAATTTGGAGGGTAACAAGTTCTCTGTAGGATTTCTCTACCTCCTTATGCTATAAAATAGATGAGAAGACATAAACTGAGATTATTTTCATAGTGATCTTTTTGCTTATGTTCAAGTAACACACTGAAATGTGAGATGACCAAAAATCCTGTGAGATGATGTCCTTACTCTGTTTTGGATGCATGAGAAAACCAATTTCTCATTTATTTACCTTCCCAAGGAGAACCCGTGAGCTACCTCTGCAGTCAGCTGCAACTATCTTTTATTACCTGGGTTCATGTATAGACATAATGCCAATATTGGTATTGATTCAGTTCTTCCAGGAGCATGTCTACTCATTGCTCATTAGACAAGGACCTCACATTTAGAGGAACAACCATTAACTTAATGTTTATAGACAGTTTCAAAACGGTGTAATTCTGTCTTCTTTTTTAGAGCTCTGCTGCTGTCACTGCAAAATCAGAAGGGAATGACACAAGATTGAGGGATATTTCACATTTTTCTTTGTTTCATGGATTGTTGTGTTCAAAGAATTTATCACCTAGACTACTGATGTTGAGCCTCTACATACTTAGCCTGGCTGATCCTTAGAAAGCAGGGATAGTCAAATATAACTAATGTTATTTTTGAAGATTTTCCGCATTAGTCATGTTGTGAAAGAAATGGTACAAAAGATGTAATGATGGAACTTGTGGCTCACTGGAATAACTCTCTAGGACCTGGGGTTACCTTCTCATCATGATGAATCTTTGGAGAAGGATTTTTGTCTGGGCTAGTATTTCATGTCATCTGAAAATTTGACTTTTGGGCTGTAAAAATGAAGGAATTAAACTAAATGATCCTTAAAATTCCTCTCAGCTCTGAAGTTCCATGATTCAGTGGCATTATATGGTGGGGAAGTTCTATGTTGAATAAGGTATTTACTATATCCTTCATTTTTGTCTTTGTCACATAGTTAGAACTTAATAAATGTTTGCTGGACTGATTTGAATTGGGAAAGATAGTGTGATGGGGAAGAGAAAAATAGAACTAGGAGAAATGTCTAAGGAAAATCCAATTGGTCCATCAGAAACAATTACTTAGCCAGTGAATGATGGGAGCTCAGTCATTGCTCTTGCATCCCTTGAAATCTTGTATGAATTTGTAGGAATGAAGAACTTTCAATCTTAAGGTCACATTTGACCTTCTAGGTCCTCAAGTATGGTCCACTGACTGAATCCAAACTTCACAGAACAAATCAATATCAATAATCTGGAGTTATGACTGGTCTTTGCATTGATCAGAATTTTAAACTGTTTTAGAACTATTTTCCTTAACAATATGGTATACTTTTCTCCATCATATCCTCTTTTTCTTTTTCCTGTCTTTGTCCCCTACACTTGTCTTTATAAAAAAGGAGACAGTGAAAGTGAAGAAATTTGATCATCACTAGTAGTCTATAATTGAATTAGTTTTCTTCTGTCTCTCTCCTCTTCTTATTAGCTAATATTTAGTTTTTAAATTTCAAATATTTAATATTTAGTATTTTATTTTTCAATTATATGTAAAGGTGACTTTCAACATTTATTTTTGAGAGATTTTAAGTTCCAAAATATTCTCCTTGCCTTTCCCCCTCATCAAGATGGTATGCAATCTGATATAAGTTATACATGTCAATCATGTTAAACATATTTTCACAATAGACATGTTGTGAAAGATGAATTGGTACAAAAGAAAAATGCACAAAACCCCAACAAAAGGTGAAAATTGTATGCTTCAATTGGCATTCAGACTCTATCAGTTCTTTCTCCGGATTTGGATAGCATTGCCCATCATGAGCCTTTTGGAATTGTCTTGAATCATCGTGTTGCTGAGGAAAGTTGTCAATTATAGTTGATCATTGCAATATGTTACTGTTATTGTGTACAATGCTCTCCTGGTTCTGTTCACTTCACTGAACATCAATTCATGTAAATTTCTCCAGGTTTTCCTGAAGTAATTTCTTGTAGCACAATAGTATTTCATTACATTAATATACCGCAACTTGTTCAGCCATTCCTCAACTGATGAGCGTCCCCTCAATTTCCAATTCTTTGCCACCACAAAAATAACTGCAACAAATATTTTTGTACATGTAGGTCAGACCACATTTTCAAGAGAAAACATGCTCAAGAAATTTCCTTTTTCTCTCTGAAATATCTGATCTCTAAATTCTTAAACTTGGGAATTCTTGAAATGGGCTAATTGTGAGACTACTTTCAAGCTTGGTCTTGCCAAGGAAATCTTTTTTTTTTTTTTGTAACTAGAAGGCTAGATGTAATGTTAATGGGGTTTAAGATCCTCGCTGCCCATTAATAGGCCTCATGTGGAGCCCATTGAGGGAAACTCGCTTGGGGAGACTTTCATACCTTTTGGTAATTTCTAATTAGGCACTGAATCAAAAGGGTTGTGATGCTCTCTGTCTCTAAAAAGGTTATATATACTCTGAAGTTAGCATTTTACTCATAGGAAGAGTGTTCTTATGATTTGACCAGATAAGACTCTGGGTAGCCATTAAGGAGACCCCCCGCCCCAGTTCCCTACCTCAGCTTTGAAAAACCCAGATGCCAGTGCTTCTCTCTCCGGTAAGTATATACGTATTGCCTTGATCAGACAGTTGGATCTGTCTGTTGATTTACGCTAATTTCTCAGACAGTTAGAAGCCCTGTCTGTTGGTCTTTATTTCTCTGCTTGTATTTTCTCTGTCTGTATTTTCTCTGAAGTTCAGAGTGTCTACTTTTCCCCTGAACTAGTGAATGTAATTTAAAAAGATTGTTAACTGCTTAAACAGCTATCTTTCCTGGTAAAGCAGATCTAAGAATCTGTGCTAGCAGCCATCCTGGGTATGCCACTGTGGTTGCTGCTACAGCTGCCTAGGAAATTGGACTCCTGAGTTCCAGCTAACACCCTGAGTGAGAGCCACAGTCACTGAAAAACAATCAGATGTTGACAATTATTTTCTTAATAAGGTACCAATTCACATGTCTATACTTAATAAGTGGTAGAGATATGCTACATTCCCTTGCTTATGCAATGGACAAATTGAAAAATGTGTTTTGACAAGGTGATAAAATGACCCTTCCATTACTGCTTTTGGGAATTGTTTATGTGTCCATTACTGCACATGTTGTATTGTGAATGGTTTGAGGGTGAGTGCTTTCCTGGTAGAAGGATGTTAGTGCTGGCCTGAAATATTAATTAGACTCAATTGCTTCAGTTCTATAAATGAGGAGGGACCAGAAGTGGTGCTAGCTTTGAAGCAGAACAGAAAGGAGAATTATATGGGAAGTTTCTCTGGAAGAGTTAGTACTGCCAAGGAACTAGGCAGGTGATGGAACCAGGCCAAGGTGATGGCGGATGTGAGCAGTAACTAGTAAGATTAGGATACTTCTGTTTAGACTAGAACTATCTTAGGGTAAGAGAACCGTGTTCTGTAATGCAACAATTCTATCTTTTTTGTTTTTAAAAATGTTGTCTTTCAATTTATTGCCTATGGAAAAACCAACTTCAGTCTCATACGAGCTAAGGAAAAAGGAGGGCATGTCTAGGTTAAGGCTAAGCAAAAACATGGCAGCAGAAGGAACTGCCAGTTCAGGCACTTTAGGTACTAGCCTGTGAAGGATGAGTGGGATTAAGGTGGGGATGAGATTCAGTTCCCTTCCTGCCTGGGGTCCATATCCCCATGGGCAGTTTGTCAAGTCTGATTTTTCCATATAAACAACGTAATAATAAGGGGTTAGGTTCCTGACCAAGGACCTGATGTTCAGATTTTAATAGAAATGACCACAAACACCATATTTAATCAACTATAGATGATCTATGCTGGATAATATAAGACTTTCCAAAGTCTATATAAATCAATTTAATAGTAGCAGTTCCTATAAAATATAATATGATTCAGTACCATAGTGTACTATACAAAGTTCATGTCTTCATAATTCCTGCCTTATTTTTACTACAAGAAGCTGATGAATGAACACCTTTCCCAGGGTCATAGAATTCAGAAGGACTTCTCTGGGAAAAGTATGAAAAGACATTTGGGAGAGACTTGGAGCACATTGATGGTGTTTTTTGAGAAACAAGTCCAAGGATGTTTACTTTACAGCCCCCTCATTTTCATCATAAATTTTCTGGTATCGAGCACAGTCATTAGAGATCAGGTTTTGATTTGTCTCTAATGTTTCAGATTGGAATCCTTCTCCTCCAAATCTTTCTGACTTTGAGAACAATCCTGTATCTACTACATACCACATCACCTCTCCTTTAGCAGAGTTCTCTATCTCCTTCAGAGCACAATACTCTTCACACAGAAGGGGCTTAATTAATGTTGGAAGGAATTGAATTGGATCTTGGAGATGGGTGGACTGATTTTTGTTCTTTTCCACCGCTTACTCAATACAATTCTATTCAACAACAATTTGTTAAGCCTTTACCATTGAAGGAGAAGTATAAGGAAAACATTAAAGACTACTCACAAGGCACTCATTAAGGTCAAACTGTTTTCTTATGTAAATGGAAATGTTATGAGTATTCTTAAAACTGTCATCATTACCAAAGTAGATTGAAAGAAAGGTTGGGGTTGATTTGTGTATGATGGGGTGATTCTAAAAAACAAAATTGGGTAGGAAAAGGTAAAAGGGAGCAATTATAAAAATGGGGCATGAAAGGAAGAGCTAATACAGAGGAAGCAAGTAGGGAGAGAGGGCTGGTAATGTTGGAACCATACTCTCATCTGGATTGATGAGGAAAAATAAAAGAATAATCCTTGCCCTTCAAAAGCTTACACCCTGCTGAAGGCCTGCATTACAAAGAATACCTACAAAAATGAGTACAAGCTTTGTGTACTCTGTTACAATAGCAAGCATCTATATAGTATTTCAAGGTTTGCAAAGAGTTTTACAAATATTAACTCATTTTATCCTTCCAACCTGGGAGGTAGGTGTTTTTATTGCTCTGACTTTACAGATGAGGTAGAGGTTTAGTGACTTACCCAGGGTTGCACAGTTAGGATGAGGCTGAATTTGAACTTGAGACTCTTCCTGATTCCAGGTCTATCTACTGTATTGCCTAGCTATTGAATGACACCGATCTTCCAATTCAACTTGATTAACTTGTTTTGATGAATTGACCAGTGGCTTGGTTTAACTGAAATGAACAACTTCTGGCCAAAGCCAGTTGTTTATAGTTTCAGATAGAACTAGTTTTCTTTGCTCGTTTTGTTCTCTATAATTAACCACACCCTCACCTTACATTCCTACAAATTATTTGTTACTAAAGCCAACTTGCCTTTCTTCTCTTGAGAGCAGAGACTCTCCTTTTCCTTTCTTACTCCCAACTCATAGCATTGTGTGTGGCACATAGTAGGTAATTAATAAATGTTTATTGACTAATTATTTTTAGTACATTAACCCGTTATCTCCAGGAGGCAATGTGGATCAATAGAAAGAGTACAAGACACCGAATTAGTAAAACTCATCTTGAATCTTGGTTCTGATACTAAGTTATGTGATCATGAAAACTTTACTTCAGTCTTAGGTTCCTCATATAAAAAAAAGGGATAGTAATATCTGTATTACTTGCCTTGAAAAACTGTTATGTGGAAGATATTTTATAAACCCTAAGATAGTATAGAAATATGTTTTCACTATTTTTCCAGGTAGATTGTAAGTTCCTTGAAGTACAAAATTATTGTTCGTTTACATCCAACCCTTTGTGTCTCCTTTTGGGGTTTCCTTGGCAATGATACTAGAGAGGTTTGCCATTCCCTTCTTTAGCTCATTTTATCAATGAGGAAGCTAAGTTGAACACTGTTAAGTATCAATGAGGAAGCTAAGTTGAACACTGTTAAGTGACTTGCCCAGGGTCACACAGCTAGTACGTGTCTGAGGCCATATTTGAACTCACGAAGATGAATCTTCCTGCCTCCAGGCCTGCTATTTATCCACTTCACCACTTAGCCACCTTATTTGATGTAGATTACCCCATCAGGTCTTGAACAGTGTTAGTCATACAGGAGCAAATGCCTGTTAACTGAATGACTAATAGATGGAAAGATTGTTTCTCCTGAGTGTGAGCTAGGATTTCTATTTTAATCTTCATGTGGTTGCTGATTTCATCTGTAAATTTTGTTGTTCATCTGTAAATCTCCATGGTCACAAGGAGAACAAAGTATGTGTATTAATTATAGCAAATCTATCATCATGAATAGAAAACCAGCTTTATGGGTGCATTCTACTGACAATAGATCAGCATTGTTGCTATTCATCAATTAATTGAGAAAATAATTATAAAGCACTTAGTGCAGTTCCTGGCACATAGTAAATGCCATATCAATGTTATTATTATTAATTAATTCAGCACTTAATTAAACACTGCAAAGGCAATAAAAGATAATTCAACCATTTCCCCTCTCCTTAAGGAGCTGGTGGTCTGATTATTATTCAGTTCTAGCTAAAGAGAGAGACAGCATGGTAGAATGGATAGAGGGTTGGTTGGAAACCAGGAAGGCTCTAGGTTTAAGTCCTGTTTCTGATGCATCCTGGCTGTGTGACCCTGGGCAAGTCACTTAACTTCTCAATATTTTAGACAACTCTCAAAGACTCAATTGAAGTTTCAGAGAAAGCTCAGAGCAATGTTGGGAAAGGAAGCTTCCTCACCTGGGCTCTTCTCACACCAGAGGGATCACATGACTGTCAAGCCTGTTCAACTATAGATTGACAATAAAAATAATGCTCCTGGGGCAAGATCTATTAACGTGTGCTTTGTTCAATACTTCTTTGCCTTTCTTAGTCAGATTATAATTTCACGTTGTTTACTTAAGTAACCAGGAAAAAATACATGTGATTTGTAGAAAACGGGAGGGGTCTCCATGGCTTGTAGGTCTTAATAATAAAAATAAAAATAAAAAAAATAATAATAATGATAGGGGTGGTTAGGTGGCACGGGGCGGCTAGGTGGCGCAGTGAATAGAGCACCAGCCCTGGAGTCAGGAGGACCTGAGTTCAAATTCGGCCTCAGACACTTAACACAAAAACTAGCCGTGTGACCTTGGGCAAATCACTTAACCCCAACTGCCCTCAAAAAAGCAAAACAAAAAAATAATAGTTTACACTCAAAATAGCATATCTTATTTCTGGCCCTGAAATACTTAACTTCCTCACACCAACAGAGACAGGCTCCATTGAGAAAATAAATCTGCCTCCCCTCTCTTCTTATATACCTCTCCCCTGAAGCCCAAATCAACTGGTAGCTGCTGCAAAAGCCCTTGGTAGGGAGTATTCTGTGTTCCACTGCTTTCCCTTTTTTATTTTGGATAGTACAGATTGAGGTATTCAGAATAAGCAAGACATGTTATAACCTCATTATGTTATCTTTTCTCCCAAATCCACCACTCTTCCAAACTTTCCTACTACTGTCAAAGACATCATTCCTGCGTCATCTAGGTTTATCACTTTGTGGTCAGTTTAACTCTTCATTCTTTCTCACTCTACATATATAATTGGTGGCCAAATCTTGTTGCTTTATCTCCAAATCTCTTGTGCATTCCCTTTGCTCTGCTCCTACAGCCACTATCTTACTTAGGGCCATCTTCATCTCTCATCTGGGCTATTACAATAGCCTCCACATTGAACTCCCTGGTTCACCTCTCCCTCCACTTCAGTCTTTCCTCCACACACCTGCCAACATGATTTTCCTAAAGCATAGGGTGGGAAAGTATGATTGGGTTGCAGTTACAGTCACTGGAGGGTCTACTGTTTTCAACAATATCCCAGGTCCACTGGAATCTTGGATTACTCACTCTTAACACATAACTTTATGGCATAGGATTGATTACTGGTCTTAGAGTGAGGAAGAAGACTTGAATTCAAATCCCACCTCAGACACTAACTAGAAATGGAACTCTAGGCAAGTTACTTAACCTCTCTGTGCCTCAGTTTCCTCATCTGTAAAATAAATCCAAAATGTTGGACTTGATGGTCTCAAAGGTCTTTTCTAGTTCAAAACTGATTACCCTACAATCCTCACAAGGACCCTGTGAAGTATGTAGAAGAGCAAACTCTGGCCCGATTGATTGATTGCCATGTTTGATTGTAAGAGAAGGCAGACCAGTCATGTAGGTAGAAGGAGAAATAATAATTGGATACTTTGGTGGCCCTTTGGTAACTTTCCTCCCTCCGTCCCTCCTTCCTTCCTTCCTTCCTTCCTTCCTTCCTTCCTTCCTTCCTTCCTTCCTTCCTTCCTTCCTTCCTTCCTTCCTATCTTGGGGGTAGGGGCAAGGTAGAAAAGTCAGGACAATCAGGAGTTGTTAAGTTTGGAAACTTTTTCAAATGGAGGTTCTCATTTGGACAAGTATTGAAGGACTTGTTATTGCCTACTGTCTCAAGCATACCAGAAGGAACAGGACTCAGGTCAGGTAAGTTTTGACAGGGGCAGAGAGAGAAGTTAGCAGCATGGGTATGTTAGGGCCTATTCCAATTACAGGCAATTGTCTAGCAGGCACCTGTGAATGAACAAACCACCTCATAGATGTAAGACATTCCAAAACAAAATTCTGAACAAAAAATCCTGAGTGAATATTCACCTGTTCATTACAATTGTAAGACACTTTGAAAATGGATGCTGGTTCAGAAGAATTGAGGAATTCAGACCACTCTGAATTTAGGGACTTTTTCAAGGGGTGGGGTATGGGGTAAGCTGATATAAGCTGATATCTACCTGTGATAAGGGATGAATTCATGAACTCTGGGATAGTTTGTCAGAGCCCAGCAATTGACTGATATGGAAATGTTTTACATGATTGCATATGTATAGCCTACATATGATTGCTTACTGTCTTAGGGAGAGGAGGGAGGAAGAGAAAGACAGAATTTGGAACTCAAAACTTTATTAAACAAAGTTAAAAATTGTTTTAACATGTAATTGGGGAAAAAAACCCAAAATACCCTCAATTGTCAGAGCCCAGCAAAAGCCATGAAAAAAATCATGCTCTTTCTCCAATTCCTTTTCTCTTTTCTTTGCCCCTTCAAGCAATTATAATGCCTGAAGTTCCTGAAGAGAGCAGAGGTTACAGATAACCCTTTTGCTTCTCCACTAATTGCTTCCCCAGAAATATGAAAACTAATGGAACATCTTTAATACATGCCATAGATGGGAAAATTTTGTACAAAAAGGAGAACCAGGAAGCTGTCTTTGGAGGCTTTGGTTTGCTGCAAGAAAAATCCTTCAGTAACTTGGATGCATAGGTTTTGTGGGGGCTCTTTCTTTTTTTTCCCCTCTTCTTAGCTAGGAAGATGATTTACCAAAGAACCTCCATCAGTAGGAGAGGCAATTGTGAAATGTTGGAATTAATATAGGAAAACATTTAATTCACCTTTTCATTTTAAGGACATAGTCTATAAACTTTGAGACAACACTGATAGAACAGGTCTGTCAATGCCCTGGTCTTGGAGGCCCTCAGCATGATTATAAGTACCATAATATGATAATAGGTACCAATGATGCGTCTATTGAGTGGATGAGGTTGTTTCAAAACTGAGTTAAAAGAAAAGAGTGGAAGGAAGATGAGAGGCTCAGAGTAAGACAGCTTTACTCACCCCACAATTTTGTTGTGGGTGAGCCTAGAGAATTCATACTATTTCCTACCTAGATGACCTTCCAGTCAATAAGATAAAATTCAGAAGTAGAAACTTGATTAAAGTATCTTTTTTGCTGTTATTGTTCGGTCATTCCAGTCTCATCTGACTCTCCATAACCCCATTTGGGGTTTTCTTGGCGAAGACACTGGAATAGTTTGCCATTTCCTTCTCCAGATCATTTTACAGTTAAGGAAACTGAGGCAAACAGGTTTAAGTGATTTGCTCAGGGTCACCCCATTAGTAAGTGTTTGAGGCCGGAATTGAACTCAGGAGTCTTCCTGACTCCAGGCTAGGCATTCTATCCACTGAGTCACACCTACCTGCCCCTACACTGGATTGGCTATTATTTAAGAAAAAAAAGATAAAGTCTGAACCTTTGATCTCTTCCCTGTGTGGAGTTGGCAACTTGGCTGTAACTTTGGCTCTTAGGTACTTGTTTTGGACAGTGAAAGGCTAAGTAAACTTACTTGTGGGCACACAGCACAAGTCAGAATGTAGGATTTGTACTCACATTTTTCTTAGTTCTATTCATTGTACCAGGCTTGACTGTCTTAACTAGCTTCAAATTTGTATCAGTCCATTGGCTGGAAAAATGGGATTGTTATTCCAATCCCAAACAATACATTTCTCTAACTGAAAATTTCTGTTTCCACTCTGATGTTTGCTAGTATATAAACATGCTTGATATATCCACTGTTGGCCTCCCTGTTTGTAAATAGGGACACAGCTATCTTTGCATGTATGAGTGTGTATATGTTCTTTTGAAGACATCAGACTTTATAAATCTCTAGGATTACAGTCCAGTTTTAGAGTTTGTAGGAATAATTGAAGTGACATAAAACTAGGAAGCCAGATTCAAATGAAAGGACAAATGTAGTTGGCCAAAATGAACAATTACAGGAAACAAAGGGAAAATAACGATTAAAGATCTTTCATTACAGCCAGCTAATTATCATGAGTGCTGGACTTAACTGTTCAGGCATAGAATTAAAAACCTTAATTATATTGTCACCTTTGTCTCTCAGCTCCCATTGCCCACAAATGAATCCATTTACTGTAACTGCCGCTGATGAGAAGAAATTGATGGCAGTCCCAGTGAGGTGGCAAAGAGGAGTGCCTGAATTAAAAAATATATATATATGTGAGAGGCAACATTGTCATGGCTTCACAGCTGGGTGACATCTGCATTCCAGTACATTATAAATTAAAAACACTTTTAATGAGACAAATACAGGTTTGATGGATTTCATGATTTTTCCTCTCCCCTTCAAATGGCGAACCATGCAGTGGGTTTTTCTTCCTTTTTATTAAAGCCATTCCCTTGTTAAATGATTGCATTAATGGCCTTTGGAGACAGGTGGAGTATAAGAAGGACAAGGGGTGCTTCCCGTGTGAGTGCCTGTGAGACCCAAAAGGGCACAGCTGGAAGGTCCTTTCTTTTCAGAAGAAAATTACCGATTATTCTGTCAAATGCAACCATTTTAAAGCTTGTTTAAATATAGAGATAGAAGATCAGTTTGAAATCAAGTGAACTTGGAAAGGAAAATGTTGTTCTAGCTGTGGCTGCATAGCTCTGACATGAAATTGGTTCAGTCTGTTCAAACGAGCCTTCAGGAGCCCGAGGTTCTAGTCCTTCATGGCTAAGCCTTTCTGGCATTTGTGTCCTTTTTTTGCAAAATGTAGTGTTTGGCATAATGACTGAGGCCACATGATATAAGAAGTTATCCTCCTCTTGACACAGAGATGATAGACTCAGGTACGGATGGAAACACCTGGGTTTTTTTTAGACAGTCGTTGTGGGAATTTGTTTTGCTTGACTATGTATTTGTGGCAAATATTTCTTTTTTAAGGGAGGAGGAGGTGAGAGGGGGAGATAATTTGATTTTCGTTAATTGAAATTTTTTTTAAAAAAAATATGGTGTTTGGACCAGATGGTTCCTAAGGCTGTTTCCAATTCTGAATTTCTATGATTCTGATGATTTAGTAAAAAAATTAATTGTGTTAGTTGATAGTAAGAAAAAAATCACTATTCATCTGTCAATCCTAGGAAATTACAAATAGGAAACTGGGAATGAACCAGAAGTGTTTTACTCACCCTCACATAAGAAACTGTCCAAGGTGTCTGAGGTGAAAATTGCTGTCCGAGGTGAAAATTCTTCCAAGTTTCCCTTTAACACATAGTGTGACCCAGTGGGAGGTCTGGGCAAGAAATATCTTTTGGTTCCTCCCATGCATAGGATACTCAAATTTTCCCAATGGACACTTGTAAGCATATAGTGCAGTTCAGCTAGGGGTCTGGGCAAAATCTTACCAAGGTATCCCCTCAACACATAAGATAAACCAAACTTTTCTCTAAAGGACCTTTGCCAATGCATAGGGCAATCCAAGTGGAGTACCTAACTTACCTATGAGAGGACAAGAAGACTGAATTGAAAAAGAAATAAAGAAACCGAAGTGAACTTTGAAAAGCTGTATGACTCCCCAAAAGGGATTATGCACTCAGGGTTAATTGAAATCAACCATTCAGGGACCAGACAAGGTGCCCACACCTAACAATAAGAACTACAGCTGGGTCAAAAGGTCAGGGGACATTCAATCCTCTTTTTCTTTACTGAGGGAGTCCCTGTGCTCTAAAACTGTCCAAACTGGGATCAGTCCTAGGGGATCCTGCCCCCTAAAATAAGGGTCAGATTCCTTTCCTTAGTTCTTTATCTCCTAACCCTGGTAGCCTTGGAGAAAACATATTTAAAGCTTAGATTCTGGGTCAGGGTCTCTCCAAAGGGAGGAAGAGGAAAAAAACTCTGTACACAATGTAAATCACACAATAGGCAGATATTTATTTTCCCCACACAAAAGAAATGCTTAACACAAACACTCACAAATGTGACAGGAAGACTTAGAAGAGGCTTTGGTAACTTACAACAATTGTTACAGTTAGTGGGTGTTAACAAAAAATAAGCAACAGGGATATCTCCTAGAAAGAAGAAAACAAGAATTTATTAAGCTCCTACTATGTGCTGGCTACGGTATTAAGCACTTTACAAACATTATTATTTGATCCTTACAATAACTCTTGGATGTACATGATTCACATTTTACAGTTGAAGAAACTAAGGCAGACAGAAGGTAAGTGATTTGTTCAGGGTCATATGTCTAGTAAGTGTCTGAGACTGGATTTGAACTCAGGTTTTCCTGAGTCTCCCTCCTGGAATTTGAGCCATAAAGCATCAGAACATAGAGAATTTTGTGGGACCATTTAATAGGCACATTACATTTTACCTTGGCTCTTCGCTGTTTCCCTCAAAGTCTATGCCTTCTGGAGATTTGCAGCTTGGGCTTCCTCCTTCGTAGGTGGGAGCCATTTCTCCTGCTGTCAATGCCAACCAAGAGATCCAGGATCTCTAGCCCAGACTGTCTGCACCCATCTCAAGATTACTATTTGGTCACTTATCCTTAGGAAGGCAAACAAAGAAAAAATAAAGAAGAAAAGACAGCCGGAGGCCCCAAGGCATGGGTTCACTTCACCTACCTGAGTGCCTGCTGTGCTCGCCAAGTGGGAGCTGTTGGCACTTCTTTTGGGGCAGAGGAAAGGTCAGCCTCTTTCTATTCTGTGCCCCTCCAGAGAGAGCCTCTAATAGGCCTGACACAATCTGTAGGCAGGGAGAGAAGATAGTATTTCACAGACATCTTAGATTGCAGTGTCCTCGGGGACTTGATTTGCTTTTGGAGATAACAGGAAATGACCTTAGTCCTGGAGGCACGCTGGGGAAGTGGAAAGGAAGCCAGATTTTCTGTCAAAGGATCTGGATTGACTTCACAGTTCTCATCTTACCATGTACACTTTTGACACTTTGCCTCTTAATTTTCTCATCTTCAGAATAAGGGGTCTGGACTAGATGATTTCCAAGGTCCCTTCTGATCCTAAATGTATGATCCTCTGATCTAATTCCAGTAATCCAGCCTAAGCCGTTTGAAGTTCATTTGCTGAAGGTCTGCTGACAGTTGAGGGGCACCTGGCAGGAAAGCTCTTGACTTTTCTATGTTTTTGGAGATATCGTATCCTCCACACTGTGACTTTGGATGGACAGAAATTTTAGCTGTTGTTGCCATGGTGATAGAGGGGGTAGTTCATGTGTTGGAACTCATCAAAGAACAGAGGGGGTTGTTTCACACATTGACTATGACCTATTCAGCAGCAAGAAAACGACTGGAGGTGCAGAAACATAAAATGGTCAATATAGTTTACCAACCCAACTAAACTCAACATTTTATTTCAGCCTTTGCTTGAAATAAAACTCGTCAATCAAGCCAGTCGCTTGTTTTTTCATTTTCGTTCCAACCTCTTGGCTCTGACCTAAAAAGACAATAAAAACAATCTGAATGACTCAATTCATGCCTCAGTTCACAGCCTGATTGGTCTCTCCTCAGCCAATAGACTTTGGTTATACGTTTGGGAGAATAATAACAGCTCATAGCACAGTGGAAAGAACATTGGAGGCAGAATCAGAGGATCTGGGTTCAAATTTCAGCTGTGCCACTTACAGCCTTGGAATCTGAACCCAGGTCCTCTGCCAATACACCCAGGGCTCCTTCTACTACTACAAATGTGCATTCCCAGGACCTAGAACACTGTCTTACCAAGCGTAAGAACATAATGAATGCTTGGTGAATTGAATGGAATTGAATATATGCTAGAAATGTGTATGAAATTCTGCTCTGTCTGATTCGGAGAGGAGGCTGACCTCATCCATCACGAGAATAGTAGTCCCAGGACTTTGTTTATATATGCCCAGTGCCAGATGCATGCAAACCAAGAACCAACTGGATTCATCTTGCAGCAAATGGGCAGCCATGATTTAGCCCCTTTGTAGAGTAATGCATTTCTACTTCAGGGATGCTGGAAGAACAGCAGAACTGTCATTCTGCTTGAGGAACAACTCAGTAACAGCGACTGCTTGTCCTTCAAAATGGTTATTTGAGAATTTGTGTTTGAGCCTGGGGGAGACACACGGCATCTTCTCCTGGGTGCTATGGACTCTCAGTTCTGGGAATGAGAATCATTTCATACAGAGGCTCCTGAACAACATTCAGTCAGACCCCTGTTCTGGCTGCTGAATGTGAAAACAGAGACTTTTTAGCAAGAGAGGACATCATCGGCTGCTCCAAGGCCTCCATTGGAAGGATGATCTTGGGCAAATCACTTAACATCTTTAAGGCTCCATTTCCTCTGAGTAAACTAAGAGCAATGCTCACATTACTTTTGTCATTGTGTTGCTGTGAGAAGGGCATTTATGCTCACAGAGTGTTTAATAGATAGCATTCATTCATTCATTTGTTTATTCATTTACTTCCTCATTTTCATTCATTCTTTGGCACATTCTCTGTACTCAAGGGAAGATAATAGGAATGTGCTTAGCTAATTACAAAGAATCCTACAATGTTGGCACTTGAATGGATTTCAAAAGCTACTTAATCCAATCCTTTTCCTGTTTCCTTTTCCTTCCTTCCTTCCTTCCTTCCTTCCTTCCTTCCTTCCTTCCTTCCTTCCTTCCTTCCTTCCTTCCTTCCTTCCTTCCTTCCTTCCTTCCTTCCTTCCTTCTTTCCTCTATTTCTTTCTTTCTCTTTCTCTTTTTCTGAAAAAAGTGAGGTCCAGAAAGATCACTTTTTTTTGTCCTAGGTCACATACCATGCAGCTCTCATGAGTATTTGTTAGAGGTTAGAATGGACAACCCAAGATCAATAATCTCTTTTGGTAGGCAATAGTCACAGTGACAACCTCTTTTTACCTTGCAGATACAATATTGAGCTTTAGTCTTCTCAGGGACCTACTTAGCTTCAAGCCCAATGATCAGAGCATGTGTGGGTTCCAGCATAGATGGCTTTCTAAGGACACATGTCACAGATAGGCGGGATATCTATCCATTTGGGACACCAAAGAAGATATACTAAACTCTTACATTCCTTTCTTCTAGCAATAGTGCCTGCTCTATGACTCACTTGGGCTTGTTGATGGGTTTCTGTCACAAAGATAATTCAGTTGAATTTATTTCAATAAACATTTATTAAGTGAGTGAATGAATGAAGCAAAAAGTCTTTGTTAAGAACTAATTACGCCAAGCAAGCTCTAGAAATGCCAGTAGAAGTTAGTCTCTGCTCTGAAGGAGTTCACATTCCAGTGGGGAAAATGACACATACAGAAAGTTTCATGTCAGATGGAAAGGTCCCATGCTCTGTAGGGTACAGAGCCAAAGGAGATGGCAATGCATTTTTTTTTTTTTGCTTTTTGGAGGGCAGTTGGGGTTAAGTGACTTGCCCAAGGTCACATGGCTAGTTTTTTGTGTTAAGTGTCTGAGGCTGGATTTGAACTCAGGTACTCCTGACTCCAGGGCCGGTGCTCTATTCACTGCGCCACCTAGCCGCCCCGCAATGCATCTTTAATGTAGTTTCCACTGCTAAGACTTTTCCTTCTGGATTTTCAGTAACAGTAGCTGCAGTACCTGCTGAAGGAGTTGCCAGGCTGAATTTCCATGGGGATTGCTTCTTAAGATGGTTACTACAAGGATCCATCTGGATTCTGGTCTGGGAGGTACTGCCACTGTGAGGGCTTTCAGGCTTACCTGCTTAGAGTAAACAGTTGGTGTTGTTGGTTGTAGTAGTAAGGAAGGTGCATCCATTCTCCACTGTGATCCATCATATCAATGATGGCTTCAGGAGGCATGATTGGAAATAGGGTTAATAGTCTAGGGGTGGGGTGTGTGTGTGTGTGCACACAGCTAATTCTGAGATTCTTGCTTCTGAAGTCCCAGGTTACCTCTGTTGGAGAATGTGGGAGTCAGTGGTGGCCAAGTAGATTCATGATGCACCAAGCACTGTGCTCGATACTGAGGGTACAGAGATTAAAAGAGAGTTACTTCCTTCAAAGAACTTATATACAGACAAGAAGATAAAAAATAAAGATCACCTGTCCTAAGGGGTCAGTAAATAAGGTCAGGGAGTCCTTCTGCTTTTGTTTGGAATAAAATCCAAGAAACCAAAATGTCCAAAAGAATAAGATTACAAGCTCTGATAGTGAGTACATTAAAATCTAGGTGAAGCCAGATATTGGGAGGCATCAAGCAGGGGGCAATCTTACTGCTAGCAGAGAGAACAGAACAACCTAATCTCTCTCTTTCTCTTGAATTTCTGCCCAGTCATTTGTTTCCCATGGCAGAAGAGGAGGACAGGAGAAAAGGAGAGGGAAATATATGAGCTGCTCTGTGCTTTGCATTTGTAATGTGAGACCTAAAGACACAAAGTCATTCATAGGTTGTGTATTCATGAAAGAACACCTTCCTTCAGACAAAGCACGTTCCCTTTAGGGGAACTATCTCTGTGGTTATTTCTGGAAACTTGCAAGTCCTGAGATCAGATGTCATTTCGACAGCTTCTCTGAGATCTGTCTGGAGGATCTTCCCAGTGGAGGATTTCACCTCTTGCCCTGTGGCTGGTGGCCCATTAATCACAGCAAGTGTTTCAACTATTGGAAAAGATAGGATTATAGATGAAGCTGGGGGAAAAATGGAGATCTATCTTCAGAGTAAATGGATTTATCTTTTCTAGACCTAAGTCGAACAACTCAGAATGGAAGAAGCAATTTATCTACTTGAGAGATGATTTCAGAAGCATAGTTGTGGATATGTCAATTCCATAGCTTGCAAACTTAAGGGCAATATATAAAGGATTGAAGCATATTTTCCAGGACTTGGACAATGCCATGTTCTTTTGAAGACTACATAAAGCCAAGAGGGTGACTATAGATTCCAATATTGATCTGTCTGGCAGTGATGCCAGCAACAGCAGGGTGCTAATTACAAAATCCTTTTCTGAATTTGAATATATATTGTTCCTCTTCACTTCTTTTTGATTATCTCAATGCAATTTAGAAATAGCTGAAGATCAGTGTAAGTGGAGACATAGTTCGTATTATTGCCTGCATATGAGCTTAAATAGCTCCCTCTAAAATATGTAGTTTTATTTATCTTCCTTTCATGGTCCTGAATTTCTTTCTATGTTGTTCTTCAAATTGTATTTAAGCAATAAGGGCATAGATTCATTGTCTATCTTATCTGCCATGTTTTATTTTCATTTCCACCCATGTATAATGAGAAAGTTTATCATTTTTATGTAATCTAAAAATATAATGGAAGAAACACATGTTCAGAGGCTAGGGATGCTCCTATCACTCTTCCCTATTTCTAGGCCAAATGAATTATTCTCCTCCAAACCCTTTAATTTAAAAAAAATGCCAATTTGCAGTTTGTACTGGTGATCCTAAGTTTACATTGTTAATTTGAATTTTCAGCTTTTTCTGTAATGATAAACTGGAATATACATAATTGGTGAGCAAAATATTTTTTAATAGTTCAATTTAGGCTGGTGACATGGGGCACACTGGTTTACAGGGGTCCCATTTTCCCTCATCTGTGCACTCAACTCCATTTGCTGTATCTATTTGACAGAAACATTTGTAACCATTTCCTCCATTTTTCCCCCTCCTGAGATAGCTTATTTGTGAACATCTTTCTAGCCCTGCTAAGATGGGTCAGCAGGCAAATAAATATGGTGTATATTTCACAGGAAATGTTTCCCAGAGTCATTGATCTATACTTCTGTCTCTAAGACTCCTCATCTCCTTTCCTTGCCTCTGAGTTCATTCCCTTTCTTCACAGTTAGGGACCAACAGAGTAGGATCTCTGAAAATATAGAACATAAAATAAGTCCAGAGAGTTAGGCTAGTGTCCGATTGAGAAGAGCTCCATCTGCTAAGCGTTTGGTATTGTGGTCTAGAGGCCATAGGGACCTGCTGAAGGTTTTTTGAGTGAGGTGGTCATATAACCAGGTCTGAGTTTTAGGATTGCCAATTTGACATCTGTGTGGATGATAGCTTGGACTGGGGATGGATTGGAAGCAAGGAAATCAGGAGACTAGTGGAGAGGGGACAAGTCAGGAAGACCTGAGTTTTATAGTAACAGCTAGCATTTGTATAGCAATGTAAGGTTGGCAACATGCTTTTCAAATATTATCTGCTTTGATCCTTATAAGCACCTCCATGTTATAGATGAAGAAAGACATATAAATATATACATACATTTGTATACATGCATGCATATGCACACAATACACACATGTATGTTGAGTGCATATATGTATATATATGTGTAGGTATGTATGTGTGTATATGTATATATATGTATGCACTCAACATACAGAGATGAAATGACTTGTCCAGAATCACACAGTTAGTGCCTTAGTCTAGATCTGAACAGGTGTCCCTGTGACTCCAGGTCCAGCTCTCCAGCCACTGTGGTACCCAGATGCTTCCAATACTTACTTGCTCTCTGACCTTGGACATCTCGCTCAGTCTCTCTGGGCTTCAGTGAGGAGATCCCAGGAGGAAACCAGAGCAGAATCATGATTTTGGGAGTCACCCACCAAAAGAGAGCATTTTTCTTTTTTTAAATAAATTGTATTATTTGGGAATTCATAAAATGGAGGTACTAATAGCACCTACTTCATAGGATTGTCGTAAGGGATGAATGAGACTTTATATACATATGTATATGTATATGTATGTATATGTATATATCTGAAAACCTATATATATGTATATACATATACACAATATACAACCTATGACTTTGTGTCTTTAGGTCTCACCATTACAAATGCACATAAATACGTATGTATATATATCTGAACAATGTTATATACACTGTACAGATGTTAAGTATTATTACACTCTACAGGTGTTAACTATTAGTATTGTTATTATTATAAGAAAAGTCTGAACTAGGATAGTGGCTATGTGAATGGAGAGAAGGGGATGACTATGACAGGTATGGAGACAAAAATGTTAATACTTGTCAACCGATTGGCTATAGGGAGTGGAGGAGTGGGGAGAGTCATGCAGACTTCAGGGTCATGAATGTGAGTGATTGGGGACGATAGAGGCCTCAGCAGAAATGAAGAAGACAAAATTTAAAAGGAAAGCTGAAATGATGAGGTGGGGAAGGAGGAAGGAGGCTGCTCCCTTGGGGCTGCTGGTGAGGAAACAGCACAGCATCCAGACTGAATTGAGCTAGGAGTGAAGTGAGCTTGGGTGGAGTCCCTTTTGAAGTGGTGATCTCAGACAAGGACTTATCAATGGGAGGGGGGACAAGGATTAGATCCCAGGGTGGTGGCATCTCCAGATTGGGGACAGGGATGTGGGGCAAAGCTTCTGGTGAGGAATCAGAGCTGTCTTCATTGAGTTGAGCTGGGCATAAGTAGATTTAATGGGTAAGATGATGAGTTAAATTTTAGACTCCTTGAATTTGAAATACCTATTAGACATCCAGGTGGAGATATCTAGCAGGAATTTGGTGATTCTGTTCAGGAGAGGGGAGAGGATGAGCTATATATGACATGTCCCAAAAGTCTTAGTGAAATTTTAAACAATTGCACTAAGACTTTTGGGACACCCTGTATAATTTAGGAGATGTTTGCTAAGACGTGATCCATGGAAATCCTTGTACACAACGAGGCAGTAAGAGTAGGACAAGGGAGCTGGGTGCCTGGTTCATAAAGCTCTTCTCTTCCCTTTCATTCATACTCCTTAGGCTGTCTTTTACCTTTTCCTCATCTGTCCTCTTTCAAGCTAGATATTGTTAATTTTAACTGATGTTGCCAGGATTAAAAAATGTGGTGGGACTGAAATAAGGAAAGAAAAATTGTAGAAAGTTGTGACCTCAGAAGGTTGGAGCTTCAGGAGGAAGACTTTTTTTTTTGTTCTCTGAGACAAGCACTGGGGCAAATAAACGAATGGATAAATCAATGAAAAAGCATTTACTTTGTGCCAAGCACAATGTTAATTGCTGGAAACACAAATAGAAAAAACTGATAGTTCCTGGTGTAGAGGAGTTCACATTCAATTGTGGGAGACACAAATATATGAAGATGGGTATCAGAGGCAGGGCCAATGGAAGAATCTGGAAGATACATTAGAAGCATAGCTGGTCAGGCCAAGTAAACTGGGGGAGTGCCCAGGCAGGGTGAATGTTAATTCCTGCAGGAAGAAAGGACTATGGACAAATAATTCACTGGCAACATGAGTAGGCAAAGGAAGCTAAGTAAGAACAGCAACGGAACACTAGAACCCTTTTTTGGGGACAAAAAGGATCAAAGCATGGAATGAGAGGAAGACAACACAGTCAGAACTCCTACACCAAAAGCTACCAATAAACATGAAGACTGCCTACAAGCCA